>CM053578.1:46987749-47195385 GCA_028646485.1 Cryptoprocta ferox
AACATTTAAAAAAATTTAAGGATAATTCATGTTAGATAAGCAAAAAAAAAAAAAAAAGTTCAGGGAAGAACATTATTAATCCCACTTAAGACACTTTGAATTTGAGGCATCCTGGAGATCTCCAACAGGCAGTTGAATATGCAAGACTGATGTGTGGGCAAGAAATCTGGCTCATAAGCATAGATTTGGGTATCATCAGTTCATCTAGATTTATCAAAATCATAAGGTTGGTTGAAATTCTCCTGGAAAAGCATTGAGTAAGAGGAGCTGTTAAGTGCAAGGCACTAAGCAACAGCCATAATCATGGGCTGGGTAGAAGAGGAATACAAAATGGAATGATCAAAGCAGTTTAGAAAAGAACCAGGACAATGAGGAGTCATGGCAGCTAAGATAGTAGTGTCAAAAAGGAGGGAGTGATTGCCAAAGTCGAGTGCAATAGAGAAGTCCATCCAACATTGAGAAAGGAAAAGTGTCCACTCTACTTGACAATCAGGAGTTCCCTGGTGACCTTAATGAATATAGTGGTGGCATATACTGTCTGTAGCTAAAGGATGTCTAATATAAGAATTTTATAACATTAAAAATGTAATAATCACATTGTAAAATCCATACTCATTTACAGTAGCATATAACATTGCTTATAAATTACTGCTATGGGAGCACCTGGGTGGCTCAGTTGGTTAAGCATCCAACTCTTGATTTCGGCTCAGGTCAGGATCTCATGGATTGGTGTGTGGGAATGAGCCCCACATCAGGCTCTGCACTAACAGTTAAGAGCCTGGTTGGGATTCTCTCTCTCCCTCTCTCTTTCTGCCCCTCCCCCGCTCATACTCTCTCTCAAAAATAAATAAATAAACATTTTTAAAAATTAAATAAATAAATTTCTGCTATAACGTTTTCTCCAGTCTCTTTTCCCAAGCAGTTGTTCTTAGAAGTTCACATCCCTCTGTAAATATTATTATTGGCAAGGGTCATCCATTACATTGTATCACAATCTACAGCTCAGCTTTCTTCCTACTTTGTGTGGGAAACAAGGGAAAATGGAACCAAAATGGTATATCTAGCTAAAAGATAAATAACTCGTCACTCATTAATTCATTCAGTACCCACTTATCAAGAACCTACTATCTGCTAGACAAAATAACAAGCCTTAGGGATGCAAGCTGAATAAAGCATATCCACTGCTCTCCAGAGATTCACAATCTAGCCCCATCCTGTTCTCACTGAGTACTCACTACCTGCAGGTCATCCCTTCTTTTCCCTAGGACCTTTGAGGGGCTGGCCAGAAAATAGTTTTGGCACAGACAGAATTCCTACAAACAAGGATTTCTTCCTGTGCCCTACTATGCCTGGCACTTTTAATTCCTCCCTTCACTACTTCTGAACTATCATCTCCCATCTTCCTTTTTCAGATCTGTTCATCCCCTTTTGGCATTCTACCTCACATCCTGAAACATAACTGGACCTCATCTGGACATTCCATGCTCCTGTTTAGCCTTGATTAGCTCCTTCCCGTGCCTTCCTCAAGATTGTCATTTGTCACCACCACCACCACCACCCTCCACAGCCCTACACAGTTTGCTGGTTTCTCCTTAATCAATTACTTTGGCCCAAATATCACCATCTCTTTGTTGCTGGAAGACCCCATGACCAACACTGACAAGCCCTACCCGGCTGTTTATACAGTCTTCATTTTATGTTTAAACCAAAGTCACACTCATGGGTATTTTGAGAATTCCTATTCTTTTCCTCAAAAGACCCTTGGCCCGACTGAAAAGAGTTCACAGTCAATGCTGGACTCAAAAGTCCTGGACTAAATTGTAAGTTTTTATAAATGAATCCAGGACCAACTAAAGGCCATGGAATCTCCATTGCTAGTCATATAATGACTAAACAAGTTCTCACATGAAGTAGCCATCAAAAACATCTATTTCTTCTTTGATCTTTGTGGACAATGACTGTAAAAATGCCAACAGGATCTTGGCTGACTCTTAAAATCAAACACAAAGTGATGATAGATGTCTATGATTTGTGGGATGTGTGTTTAATGAAACAGAATGTGAGGGAGGCTTAAAGGTGAATGCCACACAGTGATCAGAGCTACACTCTTCCACAGGACAACTGGGGTCAAGAGTTGGAAGTGGTTCCTTACCATCAGATATCTGCTTTCCAATTTCCATCTCAGTCTAACCTAGACTTCTAAATGGTCTTTGGTTTTTTATTTTTGGGGCTTGGGGTGGGGTTGTCTTATAAACACACACACAGAGAAATTGAAATTAGAATTATAAGGATGCAAATTCCAGGACTTCTACAGCTTTCATGCAATCACAAAAAGCCTACAGGCTAAAGATGGCAAAGCAGAAAAGTGGGAGAAAATTGGCTAATAATTTATTGAGTTGGAAATTCATCAAAGCTGGAACAACAATACATTTAGCTTCTTATTGTGTGAGATAATAAATTCCCCCTTTGCTTAACTCTTCTGAGATGTGCTTTTCATTCTCTGAAGCCAAAAGCCTCCTCGTTGATACAGGAATAATTTTAAGTTACACAAATATCCTTAATAGAGAAAGCAAAGGAATGCTATACATGGCATATTTCTCATTGCTGCCATCGAATATTTACCCAAGATTACTCTCTCGTTCCAAACTATTTTCAAGCCCATGTCAAACCTTTTACAGTTTGATCCCAAAGAAATTAGAATGGCTAGGTTTCTTCCAATTTCTTGTCCTGAACTCCCTCAGTGTGCCTCAGTCCCAGCAGCAGCTGCCAAAGTCTTCCTCATTGCTACCATTTCCCTCCTTGTTATAGCTCATCTGTCGCAGGCTGTACCAGCAGTCACTGAAGCAACAACCCACAATGCTTCCAACAGACCTCACTACGAGCCCCACTGTCACTTAACCAAAAAGAAGGTAGAAGGGGTGGAAGGTTAGTATGCAGTGAGCACTGCAGGCCCCAAAGGACCATCCACACTGCCAACCACACAAATGAAGACTGCCCCTCCCATAGATACCAATAAATGTTTTGTTTCTTTACTGAGTGTGGCATAGTCTTAATTATATACTGAGAGCTTGTCCTATTTCCAAATTGCTAGGGTATATTTATAATTCTTCAGGGCATTCACACTTTCAATATCATCTCACCCTGGGTGAAGATTGCCAGCATAGGTTCCCCCTGTGATTTGAGCTCCAATTCATCATTTATAAAGAATCATCTCATTATTATTGTTAGATTTTAGGTGCCAGGGGGCCAAAACAAAATTCATCTATAAACACTTACGGCAAAGCTGATGTTCATCGGAGCCATCCTCACAGTCCTCGTCATTGTCACACTCCCAGAAGTTAGGGATGCATAAACCTTCAGCCTGACACAGGAATTGGTTCGACTTGCAAGAAGGGGGAGCTAAAAAACCAGAAAAGGACTCAACTCATTGTGTCAAACATCCACCCTATCCTACTAACAACCAATGCTTACTTACAATCTATGTCAACTCCTGCTTAATATATTTGATGGTAAATAATAAACAATCCTATAAAAGAGTCTGTGGACTCTAATCAGCATTCAAAGCCAAATAATCTTAGCAAGGACATCACAACAAACTGATGGTGCCAAGCAATACAAAAACATAAAGAATAAAACAAACAGCCAAAACACACCTGTACAAAGCCTTGACAAAAATATTAAATTAAAATTTTAATTTAAATACAAATTAACCATGAGTTATTGTTAAACTATCTGAAATGCTTTGTAATAACTAATAGTAAAGCATCGTGATGAGCTGAAAAAACATGGTATTTGGAAAAGAAGACCCAGAATTGAATTATTATTATTTCTATAATCTTCTTGCCTTAGGGTCTTTGGCAGGTTCTCTGAACCTCAATGTATGCACCATAAAATGGGGACTAAATCTCATAGTTTGCTACAAAAAAATAAGTTAATTTGTGTGCAAGTGAAGTATAATGTTAGCGCTACCACTATTGTCGTTGGTACTGTTGTTAATATCGTTGTTACGAAACATTGTTATTACACTAACAATCTAAAGAGTTGTTGGTATAACTGTTTATTTATTCCTCTATCCCAAAATACATAGTTCTTGCTTTTCTGTTCCTGGTATTTAATCTAAAAATGAACTCAGTAATCCCATAGGAGACAAACAGATAGCACATGATCATGTCTCTGCAAATAGAACTACTCCCTTGCTTAAAATGTGATTCACAGACTACCACCATGAGCATCACGCGGGAGCTGGTAAATGCAGAATCTCAGGTCCCACTCCAAATGCAAAATCAGCACATCAACAAGCTCCCCAGGTGCTCCATTTGTGCAGGAAAGTTTCAGAAGCACTGAATAGGACCTGTTCCCCACCCTTCTCTCATTTTCAAATGCATGACGATCCAAACACTACACCAAAGTTTGTTCTGTTGTGCCACAGGATGGCCAACAATTGCAAACAAAATTTTTCCCTGATTTCTTGGTTTTCAGATGAAAACCCTTGTCTGTTCACAAATCAGAATAAATGAAATTGCAGTAGTGTGATCGATTACCTATGGCAAGCTGGGAAAGCAAAAGACATTAAAGAGCTGGATTTGTGCAAGAAGGAGGCTTTTAATGAATCATTCAACTTCACCGCACCTCTATTTCCCAATCTGAAACCCATCTCAGAATACTGAAAGAACTAAATGAAGAAATATATGTGAATATATGTGAAAGTGATTATATTATTATTAAACTTTGGGTTTACAATATTATCGTGTTTTTATCTATAATTTTTTAAAATGTAAGACCACACTAACTGCTTCTGTGATCTCTGTGTAATTTGCATAAATTACACAATGTCCTTTATACAAAAACAGACTCCTCCTTGAATTACAAGTCACAGTTGGCACACAAAATTTCCAGAGTGGATAATCTGAAATACTTATAGGCTTTAGGAAACACAAATTTGTTTCCATATCAAGGTCATGGGAGAAGGGTAAGATAGAAATGGATGTGAATTAAACCCCTTCCTCCAAAGGAATTAAAAGAATCATTAATGCCATCAGTTCTCTATTCAACCACAGAGATCTCAAGACTTGAGCCCAGTCCTGAATCTATCACTATAGGTACAACTCTGTCTTTGGTACAGCTGAATTCACCAGGAAGCACTTAGGTTACTCAAAACAGAGCCTGACCCGGCCCCTCCTCACTTACGGCAGCCAACTTCATCTGTGTCATCCAAGCAGTCTCTGGTCCCATCACACCTCCAGGATACAGGGATACATTGCCCATCTTCACAGCGAAAATGCTCACTGTCACATTCTTGTAACGCCACATGCAAAAGAAAAGCAGTTTAAAAACTTACCCACACAGATATTTCAAAGAAATACAAGTGTTTTATAAAAACGAAAATTTTTTCAATGTATTAGTAATCAGAGGAATGCAAATTATTTATAAAATTAATTCTTATATGTTTCAGGATCTGCAGGAAGGCAGTCATTGAGGTAACCAATCTAGACAGCAATTTGACAAGAATGTATCTTGTTTTTTAAAAGTGCTTCTCTGAGTTCTTTTGTTTTTAGGTATTTCCCCCCCTAAAGAACTAATCACAGAATTAAACAAAGATTTATGAATGCAGATTTTTATCACATTACTTATAATAAATTGCAAACTGCGTAGACGTTCAATAATTTCAAAAAAGGATAAAATTTTCTTATATCTTTATATTAACATATTAAGAACTATTAAAATAGTTACGTAGAACTTCTAAATGATTAGGATAAAAACATATTATGTAACAAAGACAAGGATGTGTAATTTTACCTTTAACAGAGTTACATATGGAGAAAAAAGTGTAGAAAAAGACTAGAATGTTATTGGTGGTTATCTCTGATTGATAACATCATGAGTAACTTCTCATTTGCCTGACTGCCTTTTTTCAGTTCTTTGTCCTTTACTTTTTAAGTGTCTTTTTATTACTAAATCATATAGAGCAACATATGGCCCTACATTCTTAGATTCAGACCAATATTTTGGCTTTTTGTTGAAGTAATTTGTAGGATGCAAGATCTGTAAGCTCATCTCTGCTTGTTCTTTAAGCCAAAAAAACAAACAAAAGAAAAATCTCTGTACCCAACCAGAGTATACAAATTTGGACCCCAAAGTTACTACATTCCCAAGTGGCAGTGATATCCCCTAGTGATACCAGAAAGAGAATATAACTTAAACAAGTTTATTTATTCAACCAATATGACCAGCAATTATCCTGGGTCTCCCCAGGGGACTAATTTGGCAGTTGGAAATCTGTTGAGTTTCCCCAAATATCTGACCAGTGACTTTCCCATGTATTCTGTGCCAAGTACGAAACTCTTTTGAAGAAAGCAGCCAACATCCGCCCAACTTGGAGAAGACATAAAATTATTTTTTCACAAGCCCAATGCAGTAGAAGAGTAATCTGGGGGGTTGAAAGAATACAATTATTCTCCCCAGGTATTTAAGTGATCATGCTAAATTACCTATTTCAGTTATTGGCTAATTAAGCCAAAATTAGGTAAATATACAGATCAATTATCTACTCCTAAGAGAAATAAACAATGTGCTATCCTGACTTGTGTAAATGCAGGGATATCAACAGCATGACATAAACATAGTTAAGTGATCTATTCCAAGGGAATATAGGCTACTTTGTTCATGGAATGTTCAAATCTGATTGTCTGGTAGTGACATCCTGATTTATAATGTATGCTGCAAATGGTCAGAAACTTCCCTTGGCTAAATGGTGGTACCGAGTGGTACAGGAATACGTACACCCAAATACCTTCTATAGACTAATGCACGATGGTGGTTGGTGGTGCAGGTCTGGGGTTGGTGGTGCAGGTCTCTTATCAACTACCTTTAAAACACAACAACCTCCCTTGCAAAAATGCCCCTAAGGAATGTACAAATTCACTCTGGAATCCCAGAACTTCTCATTGGATTTTGTTCTACAAAGCAATATTTCCATGGGAGATTAGGGGCTTTGGAGGTTTAGCTATTAACACAACATATATTAAATCACTTATCAATTAAGTCTATTGTTAGGAATCCAACATAATACATTTGTAGGTTCAGTACATTTGTCTCCCTTACTATCTAATAACTTCTGGTTGAGAAATTATAATAAAAAGTCAGTCTACTTATAAAGTAGAAAATGGAAAAATGAGAGGTATAAACTTAGAAACTGAGTTCACAGAATAAAACTCTCAAAACAATTTATTGCCTATTTTAAAATATATATAATCCTTAAGCAACTTTTATTACAAGTCAAATTTTAAGGTTATTTTTCATTTTTCTTAAAATATGAAGCTAAACATCATAAAAAGAACACAAAATAGATACCCAAAAGTCACTTTTTAAAGAGCTTCAAAGCCAATTACATAGAACACATGAGAACCAAAACTGATAGGAGGAATTTTGCAATTAATTCTTTCTAGTTAGAGTTTTTTCACAATTGATCTCCCAGATACTCAGTTATCTACAAACATATATCAACCTCAATTTACTCACTTTATCAACAGGTTCATGATAATTCATCAAATTCACCTTTTCAGTATACTTTCTATGCCTGTTGTAACTCCCAAATGACTATTGTTTGGAAATACCTCTCCAGAAAAAACAAACCGATACTATGTCATTGCTGGGTGGCCTCCAGCAATCAAACAAAGTGCTCCACTGGTGTCAGAAGCCTGTCATTCACTCTATTATAAAGAGAATATGTGCTGTTTAGAAGCAAACTTCTAGTGGAAAGGTCTGGATCAGGTCTGTTGACAATGGCAGGTGCCCCTGATTTCAATCCATCTGTATGCACTTTATTATCAGATTTTGTTGTGCTTTGTTTTAAATAAGTCAACCCCGCCACAGGTATCTACACCTTATTATTTAATAATTTGAGGTCCAAATAAGTGAGGAGAGGGACTTAATACACTGGAGCCAAACACGGTTTATGAAGAAAAAACAAAACCTACATAGAGCAAAATGAAAAAAATTTTTCAACAAATGGCCTCTAAATATCCATATCCAGTCAATCTAGTTTTAACCAATAGGTAATTTTGCCATTATGAGGAAAACATCGTAACCCACACTGAAATAAAAATCTTTTGTTAGGAACCAGGCAGCCATTGATAAGAATCCACTGGGACCAAGCAAACACTGTACTTCCCCAGCACTAGCTGTGGCCTTTTCCAAGAATCAAAATAGATAAAAAGAAAAATACTCGCATGGTGTTTAAATGGCATGCACCACTCTAAGCACCTTGCCAGCTTCAAGTCGTTTAATTTCCATAACAACCCCATGAGATAGGTGATATTTTTATGAACATTTCACAAATAAAGAACATAGAATAAAGGCACAGAGCAGTTCAGTCACTTGCCCAAGATCAAACAGCAAACATGTGCAATTCAAGAATTTGGACCTGACAGCCATAGTTTAGGTCCAAAGGCATCTGTGCTACATTGAACACTGCTCTGTGTGCCCTTACACCAATGAAAGAAAAGAGAAAGCAAAAAGGAAAAGAAAAAAAATGATTCCGTCAAGCTCAAGAATGAATGTAAAAAATTTGACTTTTTTCCAAAGTTGCTGTCAACATTAAAGAGTTCGTAAGCTGGGCTTGTGTGGAATCCCTACCACAGCATATGCTCATATGATTCACTTGGAGAAGAGTGCTCTACCTGGCAACAAACATTTCATATAAAAATTCTTGGGCCTAAGAAAATTTGCCACAATCAAAAGCAACACATAGAAATCCAAAAAGGAGTTTCAATCTCTTGAAGAAAAATTATATTAGACATAAGGATAAATTTGTTTTCCAACCTTATAAAGACCCAAGCTGAAGAAAAACAAGAGTAATCCTTTCTTCATAAATAGCCATATCCCAAGCTTCCTGGTCTAAGTGTTGGACTAAGAATGTGTTAGAGAAACAGATAATGCCTAGAGGGAGGATGAAGTCACTTGTTTTTCCAGTGCAGGGAATAGAACTAAATTAAGAACTCCACTTCTGTATTCTTTCTAGCCTCTAGCACAGCGCTAGGGACACGAGGAATAGTCAAAGCATATCCATCAGGTAATGAAAATTCTTCTTCATAAGATTCAGCCTCTTGGTATCATATATGTAAAACCATTAGACATATAAAATCATCAAGGCAAGCGGTAACCCTTTGTAAGAGTTTGTTTGCTTTCTTAAATCCACAGAAAGGAAAATGAAATCTGGAAAAATTTGAAATTACTTGAAAGAGAAATGTCCAGAAATTTAAAAAAGAAAAAGGAAAATATTGACTCATGTTGAAAGGTTTGATTCTCCTACCCTTTCCTGTAAAAGTTTCTTTTTTTCTCTCATAAATTCTTTTCCCAAAAGAGAAAGAGAAGTCGTAGTCAATGGAACATTGTCCAAAGTGAACAGAGTAAGGTAATTTCTATGGTAAATCCTATTTTTCTGTTAGATCCTCTTAACATGTGCTGGTCCTTCCAGACTCTTGGTCTACCTGAGGAAGAGGAGGTGCATGTACTCTTTTTCAAGATAGGTCGGGGCACCTGGGTCACTCATTTGGTTAAGCAAATGACTTCGGCTCAGGTCATGATCTCACGGTGAGCCCCACTTCGGGCTCTGTGCTGACAGCTCAGAGTCTAGAGCATACTTCAGATTCTGTTGTCTCCCTCTCTCTCTACCCCTCCCCACCTCACACTCTGTCTCTCTCTGTCTCTGTCTGTCTCTCTCTCTCTCTCTCTCAAAAATAAACATTCAAAATTTTTTTCATTAAAGATACGTCATGTAAAAGTACATGACATGTTAATAGTCCTACCTTCACTGAGCTCAATGAAACAAATGTAAGAGGCAATTCCATCATTCATCCATAATTGTTTCTTCTCTTTTATTCCCTTAACATACTTTCAATGTTTATAAGTTGGGTGATGGTTCACTACAATTCTCACATCCTATCCCCACCAATAAGGCCAGTTCCCTTCAAAGATTTAGAGTCACATGCTTATTTCCAAAACTTTATACTGCAGCCATGACAGGGAAGGGTAACAAACTGTGTGGAAGGCCCTGCTCTGCCTAACATCAACTAGTGGAATGGGCAAGGACTCGACTGATGGAACTGAAACCAGACATGCACAGCAAACCAACCTGCTACTCTCTTTCTGTGCAACATTCTGGGTTTCATGACAGGCTGTCAAATAGGTGGCCAGAATTCTTTTTTTTTTAATGCAGTTTACAAACCACTGAGTTGACTGTTTTTTCCAAAATAGAGTTTCAGAGCCCTGATGTCTGATTAAGACATTTCAAGAAGTCAAGGACTTTGAGACAAAACTCACAAAGCCACTTGATAAGTGATCATGTATACACATCATTTAAGTGTAGTTTTTTTAAAAAAACCCAAAAGAACATGATGTTAGATTCACTAAAGCCACACACACACACAAACACACACACACACAAATTATACCTGCTATGTGCAAAAACATTGTTCTAGGGCTTGTGGAAGAAACAAAGAAAGTTAAGATATAGTTGGGTTTGTTTTTTTAATAGTTTATAAATTCTGGGGGGACAAAAGTAACTTATATAATCTAAATTAGCCATGTATTTTAAGTGTTTTCCATAGATTATCTCACTTATCTGTCACAATCACTCTGTGAAATAGGATTAATAGCCCCATTTCATAGATGAGGAAATTGAGGCATGACCAAATCTCACAACTAGTAGGTAGTGAAACGGGGATTCAGACCTAAGTAGTCTGGCTCCAAAGCTGTGCCATATGACTGTAGAGTATTTGGTTCCAAATAAGCAACACAGACAATAAGAATAAACTGGTCTCAAGGAGAAAAAAATTAACACCACACGCTGGAGTGATTAGAGAAGGCTTCATGAAGGAGAATAAGAGGGCTTTGTGGATAAGCATTATCTAAGTAAGTGAAGAGGGGGGACTAGCCCTTTGTGTAGGGTCCAAACAACTTTCAAGAAGCCCAACATGGGTGAGGGCCTAATGGGCCAGCCTCCATGGCACAAGCACAGGCCTCCACTGCATAAGGAACTGCTTGTAAGTGGAGGACAAGGTTGGGGAGATGGACAATAAAGAGCCATAAATGTCACATGAGAGAGTGACATGATCAAATAGGTCACTTTTAGGAAAGCCTAGAGATCACTAGTGCCAGGAACTGTTGAAAAACTAAAGGTGGTTCTGGGTAGATGTAAACCTGGAGGAGGATACAGACTTTGACCATGAGAAGGGCTTGGGGCTCCATTTCATTCCCCATAAACCGACCCAGTGCATGAATGAGCTCAGTGAGCAAGCTGGTCCGTAATTCACTGAGCGGCTGCTAGCAGAGATGAGTCTCATCTTGAAGCCTCTCTAGTTGCCCCAAGCCTGGTCCACTTGCATGGCAAATGACCAGCAAGTTCTACAGGTGCACCAAAAGTATCCTAGTGTCCTTGCCCCACCATCCTCTCCCCGCTGAATGTGTTTGAGCATCCAGCCTACGGAATTCAGTCAGCCCTCAAGATAGTCAGCTGATCACTAGGAATTTATCCAAAGGATACAAAAATACTGATTCAAAGGGGCAGATGCACCCCCGATATTTAAAACAGCATTATCAATAATAGCCAAAGTACGGAAAGAGCCCAAATGTCCATCAACTGATGAATGGATAAGGATGTGCTATATATATATATATATATACACACACAATGGAATATTACTCTGAAATGAAAAATGAAATCTTGCCATTTGCAACAATGTGGATGGAATGGGAGGGTATTATGCTAGGTGAAACAAATCAGTCAGAGAAAGACAGATATCACATGATTTCACTCATATGTGGAATTTGAGAAACTTAATAGATGATCAGAGGAGACGAGAAGGAAAAATAAGATTAAAACAGAGAGAGAGGCAAACCACAAGAGAATTATTAAATACAGAGAACAAACTGAGCGTTGATGGGGTTGGTGTAAATGGATGATGGGCATTAAAGAGGGCGTTTGTTGGGATGAGCACTGGGAATCTTAAATAAGAGATGAATCACTGGGTTCTATTCCTGAAGCCAAGACTACATATACTGTATATTAACTAACTTGAGAATTAAAAAAAAAAAAAGATGGTTGATCTCAAAGATTGCTTAAATATTTGCTTAATAATTTTTTTAAAAGTGCCTTTCCAATAACCAAGAGCCATCAGAATAATGTGATGCACTATCAGAGTAGCCTCTCAATCTGAGAAGTGGGAAATTGTTTCCACCTTTACTAACTGAGCTATTTCCCATTTTCATTTAAACACTAGCTACCTGCCTCCTCCCCTTCCCCCTAGTCTCTCACATCCCACTTATTTTTCATTGAGTACCTCCTATCCCACAACCAGACTATCAGTCAGCACTGCAGAGCATTATAAATAAAACCACACTTCTCTGGGGGTTCTCAAGAGGACACAATTGGCATTTAAGGTGGACATTATTTAATTGCCCCAGGCAAAACAGAATGTATAGCATCTCTGGCTCTCACATGTGGAATGCCAGTAGTGCCCGTCCCGGGGTCACTGTGACGACAACACCACCCCCATACATGTCCAATCATCCCCGGAGAGTGGCGGTACCACTCCCAGTTGAGAACAACTTAGAACCTCTAAGCAGCTTGGACATTCAGAGCTCAAAACATCTTAATCCACATGAAAGAGATCATCTACAAAAACCCCTATAATAAATTCTTCTCTTCTAAAGATAATAAAATTTCTTAAACAGCAATCCCACTCCCTCCCACCCAGCAATAAGAGGGCCTGGGATTGGGCAATATCATGCTGCAGCTCCTAGTACCAGCAACTTGAAATCAACTCCCCTGGGAGTGTGATAAAGAATCTAAGTTCCAGGGAGGCCTGCTTCACCCTGGAATGTTCCACAGTGCGTCCACAGGCTTACCCATTCAAGGCTGGGGGGAGTCACACAGACAAAAAAAAAAAAAAAAAAAAAAAAAAAAGCCGAAAATCTGAAATCCTCAGGCAGTTCTTCATTAATGTAAAAGGATCGTTGTTATGAAAAACAAAGTCATAGGCACCCCTGCTTTATGGGGCAAATGTTTCCCACCTGTATAATTATCATAACAAAAAATAATTTCTTCAAATGTCCTTGGCAGGCAATCCCTGCCACATACACTTAAAATTTTTTAAATAAAATATAAGTTGGCAATCACATGAGTGCTTAAAGCATCTGAAGGAATCTCCAAGGTTTTACCAAGAACACTCAGCAATGAAGGCTTCCTGTCAGCCACTACCAAAACACTTACACTCTATTTGTATTAGTCTTTTCTGTACTTCTCCAAGTAATTCATGTAGTACTTTCTGTATCAGCTAAGTCACTGAGTTTTCTGTGGATGAAGGAAACTAAGCCCAAAACCCTTATCCGCACTCCCCCAAGGGACTAACTGGTTATCTACCTCGAGAGTGGCCAAAGAACCACACTTACAGGATGCCATAAAGAACACTATCCAAACAGAAGAAAATTTGAAATAGTTGCCTGTTCGGGTAAATAAAGAACCAAGGAATCAAACTATACATAAGAAAAGACCAAAACACCCTTCAGCACATAATAATTTAACAGACCTTGTACAAAACTGTAAATCACCCTGATTTAAGTGCTGATTTCCAACCCCAATTGCCCCAAGTATTCTTTACAGCTTAGTGACTAGCAAATATAAATTACTGGAAAATGGCTGAATGGAATCAAACATTAAAAAAGAAAATAGGTACTTGTGAGAAATAAGCAACTATAGACATCTCCAGGCAGGCAGTTTTCCTGCCTAAGGCTTATAAACAGTGCAACAGACCCACTCTCAACCCAAACACAGCGTTTACAGACAGCATCAAACCAGGGTTTTTGATTCATTAGCCCCAAGTGTTGAACCATAAATCAAATTGATACAGATGTTAAAGCTGCAAATATCACTGCTAATTTGGTCATCAACAAGCAGATTAGATCACCAGGTTATCAAATGGACAATGGCTTGATACTGGAAATTTCAACAATAGCAGCAGGAGAAATTGATTCCCAACTGGTGGATTTGGTGATTCTCTACAGTCACAGCCTAAATCAGTTTAACTGCTAAATAGATCTTCTTGACTGAATCATACAAACACCATGCTGTATTACTCCTCTATTCTATGTTACTTCATTCTTAACTATTACAATAGTTATACCACCAAGCTCTAAAGACATGAAAAGAGCAAGAAGAGGCAGAGATAGAAAGAGAAAAGAGAAAAAGAAAAAGGGAGGAAAGGAGGTGTTAAGGTCAACAATCAGTGTCCAGACACTGAATTTAATAAGACCTAGCATCTTGAACCCTAACCTCAATTTGGTTAACTCATTTTTATTTGATCCAAATTCTTATATGTTCCAAATCCAGACTGGACCAGTACAAAATTGCTAAGTGGGTTTATTGGTCACAAATTTCATGCTAGGAACTAAACAACCTCTCATTCTAATGTGTTCATTTTCAGAAAGTAGAGATCAGATATATCACATATAAAATACATATATAAATACACATATATACATATATATATAACATACATATAATTTACTCTGAAGTAAACAATGCTTCCATGTCAATAAACAAGTGTGATGACAACTCTGATCAGGAATATTGATACTTATTGTGGGGCTCATTACATTGTTATTTACACAAACACTGAGTTTTATCATAGTTCATTTGTTAGGAGACTAGTTGAGGTACACACATGTATGACTCAACCTTAATGATTTAGCTATGGACATGTATGATTTCAGCCAACAAAGAACTTTTTTCTTAAACTCAAATATTATGCAGCAAGAATGTGAAAATAATTCCACCAGTAAGTTTAAAAACCTGCTCTTGGGAATAAGTACTGATAATTAATCATCTGATAAACTGAAGTCAATATTTTTAAAAATATTTTTTAAAAATGTATGGGGCCATTATCTTTCTTAAACTAGTAACCAATTTTTGTTGTTTTACACAATTCTTTTGTATTTTCCCTTCTAGTGACAAATTATAGTTAAGAAAGGATTTTATATGCAGAAGCTCAAAATTCTGCACCAGGACCTAATATATGACAAGTAAAGAACTGAGGAAGTAGATGAGATTAAGTGCCCAAAAGAAGAGTGACAGTAAGGTGGAAGGATTCAATTATGATCCTACAATGAACAGAGCATAATTCTAAACTGTGAGCTCCTAAAGGTGGGACTAAATACCTCTATAATCCTAGTGCCTAGTACAGTACCTACTAGTACCCAGATGACATTCAATAAATAAACAATACATGATGCATTAGAATATATGGGTGAGGGGCACCTGGGTGGCTCAGTTGGTTAAGCATCTGACTTCTGCTCAGGTCATGATCTCATGGTTCGTGGGTTTGACCCCCATATCGGGCTCCGTGCTGACACGGAGTGCAGAGACTGCTGGGGATTCTCTCTCTCATCCTCTCTCTCTGCCCCTCCCCCACTCTCTCATTCACTCAAAATAAATAATAAACTTAAAAAGAAAAGTCTGAAAAAAAAGTATATAGGTGAAGCCAAGATTTCCAAAATATGATAAACCTTGAAATCTTGGTGATTTCTGAACTTTAATAATGGATCCCACTGTTTAGAGTCACTGTTTCTTCTGACCTAATTAACAATACAACAATCATCTTCCATACTGGCCTGGTATGAGAGACCAGAAAGACTGGAAGAAGTCAACCTCAAATCCTTGGAAGCCTATTTATATGTTGAGGCTATTCTCTGCTTATTCACTAAAGGATGGGATCCCACATTATACAAAACATTACGTTTATATCCCGCACTAGTCTGGGGCAGAAAAAGTACTCTGCACCCCCGGAAAAGACTACAAGAACATCTGAATCCACAAATCAAAATTTGTAATTTTTATTATAATAAATTTGCTAACAACATAATCACAATTTTAGTTTCCTTATACAGAGTCAAAGATAGGGCTGACTTTGCTAACTTGAAAATTTATAATAGGACCTATTATATTTGCAAAGACTTTCATGTATGAATGATCTAAATTTCTTATCTTCTCTGCTATACTAATCTTAACAGATTGAGCAAAAACAACTTTTGAACATGTCTTGCCAGCAGGTTATCTGTTATAGTAGGAGTCCTTTGGCCCTGGTTTGTTATGCCTGTGCTGAAGAGCATTTATAGGTCTCCAAATCACTTCCAGGCTCTATAAATGTCATCACTTTGTGTTATAATGGGATTACGATGACTTGAAACAACTCAATAGCCTATTGACACAAAATCAACAATACTATATTGTCTCCAACTGATACCTGTGTGTAATAAAATGGTGTCTGGGTTTCTGACTACATATGGTGACTTTTTAATGCCCTAATATTAAGAGCAGTTTAAGTGAAATTATAAGTTTATCTGCGGTAATTGTCAGATGCAGGGCAGACAATGTGGAGTGCATTTCCTAAGATTTTACCTAATCTGTACTATAAATATCATAAATAATGATAGTAAAAAACTTATTGTCATTATATATTTAAACTTTTAACTATGCATTAAAATAAAATCTTAGAATTTCAGTGCTGGAAAAAAGTAATGGTTCCAGTAATTAACTATACTAGAAAGTACGCACAATAAAACCTTTATTGACACAAATAATTAAAAGCATCTCTTATTGGAATGTTGTCTACATTACACTTTTTAAAAAGGCAATCAAAAAAACCAAACTGGTATTAATGATTTGGTCAAAAACAAGAGTTTTTAGTTCGCTGTCTCAATTCTGGAAATTGGGTATCTATGGTTACAGTTGTAAATTAGACAATGAATGAATGTGCTGATATTCAGAATGAGTCCTTAGGTATTCCAATAATTAAATTTTTAATTAAATTTAGTAAGAAATTCAGATTTTATTTAAAAAGCTAAAATAAGATACTATTAGAGAAAATACTAGATTAAGAGCCAAGAAACACATAATACATGGATTTCAACCTTGCAATAGCACTGACTGTCCCTACATCATTTTAAGTTCCATGACAGCAGGAATTATTTGCCTTACTAACAATGAACTCTTCACTTAATAAATATTTGTTGCTTAACTGACTTAGCTTAGGGGACTTAGATTTAAACTTTCTGATACATGGGGCACCTGGGTGGCTCAGTTGGTTAAGCGTCCAACTCTTGGTTTCAGCTCAGGTCATAATCTCACAGTTTGTGAGTTCAAGACCCTCATTGGGCTCTGTGATGACAGTTGTAGAGCCTGCTTGGATTCTCTCTCTCTCCCTCTTTGTGCCCCTCTCCTGCTCTAGCTCTCTTAAACTAAATAAAATAAAATAAAATAAATAAAAATAAACAAATAAACTTTAAAAAAATTTTAATGAACTCTCTGATACACAGTTTCCTTAACCTGCAAAATTTCTTACCTACAAAATCAGGTTCTGGTGAGGACTGAAGAGGTCCCTGTAAAACACCAGCACAATGCTAGAGGTACAGCAGTCCTTCCATGAAGGCTGGTTCCCTCCTGGGTACTCCCACCCACCATCCAATTCTAACATTCCAACAGTCTAGGCAATAAAATACTTCAAGATTGATACCTCCACCAGATAAGAGCTGTTTGCTCTAATTGAGAGAAAACTTCCAAACCCTGCACCATCTTGCTTACAGGAAGCTCAGCATTGAGAGCAAGGTGGTCGCTTTGCCTCCTGCCCAAGAACAAAGTATCCAATGGCCCGGGTCTGGTATCAATGGCAAGACTGAAAAATCAAGATTTATTCTAGGAAACAAAGGTCAAGCTAGACCCAAAACCAAGGCTGCCACTGGCTTTCTCTTTTCTTTATGCATCTTCTGTTTTCTCACAATGACCATTTTTTATTATTTCATCTATTTTAAAATCCCTCTATTTAGGTGATGCTCTGGAGTTTGTATTTGGAATACTGTTAAGTGTATAATTTCAACACACACATGCAAACACACACACACACACACACACACACACATACAAACTTGATGATAAATATAAAGGCTTTCTCACAGTGAGCCTTGAATCATTATACTACACAATGAACTCCCTTTTTATAGTTATACAAGCTTTCCTATTGACCTCAGTGTACACCTCTATGTGGACATAAACTCAGGATTTTAAATTTTATTTATTTTTTGAGAGAAAGAGAGTGAGAGGGGCAGAGAAAAAGGAAGAGAGAATCCCAAGCAGGCTCCATGCTGTCAGCGCAGAACCCAATGCGGGGCTCAAATCCACAAACTGTGAGATCACAACAAGCAGAAATCAAGAGTCAGACACTCAACCAACTGAGCCACCTAGGCACACCAAGAAATTCAGGATTTGAATCAACTGAAACTAAGCTAAAAGTCTTTCCATTTAGAAAGTTCAGAAATTCTCCAGGTCCTAGGTTCAAAAGAATGGTATTTCAAATTCTTCCTATAAGTATTAAGACATTCATTTTCCTAGTTCTGTAAACTTTCTCCTATATAATAGAAAAATGCTACAAAAGGCAAGCAGTCTTTGACTAAAATCATTTGTGATCATACCTTTACAAAACATTCAAAGGAAAACTCGAGACGACGAAGTTGTTAGCCTCTAGCTGACTGAGGAAGGCTTTATGCAAACCTCGACATCCAAACCCTCCAAAAAGAAGAGCAAAATATCCCAGCATCATGACCCCAGCCTTAGGCTTCCCTGAGACCTCACTGCCTTCCTAAGTATTCTCCAACCTCACAGAGCAGAGGTTCCAAACTCAGTCCAACAAACATGTATAGAAGCTCCGGCAGACCATTTATCTGTGTGCTCTTAAGGAGGGAGAACTGACAGGACACCATTGTAAAGAGAACAAGCCCACAACAATCTGGCTCTCCTCAAGCAAACCAATATATCCAGCCCATCTCCTGCCAGAAACTAAGTGAAGCCAGTCCTTCCCTGAGCAGGGCTACGCTCACTGTTTACTAAGAGCAGTCAACACTTCCCTAAGTTCGGTGGGTAAAGTTACCAAGAAGGGAAAAGCAACTTAAACTTAAAAGGCTCTTCTGATAGTCCAGGAATGAGGCAATTAGGGCCTTATCTCGTTAAATGGTCCCACCTCTGCTTCATTTCCTGCACCCTTGTCTAAAAATCCTTTCTTTCTCGGTCCCTTGGAGCCCCATAATGTGGCTAGAGCTTTCATGGCTCTCGACCCTGACCCCTAAAATCTGTTCCCAGTGACTTATTAACAGCAAAGTTTAAGTGATTTTTAAAGCCCTTCCTTGGGCATTTGCATTTACAGCAGAAAATAAGAAGCCCTCAAAGGAATGAATTTTCTAATTTCAGCATTTTAGGTATTCTCTAATGCACAAATACCTTCTCCACCAGTTTGGTGGGGCAGATTTTAGTGGGATAGAGTATCTTATCAGGCTTCCTACTATCATATCACAGGTGGTGGTACCTGTACAAGGCTGTCTTTGCTGGTGCCAAAAACCTTGTCAGCAGTGAGATAGCACTTTTCCATAAGAGCACAGGCCAGTTAAACTATGGTCAAAGGGCTTCTCAGGAGAATTTGGTGACATCTCTGCATCAGTGAATGTGTCTTAGATTATTATTCTGGGCTGAAGAGAAAGGCCCTAAAGAAATATTGCAAAAGCAATGACTCCAAAGGCCTAGAGACACCCAAGTAACAAATGAGTATGATTTATTGAAATACTGTTGTTTGGGTTCTTTTGTAAACTGAAACCCCTTACTCTATTTGTAACTCAAAGAACTCCTTACACTGGAAATGGAAGATTTACCAGTTCCACCCAATATGTAATATATGTGTACGTATGCCTGTATACACGTACAGGTACACACAAGGAGGCCCACCCAGTGCCACAAAGCTTGCTGATCAAAGTACAACTTCATTAGGAATGCATAGCAAGTATAAGAGTCTGCATTTCCCTTCTTCTGATCCAAATGCCAACAGCTTTTCCACTGAAGGTTAAAAGACAAAGTCTGAATAATCAGACAGCAATGTGCTTGATATACTACTCTAAAATGGGAGGGAGGAAGGGTCCCTGACTGTACTGATTGTTCAGAAGTCAAGTAACTTTCCAGAAGTAAGCCCCTGGAGTCCTACAGGCTAGATTCAGACCCCAGCTCTTGCTTTAATGACACTATGGCGAGTATATTGTTTAATTTTTATGCCTGTTTCCTCATCTAAAAATGGGGAAATAAGAGCTCTTACTTATAAGGTTAATATGAAGATAGAAAAAGTAGTATAGCCTGGCACATTACTAAGTGTTCAACAAATGTTAGTTATTATTACTATTTTTAGACGAATGTTTTCTGATCCTTTAAACTACATATTGTTCCCCTTTGAATTTCAGTTTCTGTCTCACACACATTTGCTCATACTCTAGCACTTACATATTCTTAATTGTAACCCAGTTTGAAAATCTTTTTAAATTAATTTAATTATGATAACTTCATTCCCCCAAAATTTGATTTAATACAGGAGTTTGAATATTATCTTATTACTAAATTATCAGTTTTATTTTAAATTATATTCTCTTGGGGCGCCTGGGTAGCTCAGTTGGTTAAGCATCCGACTTCAGCTCAGGTCATGATCTTGCAGTTCGTGAGTTCGAGCCCCACGTTGGCTTTGTGCTGACAGATCAGAGCCTGGAGCCTGCTTCAGATTCTGTGTCTCCCTCTCTCTCTGCTCTCTCTCTCTCTCAAAAATAAACATTAAAAGAAAAAAAATTTAAATTATATTCTCTTTAACTATTTCTTACATCTGAAGTTTAGAAGAGAAAAACACATCTGCATTCAAAATAAAACTGAACTAGAAAAGTAGAACTTAATTCACAAAGATAGGCAAGTTTTGGGACACATGTCTACTCTATACACTTTCAAAACTACATTACTGCTTAGTGAAACAAATATATTCTCTGAAAGCTTATTTCTCTGGTTGATAATAGCTGCTTTTAAAACATTTAAACAATTACATTTTAGGGGTATTTAAAATGCTTAATACACAGATAACTCAGTCCAAATAAGTTGAGAGTGACAATATTTAGTGAATTACTGAGTTACAAAAATATGAAATTACTAAACCTTCATATTAAGTATTTACAACCTAAGAATTCTCACTACACCCTACGTGTGGAAATCATTTCTGACTCCATGACATTTTGAAGAAAGCCAAGCATGGAGGAAACAGAGGCCACATCTGGCAGGAGGAAAAACCCTGAGCTTTGCAAAACTGCTGACTGTATCACCACTAAAACAACCATTCAGAAAGGGGAATTCCAGGCACCTGGGTGGCTCAGTCAGCTAGGAGTCCAACTTTGGCTCAGTTCATGATCTTGCAGTTTGTGGGTTCAAGTCCCATGTTGAGCTCTATGCTGACAGCTCAGAGCCTGAAGCCTGCTTCAGAGATTCAGATTCTGTGTCTCCCTCTCTCTCTCTGCCCCTCCCATGTTCATGCTCTGTCTCTCTGTCTCTCAATAATAAATAATTGAGGCATTAAAATAGGCTTATCCTTCTTCCACATGATGGTCCTTCAAATATCTGGAGAGAGCCAGCCATTTGTTCCCTCTATTCTTCTTGTCTCCCCAAGAAGAAACCTAGTTTTTCCAACCTTTTTCCCATAACATAGCCTCCAGTTCTCTCACCATCCTTGTTTCTCTCCTCCAAATTCATTTCAAATGGTCTCTGTCTCTCCCAAAATGTGATCCCAGTGTCACCTGGCCATCTATGGCCAAGACCAAAGTAGCCTACCCCAATATTCATTCCCCCTTCCTATTCAGAAAGAGAATCTCAATTTTATTCAGGTGAACAAGGTTTTCAGCTGAAAGGCTATATTTCCCAGACTTCACTAAGAGTGGTCATGCGACTAAGTCATAACCAAAGAGATGAAATCCAAGCAGAGGTATTGTATAGGATTTCTGGGAAGTCTCCTTTAAAGACAGAAGGCACACCCTTACTTTTTCTCCTCCATTTCCACTACCTGGCACAAAGCAGCGATGGCTGTGGCTACAGCAGCTATTTTGGACAATGAGGTGACCTTAGGAATGGTTGCCACCTCCAGAGGATGATGGAGCAGGAAGACAGGTGCCACAGGAGTACCAAGCCAGCCTTACTGCTGGTTAGGTATGAGAGAAACAAATGTTTATCCTGGTCAATCCCAACAAAATCCTCTCTACAACAACAGTCCTATCACCTCTCCTAGGTGATGGAGCTGCTTTACTACACTCATGTGGTTCTTTTAACTTCCCACCAAAACAAAAATTTCTCGAGCTCCTGCTTCCATATGGCTTTGTGCCAGACACAGGATACCAGGGGAGGCAGGCATAGCTCAGCATTAGTGGTCCTATTCTAGAAGAGATAAAATACATACATAAATAATTATAATTCATGGCACGATGATAAGTCCTGTAAGAGAGGTTTAGATAACCTTCAGTGGAGATCAAGAAAGGCCCTGTGGAGAAAGGAGCGTATAAGGCCCAATACACAGGTCTGAGGGGAGGGTATGTCTGGCAGAGGAAACAAGCTGGAACTGGCAGAGACCAGAAAGCGTAAGTCATGTCCAAGAAAGAGACACATTTTTCATCCTGTATCACTGATACATACCTTCAAACTACAAAGATCTTGAGTGCTTGAGGCAGATTCCCTTTTATATGAAGTTAAAAGATCATAGTACTCTCTAAAACCACTTAGTGCCTCCACGGAGTCAATTCATTTCACAAGACATCTATAGAGCACCAACTGTTTTGCCACCAAGTAAGAATTTCTCCTAATCAATAAATGTGATCAAACATTTTCCATATTTTAAAAAACATTTGGAGGTGATACTTGGCTAATATTCTACTAAACTGGATGAAGTGTTTCCAAGAGATGTATTCTGAGATGTTTAATAAAGTATAAGTACACCATGCAAATGTATTTCTCCTTTTCCTCTTGTAATTGATCAACCTATTGTATTCAACTGAGTATGTATTCAATCAAAGTTAAAGAATTGAGGTGCCTGGATGGTTCAGTCAGATAGGCGTCCGACTCGATTTCGGCTCACGTCATGATCTCAGTTTGTGAGTTCGCACCTACTCTTCTCCGACAGCGTGGATCCTGCTTGGGATTCTTCCTCTCTCTCTGGCCCTCCCCTGCTTGTGCTCTCTCCGTCTCTCAGGATAAATAAATTTTACTAACTTTAAAAAATACTTTAAAATTTTTTTTTAAAGTTAAAGAATCAAGAGAGTAAAGTCTGTGGAAATAATAGAGTATTAGAGTTAAGCATGCAAGACCCAGAGTCAGTCCTCCTACTCTGCCTCAGTTTGCTCATTTGTAAAATGGGGATAGAACCTCTCTAAACTGACCTGAGGATTAAACACTATAATATGGTGACTATATCACAGGCATATAGTAAGTTTCAGTAAATGTCAGCTCTTATTCGTTGTATTATTCCTTCCTTCACTCCCTGTCAACCAAGATGCACGCTCAACAGAGCCACTGTTGGCATTTGGTACTAGACAGCTCCGTGCAGCATGGAACTATCATGTATACTGCAGCTGGTATACCATCCTTGTCCTCTATCTTCTCAATGCCCAGCATTAAGACAACCCCTCCCCAAAAAATCCTACACATTTCTAGATGCTTCCTAAGGGAGCTGTTCCAACTAGGAGTCAATTAGCTAAACCATAGAAGATATCACACCCCATTCCTAGATGGTCAAAAAGGTGGAACTTTTTAAAACAAAGGGATTCAAGAAAATACTATCAAGTAATCATGAATGTATATAATATGGATGTAAACTGAAAAGACATATCTAATACTCCCATATATAAGCATATCAACTTATAAAACAAATAATACGAATTATCCCCAAAAAGCCACAAATAAAATCTTTCTCTATCCCATGGTGACTCTCTATATTTCTTATCACCTGCAGGCCCAATAGGTTTGGTTCCACCTTCATCTGTGGCTCCGATAATTACAGTAATCCTCTAATTGAACTGGTTGATCTGCTTTCCCTCATTGCAGCAAGCATTATCTTTACAAAACAAAAGTCTGGTTGTTGCACTTCCCAACTTACATGTCTTCAGAGGCACCAAACTTCTTGACAGAGAAAGTCCTCCACAGTGTCAGACTCCACTTTTCCAACTCCATCTCCTGCTGACACACCCTCCTCAAGACTCAGTTCAAACAGCCATCTTGATGGTCTTCCTTGGTTCTTGGCCCCCTCAGGCCTACTTGACTTCATCAATCCTTTCCTGTGCTCCCAAACCTCTCCTATAACACCTCTCACCAGTGTTTATTTACAGGTCTTATCCACCTGTGTCTCCACTTCTAGGCACAAAAGGATCTCAGTAAATGTGGGATAAATATATTAATGATAATATTCACTGATTATTAACTGAATCTAGATTGACCAATAGCTTTCTCATCCCCTTGATGCAACAAAAAGGAACTACTACTACAAAAGAAAAAACGTATCGATTGTGATTCTTACACATTCTGCCTAAAACCTCTCACAAAGCCAAGCATTCACCTTCAAATATACTCTAACCCCTAGAAATCCTTCTCCTTGACCAGAGGACACACCCAACTCTACTCAGCTCCATGAATAACCATGGGGCTAAGTAGAGAGTATCATTCTTATTCTCAGTTACAAAGACCTCATCAGTTAACTCTGCATGGGATCAAGTTTCCAGGAAACATATTCAGAACACATAAAATGGAAATACTGGATCCACTCAGAAGTTTGAAACTTTCTGTAACATTACATTTTGGGAACTGTGCTTTCAAGACCTGAGAAGTGAAGACCCAAACATTCTTGGAGTAGAAAGGCAGGTTATAAGGCCTGTCTTCTAAAGTTTCTTCCTTGTTTGATAGTTTCACCTCCTTAAAAAAAAATGCTATATTTTTCCCCAGCAAGTTCTATGGATAGAGAATTTGACAAGTGGTTCCTTTATTTCAAAAGACCACAGCATGGTGGCTGTTCTGCTGCACTGACCTAACCAAGACTGGTCAACTATGAATGATTTAACACCAGGTTCCCTGTGGGGCCAAATGTTTACTGAATGCTCACCAAGTGCCAAGAACTTACATGTTCACAATGTCCTTTAAATATTCCCATGAGCCTGCAGGGTAGAAATTACTAACATCCATTGTATAGTTCAAGGAAACTGAAGCTCAGAGAGATCTAGTGGCCCAGGGGCACACATCTGGAAAGTGAGCAAGCTAAATCTCACTCCAACATCAGGCAGTTTCCCAGCACCAGAAAGGATTTGGCCACAATGTCCAGGGTAGACCCCTGAGATTGAGGACCCTTGGGCAGGTGAAGAAGGGGCAGTGGGAAGAACCCAGTTTTACTTAGCAGCCAGAGATTTAAATTTATATCACTGGCTTCAGTTCATTCCCACAATATAGGCTACCTTCTGTACCTTCTAGGAATCTTCAAGAATTTTCTCTTTATAAAATGTGGGTTATTTTAGCACAGAATTTTTGCAAACATGTACTAATTCCTCAAAAGTTATTCAAGATGCCAGCCAAATATTCCTTCTTGAAGCAATCCTAAACAACCCTAAATCATATGTTCTACAGGGCAAATCCCTGGAATATCCCATGCCTTTTAGGAAATTCAATGGCATATTTGAGGGCATGGAAGATCATTTTTTAATGTTCTGCCTCATGTTTCACTGGAGACGAAGACATAATAAAATCATGTAGGCGGGGAAGTGAACTTTCAATGATAAAGATTCTTTTTTTGAATGTTTATTTACTCATTTTGAGAGAGAGACAGAGAGAGAGAGAGAGAGGATATCAGTAGGGGAGGGGCAGGGAGAGAGGGAGAGAGAGAATCCCAAGTAGGCTCTGTGTTGTCGGCACAGAGCCCGACTTGGGGCTGGATCCCACCAACTGGGAGATCATGACCTGATCTGAAATCAAGAGTCAGACACTTAACCAAGCCACCCAGGCACGCTTCAATTAAAAAACTCTAAAAACAACATTTTGTTGTATATTTGTATGATATTTTAAAAATGCAGTCAAGCTTTACAAACTAATACAAACAATAAATCCAACTATTTGTATAAGTTCCCTTTAAATAGAGCACCTAAGATATCCAAAGTTTACTTCTAGATAAAAGCCAAATTCTGTTTCATTTTATAATCATTCAGTTTTAACTTAGAAAAAATAAACAAAATAAAATTTGTAAAAACTTAATAGTAAGAACTTATCCTGAAGTGACTTTGATTATTTGCTACTCATCTTCTCCCTAAATATTATTATGTACACATTTACTCATTAAGTTTCATTTCCCTACATGATTCTTTCAAAATCTGCTAAGATGGAGCAAAGGTGTCCTTCAGCCTGACTTTTCTTTAAAGTCATATATTAAAACTTAACCTGGTGTGTTCCTCTCAAACTATAGCTACCTTGAGAGTTCTCATTTGTAAAAGTAGGGTTGGCAGGGAGGAAATGAGATGAGAAGGAGAAAATCTCTAATTTGTCATCAATAAAATAAATCAGGAAATACCCCTTAATCTCAAGAGTATAATTTACCGATTTAGTCATTTATTTACAAAATTGATGGAAATTGTTAACAAGGAGTTAATTGATTTAAGTCACCTGATTACCAGTTAATTAACCACACTGACTTAATCTTCTTTGAAAACATCAACTAATCATTTCCCAGGTGTCAAGGGGTAAATCGTTAAATAAAAAATAAACCTCTGTCCCCCTCTTCAAGGGAGATTTCTTGAGCATGTTTTCTTTGCAGATTCCAATCTAGCAATGAGCCAAGTTTGGTGGGGGTTTTTTTTCCTTATATAGCTATACCGAAAGAGCTGCCACCTTTCCAGAGTTTTTTCCTCTTTTATAATAAAGGAGATGGAGTCTTGCAACCCTACCATCCATGTCATTTTGAATTACTTTTAAAAAAATGAGCTAGTAACACTTTAAGTAAAAATGAGCAAATGAAATTTTCCTCTTTTATAATAAAGGAGAAGGAGTCTTGCAACCCTACCATCCATGTCATTTTCAATTACTTTTAAAAAAATGAGCTAGTAACCCTTTAAGTAAAAATGAGCAAATGAAAGGCAATGGAGACTTTCACATGAGAAAGTGAGTTTTCAAAAAAATTCCTTGAGAACTTATTTGGAGGGTGTGACTACAAAGACATCATGTGAGGGAATGGGGGTGGCAGGGAGTGGGGGGGAGGCGGAGGCATGCTATTACTGAGCTGTTTTAATCTGTTTTTGTAACTTTTTGTTTAATTAAGTTTTTTATTTTTTGAAAGAGAGAGAGAGAGACAGAGAGAGAGAGCAGGGGAGGGGCAGAGAGGGAGAATGAGAATCCCAAGCAAGCTCCGCACCGTCAGCACAAAGCCCGATGCTGGATTCGAACCCATGAGCCAGAGTTCATGACCTGAGCAGAAACCAAGAGTCGGCAGTCCAACCGACTGAGCCACCCAGGCACCCCTGAGCAGTTCTAATCTTGATTGTGGTAGTGGTTGCACAAATAAATACATATATTAAAACTTCAGAGCCATTCACTACAAAGTATTTTAGTCTATGTAATTTTTTAAATAAAATAAAACAAAGCACTTCATAATGCCAATATTCATGAAAACTATGAAACCTTATTCCCTTTTTTACAGATAGAAAAATTAAGGCCAACCACTTGCCCTCCCACCTCAATGAGAAGGGAGCGAGGAGGCCTCTAAGAAAACCTACATTGTTAGAGACCAGAAGGAATACAACCCATGTGTCTCATGGCTACCCAGTTCTCAATTAGTAGATCCACTGCTTCTCTGAAAAAAATAAAAAAAACAAAGCCATTGTCTTTGATCTACCAAAGCACCCACAGTGCAAGAGACCTCTGGAGGGGACCAAAGTCCCAGGTCACTGTGACAAATCACGTTTAGACTTGATAAGAGAAAGAGTACAAGGGTCTTGATAAAACCCAATTCCCCTCCTTCATTTTCTCCTTCCTTCCATCACAGTAAAGTGTTTGCAAAATAAATCTGGATTACAGTAGGATTTTGTTGCACATATTCACAATCGGCAACAACTATTAAAGACTGATTTCCCTTACAGAGAAATGAAAGCTTTCAATACAAGATGCATCCCTCTGAGCTCAAGTCCCATGTTTTCTCTTGTCTGCACACTGCTGGGTTTAATTATTTACAGCGAGAATCATCTAACTTTCACTGTCTTCCAGTTAGTATGTTCAATTTTTAAACCATGCATTTTGTTTTTCACCAGAATCTCAGCTTCCAATGATTATCTTGCAAATTCTTTCAACACCTCACTGCACCAAATACTAGGGAAGAGGTAAATTTTTGTAGCAGAAGTGAACTGGAAAAAAAATTCGAGTTTTGGCGCACAAAAATTAACCATTTTATTGGGGTCACTTGGGTGGCCCAGTCTGTTAAGTATCCGACTTCAGCTGAGGTCATCATCTCATGGCTCAGTTTGTGAGTTCGAGCCCTGTGTGGGGCTGTGCTGTCAGTCCAGAGCCCACTTTGGATCCTCTGCCTCCCTCTCTCTCTGCCCCTCCCCCACTTGCAGTTTCTTTCTCTCTCTCTCCCTCTCAAAAATAAATAAAAACATTTAAAAAATTAACCATTTAGCAATTGACTTAAGAGGCATGTGTGTTTTACTTAATTCATTTGCAAATTCTTTTTATTTACTACATGCTAAGAACAAAACCAGAATTACCTATCAGTAGTCATCATTAAGATCTAGAAAAATCATAACTGCAATGTACATTAAATCCAGAGGCCTCCTCTCCATCCTACCTGGCACTGATGAATCTCTAAGGAATGACTGATTGAGCCTTACAACTTTGTTGCTTTTAAAGTCAACCTCTCCTTTTGTTCTAACAATCCTATTTCAAATACAGCTAACTTGAGGAAGAAGAGACATACCAGAAGGTAAGAAGTTCTATCTTTGAAATCCATTTGACAGATTCACAGTAGAAATTCCCCATAAAGTCATCCTAAGACTTTTTTCTAGAAATGCTGATTTAGGCAACCCAGTTAAGAGATGAAGTTGACTCCCTTTCAAGACTCTCTCACCTCTGGCAGCTTCGTCCCTTCTTTCATCCTCCATCAACAGACCAGTTTTGGGTCTCATTCTCACTGAACCTTGCTCTAGCAAACTTTTATCATGCATTGCTATCCCAACTAACTCCTTTACAGGGGTAAACACTTCTACCTTTTAAGCAGAGTTTCAGGGGGAAACAATGTCTTACTCTAAAGGACTGGTTCTAATGGTGACAGAGCAGACATCTTTGACCCAGATGAGAGATGTTTGGGGGCCAACAGACCTTTTAGCACCCCCAGCCCAGAGGCAAACACCTTCCACATCTCTACAAGAGCAGCCTCCTCAGGGGGCAGCTGGGTGGCTCAGTCAGTTAAACATCTGACCTTGGCTCAGGTCATGATCTCACAGTTCACAAGTTTGAGCCCCCACATGGGGCTCTGTGTTGATGGCTCAGAGGCTCCCTGACAGCTCAGAGCCTGGAGCCTGTTGCGGATTCTGTGTCTCCCTCTCTCTTTGCCCCTCCCCTGCTCATTGTCTCTCTCTCAAAAATAATAAAAAAATTTTTAATTTTTTTACATAAAAAAGGGCAGCCTCCTTAGATATAAAGAGACTCCACTCTCACTTGTTTATTACTTTTTTCTAGGATTTTGAATAAGATAACTTACTAAGAATTTTTCCATCAATAGTAAACAACAACCTTTTAAAATCTGTCACCCCTAAGAGGAAGGAAGTTAGAGTAAACTCTCCAATTGGGTGTCATCTTTTGAACTAAAAGACATGTAATTATAGAGAAGAGAATACTGCCAGATAAAGAATGGTAGTACAGGAGGAAGCTAGCAGGCAAGAATCAATGGATACCTAAGGAGTATAGAGGAAAGAGTAGGCTAAAATAGAAATGTACTCTTCTGAACAGTAAGGTATTTTGGACAGGCCTATGTCACAGGAATCTCTCTATCCTTTAATACAACTAGTGACATCATGCTGGAAGCATAAGGTCTTGATCAACATGTATTACATGAAAGGCTACCAAAGTAGCATAAAATATCTGACGTTTGGTTTGCAAAGCTAACAGTATCTGACATGAGATCACTTTAATATAATATGAACCATTAAAAGAGGCTTTGTTTGATTGTGTAGAGAGGCACTATCTTCCACTTGCTCCTACTTATCACAGTGACAATATGTAAGAATAAACGTTCTGGGTTCAAATCTGGATTCCACCACTTAGTAATTTAGGATGACTTTGGGCACCTGTTTTTGCCTTGGTCCTTTATCCATAAATTCAGATTGTTATTGAAGAAGTGGGTAAAACACTTAAGATACTGTCAGACACATAGAAAGCACTCCAAAAAATTTATCCATAATTATTTTAACTCATTCCTGCAACTTCACTACCCATACATGCATGTAACTGAGCCATTCCTCTGCCGCTAACATATTTGGTCATGGTTGCATATGGAGTCCTCAAAGAATGGGATCTGGAATGAGAAAGGTTGTGCCCACAGGACAAGCAGCCATGGGCATTTTTCAGCAGTCTGGGCCTTCTTTGGTTAAGCCCATTTTTCCTTCATTCATCAGGAACAAGACTCATGAATGTCCTGGCTTGACGTGTGATGTTCTTTCCACCATAGTCCATGCCGCCTCCCTGAGTTGGGAAACTACTCCCCTCTTCAAAGAGGCCCTTTTGTGTGATCAAGGCTGTTTTCACTGTGCTGTGGTCTCAGACAGCTTTCTTTTGTGTTGTTTAAACACAGAATGGCAGTCCACTAACATAATGTCTAAAAACTTTGCCTTATCTTTTTGTAAAAGCTATTGTATATCAAATCTGTCCTAAAAATACCAGAATGACCCATTCTGGATATACAGGGATTCTCACAGGGTAAAAAAGTGTCTAAGTTAAAGTTAGAAAAGTTAAAGAGACTGATGCAGGATCAGCTACTCTCAAATGCTTTGGGAATCGTCAGTAGTTGGGGGTCAGAGAGGCAGAGGAAAGGGGAGAGTCAAATGGAGAGAAATAGCGTTGCTAAGCCACTTGTTTTAATAGAGATAGCAATTTTTTTCCCCTCCATCAGGTTTTTCATGGAGCCTGGGAGAATTAAAGGCTGGCAATACCAGGGATGTGGTGATGAGCTGAGGATGTCCCTTCTTAGCTTTAGAGTCCATGATGGCATTTATCCATTTGTTCAACTTATATTTATTTATTTAGCCCTATTCTAGATACTAGGTATAAAGCAATAAACAAGAGAGATAAAAATTCCTCCCTTCATGAAATTGACATCTTAGGGAAAGGAAAACAAAAGTAAATAAATAAACAAATAAGCTACATATATTATGTCAGATGGTTATGAGTGTAATAAGGAGAGTTAATCAAGAAAGAATCTGAAGACCACACTGATAAGGTGGCCTATGAGCAGAGACCTGTAGGAGGCAAGGAGCAAGTCATGCACAATTTGAGGCAAGAGCACTCAGAAAGAGAGAAAGCAAATTTAGAAGACTTAAGGTACACACTATGGGGGGGAGCAAGAATTATCACCATGCCTAGAGCATTGTGAGTAGTGGAGAGGAGAAGGAAGTGAGGTCAGGGAAGTGATGTGAAGGCCAGATGGTTAGGGTCTTGTTGATGAAATGTGAAGAGATGATAGACCCAGAGCTGGGTCACCAAAAGTCCCCTTTGAGGGCTTTCTACATTCACTCAGCTCCTTTGGGATCCACCTCAGTTATAGAAAGGCACCTTGCCCAAGGTCATGCCCTTACCAGGGCAGGCCACATCTAGCAACTAAAAAAAGGTAATTTCAGCCTGACACAGAACACTCTCACAGTCAACTCTTGCTCCAGAGCTCCCTACTAGGTTGACTGAGGCCTTCTCACAGTTTAACTTCTTCTGCCATTCCTGCTTCCTCCTTTCCTTTCAAGGGCAATGATCTTAGTAAACACCTTTTACCCCAAACTCCATCTCAGTGTCTGTTTCTGGACAACTCAACTTGTCTGTGACAGAAGCCACTGGAGCTTTTGAGCAGAGGAGTAACATGATCTGACTGATATTCTAAATAGATGTTGAGAGTAGACAGAAGAGGGACAAAAGGGAAGCAGAATGATCAGTAAGGAACCTATTGCAATAATCTAGGGAAGAGCTGACTATGATGTGGATCAGTGTGTTAGCAATAAACATGGTGAAAAGTGATTGGATTCCAGATACATTTTGAAGATTAAACCAATGGGATTTTCTGATGGATTGAATGTGAGATATAAAAGAAAAAGGAATCTGAGCAAGGATGGTCCAGCCATTTACTAAGATGGAAAAGTCTATGTTGAAATCAGGGTTAGGGCATTAGTGAAGATCAGGAGTCCAGTTTTGAACATAAGTCTAAAATGACTATTGGACAGCCAGGTAGATATGTCAAATAAGCAGTTGGATAAATGGGTCTGGGGTTATAGTACTGGTCTGGATTTGGATTAGATTCACAAATTTGGAAGTTGTCAACATACAGATGGTAAAGCCATGAGACAGGATGAGTCTCCAAAGAAGTAGTGTAGATAGAGATATGAAGAAGATAGCAAGGAAAGAAGGAAACCAGGAGAATTTGGTTTCTTAGAAGCCAAATTAGGTGTTTCATGGAGGAAGGCAGGATACACAGTGGCAGATGCTTCTGACAGTTAAATAAAACAAGAGCTGAGAATGGATTATTCGATTTGCCAATAATTTGCCAAGTGACCTTGGCAAAAGAAATATCTACCAAGGGTGGGAGCAAAAACTTGAAAGCCATGGCTTTGAGAAAAATTGGAGGACAGAAATTACAGTGGTTATAAACAAATCTGGGAAGGAATTTTGCCATAAAGAGGAACAGAGAAAACAGGAACAGGAATGTGGGGGAAAAGAGGAGACAATTAGTGAAAGGTAAGACAGAATTCAACCTAGAACATGAATGAACTGTTTGAACTTAACAGCATGGGAAGTTCATCCAGTGTAACCAGAATGAAGACAAAACATACAGACAGAATGTATGCAGGTGATGATGGCTGAGCTACGGGAGCTTGTTGAGTTCTCTTCTGATTGCTTCTAGTTTCACATTTATAAGAAGGAATGTCATCTGAGCAGGTGGTGTTGGAAGTTTGAGGAAAGAGGAGATGTAAGGAAGTAGAGTGAATGTCCTCACCAGGGTAGCAGGTCCAAGGTTGAGATTAGTTTCACCAATTTCTAATGAGATCAGCTAACCTAGTTTTGTATTTTTCTCCTGCCACAATTAGCTACGGCAATGCAGATGTGAAGTAGTAGATTTAACCAGGACTGGGCTTTGGCAGAGCACAAGAGAGCAAGATAAGGGGACCCAAGTGCTGGCGGTATAGGCAAGGAAGTGATGTTAATGATGAGTCATAAAAATATGAGCTGAGGATAAATAAATGAGGGCTTTGAGGGACAGTGTCCAGGTGGTAGGAACACGGACTAAGTCCCAGTGGGGTCAACAAAGCTATACAAGAAATGAGCTACAAGGTTTTCCAATACTCACATTCCACCATGAATAAACGGCTGTTTTAGATGCCAGTGGGCTGTCAGGATGCTCTGAGATAAATTGCAGGAGAGAGATTACAGTGGTTATAGAGAAATCTGCCTAATTTGGGTAAGAAAGGATTAGAGGATCCAATAGCTGTTCAGGTTAAAGAATCAAAGGTTCTGAGAGTGGGAGGAAGGACTTCAACAGTGTCCAGGAAAAGAGCAAAGAATATAATTAAAACACAAACAGTGGCTCTAGGGAGGGATGGTCATGTTAGGCCAGATAGAAGATGGCCAGAAATGGGGGCAGTACTAGATATAAAAGAGTAGTTTTCCTTCTTATTGTAGCTACCTTATAACATCCCAATTCAAAAGAAAGTATAGATTTAATAAAGTGTACTTAACTGCCTGCTGGAAGGAATTTACACTGGCATGTTAGTATACCTTTAGTCAGAAAATTAAAAAGTGAGGTTACCTAGATCAGCTGTTCCCAAATTGACCCTCAGAATAAACTGGAAACTGTTTAAAAACAGATGCCCATACTCTTGATTTAGTAAGTTTGGGTTTTTGCCTAAGAATCTATATACTTTTAAAAGCTCCCCAGGTGATTTTGATGATAATGCCAAGTTAGGGGAACTGGCTGACTTCTATTTAGGGTTCCTAAAACTTAGAGCATTCTATAAGTTGTGGTGAAATAGTGCTTTTGAGAACATAAGCAAACTCTCAACGTTGAATTGCCCAAAGATATGATCAAGAAAATATGCAGCCCCATTTGCTCTGGCAGCTATAACAATAGGGGAAGCTGGACTGAAAACAAAGCTGAAACCTAGAAGAGAGTAGAGTCAAGAAAAACACAAAGAAAGAGAACTAGAGCCCTGACGGCACCTCACCTGAACCCCACGCGGCCTCAGAATTTTCTTACACAAGCCAATAAATACCCTTTATTGTTTAAGGCGGTTTGAGGTGGGTTTTCGGTTTCTTGTTTCTCGCAACAAAAAGTATCCTCCACACCCTTCCCCACATCAAAATTAAACCAGTGTGGAAGCACATGCTAGCATTTTCTCCTCTCCTTTAGTGAGATTATAATGTGCGTACGATTGATATATTTCAGATTAAAAAAACAAAAAACCTTCCATTCTTCTTCAATTCAACTTTGAGGATTTCCCTAATGAAATAAATGATTTTGATTTTTCAGCCTTTACTCAAAAAAGTTTCGCCTTGCTAATGAGATTAAAAAAAAAAAAATTGGGCCCAAAGTGACAAGCAAATCTCTGACACTATAGGACAGGATGTTTTTATATGAGAATCCAAGAAAACTAGCATAAAACTGTCTTCTTCCCTTTTCATGTTTCCTTAACACCTGTTGGAAGGTCAAAAGTAGATTGACACGAATGAAAACCTACCAATAGGTTAGTGAGTAAAGGCTTATTTTCAAAGTTACCAAAAAAGAATCTTCATGTGTTCTTGACTGATAGTACATAAACTTAAAGGAGACCTCTGGTATTGCTTACAAACTTGGATCTCAAGATCTGAACAATAAACAAGCCATTGTATCCATGGTAACAGTGGCTTAACTTTTCAATGCACAGAATGGTAATTACATTTCCTCCTTTCATTCATTTCTCCCTGTTCCCAATAACCTTGGGGGTCAGGCATGACCTGAGTCATAAAAGCATAGAGCTTTCATCATGAAACTTCACATTGTCTGACCTGTCGCCTTTCTTAGAGAGACTTATTATTTCCTTGCATTGTGTTTTGGCACTGTCCTAAGTCAGAAGTACCCTCATATAAAAGTTAACCATCTTACTTTTGGAATGATAATGTTTCTAGTTTCTCAGCACATGCTTTAGAAATACCTAAAGACCAGCAAAATAACCATTGGCATAGAGCACATATATTTGGCATTCTGAATCAATCCAGGGAGGTGTGAAAGACACCTGCTCTACCATTTATGAAAGAAGTTCTTAGATTAAATGCTTAGGACTCTTGGATTTGCACCAATATGTATTCTGTCTCCATAGAAGCTTTTTTTTTCTAATTAGATGTTTTTATTTATTTATTTTGAGAGAGAGAGAACGAAGGATCGGCAGAGAGAGAGGGAGAGAGAATCGCAAGCAGGCTCTGCCCGGTCAGCCCAGAGCCCGACACAAACCATCATGACCTGAGCTGAAAACAAGAGTCAGACACTCAACCGAATGAGACACCCAGGGACCTCTCCATAGAAGCATTTTAATATGTCTCCAAACCTTCCTCTCTTCTTTCTTTCCACCTCATCCCAAGGCCTATTGCCTGGAAAAGCAGCAAAGTCTTAGAAATATAAACAAGAAAGCAGAGTTAGCTGGGAAAGGAAAAAGGACCTAGGATTCACTGAAAAATGAAATCATATAATGGACTCCAGAGCTCGTACTCTGCTCTCTCAGCTCACTTTCCAGAACTTACCTATCCATCACAAAGATCTCCTCCAAATAAGAAGCCTTTAGGCTACAAGTACATCTTCTAGAAGTCCTTCTTTCTCCTGTTCTCCTAAACTTAAAAGTTACAACATGATCACATGAATATAAAATTTCATGTCTTTTGCTTTAATACTTCTAATACTTTTCCTCCCTTCAATTCATTGAGTTATTCCAGGGCTGCCTGCTCTTGAGACATTTCTTTAGCTTTATAAGGCTATCTTCATGGATAAAACAAAAATAACATCAGCTGGGTTTATCTGATAAGGTGTCCTAGACACATGTGGTTTTGGCAACCCAGCCTCTCTGGTCACCTGGGAGCCCTATCCCAATTTCCCTCTGTGATCCAACCTTAGTCCATGACTTCAGGAACCAAGCACTGACCCAAGCCTAAGTCATGGGCACACTTCATGCCACAGATATAATGACTGGTTCCCCAATGAGTCTGTGACCTAAGCAAAGCCCAAGATGCAACTTAGACTTTTGCTGGGAACAATTAAGACAAAAACTCTTGCTCTTTCCCAGTGGACATGACATGAAAGAACATGGCTCCCGGAGCCACTGACACTAAAGAACATGTTTGAGAACAGAGTCTTCTCAGTCACAGGACAGAGAAACCAGATCAACCTGACATAGGCTGAGCCTCCACTTTATATTAGGTTGAGCCAAATATAAAATTTTGTATAAGGTTCAGTCTTTCTTAGAAAAACAGCAATTCCATATGGCTCAACCTAATAGCTCTATCTTTACAATTATGTATTTCAATAAACTTCCTTTTTTGGCTCCAGATTTCTGTCATTTACAAATATGAATCTAGATTAACATTTAAAGTTGTAGCCACTAGAGGCGCCACGGTGGCTCAGTGGGTTAGGCTTCCATCTTTGGCTCAGGTCAGGATCTCAAGATTTGTGAGTTCAAGCCCTGCATCAGGCTCTATGCTGACAGCTCAGAGCCTGAAGTCTGCTTCAGATTCTGTGTCTCCCTCTCTCTCTCTCTCTGCCCCTCCCCACCCCTCTCTCCCTCTCTCTCTCTCTCTCAAAAATAAACATTAAAACAAATTTAAAGTTGTAGCACTAAAATGATATACCAGCATGCACCGATCCATCATTCAAAGGACCACTTTTAAAAATAAATAAGTAAAGAAAGAAAGAAAGAAACTTTTAAAAAATGCTGAGGCTGTCAAAAATTGCTTAGGAAATATTTGCATGGACTCCAACAGAATACATGAAGCATCAAAGAAATGTCTGATATTTCAAAACAGCAACCAATCTGATCATTTTAAAGAAACAACCTAAGGGACACCTGGGTGGCTCAGTCAGTTAAGTGTCTTGGTTTCCACTAAGGTCATGATCTCGTGGTTTGTGACTTGGAGCCCTGCATAGGGCTCATTGCTGACACTGAGGAGCCTGCTTAGGATTCTCTCTCCCTCTCTCTCTGTCCCTCTGCTCACCTTCTCCCCCTCTCTCAAAACTAAACTTTAAAAAAATGACCTAACAACTTCAACTAAGAATACCTATTCTGTACTAAGAAATCCAGAAACCTCAGGAATGTGCTTTGATGGCCCAAGATTTTGAAAAATGGATCCAGAGATACAGTCTTTGAAAGCTGGGGCACTAACATGGCATATATTCTGGACCAAGCTGGAAACACATGACACATGGTTGTATTAACTTATCCTCTTAGGCTTGAGATTCCTCTTAGACCTGGGATATGTGACCCATCCTACTTTTTAAGAGGATTGACCAAGGCGATCTTTTCATCATACTTTGCCTCATATGACAGGTCAGGATCAACAGAAAAGCAACCCAGAGGTCTTCCCAACCAACCAGGCTGAGGACATTCAAAGTACATGTATCCAAAAATGATCAGTTAGGAAGACAAAGAGGAGAGCGGGGTTTAGACCTTAGTTCTATCCTTGGCCACATGTCTTTAGGCTAAGGGCTAACCACCTTCCTTTCCCTCCTTTCAGTCCCCTCTTCTTCCCTCCAGGTTTAGTTACTTTTCTATGAAATAATGCAAGTAGACCAGCTGATAGCTAAGGTTTCCCCTATCTGTAAAAGTCTACCTTTCTATTAGAACAGGACAGGCACAAGACTGAAGGGAGTTTGAGCAGAAGCCCTATAAAAACTGACTAGGAAGAACTTCAAGCGAGAAAAAGAAGCCAACTGCTGTGAAATGAAAGCAGCAGCAGTATCTGAGATGTGATAGAACCAAAATATTGCCTGTTTGTTACTGGGCCCATAATCCTTTTAAATACATAAACTTTACCTGAAAGTGTAATTGTCATAAAGCTGATACTAACTCTAAAAGGCATACCCAAGCTTCTAATAGATGAAAGAATGTAACTTTAAGATCAATACCATTTTCTCAAAAAAACTTCCAGTCATATATTGGGATCTGGGAATTCCTCAAAGAAATATTAGTTAAAAATACCTAAGACTTCCTAATATGCACTTGGAAGTTAGAAATACCAATAATTAAAAAAGACATGTAACTTTTAGTGTTGGTCAATATAATAATAGCTGCTAGTTATGATCATTGTCTATATGCCTTACACATTAAGCACTCTTATCTCTTTATGTTAATGAAATGTCATGGGATACATTCTTTTATTATCATATCAATTTTGCTGATAAGCACTCTGAGCCATAAAAGTTTAGTGACTTCCCCAAGGTCACACAGCTAGAAAGTGGTAAAGCCATTGCTAGAACCCAGACAGCCTGACTTCAGAGTTCTCCCAATATTTAAGAGCCTTATACAAAATATACATTATACAAAATATGCTAGAACCCAGACAGCCCGACTCAGAGTTCTGCCAAATTCTTAAGAGCATTGTACAAAATATGAAGAAAATACAAATAATTTTAGCTATACATATGCTATAATTTTTTTAAAGACTAACCATAAAATATTCACAGATCTTTTCCAATTTCTAATGATGCAAACTTTGCAGGAAGGTCTTACCTAAAATGTGTGCTCAAATAAAGACATTTACAATGTCATCACACTTTTCTTCACCTGATAACAGGAATCTAGAAATCTCCTTAACCTTCCAGGAAGGTTACCTAGGGGTCAGGTGATAGAAACCTGAAAAGAATTTCTGCAAAAATATCTAGAGTTATGGTGCATAAGTGGCAAAGACTTGTAAAATATCCCTCAGCCTCTTTCGTAACCTCATATACATGGGTAGTAACTTAGGGAGCATGATATTTTTAGTACAAAAGAAAAGAGGGAAATAGAGGAGAGAGCCACATACTACACAGTTAAATTATAGCCTCTGGACTCAATCTCTTGGATTGGCCTCACAGCTCTGCCATTTTATAGCAGTATGACCTTGAGCAAGTTACTTCATTGCCCTTGTGCCTCCATTTCCCCTCAGTAAAATAGATATAGAAAGAGTGCTTACATCAAAGGGGTATTGTAAGTATTAAATGTCAATAAGTATAAAGCACTTAGAACAGGGTATGCCCCATATATAAGTGTATGATATGCTATTATTACTGTACTAATATTATATATTATCATAGAAGATGGATGGATGTAAACCACCAAAAAGTAAGTACAGGGGCACCTGGTTGGCCTGGCCAGTTAAATGTCCAACTTCCGCTCAGGTTATGATCTCAGTTTGTGAGTTCGAGCCCCATGTTGAGCTCTGTGCGGGCTCTGTGCTGATAATTCAGAGCCTGGAGCCTGTTTTCAAATTCTGTGTCTCCAACTCTCTCTCTCTGACCCTCTCCCACTTGCTCTCTCTCTCTCTCAAAAATAAATAAACATTAAAATTTTAAAAAAGACTAAGTACAGTTTATTTGGTGACTAAACAATCAATTCAGGGGAGAAAACACCTGTTTTGGTTGTATGGGGACAATCCAGATGTATCCTAGATGAATCCGGACAAGATTTTCTTTTGCCAGGCACTGACAGGAACATGTAGTAAATCCTATGGCTATACTTAGCATATAAGATGTATATCACCCTAACAGCTGCCGCAAACCCTCCACAATAATAATTCCTCTTTCTGTGTTACCAACCCTGAGAAAAGGTGTGCAGAGCAAGAATTATTAACCATCTCCCCTGCCTCCTCACCCTCTCCAAAGATTTTTACAAGACCAGCAAGATTTGTTGGAGTTTCCAAACTTCTTCTGAGGAAGTCTGAAATGGGTACTGCTAAGAGTTGCTGTATAATTATTTAGTTGATTCCCTCTAAGGAGCTTATGCTAAGAATTGAGGAAAGAAAGCAGATTAACCATTTGAATACATGCCACGGCCCATCCACAAGCTTTTCCCTCTCTGACATAAATGGGGGCTTCTACAGTCCCCACCCGTCAACCCCAATATGTGATCCAGGGAAATCAATTTATTGCTTTAGCTAATCCTACAACAATAGGGGTTTCATTTTCATTGTAGGGCAATTAAGTTGTCCGACGGGAAGGAAGGAGCAGGAGGGGAGAGAAGTGGGGGGAGAACTCTCCCATCACCACAGACAGATTAGTCCCTGTGGAGGCAGCAGCGTCCGTTCTGTCTGTCTGGTGGTCGGTCACACGCAGCTCTGGGCTGCTACCTAGCAACGCAAAGCCTGGAAAGAGCTCGCGGGTTCCCCGGCCTCCTCCTCACCCGTCCCATTCATCCCTGGTCTCTCTCGCTCGCTCGCTCTCTCTCGCTCTCTCTCGCTCTCTCCCCTCCCCACCCCACCCCTCCGTGCACTGCTCCGTCTTCAAGTTAGCTCCTCTCCCTTCTCTTCCTTTTTCTCCCTACTTGTCTTCCCTTACTGTTTTCCCCCCTTACTGTTTTTATTCTCTCCACTGCTTCCTCCCTTTCTTTCTCTGCCTCTGTTTCTATAAAAACATAAATTCTGACGACTTGGGAGAATTTTTAAGCGCTTCATACCAGAAACTTTTCCATTCGAGCCCTCAAAACCCTGGCCGCGCAGACGGGGCCCCATTCATCAACACAAAAGCCCCCCACCTCCCCGTTGAAAAGGAAAACCCTTCAAGAAAATGCTCCAGTATATCAGCCGCTCTCTCGGCCAATCCGTCCTCCTGGCCTTATCTCGGCTCGTAAATGATCTGTATCAAGATGCAGTCTCTTGAGGGTCACCGCGGGACCAAGTTTCGCAGAGGAAGGAGGGGGGTGCTCTAGCCCGCGAAGGGATCTCCCTGGCTGCGCGCTGCAGGTGGAAAGCTGCGCACAGAGCAGCGCCGAGGACCTCTCCACTCACTCCCCAGCGAATAAATCAGTGGGGGGAACACACTGCGCACTGGCTGAGAGAACCTCATTCTCCGGGTTCCAACTGCACAGGGCTTTCAAGAGGGTCGGGAGAAAGTCCCGTGGGAACAAAGACGGGGTCCCCGTGGGATGCGCTGTCACCGAAACCGGCGGAGCCGCTTTCTCAAGTTTGTGGCTGCTCAGTTGCCGGGCGGCCGAGGGAGGGGTGCTCCCGCTCGCCCCTCGCTGAGCAACCTGAGCGCCCCGGCGGGAGCCGCCCCAGCGCCCCAGCCCTGCCCTAGCCCCGCCTGGCCGCCGTCCCCTCTGTGCGCTCACGGACTCGACCCCAGCCACTGCCGGCTAAGTCCCGAGCTCTGCGCGGAACTCCGGCGAGCGGGCGCTTACCTTGGCCACTGGCCGGCGCCGGGCAGGCGGCAAAAGCCAGCAGCAGCGTGCACGCCACCGCCGCCGCCGCCCGCTCCATCCCCGCGACCGTCCGGGGCCCTGGCCTCGCGGTTCCTTCCCCGGCAGGTGGGCGCGCGTAGCACGCGGCACCGGCAGCACCTCTGCTAGCGAGCGCTCCTGTAGGCCTGCACCCCGTCGGACTCCTAGTGGCAGAAAGCCGGCTGCGGCGCCCGAGGCATCCCGTTTTCTACCCGCGCCAGTCCCCACCCTCCAGACAGTGCATAAAGCCCTTGAGACCCGACCGCCCCGGAACTAGCATGCGGGAATCCAGCGGGGCAGGCCCCCTGCCGCCAGGCCCGCCCCCTGCACTTCGCAGCGCTGGGAGGAGTAGGGACTCGAACACACGTGCGCTCTCACATGCACACTCCACACGCGCGCGCACACTCACACGACCTCATACTGTCGCGCACACACCGTCGCCCACACTCCTCACTGTCACACAAACTGACAGTCTCACACGCTCACTCGCGCGCCGGCACACGTTGCTAAGTCACACACGCCTGCAGGTACTCCACAGTCACACAGACCCCGACACGTGCACGCACACTTCACAGTTAGGCATTCATACGCTTACACACTCCTCGCAGTCTCACACTCGTGCGAACACCCGCCTGACACACACACTGGCACGTTCTGCCCTAGCCTCTCCGCAGGTTTGCCTGCGCACAGAAGTAGGCTACGCAGTCGGAGGGGAAATCTACCACCGACAGTCTTAAAAAGGGAAGAAAAATAAGAGAAGGAAATGGAAGGAATAAGCCTGCTGGCAGAGATTTGTGACCATTTCCTAGTCTCAAATCCCTAGGCTTCTCGGACACCCGAGTTTCACCCATAGAGTTGAGATGCCGAGATGGGGTGCTGTTTTTACAAGGGAAAGGGGGTAGATCAACATTGGGGGAGAGAGTTGGATCCTTGTTTAGCTTCTCTTAAGCAGCACATACACAGATGTCACCGCCAGATCGCGTTTCTTACAAACCTGTTCCATTTAAAGCAAAAGTGAAAAAAAGGAATGTCTTCTGGATTGTACTGGTGCGCCTTTATATGAGGGAGACATAAGGGGTTTGGGGAGCCTTGGAGTTCCCTCCTGCAAGGCAGCGTTAGACAGGCTCTCCGGGGCTCCGGCTCCAAGAGCCCTGCAGATGAACCTTACACCCACCCTGAGCATCTTCCTCAGGAGGTTCGTGACTCTAGAGCCGGCAGAAAAAAAAAGGGCGGGGGGGGGGGCGACTTATTTCCTGGCCCTGGGATCCCTGTCTGTGAGAAGGGGCCGTTCTCGGGCTGGGGTCGCCCGAGAATCTCCTGTCCCGGGCTCTGGAGTAACTCGGCAGCAGGGCCCCAGGAGCCAGGTCCTGGTCCAAGAAGTCAGCAGCCCTTTTCCCCAGCCAGAGAGGCCATAACAGCGCAGCCCTGTGCGCACTGAGTCCGGGACAGGGTCCCGCCGCCTCGCCCTTCCCAGGGGCGAGAACCTGCCAGTTATTGTCACCCCTTCTGGCAGGAGCACCAACCAACCGTCTGGGGGCTCTGCTGACTCCCGACAGTCCGGACCGCATACCTTCCGTGGGCTTTGGTGATTGGCGACGCTTTGCGGGGAGGAGGAAGGGGGATTCCTTTAGAAACACAAAAAGAGAGACAGAAACAGACGCCAAGACGGATAAACCTAGACTTGAAAATGAGGAGGGCTGTGAGAAAGGGCGGCAGTCACTTCGTGGCTTTCTTTTCGAGATTTCTAGATTTGGAAATCCAGAGCTCTCTGCTCTGACCCAAGTCACTGGAACGTTGTTGGCCTTCCTGCACTGCACCGGCGCTGTCCGGCGCCGAGGAGGAGGCAGAATTGGGGACCGGAGGGGCAGAGGGGTCTGGGAAGTAAAGGGGATGAGGCCGGTGGGAGGAGGGAAGCGGCGAGGGGGCGAGAAGCTGCACTTCAGTCTCGGCTAGTGATTTATGCCGGTTCCGGGCGGCCGGGGCGATGGTACGAGACCGCGCCGGGGTCAGGCGGCTCTGACGCCCGCCCAAGCCGCGCTGCATAGTCAATGAGCGTCCCCGCACCGCCGAGTTACAAAGAGGGGCGGCAGGCGCTGGGGAGGCGTGCGCGGGAGGGGCTGGGTGGTTCCCAGTGCCGTGGGCGCACGGGGGGTGGAGGAGGGTGAGCGTGGGCGTGGGTGTGGGTGTGTGCGTGTGTGTGCGTGTGTGTGTGTGTGTGTGTGTGTCCTTTCACTGTAGCAGCCAGGGCTCCAAACATTCCTTTCTGCGCTGAAGGGTTTACCTCATTGTTGTTGTCTTTGTGCTCCAGTGTTGCCAACTTACTGGAATTCCTGACGTGGTTGCACAGCAGGGCTCAGGCTGACGGTACAAGCCAGCTGCGTTTGTGTATGGGGCCGACTCCGCCGTTAATCCCAGAATAACTCGGGTGAAGGGGGGAAGAATGGAGGGAGAGGGGGAAGGAAGGGAGCAGATAAAGGGTGGGGATGGGGAATGAGGGACCACTAACGGAGCAAGGTCCATCATTCCCAACACTGTGTGTGGATATAATTCACACATTCACACTCTTTTCCACTAGAAAATCTCATTTTCTCAGGGCAACCCCAAACTCGTGCCACTTGAAAACAAGCATCTTTTGCAGCCTGTACCATGCGCCTGTTTATCTCCGCTATCCATATCTGCTGCTAGATTTGGAGGATTAAATAAATCTAAGGACCCAGCATCCGGGAAAGCCCAAGTTAGCACAATTGTGATTTAAGCCGACGTTGTTTCTATATAATGTAAAGTGTAATTTCTTTGTTTTCCACATTTCTCTCTACGTATATGCATATATGACTTTACAGTTAACCAGGAGACAGGAAAAGTGCAGAAAAGTGATATTCTAGTAACGTTATGTTAATTGACTTCCTTGAAACATTTTTGACTTGTGTGTATTATTTTACTTATGCATCTCAATAACAAACAAATCACTAAAAATATTTTCAGAGCACTTGTTCCTATCTTGAACTAACTTCTGCTTCCTGCAATGGGCATGAAGTTGTAAAATCTCCTTGAGTTTAAATTCAACTTCAGTTTGCTATTAATCCAACCCAGACTTGCCTCCTAAGTGCCATAGAGACAACTGCCCACTGAACAATTCCAATCTACTGTCCTTAATACCTCAAACTCAACATGGTGGAGCCTGAACCATAAACCTTCATTGTTCCTTATCTCAGAAAGGGGCACCACCATCCAGCCTAGAGCCCAAGGCCTGAATTGTCATTCTTGACCCCTCCCTCTGCCCCACCCCTATATGCAATCAATCATGAAGTGCTGTTAACTTAAATTCTTAAATCTACTTTCTTTACTTTCAAACCCACCTACTTCTCTCAACCTCACGGCCAGTAGCCACCTAGACTCTCTCACCTGAATTATGGCAAGAGCCTTATATGAGTTCCTTGACAGTTTTGCCCCCCACCATCTACCATCTATTTTTCATTCTGCAATCAGATGATCCAAAGTGATATCTGCATTAGGCTAGTGGTTTCAAAGATCATTACTAATTAGAGAGTAAGAAATCAATTCAGTAGTTCAGACAAAAATTATTTTCAAATTAAATAAAACAGAATAGAAACTAAAATAACTTTCATGTGGAAAGCATATGTATTGTTTCACAAAACTCCTGGTTCACTCATATGTATATATAGATATATATATGGTCACCTTATTATAGGTCACATCAAAAAAATTTGAGGTATCTCTCTACAAATAACAAATAGTAAGAGAAGTGGAGAAACCTGGCAGATGTCCTAATAGGTTTTATTATTCTTTAGGTATAGTAAGGTCAGTAGATCAGGAGATGACTGCCACTAGAAAGGTAGTTTATTATACTTCCAGGTCCCAAGAGAGGAAGACATGTCACACCGGGAGGGGGGGGGGGAGGTGCACACAGGGAAGTACCAGAGGTACCAGAGTGAGCACTTCCAGAGGGAGAGGAGGGAAAATGTGGGCAAGCACCTTTTCTGTGGTTTCCGAGGGAAGGAACACGCAGATAGGGTAAACACATTCAGGACTGGCCAGTTTGTATTTGAAAAGCACTCCTTTGGGAGAACTCTCAGAGGAGGGAGGCAATGAGGAAGGCAAGAGGTCAAGGCAAGGTGACTGGGGCATATTATCAGGTTGTCCAGTACAAGGTGTGTCCAGCATATGCCTGCAGGGCAGATGTTAAAGCATTTTAAGATTACAGAAGCTAGAAACTTGGTAAATATAGCAGATGCCTCATGGTATTACTGACAAAAATGCATAATATAACCATGAGAAAGCATCAGATAAACCCAAACTGAAGGACATACTATAAAATTACCAACTTATATTTTTCAAAAATGGCAAAGTCATGAAAGACAGAGAAGGACTAAGGAAACTTTTAGAGATGTGGCAATTAAATGCAACACACAGCCTTGGGTTGGACTTGGACTAGAAAAAAAAATAGGAAAAAGTGAGACATTTCAATATGGGCCATAGATTGGATAATAGTATCTTCTAATGTTAGATTGTCTGACATTGCTCAGGATAGAGAATGTCCATGTTCAGGGCGCCTGGGTGGCTCAGTTGGGTAAGCGGCCAACTTCGGCTCAGGTCATGATCTCACGGTTCATGAGTTCGAGCCCCACGTCGGGCTCTGTGCTGACAGCTCAGAGCCTGGAGCCTGCTTCAGATTCTGCTTCTCCTCTCTCTGCCCTTCCCCTGCTTGCGCTCTGTCTCTCTATCTCTCAAAAATAAATAAACATTAAAAAAAAGAGAGAGAATGTCCTTGATCTTAGGATATACATCCTAGAGGATTTAGGGGTACAGAAACATGACTTTGCAGCTTATTCTCCAATAATTCAGAAAACAAAATTTGTGTGTACGCATATGGCTTAAGAAGAAAGAGAGGGCAAATGGGCAAAGAATATATGAGAGTTTCTTGCACTATTCTTGCAACTTTTCTGTGAGTTTGAAATTATATTAAAATCAAATATTTTTTTTAAGTTTGAGAAAGTTGAATATCATAAATCCACATGAACAGTTCCTCTCCTATGTCCCAGTATTCACTCCTATTATTGCCCATGTCCATTCTTTCTCTCCAAACACCTTTCTTCATCTGGTTAACTCCGATTAAACTTTCCAATCTCATCTAAAATATCTCTTCTTACAGGAAGACCTTCCAAGCCCCCCATAGTGACTTAGGAGTCCATTCTATGTGTCCTCACAGTTCTATTTCCCTCAGCCCAGCTCTCATCACACTTGTATTCCCATAACTTCCTCAAAGTTTCTCCCTCTGCAACCAGGATAATATTTTGCAGTCATTCAGACTACTTAGATCACTTGGTTATAACTCTTCAGGGGCGCCTGGGTGGCTCCGAAGTTGGTTAAGCGTCTAACTTCGGCTCAGGTCATGATCTCACAGTTCGTGGGTTCGAGCCCCACATCGGGCTCTGTGCTGATTGCTAGCTCAGAGCCTGGAGCCTGTCTTCGGCTTCTGTGTCTCCCTCTCTCTCTGACCCTCCCCTGTTCATGCTGTCTCTCTCTCTCTCTCTCTCTCTCTCTCTCTCTCAAAAATAAATAAAAACATTAAAAAAAATAAAAATATAACTCTTCAGTAGTTTTCACATTATTCTGGAATAAAAATCAAAATTTTTAGCATAATCTACAAGCCTTTGCAGGATCTGGCTCCTGGCAATCTCTTGAATCTCATATGACCGTCTAGACACACTGGCCTCCTCTTGGTTTCTCAAATGTACTATCTGCTTTCCCAGCCCTGAGGGTGAGATTCAGAGACATAGGAGAGAGAGAGGCAGAAATTCATGGAGCTGCCTAAAGTCCTGACTCCACTCCAGGTCTACTTCCTAACCTACTATACCCCTAAAATAATCCTCCTTTTGCTCAAGCCACTTGAGTGGGTCTCTGCCACATGCAACTCCAAGCAAGACTGAAACCATCGAAAAGTACCAAAAAGACATCTTAAAGTATCTCACCTACCAGGCAGCCCCAGTATGCTTCTGATGTAGTAACAACTGCAATCCAAAAAGCAAAAACACTGTATTTATGACCCTCCCCCTACTTTTTTAAATAACTCGTAACCAGGTCCTGAACCATAAGTCAGCTGCCTGTTCTTGGTAGGTAGCCAGGGCCAGGAAAACCACAGCAAGACCTGAAGGGACAACCAGTGCAACAGCCACATTATCCAAACCAAAAATAGAGACACCAGATATAGTATGACAGGCAAATCCTCCTGATTTGCAAATCTAGTTATATGAAAAGTCTTGGCAGAGTTTTAAAGACACAACAGGGAACCTAGTAAATCTCACAGATTGAAAAAAAAAAAAAGGTTGAATAAAATGAGAACTTTGCTAAAAATGTTAGGACTAAATGACACAATCACAGGAAGCCCTGGGAGTCGGGTGAGCCTAAGACGTGCACAAATGTTCTGATCAAGCCAGAACTCACCAGAGTCAGGAAGCACCACACCCCTCTGCCCCTCTGGTCCCCAATCCTGCCTCCTCCTCGGCGGCACCGGACTGCAGTGCAGGAAGGCCAACAACGTTCCAGTGACTTGGGTCAGAGCAGAGAGCTCTGGATTTCCAAATCTAGAAATCTCGAAAAGAAAGCCACGAAGTGACTGCCGCCCTTTCTCACAGCCCTCCTCATTTTCAAGTCTAGGTTTATCCGTCTCGGCGTCTGCTTCTGTCTCTCTTTTTGTGTTTCTAAAGGAATCCCCCTTCCTCCTCCCCGCAAAGCGTCGCCAATCACCAAAGCCCACGGAAGGTATGCGGTCCGGACTGTCGGGAGTCAGCAGAGCCCCCAGACGGTTGGTTGGTGCTCCTGCCAGAAGGGGTGACAATAACTGGTAGGTTCTCGCCCCTGGGAAGGGCGAGGCAAAGCAATGAGACCCTGTCCAGGACTAGGTGTGCTATATTGATGTCACTGCTGTTGTATCTGGCACTTAGGTCTCCCAGGACCCTCTAAGGAGAACTTAGAATGAGTCTCAGAATTATTCCCTTGGATTAACAGGAGAAGTATTTCTCTTTCAGCTCCCATCCCCTGTTGGTTAAGACTGATCAAGGATTACTTTCCCTGTCACCCGAGGTATGCTTGTGTGCTTACTGAAACCACCAGAGTCTGCAGCAATGGAGAAGCTCCAGGACACAAAGTAAAAGCTATGCCACAGACACCTGAACCATAATGATTGCAGTAAAGGTGAGGTGAAGCCCCTATAAGGAGTCGAGTGACCAGGCAGTTGTCATACCTTAATATTCTGTGGTACTTTTACCGTGTCCCCTGGTGAAATCATTCTGTCTAACGATCAGGATCTCTGATCCAGCAGAACCTAAATTGCATTCTTGTCATTTAGCAAATTCTTACAGTGATGATGAGAGGCACCAACCTTTCTCCCACTCCATGGGGACAGAGCAGTATATATCTACCACATGCTAGATCCTAGAAGACAATATCCCAATCCCATAGCTTTGTCCTTTAGCTGATAATTTAAATGCAAATTTAACAGGTCATTCTATTGTACTATTAGGGAAGATCCTTCTGGGTTATGAGGTATACATACCTTCTTCAACTTATTATGGGGTTACGTCCTCCTGATAAACCTATCAGAAATGGAAAATATCATAAGTTGAAAATGCATTTAATATAACTAACCTACTGAACATCATAGCTTAGCCTAGCCTGCCTGAAAAGTGCTCAGGACACTTACATTAGCTTACAGTTGGGCAAAATCATCTAACACAAAGTCTATTTTACAATTAAGTATGGAAAAGCTCATGTAATTTATTGAGCACAGTGCTGAAAGTGAAAAACAGAATGGTTGTATGGGTATAGAAAGGTTGTTACGTGTTATCAGTTGTGTACCCTCATCATCGCCTGTCTAACTGGAAGCTGAAGCAGCCCCTGCCTGGCATCACAACACAGTACTATATCTACCACACACCGCTACCTCAGGGAAAAAAAAAATCAAAATTCAAAATTTGAAATACAGTTTCTACTGAATACATATCTATTTACTACCATTGTAAAATCAAAAAATCATTAAGTCGAATCACAAACCGGGGACAAGCTGTATAATAAAACTAAAGCATTCCAAGTATATTCCAAGCATATTCCCAGTATTAAACCTCCTTCACTTGTTAATGAGTTGCTTGTTCTGAGACATCATTATTCAAGATCCCATGTTAGTAAATCAGGCATTTTTATGGTGCTGGCAGAGACACCGTGAAAAGGAAAGACAAAACCCACATTCCAAGTACCAGTAGATTTTATAGAGAATAAATCACCTCTTCCTCCATATATAAAGAGTCCAATGTAATCAATGTGCCACCACGGGACTGATTTTTCTATTCTTCCTTACATCAATGTTGGCAATTTTGCTTTTTTAGGAATTTTTCCATTTCATTCATATTTTCAAATATATTGGCATAAATTTGTTCATTATTTCCTCTTATCTTTTTGGAATCTGCATGATTTGCAGTATTACCCTTCTTTTCATTACTGTATTCATTGATTATTTCCTTTCTTTTTTCTTTACTAGTATTACCAATTTTGTTGGTCTTTTCAAAGAACCAACTTTGGATTTGTTTTTACATCAATTACATTTTTATTTGTGTTCTGCCTTTCATTGATATCTTCACTTTTCTTTATTATTTCCTTCTTTCTACTAACTGTAGGCTTTATATACTGTCAAAGTCATTTATTACATTTTTTATTTCCATCATTATATTTTCAATTCCAGAATTTCCATTCAAATCCTTTTTAAAGAGCCCAGTTCTCACATCAAATTGTCCATTTTATCATCTCCAACATATGGATTGTATTTTTTGAAACTGTCAACTGTTTATCTTTCTTTTTTTTTCCCATTCATTTCATTCTAGCTTCTGGTATACTTGGCAAAATTTAACTGAATACTTTAAATTAGTATAGCATATTGTGTAAGCTATAGATGATGCTGTCTCCTCCAAAGAGATTTCTTTTCCTTCAAGTAAGCAGTTAAAATAGGGGTAAATCTTTGATCCAACCAGAATGGGGTGTCTCAAGACTAGATTTCAGTCTTTTTTTTTTTTTAATGTTTATTTATTTTTGAGAGAGAGAGAGACAGAATGTGAGCAGGGGAGGGACAGAGAGAGAGGGAGACACAGAATCTGAAGCAGGCTTCAGATTCAGCTGTCAGCACAGAGTCCAACGTGGAGCTCAAACTCACAAACTGTGAGATCAATATCTGAGCCAAAGTTGAATGCTTAACTGACTGAGCCACCCAGGGACCCCTGGATTTCTATCTTTATGAGGGCTGAACTAGTTCTGGTTTGTCCTACTAGGAGGGTATAGCCCTTCAAATATCTCAGTAGTAAATGTGGAGCATTTTCCAGGACACTTATCCTCCTTAGTGGCTCTGAATTCTAGTCTTTATCTCAGCAGCACCATGATACTACCAAAAGCTCTGATTAACTCTTAACATGTAAGCATCTACTTTATATTAGACTTCTCAGATCAATGCAGCTTACAAATTGGAAATACTTTGAGGAGAAAAGTAGCAGAGAATTTCCAGCTTTCCTAAGTATTTTCCCTTTCTTTCTTGGCTCATGGTCTCTCAAATGCTAAGTGTGCTGTAGTTCTCCAATGCCTTTACTGTTATCACATATTTTTAACTTTAAAATATATTTTTCATGTAATTTTGACTATTCTCTGATACTACACTGCAACTCAACAAGTTGTTCTTAAAAGTTAATTACAATAAGGAATTTGAAACCATATCAAGGAAATTTTCATCCATAATGATATTAAAATCCATTGGTCTTTCTCTTAAATACCAAGAACAAACTGAGGGTTGATGGGGGTGGGAGAGGGGAAAAGGGGTGATGGGCATGGAGGAGGGCACTTGTTGGGATGAGCACTGGGTGTTATATGGAAACCAACTTGATAATCAACTATAGAAGAAAAAAATAAAATAAAATAAAAGCACTTTATCTTTCAATGGAAAAAAATTCATTGTTCTTTAACTTTGAATGGATTTTGTAACATTATGCACTAGTCATTTGAAAAATATTAGTTCACTGTTACACAGCTCTTCTAAATGTTGATGTATTTCATTGTAGAATATTTTTTAAATTACATTGCTTAATATTACCACAAAACTCATTGCAAAAAAAAAAAAGCCTTCAAGTATAATTAAGCTATCAAGTTCCCAATGGCAGATACAGTTTTCCAAAATTCCAATTTTTCAATTCAAAGCATAATATGTTCTGCCTAATAATTGCAGTATGCTCTGTTGTACTAGGAACCTCTTTAGTAACATATGGCACAAAAATAAAAACTCACTATATCTGAATATACTTATATTGTATAATGTACTTATACTCCAGAATTTGTACATTCTGTCATCATAAAAGTGATAACTTTAAAATAATATTTAAGTCTAGAAATACCTCAAACTGAAAGGAAAATTAGGCTAAGAAAAATTTTTTAAATTATAGTAAGAATACAGCAATTATATATGGTCTTTTTGAAATCTCTTTGAAAGGCCATTTACTTTTCCCCATATCCATTAACACATTATACTGTCATTGGTTATATTTGGACAAAGCCCACTTGAATTTTGTGGCGCAGAAGCAGATATCTGATGGGAAAATCAAGTTGGAAAATAACACATTACAATAAATCTATGTTTACCCATCCCCAGAATCAGTTGAAGTTCCCTAAACTGAAAAAAAAAAAATTATAATAAAAATAAAACCTACCATTAATAATATTTGGGAGAGTGAGCAGCAGAGGGACATTGACTCTGCTACCCTCTGATTTCACTGATCTTGGTAATTGTGGGCAAATTGACAAAACTTTTTGACCAAATAGCTCTTAAAATTATTCTTTAAAATTGATTTACTACTTATATGACTCTAGTCAAAATTCTTACTATTTCTCAAATTGAAAAATTGGAGGTGCTTCATAACGCAGGTTTTAGAAGAGAGAACTGCAAATTCTTTTCTTCCAACACAGCCCTTCCAGTGGGCAGATAAAGATAAGGATATTTTCCATACCTGAGTGCCTTTGCCTCTGCTGCCTCGGAGTTGGCTGGTTTTCATCTGGACTCCTGTCTTCACTCACCAGTCAAAGGAAGGAACAGGAACAGGAACAGGAACCTTCCTGTTCATATAGTTATTTCAACCAACAGTTGATTGCCTCAGTTAGAACAACAGAGAAAGGGTATTATAAATATGACCTTACAAATTAAAAGTAATAAAATAACTTTATTTGCTTTTCATAAAATCCCTTACTTGTAAATTAACTCTAATTTAATTGCCATGCCACTTCAGTTACTGGAAATTTAAAGCATTAGCTTATTATAAATGTTAAGTATTATTTTTTATGTTTATTTATGTTTGAGAGAGATAGAGTGTAAGCAGGGGAGGCGCAGAGAGAGAGGGAGACACAGAATCTGAAGCAGGCTCTAGGCTCTGAGCTATCAGCACAGAGCCTGACGTGGGGCTTGAACTCACAAACTGTAAGATCATGACCTGAGCCAAAATCTGATGCTTAACAGCCTGAGCCACCTGGATACCCTTAAATATTAAATATTATTTTTATCTTCATCAAAATGTTTAAGAAATTACTTTGCAAAATAATGTGCATTTTATATGCTTTCCTGTTAAGCTGCATAGGCTTGTACATGTGTGTGTGTGTAGAGAGAGAAGGAGAGAGAGAGATGCATGATATCAAGACCAAGATTGAACTCCACTCTAAAAGAATGATCACCGAAGCAGTACAAGTCTTTAGTTCCAAATGGTGGGATTTGAGGTGATTTTTTTAATCTTTCTATCTTTTTTAAATTTTTTTTAACATTTTTATTTATTATTGAGAGACAGAGAGTGAGCAGGGGAGGGGCAGAGAGAGAGGGAGACACAGAATCTGAAGGAGGTTCCAGGCTCTGAGCTGTCAGCACAGAGTCCAACGCGGGGCTCGAACTCACAAACCGCGAGATCATGACCTGAGCTGATGTCGGACACTTAACCGACTGAGCCACCCAAGTGCCCCTAACCTTTCTATGTTATTTAAATTATCTATAATGAATATATGCCATCTTTATGAAAACAGAAAATACACAATTTCTATGGATGCACAAAGGAGGGCACACCTATCTCTCCTTCAAGAGGGAAAAATCAAGGTTGGAGAATAAAATTATCTATAAGCTGAATATTGAAAGGTAAGTAATTCATATGGCTGAAATGAGGAAAAAGAAATATAATAAAATCCTTTAATTGATGCATTATAGTTCCCAACAACCTTATGTGATAAGTATTTTTATCCACCCAAGATCTCCTTTCCATTATTTATTTCCATGTTCTTGTATTAGGTATGCTTTTGAAGAGTAAAATCATGAATTCCCTCATTAAAAGTCTTTCATTGATAAAAGTACATGCTAGATGCTTAACATACCCTAAAAATCTAGGTCTTAGAAATTGGTAGCTCAGAAAAAGGGCAATTAAGAATCACTAAGTATTTATGCACTAACCATATTACTTAGACAAAAACTTATTTACCTATTCATTAGATATTAAAACATTATCTGAAAACTTTAAGACTCCTAAAGTAAAAATTTTATATATCATAGTCATTTTAGCTTCTGGCTAAATTTAGGAGATTTCCCTGGACCTAGAAAAAACAAAATGCAATGAATAAAATGGACAAATTTGAAAGGTATGTAAACAACCAAAACTACTCAAAAAGAAAGAGAAAATCTGAATATAAGTAGGGAAATTGAATTAGTTATCAAAAACCTCCCAACAAAGAAAACCCCAGAACCAGATGACTTAACTTGTGAATTCTACCAAACACTTAAAGAAAAATAACACCACTCATTTTCAAACTCTTCCAAGAATACTGAATAGGAGGAAACATTTCCTAACTAATTGTATGAGGCCAGAATTACCTTGATACCAAAACCAAAAAAAGATACTATAAAGAAAAGAAAATTATAGGCCATACGAATCAAAACCACAATGAGATACTACCTCGCACCTGTCAGAATGGCTAAAATTAACAACTCAGGAAACAACAGATGTTGGCAAGGATGCAGAGAAAGGGGAGCCCTTTACGCTGTTGGTAGGAATGCAAACTGTGCAGACACTCTGGAAAACAGTATGGAGGTTCCTCAAAAAGTTAACAATAGAACTACCCTATCATCCAGCATTTGTACTATGAGGTATTTACCCAAAGGATGCAAAAATATTGATTCAAAGGGGCACAAACACCCCGATGTTTATAGCAGCATTATCAACAATAGCCAAATTATGGAAAAATGAATGCAAATGTCCATTGACTGGTGAATGGATAAAGAAGATGATGTGATATATATACATACAATGGAATATTACTCATCCATTAAAAAGAATGAAATCTTGCCATTTGCAATGATGTGGATGAAGCTAGAGTGTATTATGCTAAGCAAAATAAGTCAGTCAAAGAAAGACAAATATCATATGATTTCACTCATAGTGGAACTTAAGAAACAAAACATATGAACATATGGGAAAGGACAAAATAAGAGAGAGGGAAGCAAACCATAAGAGACTCTTTTTTTTAAATTTTTTTAATGTTTATTATTGAGAGAAAGAGAGAGAGACAGCAAGACAGAGCATGAGCAGGGGAGGGGCAGAGCGAGAGACGGACACAGAATCAGAAGCAGACTCCAAGCTCTGAGCTGTCAGCACAGAGCCCAATGCAGGGCTCGAAATCACAAGCTGTGAGATCATGACCTGAGCCTAAGTCAGACACTTTTACCGACTGAGCCACCCAGGTGCCCCAAGAGACTCTAAACTATAGGGAATAAACTGAGGGTTCATGGAGGGAGGTGGTGGGGGGTGGCCAAATGGGAGATGGGTATTAAGGAGGGCACTTGTTACGGTGAGCACTGCATGTTATATGTAAGTGGGGAGTCACTAAATTCTACTCCTGAAACCAATATTACACTCCATGTTAACTAATTAGCATTTAAATAAAATTTTGAAAAAAAATCATAGACCAATATGCATTATAAATATAGATGTAAAAACCTCAACAAAATACTTGCAAACTGAATTCAATAATATCCTAAGAGAATTACACACCATGACCAAGTGGGGTTTATCCTTGGAATGTGAGGGTGGCTTAACATATAAAAATCAATCTATGTAATATATCACATTAATAAAATGAATGATAAAAACCACATGATCACTGCAGTTGGGACAGAAAAAGTGTTTGGCAAAATCCAACTTTTCATGATAGAAAAAAGTACTCAATAAACTAGGAGTAGGAGGAAACTTCCTCAACATGATAAAGACCTTATATGAAAAACCCACAGCTAATATAATAGTCAATGGTGAAAAAAGTGAAAGCTTTTCCCTTAAGATCAGGAACAAGATAAGGATGCCCATTTTCACCATTGTATTTAACATAGGGCTGAAGGTTCTAACTGAAACAATTAGGCAAGAAAAAGAAATAAGAAGCATCCAAATTGGAAAGGAAGAAGTAAAATGATCTCTGTTCAAAGATGACATGATGTCATATGTAGAAAACCCTAAAGAACACACACACACACACACACACACACACACACACACACACTGTTAGAGCAATAAATGATTTCAGCAAAGTTGCAGGCTACAAAATCAACACATAAAAATCACTTGTATTTCTATGCACTAGCAATGAACAATCCAAAATAAATTAAGAAAAAAAAATCTACTTACAATAGCATGAAAAGAATAAAATATGTAAAAATAAGCTTAACCAAGGGGGACAAAAGATTTGTAGATTGAAAACTACAAAACATTGCAGAAACAAATTAAACAAGACAAGAATAAAGGGAAAGATACCCTGTGTTCATGGATTGGAAGACTTACTATTGTTAAAATGGCAGTACTCTCCAAAGTAATCCTCGGATTCCATGTAACCCTACCAAAACCCCAACGGCATTTTTTACAGAAATGGAAAAGTCAACCTTAAAATTTATATGGAATTGCAAGGGACCACAAAGATAGCCAAAACAATCTTGAAAAAAAGTTCAATAACTTAAGTCAAGTTAGACAACTCACACTTCATAATCTCAAGACTTACTTCAAACCTACAGGAATGAAAACAATGTATTACTGGTGTAAGTGGAGACACACAGATGCATGGAAAATAATTGACAGTGGAGAAATAAACCTGTACATCTATGGTCAGTTGGTTTTTGACAAGGGTGCCATCCATAACCATTCAATGGGGAAAGAATAGCCTTTTCAACAAATGGTGCTGGGACCACAGTATATGTATAGACAATAAAATGAAGTTGGACCCCTACCTTGAGACATAAATAAAAATTAACTCTAAATGGATCAAAGACTTAAGTTAAATCATAAAACTTGTAGGAAAAAAACACAAGGGCAAATAACCTTGGATTGGCAATGCTTTCTAAAATATGACATCAGGGGCATCTGTATAGCTCAGTCGGTAGAGCATGTAACTCTTGATCTCAGGACCATGAGTTCGAGCCCCATGTTGGGCCTAGAGATTACTTAAAAAAAAAAAAAAACTACTGTTAATAAAACTGCTTTACAAGTTGGATCTTTCAAAACTAATAATAAGAGAGTTTCTGTTGAGGATGATGATAAATTCTGGAAATGGATCATGGTAATAGCTGTATAACATTGTGAATATACTTAATGCCACTGAATTGTACCCTTTAAATGATTAAAATGGTAAGTTTTATGTTAAGTATATCTTGCAACAATCAATAAAATTCAAACAAGAAGAGAAAAAGAAATGAAAGTCAACAATAGAGAGCCAGCTTTACCCTATTTTCTTTTTGTAAAAATCTATTTAGCAATCAAAGTAGACTGGAAAGTGCCTTCAGAATGTCCTGTGCTTTTGTCCTCCTAAAAGGCCTCAGAATTTCTTGCAGTTTTCTGTACACTGATACAAACCCCTATTCACCCACTTTTCAAAAGTGAGTGTGTAATTTAAAACATTTATACTCCAAATGAGTTGTTTCTTTTTTTAATAGACCTTAGGGCGAAGGGACAGCCACATTACCCACTGGGTCCTTTACATGGGAACAATATTTCAGCAGTTGACTCTGCCTATGTCAAGTTGCACAAGGAAAACTGATCACTTTTTTTGTTTCTCCAAACTTCTTTGTAGCTGAAAGAATAAGAGAATGAATGAAATGGTCACAAACCATTCAAGTTTTCTGATTTTTTTCAATGATGTAGATATAGGTCTTCTTTTTATCCCACATTAATTCCACAAATAACATGGACCTGGTTATTGAAAGGTTTTGTGGCAGGTGTTCTTTGAGATAGACACAAAGTTGTGTAACATGTAGCTCTTGCCTTCCAGGGACGAACAATCTTGAACAGAGTTCAAACTGCAGGCCAAATCTACCAGATGCCTATTTTTGTACAGAACAGAAGCTATGGAGAATTTTTACAATTTTGTATGGTTGGAAAAAATCAAAGGAAAACAGTATTTCATGACTGTGAAAATTATGTGAAATTCAAATATCAGTTTCCAAAAATCAAGTTTATTCGAGTACTAGTTCATTTATATACAGACTATGGCTGTTTACAGTCTACAATACCAGAGTTGAGTAGCTCTGACAGAAACCACATAGCCGACACAGACTAAAATATTTACTATTTGGCCATTTATAGAAAGTTTGCCAACCCCTGATCTAGAAGGTGACATGAAATGCATATGCAAATAACAGCAAATTCAGGCAGGCTAGGGTAAACACCATGTGAGTGACACCCACCAGGTTCTGAGTACTGGGAGCCTACAAAGGACAGCAGGATGATCAAAGAAGACATCAGGACAGAAGCAGCTTTCAAACTGGTTCTTGAAGGATAGTAAGGGTTTCCTTAAGTGGTAACTCAGGAAAGAAAATTCTAAACAAAGGGAAGGGTATGCACAGAGAAAGGGTAAGGGAAAATATAAGCCTTGGGGATAAGATACCCCAACTCTATAATCAAAAGGAATTATTGGTGGGGCATCTGGGTGGCACAGTCAGTTGAGTTGCCAACTCTTGATTTCAGCTCAGGTCATGATCTCACGGTTCATGAGATCACGACCCACCCCCCAACATCGGGGTGGAGGTGGGAGCGGGTGAGGGGGTGGTATAGCACAGAGAGAGCCTGCTTGGGATTCTCTCTTCTTTTCTCTGCCTCTCCCCCACTCATGCTGTCTTTCTTTCTCTCAAAATAAATACATAAACTTAAAAAAAAGAAAGGAATTACTGGGAATGAAAAATGTGAATAGTCTACTGGTTGCTCTCTTTTTATTACATGCTACAAATCATTAACGATCACAAACATCAAATTTTAAATATAACTTAATTCTTATTCTATACTCTTCCCTGGAATTTAGTGTATTGCAAGAACTATTACAGCAAAGTGTGTTAAAAAATGGTACTGTCCAAAAAACAGGACGCAGTTATATTGGATTAGTCAATAGCCACACTGTTGGTGATCTGAACAAACTAGACATGAACTTGTATGATTTTATTCTTCAGATTTGTCACTCTACCCCAAAATAATATCCCAAAATTTTATAACTCTTTTTTCAAATATGTCAAGTCTACAATTGCATGTCTGGTGGCTTAAAAGACAACTAATAAAAATGTGCTCATCCCTAGAAAACCTATATGACTGCCAAAGTAGATGAACTGTGTCAGTAATCCAAAGGTCCTGAGCCCCCTGGATTGATGGTCACTAAGTATTCAATTTTTTACCCCTTTGCCAAGGTGTTTGCTTCTTGGCAAGTTAAGAATCTTCTCAGAAAATCATCTCTTAGGAAAAAGCAAACTTCCAACCTTTGGAACTTGAGATGATTAAGGTAACTGTTTTACTTGATAAACCATGGGGGAGATTAGAGAAGGAAATGTTTAGCTCTTGCTGTTGCTTTTGTACACAGAGAATAAAGGGCTTCATGGGCAAGATTTGTTAGGCAATACACTGCCAGCATCAGGGGTGGCAGCTCCTCACAGGGAAGCCTTGCTGGCAATACAGAAAGATAGGATTTTCATCAAGCTCCCCGAGATTCTCCCAATAATAAAGCTGCCGAACCTATCAGGCAACCATCACAATTAAGAGCTACACTGCCAGGGTTCAAATCCCAACTCTACTCAGTTATTATGAATGGCTCTAATATTTGAGTTCTCAGAAAGTCAATTTACTCACTCTTCTCTTCCTGTCAATGAGTCCTCAGTCTTCCCCAGGATTCATTCTATGAATTGCCCTATGGTTTTCACCATATAGTATAAACTTCCAATTGTGTGCAACTTCTTTTCATGTCACCATTCATCAGACCCTACTGAGGTCACTTAGGGGATGTTAACAACAGCAGCCTCAAAAAGGCCTGCCCTTTTAATTTGTAAGAAGGATGAGCAGGCTAGAACTCTGTTTATGAGAGGTCTCTATTACAGCATAGTCAAGCTAATGACTATTTGGATGATATTATATTTGTAGCTGAGGTCCTATAGCCGAAAGTGGGGCCAATAATACTCTTAGATCTTCCAAGGGTCCCCAAGGATTTGTAAGCCCTTGTTGACTAAAGATAGTCTTTTGGCTCAAAACTTAGATCTGTGACTATTAGAATAAGAATTAATGACAAAGGCCATTAACTTTTAGTACTCAAGAGGTCTCATAAAAACAAAGCTAAAAGGGGCGGGGCATGGGGGATGGTGTTGTCAAAGAATTATCTGTGAAAAGTCGGCTGTTTAAAAAAAAAAAGCTTCATTAAAGACTGAAGTAGTTTGGGGCACCTGGGTGGCTCAGTCAAGCTTCCGACTTTGTCTCAGGTCATGATCCCATGGTTCAGGGGTTCGAGTCTGCATTGGGCTTGCTGCTGTCAGCGCAGAGCCTGCTTTGGATCTTCTGTACCCCTCTCTCTCTGCCCCTTCCCTGCTTGTGTACTTTCTCTCAAAAATAAATAAGTCTTTTAAAAAAATTGAAGTAGTTTGTTTTATCAAGACCAATATAGCATCTAATTCCAAATATCTACTTTCAAATATCTTCACCAAAGATGACTTGTCCTTTTTTTTTGACTCATGAAGTGTAAAGACACATTAGGTTCACTGTATTAATTTTGGTGAAAAGAAAAGCACCCAGAAAGCAGTCTCACTTGCTTTGGAAGCTCTCTAGTACTGCACCAGTGTTATAAATACAGTAAAACCTTGGTTTGAGAGCATAATTAATTCAGGAAACATGCTTGTTATCCAAAGCACTCATATATCAAAGCGAATTTCAAGAACCATTAGCTCAGTTGTGATCATGTGACATTCGGCATCATGTACTACTCATATTGCAAGATATCGCTCATTTATCAAGTTAAAATTTATTAGAGGGGCACCTGGGTGGCTCAGTTGGTTAAGCGTCTGACTTTGGCTCAGGTCATGATCTCACAGCTCATGGCTTCTAGCCCCACGTTGGGCTCTGTACTGGCAGCTAGAGCCTAGAGCCTGCTTCAGACTCTGTGTCTCCCTCTCTCTCTGCCCATCTCCTGCTTGTGCTCTGTCTCTCTCAAATATAAACATTAAAAGAATTTTAAAAATATAAATGAACACTAAAATTTTTTTTTAAATAAAAGAAACTTATTAGAAATGTTTGCTCATCTTACAGAACACTTGCAGAACAAGTTACTTCTGCAAACTAGCAATCCAAGGGTTTACTATAATTAATTTGTGTCATTTGGGCTGTTATGAATTCATCAACAAAAAAGAAAAAATGCTATTTTTCCTTTTTCTATTCAAGAAATACAGCCAACTCTTCGTGTTTGAGTTTTAGGTTCCTTTGCCTCAGGAGGGATAACAGTGCTTTGTGTGTTTCCTAAGCTTTATTTTTGGGAAGTCTTGACCCATGCAAGGAAATGAATGGTATTAAGGCTTCTATGCTTCTTAGGAAATGAAAGTGTTTGCTTGGACTCCCAAATATCTGATTCTTGCAAGACCAGGAGAAGAATGGGGCTCTATGAGGAAAGGAAACCTCTACTAGCTTCCCTGCAGTGCTCTAGATGTTGAAGGAAGTGGATGGGTACAGTGTGGTGTATGGAAGACAAGAGCCTTGGGAATAGCAGTGGGGATCTCCATGGCCAAGCTGTAGAAATTAGAGAGGATCTCAGGGAAGGATTGCTCTGTGGTCTACCTAGAGCCAAACAGTGAAGGGTCAGGTTGTGAAAGAGGCATTACATAGCAGAAAAAGTGGATTAACAATGGTGACCACTATGGTCCAAAGATCCATCAATGCCCATAAGACCAGAGTTCTTGTGCAGACCAATGGCTGGTATGTGATTTATATTGAATTGTTTATTGACCCTGGCAAACAAGAATTCAGAAATAGATTCAATATTAATTGAGATATCAAAACTCTGTGACAAGTTGTTATGAAAAAACTCATCTATTTTGTGTTCCTTTACTAATCCATAAACTGGAAATAATAATAACATCCATCTCAGAGATAATTGGTGTGACCAAATGAGATATATTGTGTCAAGTATGAAATGCATTTCAAATGCTTTTTATACTGTTGTAGATACCTTTACCCATATTTAGGACAGACTTTTCTTCCCTTGCTAGAGTGTTGACGAACAATTTGCCCCAATGTCATCTCTCTCTCTTCAGTTAAATAAGTGAAGTCTCAATTCATTGCAGCCAGCAAGAGTAGTTCTATGAATGTTAGGAATGATAAGTTTCTTTTGTAAAATATGTACCAATGAAAGGGTTTTTTTTTTTCCTAGGTCAAGTCGATTTTTCCAGTCTAGGGAAATTGATTTAACCCTTTTCTGTTCACACACACGCAAAAAGGATTCTTAATCCTTCCCTGAGGGCTTTTTTGTTTATTTTAACATTTCTCTTATTCTCTAGTCTAGGAATGACCTTTGAAGTTACAGTGACTTTTAAAGCATGGTTATTGTGAATGCAGAAATCTAGCCAAACAATGTAGGAAACTTTATTCAGCCTAAAAGCCATCACTATGACTCTCTTGAAAGAATTATATTGTTGGGGAAATGATTTAAAATTCTAATTTGGGAGTTCTACTCCTGAAACCAACACTATACTCTATGTTAACTAACTTGAATTTAAAATAAATAAATTTTAAAAATAAAATTCTAACTTGGAATGGCACTGGGCTGGCTCAGAGCATGTGACTCTTGATCTCGGGGTTGTAAATTCGAGCCTCACGTTGGGTGTAGAGATTACTTTAAAATAAAATATTTCAAAAAATAAAATAAATTAAATTAAATTCTAACTTGGAGACTAAGAGGCATAATCAGATAAAACAGATAATATTTAGATGACCGTCTAAAATATGCAAATGTATCGCCCTTCTCAGAATTTTAGTAAATGTAAACAATTTCTTAAAAATAGCTAGAAGATTTCTTCATTCACAAAACTTTTTGTACTAGAAATAATCACTCTTTGATACTCTTCCCAACAACCTTAGGAGAGAGATGTTATTAGCTCCATTTACACAAAAGGAAGCAACTTAGGAATCTTTAAGGAATTTGCCCCAAGTTCTAAGATGTAGGAAATGTCAGGGCAGGGACTAGGGCCCATAGCTGTCTTAACCAAAGTCTAGACTCAACAGTGAAGCTCTAGGGTCATTCCCACTCTCTGAACAAGAGCACCAAAAATCCTTTGCTACCTTTAAACGCTTATCTAACCCAACCCATTTCTGCCTCAAAGAAGAGTGTCAAACTCAAAGGCCTACTGGCCCCAGGCTGGTTAACACAAATTAGTTAATATAGGTCACATTTAAGAAAAACTCATGTTGTTCCACAGTGTATAACTTGGCTACTATTCAGCTTCAGTCAATTATTGTCCTGAGAGAAGTTAGACCTAAAATAACCAGCCCCTAATTTTGTAACAGAAGCCAGAAATCTGGTTTTTGTGAAAAAAAAACAAAAAAACAAAAAAAAACAATTTTCAGATATCGGCGATAAGGGGACTTGTTTTTAAAGAACAACACTTGGAAAAAAATTTATATTTTTAAATAAAAAATAAAAGAACACTATATGGGACAATATGTACAGGCTGAACTATGTGACCCACAGTTTAGGGAGAAAAGGAAAACTTGTTTCTTACCTTTTGATTACTGATAGACTTTAGTCAATTTAGGTAAAAATAAATGACTTTCCAGACAACACAGTAAAAGAAAGGAGTTATGCCACAAGTACATGGTAGGAGAAAAATATCTCATTAATTAATTGCAGTCTCATGGTATATATATATATACATATATATGTATATATATATATATATATAATCATGAAAATAACCTTTAGTGATCTTCCATCAGATTTTATTCCTTGACAACAAGGGTAAACATATAAAAATGTTGTGTACCAATTACTGGAAATACAGAAATTATATTAAATCTATGCATATCTCCTTTGACAACCAGTTCACTGGAGTAATTTAAAGCTAAATCAAAATCAACTCATTCCTTTATGGCAAAACCACTCTTATCTGCAGTTGGCCAAGAGACATTATCATGTTTGGTGGTAGGTTTTTGTTTTCCTCCAGGAATGACAACTTAAATGAAAAGCCCTCAGTTTGAATTACAGCAAAAAATTAAAAAAATCCTATTTTCTAAAATCTTTCTTTAACTCTGACTCTCAGATCTCTGAACTAGAGATAGGGCTGGAATGTGGATGTAGATGGGAGTAGTAGTCCCAGAATCTTTTCAATGGATGTACTTCTAAGCACAAAATTTTTTAAAGTTTCCCAATATCACTCAATGGAAAAAAAAATTAATCTCTGGGCCTCAAAATAAGTACTGTCTCCATTTCATTTTCATCAGCCATTTACATTAGTACCTATAGGATTTTCATTTGTCTATTTGTCTTCCCCACTCAGCTACATATAGTTTTTTAAATAGCGGCTGTGTTTGGAGTTTTCTAATTTAAATTATTGTGGATCCATTCTTTCATTTGTGAAGACATGGCTTTCAAATAATATGTATTGAAAGACTAGAAGATCAAAACAGTAAAAGTGCAGAACAAAATTAGTCTCAGGGATACATTTTTTCTTTGGGTTTCTATCTATTACAATGATTTCATTTTTAAGGCAAGGAAGAATCACATTCCTTCTACACAAATGCAACTCTGAAAGTCATTATTTTGTATAATGCCCAACATACAGCTTAATACAGAATGAGTAGACTGTAAGTGGAATTGCTGAACTATATATGAATTTTAAACAGCATTAGGTCAAAATATTTACTCTTTGAACTTTTGTCTTTTTATTTACTCACAGGTATCTTTGGTCTGGCTTGAGATGCACAGAGCTGAGACCTCAGAGATTTAGCACACCTTAAATAGGGAGTCAAACAGTATGCTAAGTGAAATAAGCCAGACAGAGAAACACAAATACTGAATGGAATCACTTAAATGTGAAATAAAAAAAAATAAAGTTGAATTCATTGAAACAGCACTTCAGAGAAGTGGGTGCTGGGGCTAGGGCGTGGGAAAAATAAGGAGAGGTTGATAAAAGAATACGAACTTTCAGTTGTGAGATGAATAAAGCCTGAGGATCTAATGATCCAATGTATAACATGATCACTTTAGTTGCTAACTACTGTAGAACTGAAATTTGCTGAGTATAATTTAAATGTTCTCAACAACAACAAAAATGGATAATATGTGAAGTGTTGGATGTGTTCATTAACTCCATGGAGGGAATACTTTCAAAATGTATATATATGTATATCAAATCGTCACATAGTACAGTTTGAATATCTTACAATTTTACTAAGCAGTTATGCCTTAATAAAGCTGAAAAAAAAAATAGGGAGCCAAAAGCAGTGAATGATTATATAAACCAAGTTAAAATGTTGAGAAGGGTCTTGCCATTTCTGAATGTTTCCACCTATGTAAGCAGAACATTTTTCATTGCTAAAATTGGTATATGTAATTTTTTAAATTAATGTTTTTCTTATTTCAACTAGAAAAGGGAGAGTAAAATCAAAGGAATTTACACCTCAAAAGAATTTTTTAGGAACTTTGGATACAAAGAAAAAGAGCACCTTCATATGTGAGTTGTCATGTTGAAAAAAAAAAGTAGCTAATGAATGGGAATGCAGAACCTTGAGACAACTATCACTATATTTGTAGAAAACTGTTAGCTACTTTAAATATAAAATGGCCCAGGTTTTCTAGAATTAATTTCAATTTTAAAAATCTATAAAACTGTAAGCGCTGTACTTGTTCTGTTTGGGCCTTTAAGAATGTCCTATTTCCATGGCAAAGCTTTAAATAAAACTTTTAAAGGTGAAAATCATGGCAAAAGATCAAAGGATGAGAAATAGGTGGCAGGCTGTATAGTCAGTTCTACATCAATAGGATTCAGCCACCTCCTCCTCCTATTTCTTGATAAAAACCCATTAATTCCCACTCCCTTCTGTGCTAACATTCAAGAAAAATATGCTTGGACCTGCCTTGCACACTGTGAGAAGCACAAGGGTGGAAACAGGCTAAACATCTGAAATCGCTCTATTCAACTCATGGCTGTGGGTCTGTCACCCTCCTCCATCCGCATACAATGTCCTTGCAAAGCCTGAAGGAAAAATGATCATCCCCTTCACTGCCTGGGGTGGAAAGATCAGATTAGGGCACATAAAAAGGTTATGCAGTAATCAAACAGGAGACAAGCATTTCTAACCCTGGGCTCATGGTAATAATTTTTCCATACAATTTGGGAAATACCCATGGGGTAGATGTTTATCTGTGACATTTCTTAAATAAATTTGCTTATTTTGGAGAAAGCAGGAAAGAATGAAAGAACAAAGGTGGAGGATTAAATATCACCATTCTAAAATGTGAACCTCTGACCTACAACTATTACTTTAATGTGGGTAAAACACAGCACTTCAGGGGCACCTGGGTGACTCTGGTCATGACCTCACAGTACGTGGGTTCGACCTCCACATTGGGCTCTGTGCTGACAGCTCAGAGCCTGGGGCCTGCTTCAGATTCTAGTCTCTCTCTCCCTCTGACCCTCCCCCAGTAACGCTCTGTCTCTCTCCATCTCTCAAAAATGAATAAACGTTAAAAAATATTTAATAAAAAAAATTAAAAATTTAAAAAAAAAGAAACATAGCATTTCAAGGTCTTATATATAGATGGCACCTAGCCAATCTGCATCCCTCTAAGTAAACGTTTTAAAGAGTAAAATATAGGGGCGCCTGGGTGGCTCAGTTGGTTGAGTGTCCGACTTCAGCTCAGGTCATGATTTCACAGTTTGTGAATTGAAGCCCTGCGTAGGGCTCTGTGCTGACAGCTCAGAGCCTGGAGCCTGCTTCAGATTCTGTGTCTCCCTCTCTCTGCCCCTCCCCTGCTTGTGTTCTGTCTCTCTCTCTCAAAAATAAGTAAACATTAAAAATTTTTTCTTTAAATAATGAAGAGAAGGAGCCATGAGTCTAAGTACCTATGGATCATTTCCTCCCAAAGGGACACAGAATTCAAGGAAATAAGGGAGCTCTACATAGAACTCCAAAGTACAAAAAAAATTATAGTGTCCTGAGCCTTAATAATCTTTGCTTTTTTTCTACTCAGTGAAAACGTCTCCTCTTCCCCAAAGTGCTCAGTGCCCTTATCTCTCCCTATCAACACATATTATTAAGATTAATTTATTCTCATTAATGTGTAAATCGTTGCCAAACCTGAATATTTTCTCTCACAAAAGTGTTTATACTGACCAAGACATTTTGATTTTGAGGAGTGAATTTCTGTTTACAAAATTTCAAATATCAGAGAGTCAGGAGGGCAGGACCTCTTTTAGACAAGGAACAACTAAAATCACCCTATTCAGGTAGCCACTAAAGCAAACGTCTTTCCTAATGTTAGTGGCCGCTATTTATTGAGCACTTACATTGGCCAACATTGTGCCAAGCTCTTTATATACATCATCTCATTTCCTTTATCTCAATCTTTCCACAGACATTATTACCATTTTTATTTCACAGACGAAAAAGCTGTTAGTTCCTAACCCAAGGGCACATAAAAAAATGGCACTAAATCCCATCTTTGCCTTTCTGAAAGACCAGTCTGACCCTGGGTTTGGCAGCAGTTACAAACCAAAGGCAATAGTAGAAGCCAGAGTTCCCCAGAGCAGTCCCAGGAAGGGCACACACTCTTCTGCATCATTGGTAGTGAAGGCCTGAGAGGAAAGGAAACACAACCACTCTTATTTCTGCTGCTGGCAGCTCTGTGCTTTCTACTTTGAACTAGACCCTTGCAGAAGCTGCATTAATGCTATCAAGGCCCTAATAACTTAAAGAGCAGCAAGATTCTAAAGGTGCATTGAAATACTGCTCCCAAAGGCCTACAGATCAACCTGCTGGGCACCCCTGACTTAAAGTCATTGCCAGCCAACATGTTATAGAAGCTTCTGAGGCTAATAGGGACTTCAGCTACAAATCAAGAGCGACCTCTGAACATCCTAATAGGGCATAAAACATCCAAACTCCCCTCTGAACACAAACACCAACCATGTCTCCTAATTCTTGGAAGGAAATGCTGCAGTCACTCCAAAGGGCTTGTTTTATACTGTAGGTAGAATTGTAAAGCCCTGAGGCTTATCAAAGGGCCTTTACTAAGCAGGGGTTCTAAATACTATGCTGAGAAAGAGAACACAGCTTGGTAACAGGTATCCCCCAGCACTTAAAGGGGTATCTCTAATGATTCCCAGAGATATGGAGCAACATTCTATAAGCACTCAAAACCAAAAATTAATTCAAAACCTGGGTACAACCTCCCACCATGCTTGAAATGGGAGCGGATGTAGAACCCCACAACAGAACACAGTGACTCCAGACATGCATGTCCATCACATGCAACATGTGACGATTGCATTTGTTTCAGGAAGATTACTGGCATTTCGTCCAGAATGGTTTCAGTGCCAGTCCAACATAATGGAAGGGTATGTTTGGGACCACGGCAACCCACAATAATTATAGAGACTCATTTGGGGCCATTCTGTTTATAGGATGACAGATTGAAGTCTCAAACTACTAAATTCAAACAAATGAAAATATGTTCGATCCAAGTCAGTAGCTCAGAAAGGAATTAAATCAAGCTGCATTGTTTTAATCTAAATGAGTTTTTCAAAAGGTTATTTGCAAATATCCAGCTTTATGCAATTTTATGGTATATTTTATTCTAGGCCTTAACATTGTTACAGTTTTTCTTAGGGGTCAAGACATGGCTGTGACTTGGCTTAAGTGAACCACCAGCTTCTAAGGAGACTTATCAGGGAGTGTAAGATAAACAGAAGTCAGCAGTATGTTCAGGATTGTTGGACGGGTTTTGAAGGAGGAGGAGAAGGGGCATCAAAGACTTGCACACCATCAGAGGTGAGGACGTCCAACTTCTCCGCGTTCCATTTCCTCTAATCTATATTGGCATGTCTGACCAAATTCTTGCCTTCGGTGCCACTTTTAAAATCCTAACAGATGAGAACATCAGTGCACTATTTATTATATTTTTAAAAGGATTGTCTCCATTCAAAATGAGGTAGATCTATATTGACCAACATCCAGTGACTGCAAAGATACATTATTAAACACTTTAAAAAATGAAATTTTCAGAATGTCATGTATATTGTGCCATTTGTGTATTTTTTTTAAAAAAAAAGGAGGAGAAAGGTATATATAAACGCTTTTTTATACATAGAAATAACTAGATTCTAGAAGGATCCATTAGAAAGAGGTAAAGATAAAGGGATTAGATAAGGGGATCTTGGGACTGAGATATCCACCTACACAATACACGTTTGATGGTTATACCATTTTCCTGGGTTGAGAAGGAAATCATGAAATAAAGTGCAACATTTAATTGAGAGCTATATTTTCCAGACCAATATTTGACTTCGAAATTTAACACAAAATACTGTGCAGAAATAATGTCACCCAGTGATGTCTTAAACAACTAGTCAAGCTTAGCCCAGGAAGATTTTTAAAGTGAAAATGTCAGTCCATTTTAAATAAACCTGCTTCTTTTGTTTCTGATTTTAGTCTTTTTTTGGGGGGAGGGGTCCTCAGATTTTCTGAAGATTAAAATCTTCATGATCGTGAAAGAGAAATCACAAAGACTAAAAGACTAAATGTGTTGTGTTAGTTATTAAATAAAAGTGTTCCCCTTACTCTCTGGAGACAGAATTATAAAGAAAAGCTGAAGTCATTTAAGATTCGTTTCTCATTCCCTAACTGCTTGTGAATATGGATCAAGATTGACACCCAGTGGCCAAATTTAATCCTTTCTTTTTTTTGACTGAAATTCCCTTTCTGGGTAAATAGCCATTTTCTAAAATGTCCCTTTATCTGTTTTCAATTGAAAATATTATTGAAATCTATAACTTGTTTATTGAAAGTGTATTATATCTTATAAAGCCAGATTAAAATAGTCTTATTTCACACATAATTAATAAATTTATTTTTGTACCCTCTTTTTTAATGCATTTTCTTACCTAACAGTAAAAAGCAATTTTGGGGGTGGGGAAAGGGGCAGAGGGATGGGCAAAATGGGTGAAGGAGAGTGAGAGATTCAGGCTTCCAGTTATGGAATGAATATGTGACTGGGATGAAAGGTACAGATAGGGAATATAATGAATTGTATTATGATAGCATTGTATGGTGACAGATGGTAGCTACACTTGTGAGCATAGTATAACATACAGACTTGTCCAATCACTATGTTGTACACCTGAAACTAATGTGTGTAACATTGTGTGTCAACTATACTTCAGAAAAACAAAAACGCTATTTGCCCTCACTTGACAAAACAATGTATTCAATTTCTAGTAGAAACTAATGGAACATATTACAATTATATAGCAAACCTAACTGGACAACAAGATAATTTATATCCTTAACTTTTCCTATATCATTAGCAAAATTACCTATTCTGATTGGTAAGTTATGTATAAATAATTAAAAATTAATTATTTTAATTTTAAAATCTTGAGGGTGATATAATTGCTCATAAAATATTCTAATTAGGGAACTCTATCAGAGTTGAATTTTACTTCTATTTAAAGAGAAGGAGAGGAGCCCCAGAATGACTCAGTTGGTTAAGCACCTGACTCCTGACTCCTAGACTGAGGTTGAGCCCCCGCTTCAGGCTCTGTGCTGATGGCATGAAGCATGCTTGGGATTGTCTCTCTGCCTCTCCCCCTGCTCTTTCTCTCTCTCTCTCTCTCAAAAATAAATAAATTAATAATAATAATTTTAAAAAATAGAGATAAGGAGAAAAAATGCATAACATATAATTTTGTAAATCAATCTCTTATATGAACACTGTGGAAATTTTGTGGTAAGATTTGTATTGTGACATCAATTTTAATGGTTCTAAAGAATAGAAAAAAAAAACCTTGATTTTATGACGTTAATATTTTAGCAAATACATATGACATGTGTAACATAGATTACCAAACAAGAAAGCTGTGAATTTAAGAGTCAGAAAGATCAAAGTCCAAATTCTAACTAGGCAATCTTGGGCAAGTCTCAGAATTTTATTAAACTTGAAATCCCTCGCCTATAAAATAGAGCTATTAATCCTGCTTTGCAGGGCTGTCGTGAGGATTAAATGAGATACAATTTAAAATGCTTATCATGGTATTTGGCACATAAATATATAATAGTATTTATTATTACCAGAAATCCAGAAACAGCAAGGTTACTAATGTCAAACCTATATGAACCAGATGTCTCTTCTTGAATCAATTTTCCAATAGCAGCTTTGATGCAGGTGAACAGGGGCCCCAGATAATCTGAAAGTATAAATAATCCAAAAGATCAAATAATCCAAATAAAATCACTTAAAAAGTAGGTTTCTATTATATGATATTTTTATGGCCTATTTACTTTCACAATCATTTTTTAAATCAAAAATTAAACTTAGATTGAAAACCAGGGCTCTCCAAAATTTTTTCCTTTCAGGAAAAAAGAAATCCTATAAACTATAAACCTCCATGTATGATATATATAAATTACCTATAATTCATATAGACACACTATTGACTTCTTATGCACATTATAAAATATGCCCAAAATAAAAATGTTTGAAGTATGAACTTTATAAATCAAAGTGGAGACATTCTTTTCTATTTCACAATGGAGTATCTTGCACATGCTTGGGGAGGGTACCCCCCATTCTGGAGGCATTACCCTAACAGTTCTCTGACTTCTTACCAGTGAAGGGAAGAGAAACTAACTGATTGGTCATCTGGCACAGTGAAACAAGCAAGGGCTTTAAGGACCCCAATATTTTCCTGCACTGGAAACTGCTCCTCGATTTATGACTAGTGCAGTGTTGGCAAATCTCTTCATCTCTTTAAGCCTCAGAGGAAGGTGATTATACCTGCAAATGATACTATCCATAAAACACACTGCTGGGAGCACAGTATCATTATTACTTAGAGGTGAAAGAAGCTTTCAAAGGTCACTTAGGACACCAAAGCTAGAATGACACAGTCCACCAGATTTTTAAGTCTTGGAGAATTGCCAAAAGCTACAGAGCTAGCTAGCTACAGACAAATCCAAATCATCCTGTTCTCTTCACTGAGCTGTTAACTACCTCAAAAAGTGTGCTGTTGGGCAAGTTTTCTCTGGGATTGGGAATTTTAATTCTGCCATGAAATTTCCCATAAATTTTGTCTCTTCTGTACTCTACATAGGGGTACAGTTAAGGGTACAACTACTAATATACTCTTATTATACAGCTTTAAAAAAATCCCACGACTCACAAAGGAAAGTATGCCCTATTGCCAAAAATCCCTTCAACACATTTTATTTTTAAATCTACATAAGAGGAAAAGCTCTGGTCTGAAGAAATGAAACTCAGATTCTAGTTCCAATTGTGATGTGAATAAATCACTTGATCACTGTATACCTTATTTTCTTCATGTATTAAATGGAAATGATAATATATGTATTGCAAAGACAGCACACAATGAACAATAATATAGGTCAGTGAAAGGATTCTATGAATAACTATCATTGCTAATGATGCACACATACACACATACACTTGAGAATTCAATATCTTCCCAGACCAAAAGAAAGATCTGGTCCCTTTAGAGATGAGACCATAGAGTACTCCATTAGGCCATGGGTTCCACTAACAAAAAACACTGTCATCTGCCTTCTCTGATCCTCCCTATTGTCCTCTGACTACTACAAGGGCTGGCCTCTGTCCTAGACTTATTCTGAGCCATCCCTTATCAGCAGCCCCAGGCCCTCTAGCCTGTAGACAGGGTGTATGGTTTGCTAGGAATGATCCTTGGAATCCCACAGAGCCAGGTCACAGCATTTCCCACCTGACTTCTCCCTGACCAAGTCATCTCAGTCCTTAAGACTGAGCAGCTGCCTTGGCTCAACTGTTTGGAGCTCTCAGCCTTTACAAGGACTGATGTCTTAACCAATTAAGAATGGATGTCACATTGTGGGTATACTACTGTGCTAGGCATTTTACATACAGCATTTCCAATCCTTATAACCATCTATGAAGTGGTGATTATTATTTTACTTTACAGTTACAGCAATTGAGACTCAGAGAGGTTAAGGAATTTGCAAAAGTCACACTGCTAAGAAGGGAAAATGCTTGGGTAACCATTTCAGTCTGGCTCCAAATCATGTGTGCTTCATAAAATATTTCACATCCTGATTCCCTGCCTTGCTCCTGCCTAATTTATCCCTAATTATAACTTTGCAGGGGTCCTGCCAGGAACCACTGGATCGGCATACACAAAAGCTTCCTGCTTATAGACTTACTACTAAATGGAGCACATATTGGAGTCCACAGAAGCATTTTCCTACACATGTATGTACCTTAATGCACTAAGTGCCTGACAAGCTTATACTGCTACACCCTTTAGACCCAGAGCATTGTGTTGCATGGCCTTCCTGCCTGTACACTCTCATTTTTCTTCCTCTCAAGCCCAGCTTCCTTCTGTTTCATGCCAGCTCATGTTCCTGAGGTTCCAGCATGGTTTTATAGCTGAGCCTGCCTTAGCTGCAACACACACAGCACCTTATTATCACCCTAAAATAATGTCTTAAGGAACTAACAAATTATTCACTACCTTGGAAAATATTATATTTCATTTGGATGGATTTGTGCATATGCTTTTTTTAAAAAAGTAATCTCTATGCCCAGTGTGCAGTTTGAACTCACAACCCTGAGGTCAAGAGTTACATGCTCTACCTAATGAGCCAACAAGGCACCCCTTGGATGAATAATTGTGATTCACCTTTAAGGGAAAAAATCCAGCAGATATTTAGGCTTTTAAATGACAGAACAGTCATTTGAGTTGAAAACATCTGTGAATATCAAGAAAGCAAAAATCTTTTTAATCTTTATAGATACAAGGGGAACAGAATGGGATGGTACCCCCCTCCAACACATACACACTTGCTTTTTAAAATTCAGGGACATTGATAGAAAGCCTCAATAGAGGGTAATATAATCCACATGAAATTTTAATGAGCTCACCTTAATTCTCCAAGTTCAGGGAAATGGAAAAAGCACTACAATCACATTTTATAGGCATTTTAAAAAGATATAGAGAAAGCATAAATTAACTATGATATTGTAAGAGTGAACCTTGCAGATCTTACAGAATGGGAATCATGCCACACATTTGTGACAGGTCACTTTACTATAGCTTTAAAGTCCTGATTTACAAGAAATATCTTGTACTTCTCATGCTCTAATGAATAAAGCTATCTCCAAAGTTGAAGCTTTAGCTATGATCCCAATTATATAAATTTAGGAAACAGTCTAATGAAATTCAGACCCATAGAAGAAAGTAAGCACAAGGCTCTTGCAAAGTGGCTTCCACTCCTAAATTCAAAAATAAAATGTGAATGTGTTTCATCTTAGGCAACTGTGAAACAATGATCTAAACAGCTATTTTCAAGGTTAGAAGGGAATAACTCTGTTCCCATCACTAAAAACGTGTCCAGAGAAATGTACCAGACCCATATGACACCTTTGCTCTAATTAGACTTTAAAGTGATCATGCACTTTCTCCCTCCCTGTTTGGGCAATGACCAAATATCAAGTATCAAAAGTGGAGTTAGGCAGAATGATTTGGTGAGACCAGCTGGATAGGGAAAACATACTCCCTTAGACTGTTTTTACTTCAATAAGTGACAGTGTTTCACTTTGGTTGGCATTGTGATCTTTTGTGTCACAAACTGTAAAGCCAAGTACTCCACCCTATTTGTGAGGACCAGTAAAACATGCCCCTCACAACTCTTGTACAACAGCCAAATTGCTAAGAGAATCTTAAAGGATAGAGATCAGAACTAATCATCATCAGGGCCTTAGCAAAGCAGCTAGAGTCTACTCAAAACTTCAGACTTCAAAGAAGACAAAAGTTTGTTTCCACACAAGTTCCCATCAATGTTGACAAGGTCATGGGTGTCAACCCGTATCAGGACTTTTTCATGACTTGCTGCTATAATAATATTGTGTGTTTAGAGAAGATTTTCATGCCAAGAAACCACTCTGATTCTTTTTAATTTGCCATCAAAAAACATCACAAGTCTTCTAGTTAAATATAGAAACTGGTCTTTACATTTTCCTAAGCCTCTAGGAGATGATCTCTATTGATATTACCAGAAGGGAACGCATTCTGGATGTTCTGGGGCACAGGGAGGTACAGGTAGCCTTGGCCTGTTGCAATTTGATGTTGATACTTTGCTTCTTTTGTGCTCCTGTTGTCTCCTGCTTCAGTAATGGGACAGTGAGCAGAGGAAGTGCCTGAGGGATCCTATTATAGTTTTTTTTTTTTTCATGTTTACTTACTTATTTTGAAAGAGAGAGAGAGAAAGAGAGAGATAATGAGCAGGGGAGGAGCAGAGAGAAAGAGAGAGAGAGAGAGAGAGAACTCAAGTAGTTTCAGTACTGTCAGCCCAGAGCCTGACACAGGCTCAATCCCAGAAACCATGAGATCATGATCTGAGCCAAAATCAAGAGTCAGTGCTCAACCAACTGAGCCACCCAGGTGCTTCGATCCCATAGTAGTTTTGCAGTCAAAGGTATTCTCTTGTCCCAGACCTGCACATTCTTTGCCCTGTTACCCATAAATAACAGGCTGCACAACATAATCACCAAAGCCACTGATTTTCCAAGGCAAATGACCAACAAATTTTGATGAAAAACTTATAGTTCTGTATCACACCTCTGCTACAGTAATCACAGCATCATGTCATTGGTTAGCGACACGTGGATTACCAGATACTAATATTTTGACAATTCACGGTTAAAGATAATTTTCAAAAAAAAGGTAAAATCATGGCTTTCATAGATACAAAGATGAATGTGTATTAAAGATTTTATTTAATTCAATGAAGAAACTGAGGAGGTTTTACAACCAATCAAAGCAGAAGTCAAAAAAGCACAAATTTACATGGAGTAAGGAAATGGGAAATGAATGTGCAAATGAAGGCAAAACTAGCTTCTTCCACAGTGGAGGGTAGTCAATTAAACCTCTACTAGATAGGTCAGAATTTACATGTCTATAGACAAGAATTTTTTTTACGTGACTATCAGTTATCTACAATTTGCAGAACTGTAAAAAAGCTCCCATAGAATCAGAATTAGGTAACATAGAAGGGTGTTCCTTGGATAGTGCATAGTTTTTCACTGAAGCACAAAATTGTTCCTACAGCATCTATATTTATACCAACTTGAGATTAAGGAAGTGATGGATAGGTAACTGTTGTCCAAGTAAACAGTCTAAAAGAATAGTACAAGTTATCAAAGATTTTTCAAGGAGCATGACCGATAAAACTTTCCCAGTTTTATACCATTAAAATGTCACTCCATGTTCAACAATAGTATTAAATACAATTAACATGTCTAATGGTACTTAGAGTTAGTTCCAGAATGCTGGTTGAACAATTTTGTTCCATGTTCCTTGAGGAGCTACAGCCCAGAACTGTTTGAGACATTGCTCTATCTGCACCTAAACTTCACTTAATTTTTTTTTTAACCACAAGACTAGGATCCATAGAACTGAATAAAAAAGGGCTCCTGGCTCCTAGAACCATAACTGAGATAATGACAACTCTTATGTACAATGTTCCAAGTTCAGATACCATATCAATTGACAATAAATGTCTCCCTCCAGCATCTCCATTAGTACCATTTGGCTTTGATTTTACTTATGTATTCAATTCAATTCTATTCTATTCTATTCTATTCTATTCCATTCTGTTCCACTGACCAAGGTCTCACAACTCCATAAAGTGAAGGAAGCAATAATTCCTCTCTAGTCACTACAAGTTCTGAAGTGGAGTCAGCTGATATTTCCACATTTGTTTGTACAGCTCAGAGACAACCTTACAAATGTCATGGCCTTCCTTGACATTATAAGCCAAATGGAGACCAGTGGAAGTATATGCCATGGACCTGACTATTACTGGCACATGGCAGGATCATATTTTTAAAATATTAAACTAATGCAGTTTTGGTCTCATAACCTTTAGTAAGTCCTAGTTTCCCTGAAGCTCCCTACCTGTAGCATAGAAGAAAGAGACCAACTGACTTGCTTCATCAACTCACGGAAAACACAACTGTTTCAAAGCAAAAGCAAAGGGATTAAGGGGAGCAGCTTCCAGGGTACTCGGTGGAGGCCACCACAACTGCCTTCCTCTTGTGATGATAGGGGATTCCGTGCCGCATGCCTCCAGTGGTATGAGCCAGGTCTAGGCCCAAAGGAAGCAGTCAATCTCCACCATAGGGCAGCAGCTTCCTGGGGTGGAAGGAGAGAAGGGGCGATTTGGGTCTAGTTCCCTGGCGGCTATTCTGGCTCCTACTCCAAGTCCCCCCACCCAGGGTCTCAATTCGAATACTCCCCAGGGCAGCAGCAAACCTACCCCCAGGGTTCTTCAAGGATACCTACACCCTTTGGCTCAGGGCGTGGCAGACAAAAAAGAATGTCTAATGACTTGGAAAGTTATTTCAAGCTTTCAATGCTTAATGACCCTTGGGCTGGCCTTGAACCCATATCTGTAGTGGATTTTAACCAACAATACAACAGTATTCAAACATTCACAGGCAAAAAGGAAGATACTTTTGTTAACATTTCTGAAATTCATCCAGAAGCTTCCCATGTCAGGGAACATCTTGGACAAAACTTCACTTGTGTAATTTACTTTGAACCTTAAGATGGTGACTTGGAATATTTAGTTGGGTCTTCTTGATATTTTTCATCATATCAAGTATTGTTGATATTAGAGAAGCCATACAATAGAATAATTTGCAATATTTAGCTCTTTAGAAGTACCTACAACATTTTAGAGGATTTACAGTTTCCAAATATTTAACATTCACAGTTATATAATGGACATTTGTCTTTCTTTTTTTTTTTTTTTGACATTTGTCTTTCAATGATTTTCCAATGTTTTAAAATAAAACATTTTGTCTCTCTACGAAAAAAAAAAGCAAACAGGACTAAGTTGCAAGTGCTTGATAAGGTACAATAATGGTTTTGTTTTGAACTGCAACAAGATTTGATTTGCAAGGTATCAGCCAAAGCCCAAAAGATTTTTTTCTTTAGAGTTTTATAGCAACAGTGCCATTTAGAAAGTAAGGGCAGAATTTTACCCCACAAGGAGGATTAAAGACCCTTCTAGGTTGGGGGAAGGAGGAGAGTTCACATACAAGAGTCTGCTCCTTGGTTCCTTCCTTTCTCCCTGGATGAAATTCAGGCAGTCCCAGAATTTTTCTGGTCATTCTTACACAATAAAAAGCCCACCTGGTTACAGCAAGTTACAAACAAAGTCTCAATTCAGGAAATAAAAGTTTGCAACCTCAAGTAATTACCAATTTAATTTGATTTAACAGTTCAACTTCTCCCCTCTTTCAACTGGGGTCTTTATAGGTAGACTCAAAGAATGGAACATGATACTATTTCCCCAACATAGGCTTCGACTCCTATCTTACTATCTTGCTATATGTGTTTTCTGACTTCTCAAGAGTCAAAGCAGGAGAAGGAGAAAAGGGAAAGAGGAGCAGGGAAGGGGAACAGGAAAGTTAGTACTTGATCAAGACTGTCCATGGTTCTTGTCCTCTGGTCTGACAGATGTCCAAAGCTGGCTCTAACTTATAATACCTTTTGTGAGCCACTTCAGAAATCCTCACTGATAATATTCAATTTCATTTCTAGTCCTGGTGAATGCATTTTCCTTTGCCTAGTTGCTCCACCTCAGCATTCCACTGTCCATTCTCTCCCTTGGGTTCCTATCACTTAGTCCAGGCTTAGACAAGATTAAAAAGAGCCCCAGGTCTGTTCTTTCTCCCAATGACTGTATCTGATGGAGTAAACACACATGCATCCTTTGCTCCCACCTTGGATCAGCTGAATAGTCCACATTCCTGCCTTTTACATTTTTCAGTCAGAAGTCAGACACGAGTCCACACTGCCACCCTCCTCCCCCAAAACTGCATGAATCACGTATCAAGATTTCTGAGAAACTCTTCTCTCCAGGTTTGAGATGAGGGAAAATGGGATAGAGAAAGCTTACAACAGAGCTGTGTTCAAAGACATCCTCTATCAATCCCCTCTTCTCATTTCCAATGCTATCCATGAAAGGTTTAGAAACTTCCCTTAAAATTTTACAAATCCTACTCTGATCTCACAATCCACTCTGCCATCTCGAATTTGTCTTTTTAGGACTCCAGCTTAAACTTCCTTTTATAGATCCTATTACAAGTGTTTTTTACAATTAGAGGAAACAAGGACTCATGAAAAACATAGGTTCAAATATAGAGGGGGAAAAAGAAAGTTAAATGTTAACACATCTAAGTTATGACTAAATATTATTCTACCTCAGTTCTTATTTGCCCTCAGTACAATACATGCATGTAATAAGAGAGTTCTGGAAAACAGGGGTCCACAAAAAAAAAACAATGGAAACAGAAAGCACTTCTCCAGAGAACAAGCAATAAAATAAAGGGATAAACAAGTTGGCAACTGTCTGCAAAAAGATCAGGTGTCCTCTCCTCCATCAACATCAAAATAGTTTGTGTACCCATAGCTCCACAGCCCCAGAAAGATGTATGGAGAATAATTTAGTGAGTTGATGCTTACTGCTCCATCTGTATCTTCAATGGAAGTAAGAGGTAAAAATGTTCACAGCTAAAAAATACCCAAGAAAACAAACAAAACAAAACAAAACAAAACAAAGACAGCAGAGTCAGGAGCAACAGTAAAGAGAAATGATGGTTCTAAGGGAGTGAACTTGGGGAACCTGGATGGCTCAGTCAGAAGAGCACATGACTCTTGATCTTGGGATCATGGGTTCAAATTCCCACATTAGGTATAGAGATTACTTAAATTAAAAAAAAAAAAACTAAAAAAAATTTGGCAAACTTGAAAGAAAATTCTGAATTACAAGATTTGCTGCTTGCTGGGCATCTCAGGAAATGCTGGGTGACCAGCCCAGACTGAGTGTGCCCATGAGCTTAATTACCCACCTATATGAGTTAAAGTGACATTATATGCAAATTAGATAAATGAGTTGTACAGTGTGGAGTCCTACAAATTTTATGTGAACTTAGCCTCCTAATGTTTGATATGATTCTATTTACTAATGTTCATAATATAACTTCATTGTCAGTATTAAAAACACTGTTTCAGATGTCACCAAGAGCTCTAAGAAAGGGGAACTACACCACCCAGCAACATTCCATTAAAGCTGGAACAACTCATGAAAGACTGGAGAGAAAAAGAGAACATTTGTATTTTAATTCTTGTGCATTCTTGTGGTTGCTGTTAAAGTAACATACATGAAGGAGAGTTCCCAGGGTGGTATCAGGAGAATTAAGGACAGCCACATGAAGCCTTGCTCATGGCTTACCTGTGTGTTTAGAAATTTTACTTCCATTAGGGGCACCTCAGTGGCTCAGTCGGTTGAGTGTCAGACTTCATTCAGCTCAGGTAATGACCTCATGGTTTGTGAGTTCAAGCCCTGCATGGGGCTCTGTGCTGACAGGTCAGAGCCTGGAGCCTGCTTCTGATTCTGTGTCTCCCTCTCTCTACCCCTCCCCTGCTCATGCTCTGTCTCTCTCTTTCTCTCAAAAATAAATAAACATTAAAAAAAAATTTTAAGAAATTTTGCTTCCCCTCAATAGTCATCTCTCAACCCGGTTTTCTTCCCCTGGATCTACTCTCTTTGATCCCTTCTATTTTATTTACTATTGCCATGTAGCAAATTACTCCACAACGTAGCAACTTAAAACAACCATTTTATTGTGCTCATGAATTCTGTGAATCGGGAATTTCAACAGAGCACAGCAAATAAGACTTGCCTCTGCTTCCAAGATATTTGAGGTCTTAGATGGAAACACTCAACAGCTAGGATTGACTCTATGGCAGGGGAGGGAACAAAGTGCTAGAGTTACCTGGAGGTACAGTCACTCATATGTCTGGCTGGTGATGCTGCCTGTCAGATCTTAGCTGGTGCTGAGCACCTACACGGGGCCTCTTGTGTGACCTGGATTTTCTCACAGCATGGCAGCATGGGAACTTACATGGTGGCTCACGGTTCCAAAACCTGAATCTACATCACCTCTCTGGCCTAGCTTCAGAAGTCACACAGCATCACTCCTGCTGCTTCTATTGGTAAGTGAATCATAAGCCAGCTGAGGGGAAATATACCCTCTCGATAGGAGGGGTGTCAAAGAAATTGCAGGCAGTTTTTAAAAACTGCCTGCAATTTCCTTGATCATCACTTAAATACATGCAAGATTATCCTAGGTGCACATCTACTTTTATTTTTGTCATTATTTCCCCATTTTGAGTTACCAAAGTAAGGTAAGGCTTCTCTGAGATCAAGTACTTTGTTTTCCTCTCCTTTTATCACCTTAATTTGGCCAAATACGCACACAGGCACATAAACATACATACTCACACACTACAGTTTTCAAGGAATTAATTAAGCAAATGAACTTTAAGATTCAGGAAAACTGTCAGAGTCTATTTTCCTTTTTTTTTTTCCACTGCAAAGGGAAGCAAATCTTGAACTGTTCACCATCAACAAAATTGACCTTTCATCTTTCCGAAAATCTTAGCAAGCTCTCTCTCTCTTTTTTTTTAAATATACATCCAAGTTAGTTAGCATAAAGTGCAATAATGATTTCAGGACTAGATTCCAGTGATTCATCCCCTACGTATAACACCCAGTGCTCATCCAACAAGTGTCCTCCTTAATGCCCCTTGCCCATTTAGCCATCCCTCCATCCTCTAAGCAAGCTTTCTATCAACTATTATATCAATTTATTCAATTTTTTAAAAGCATCATTTATTTTCCCACTAGCCATTGTTTTATGATATATAATTATATAAACAATGTTTCAAGGTAAATATTCTTTCTAGTCCTTAACAGAGAAGTATTTGATCTATTAGTACTAAAATCATTCTTATCTTCTTTAAAATATGTACTTTATATATTTTCTTAATAACCAAGTGAATAATGACTATTGTTAAGGAAGTTAAGAAAAATATTCACTTTGACACATTTTTTCTTTAATCAAAACTGTTGCTGGAAAGCACTGTATTGCTTAGAAGCTCTTCGTCATCCTTCAAAGAAACACTTATTCTGATTGTATTTTTGTCTTGAGTTGAGAGGCATATATTATACATCCCAATTTGATACAATGGATGCATAAAAATCACTCCAGTTCTTAGCAAGCCTTCTTTTGTGGCTTCTTGGAATATCATTTGCTGCTTCCTGATTATGGCAAAGCCAACAACTTAGAGGATAACTGCCCTGCCTATAGATCAATGAACATGCAGGAAGAAAATACCTTTAACTTTTATTTAGTAAATTTACCAAACTATTCTATGCTTGTTTTTACCAGATTATGCAAGGATAATCCAGGAATTCCAACCATGTTCCTGAATGGACAGTGATAAGCAGCACTGACAGTGAAATGGAAGAAATACAAAATGCTCCAGGGTTAGCCAGCCTTGGCTGAAGTCATTATCCCAAGGGAATGAATCCATATCTCTTAGGAGAGTTTACATTTACAAGGCTAGTTTAGAGGAAACTGATATAAAGCAGAATATGAATGCCTTAGGAAAGACTCAGAGTGCTTTGGGGATTAAAAGAGTAAAAAAAGCACCTACGTTAGAGGAATTATGAACGACATCATAGACACAGACAGACAACTAAGGCTTAGGGCTCCACCCTTAAATATAATGAATGCCTAAGATTTATCAGATATTTCTGGAAAACAACAGCATATTAGAGACCCAAACAAGAAAATAATGTGAAAAGAAAGAAAACTTAAAAATTTTGAGGAGTAGGAGGGAAAAGGAGGACACAATACAGAGAAGAGATAAAAACTTATAAATAGCCTCAGAGAAATAAGAGAAGGTGTAGCCTGAAAAAAAAAAAAAAAAAGAACAGGTGCAAAGAAAACAGATAATCGAAGAACAGGAAAGAGCTTTTGGAAATTAAACATTTATACAATAGGGGCACCTGGGTAGCTCACTTGGTTGAATGTCTGACTTTTGATTTCAGCTCAGGTCATAATCCCAGGGTTGCAGGATTGAGCTCTGCATCAGGCTTCACGCTGAGCACGGTGCCTGCTTAAGATTCTCTCTCTGCCCCCTCCCCTACACACACACACACACACACACACACACACACACACACACTTTCTCTCTTAAAAAAAAATCTGTACACTAAAAACTTTCTAATTAAATAGAAGGGTTGGAAAATAAAGTCTTCCCAGAAAGTAGAGAAAAAGAAAGCAGAGGAATAAGAGAAAAATACAAAAATAAGAAAACTGGATAATCAGTCCTGATTATGGAACATCTGATAGTTCTGAGTACAGGAAGAGGAAAAAGACCAAATGAAAGAGTGATAATCTAACAAGTAATTCAAGACAACATAAGGACATAAGTCTGAGGACATAAGTCTGTAGCCTGAAAGGACTTGGCCAAGTGACCAGCACCATTAATTTCAAAAGTCCCATTCCAAGGACAGCATCACGCAAGTAGTGACTACTGGGATAACATGAAAATCTTTTAAATCTTCAGAAGAGAGAATAAAAGATCACATACAAATGATTGGAAATGAGACTGGCCTTAATCTTCTCAATAATGACCTTAAATGACAGAAGACAAAAAATCAGAAGTCTTAAAAATTTTGAAAGATAATGACTTTCAACTTAGAATTTCTACCTGGCTAGGCTTTCAAGTGGACTAAAAAGCATTTATAGACATACAAAGGCTAACAAATTTACTTTCTTTCTTAGAAAATGAATATGTGTCCTGCAAATTAAGCAAATAAATCAAGAAAAAGAGAAATCATGGTTTCCCATCCAAGTACTAACCAGGCTCAACCCAGCTTAGCTTCCGAGATCAGACGAGAGAAATCATGGTTTCCAAAAACCAGGGTGTCTACTTTAGGAATGAGTCAAAGAATAGTTTCAGGATAACAGCTGACCTAGAGAACAGTCAGTCAAGAGGACTCCAGGAGGAAAGTTCCCAGAAAAAACAAAGTTAATAAACTATGTGATTTGCCTACCTTTGGAGAAATTATTGAGAGGAGTTTGACAAATTTCATGGAAAATATTAAGGATAACTACTGAAAGGTACACAAGTATAAAGCAAATGTTACAATCATCAACTCCAGAAAGAACAACACAAGAACTATAAAGCAAAGAAATTAAATCATAATACATTATTTGGCTCAGGAGTAAACAATATTTATATAGTATGATGCTATCCATGACTACCCCTTGAACCAAAAATTATAATTCTATTATGATGGTGGAGTGCTGTTGTCTACCCAGTATTTCTTTCCTCCCAGTCCTACCTTCTTCCACTTAGGTTTTTTTTAAAGTTTATTTATTTATTTTGAAAGAGACAGAGAGAGCGAGTGGGGGAGTGGCAGAGAGAGATGGGGGAGAGAGAATTGCAAGTAAGATTCCTGCTGTCAGCACAGAGTCTGACTGGGGCTCAAACTCACAAACCATGAGATCACAACCTGAGCTGAAACCAAGAGTCAAATGCTTAACCAACAGCCACCCAGGCGCCACTTCCAACTAGGTTTCGTTCAGGAATCTACAATTTTCTGTCTGGCAACATGCTTTAAGAGAGGTTGGTCCCAATACCAGCCACAAAAGGTAAATCTAATTAGCCCCAGTCATGATAATCCCATCCATCTCCTCAGTTATGATAGTTTTAGGAAGAGGCTTAGATCCAAGTCTGCTGAAGGGCTTCAAGGAAGAGTCAGTCTCCTCTTCTTTCTGTGGATATATGTTAAAGACAACTAAATTTGCTACCACCATCCAGAAATCATGAGGGCAACCTAAAAACAAAGTCAACACTCCAAGGATAGGAAAGCAAAGATCAGAAGTACTAAAGTTTTGATGATACGACTGAATTATGCAGCCTTGAGAGACACATGTTTAGATTTCTGTTAAATAGAAATAACAAATGTCCTTATTAAGCCAGTAGAGTCAGGGTTTTCTGTAATCCTCACTTGAGAGCATTCTAATTGTTTTGGGGTTTTTTATGGTGAGGGTGTGCAGAGGAAGGAAGGTTCAGCCTGACACTCTGAGTACTAAATGGTTAAATCCACATCTACTACAACAGGACATATATAATATACTATCTAAAATTATTAAATCAAGATAAAGCAGTATAAATTCCACATTTAGAAACATAGAGGCAAATGCTTGGAAAAACATTTAAAATAGTAGATAGTGGATAGTTTTAGGGAGTTAGGAATAAGAGTTGCAGCAAAGTGATGTAATACTATTTGTTTTTAACTATGTAGATGATTACTTTAATAAAAATTAAGAAATTACAATAAATAAGCAAACAAAAATACAGAATATGATTTTCCAAGTTAAATGTAAAGAAAGGTTGAACACCCCATCTAGCTATCAAAGTAGCTATTGACATCCCACAAAAACCAAACCAACTAGTCTTCAAGAAGTTAATATATGAGTCATAACCACATAGATCTTACAGTACTAGGTAACAATGGTTCAAATTGGTGAGCAACCCAAATCTTTTTAACTATACAATGCAATCCTCAAATGGTTTTAGACAGAATTAGAACATGATGATATGATTACAAGGTGACATGATGAGGGCCAGGTTGAGGTCACATGGCTTCTCAGAATTCTTTCCCCAAGTTATTTGCTAACTGTCAATTTCACTCTTTTTTTTAATTAAAAAATGTCTTTCAGCCCTCATGTCTCTATAACTCAAATATGAAATTTTGCACTGAAGGTCTCAGTATTTTTTTTCTTTTTTCAAATTTTTATTTAAATTCTAGTTAGTTAACACACAGTGCAATATTGGTTTAGGAGTAGATTTCAGTGTTTCATCACTTATATACAATACCCAGTGCTCATCATAACAAGTACCCTCCTTGATACCCATCACCCACCTCCCTCCATCAACCCTCAGTTTGTTTCCTAAAGTTAAAAATCTCTTATGGTTTGCCTCCCCCTCCCTTTTCCCCCGTCCCATATGTTCATCTGTTTTGTTTGTTAAATTCCACATGAGTGAAATCATATGGTATTTGTCTTTCTCTGACTGACTTATTTCACTTAGCATAATACACCCTATCTCCATCCATGTCATTGCAAATGGCAAGATTTCATTCTTTTTGACGGCTGAGTAATATTCCATTGTATATATATACACCACATCTTCTTTGTCCATTCATCAGTCAGTGGACATTTGGACTCTTTCCATAGTTTGGCTACTGTTGATAATGCTGCTATAAACAACAGGGTGCATGTACCGCTTCAAATCTCTATTTTTGTACCCTTTGGATAAATACCTAGTAGTGCTATTGCTGGGTCATAGGGTAGTTTTATTTTTAACTTTTTGAGGAATCTCCATATTGATTTCCAGAGTGTCTGCACGTTTTCATTCTCACCAACAGTGTAAGAGTGTCCCCCTTTCTCCACATCCTCACCAACACCTGCTGTTTCTCGTGTTAATTTTAGCCTTTGTAACAGATGTGAGGTGGTATCTCATCATGGTTTTGATTTGTATTTCCCTGATGATGAGTGATGCTGACCATCTTTTCATGTGTCTGTTAGCCATTTGGATGTCTTCCTTGGAAAAAAAAAAGTCTATTCATGTCTTCCACCCATTTCTTAACTGGGTTGTTTTTTGGGTGTTGAGTTTGATAAGTTCTTCATAGATTTTGGATACTAACCCTTTATCAGATATGTCATATGCAAATATCTTCTCCCATTCCATAGGCTGCCTTTTAGTTTTGTTGCTTTTTTCCTTAGCTATGCAGAAGATTTTTATCTTGATCAAGTCCCAATAGTTCATTTTTGCTTTTGTTTCCCTCAACTCTGATGATATGTCTAGTAAGAAGTTGCTCTGGCCAAGGTCAAAGAGATTACTTCCTATGTTCTCCTCTAGGATTTTGATGGTTTTCTGTCCCTTACATTTAAGTCTTTCATCCATTTTGAATTTATTTTTGTGTATGGTGTCAGAAAGTGGTCCAGTTTCATTCTTGCATGTTGCTCTCCAGTTTTCCCAATACCATTTGTTGAAGAGACTGTCTTCAGTTCAGACTGTCTCAACTCAATTTATTTATCTCTTGATCTTTGACAAATTACCAAGTAGGATATTAAAATTAACATATTTTAAAACAAAATCTTGTCGCTTATTTCATCCACTTGACCACCAAATGTTTCACCAGATCAAATAGTGAAAATGACTGAATCAGATTTGCTTTCCCATCTTGTTCCCTGATCAGCTCTTGGTGAGGTGCGCTTGAGTCTGCTATAAGAAGGAGATGCAGTCATTCCCTAGGATCCAGGAGAGGGAGGGAAGGGGGACCAAGGCATTGGGATGTTGCTATTGCATCCTGTTAACTCCAGTACTTCTCCAGGTCTCAGTTTACTTCTCCAGGAAGCCCTCCTTATCCTCCCAAACTAGGATAGGTCCCTTGTTATACACTCTTATGACATCCTACCCTTAGCACAACAGTAATCAAATAATTGTTTTTGCAATGAATTGTTTCATGTGTGCCTCCCCCACTAGACAGTAAGTTCCATGAATCACAGACAGATTGGGTATATTTGGTTCAGTTTTACATTACCTGATACAATGCATGGCATATTGTACATGCCCAATAAATATTTGATAAATAATTGAAAAGGGGGAAGCAAATGGTTTTAATACATATTAAAATATGTTCAGCCTTACACGTAAAGAAACAGAAGTGAAAACATCAATGAAATTCTATCTTCTACTTATCAAACTGAAAAGTTCAAAAAAACTGAAAATACATTGTGTTGTTGGCAAGAGTGAAGTATGACAGGTGGCCCCTGTTGGGGCTGCTATAGGTTTAGCAACCTATAAGAAACTCAGCAAAATAATTCAGATGATTCAAAACTTAAATGCATATACCCTTTCACCCAACAATTTCACATCTAAAATTTTATTTTATTCCACCACTATGCTCTCATTTCTGTTTAAAGACCCTTGTACAAGGATGTTCGTGATGATTTTGCTTGAATAGAAAAAGAATCCTAAAATCATATGATAAAGAAAGTTAAATATCCCATGTCTTTAAGGTAGAGCCGGCCTCCTCGCAGGCAGCAGTGGTGAGGGAAAGTGTGGGTTTCAACTTTGCTACTGGCCTGAGAGGTTTTTCAGCATGGAGGGTTGCTATGTCAGAGAAAAAGCAGCTGATGGGCTTAGGTCTCTGAGATGAGGACGAGTTCAGGGAGGTCCCTGAGGAAGATGGGGCTGGTTTAGATGAAGATGAAGAAGCAGATGTCCAGGAAGATAATGGGATTTTGACAATGCAGAGGGTAACTTCTCCCATCTAATACAAGGTGAATCAGAGACACATGGTTATAAGATGGAGACCTCATAGCATCTAGAAGTATTGAAACAACCTGACCTTGAACTGGTTACTAAATTCTAGGACAGAGAACCCAGGATGGGACACCTTAAAAAAATACGTTTATTTCATTACCTGCTTGGATTTATTTTTTATTTTTGTCTTTGTAACACAAACATAAATTTTTGATCTTAAAAAAAAGAGTTAAATAAATTATGGTACAGCTATGTAATAAATAAAATACTACACAGCAGTAAAAGAATAAGCTATATATTTACATACTGATTAAAAATAATAACCAAGATACAGAAGTGGAGAAAATAAAATGTAAAAATATAAGATAATGTTTATATTACATCCCCCTTTATTATCATGGTTTTTAAAGGAGATATGCATACATATAATATATACCTAGGAACCCACATGAGAAAATGGTAAAGAAAGTTGCTTCTGGTGCAGGAACACTGGGAAACTGGAATCTGGGACAGAAGAAAAACTTTCTTTTCACTCTATACCTTTTAAATTGTTCACATTTTTAGCATGTATCTTAATACATTTTTAATATAACAGCTTGAGGGGCACCTGGGTGGCTCAGTCAGTTAAGCGTCTGACTTCAGCTCAGGTCATGATCTCACTGTATATGAGTTCGAGCCCTGCATCTGGCTCTGTGCCGACAGCTCAGAGCCTGGAGCCTGTTTCAGATTCTGTGTCTCCTTCTCTCTCTGCCCCTCCCCCGCTCATGCTCTGTCTCTCTCTCTGTCTCAAAAATAAACATTAAAAAATATATATAACATCTTGTTTAAAAATCTAATTCTTGAAGGAATATTTTTCTAAACCACATGAATAGTCTTTCCACTTATATCTTTTAATCACTCTGCAATTATAAATACATAAGATGACTGTATTTTGATTTAGATTATTTTGAAGACATTCTCCTTAATGTACATTTATTATTTGTCTCTGTTTAAAATAAATGTCTCTTTTCATATTGCTAATAATTTTTTCTAAACAGAGATATGTAATAAATGTCTGCTAAGGAGAGGCTCTCAAGTAGCTATAGGTTAATCATTTTCATTTAATATAGAAGGTGCATTTCTTTTTTGAATGAGAGCCATATTAATTAATTAATTCATAATTATAAATCTAATTTAATTTCTATGCCCGTGCATTTTATTTTTTTTTTTAATTTTTTAATGTTTAATCATTATTGGAGAGAGAGAGACAGAGTGCAAGCAGAGGAGGAGCAGAGACAGAAGGAGACACAGAATCCAAAGCAGGCTGCAGGCTCCAAGCTGTCAGCACAGAGCCTGATGTGGGGCTTGAACTCAAGGACTGTGAGATCATGACCTGAGCCAAAGTTGGATGCTTAACCGACTGAACCACCCAGGCGCCCCTATGGTCATGCATTGTATAATTGTATATTTTATGAAATAAATTGCAATGAGTTTTAAATGTATTAAAATATTAATTAAGAAAGTAAATTAAATGTTATTAAGAAATATTATTTATTAACATTAAATGTTATTAAGAGAAATAAGACTTATGTGGAACAGTTACAACTGTTGGCTAATTGATGCACGATCATAGTTCAAGATATAATTTTATCAAACTATAAGTCAAAATGTGCATAGCATGAGAGAGAATATCTCATATGCCTGGAATCCTAGTGAGAGAACTGCCAAACATCATATGCATTCAGCTAAACTCCTGCCACATTAAATGGGGCTTTCAGGGTATAAGTACATCTGAGTCACAGAACTGTCCTAAAGAATATGGAAACTTGTTACCAAAATAACATAATCTGGCATCAAGAATTTGCTATTAAGAAAATGTCAACTCATTAAGACATTTCTAGCTACCTCCACTTCAAGTCATTAATTTTCTAATAGAAGTTAAAAGGTGAGCAGCATCTTAATAAGATCACTAATTTTTCAGGAAGAATGCTCCTACGTAGTTTGATTAATGTATAAGGTACTGTAGCAATTTATTTTTAGTTTGCAACATATCATTTAAATAATACAGAAGTGCTGATGCATAGGGGCACATGTACCCCAATGTACATAGCAGCACTTTCAACAATAGCCAAATCATGGAAAGAGCTTAAATGTCCATCAACTGATGAATGGATCAAGAAGATGTGGTATATATATATACAATGGAATACTACATGACAATAAGACAGAATGAAATCTGGCCATTCGTAGCAACATGGATGGACCTCGAGGGTGTCATGCTAAGCAAAATAAATCAGGTGGAGAAAGACAGATACTATATATTTTCATTCATAGGTCTAACAGGAGAAACTTAATAGAGGACCATGGGGAGGGGAAGGGGAGGAAAAGAGTTAGGGAGAGGGAGGTAAATCATGAGAGACTCTTGAATACTGAAAACAAACTGAGGGCTGAAGAGGGAGGGGGAAAGGGGAAGAGGGGTGATGGGCGTGGAAGAGGGCACTTGTGGGGAAGAACACTGGGTGTTACATGGAAACCAACTTGACAATAAACTATAAAAAAATAATAATATTGTTATAATTTCTATATAATGGACTATTGGTCTAATTGACATTAGTTGTAAAAAATACTTTTTAACTTTTTTTAATGTTGAGAAACTTAGAAAGTTTTTGACCAGGCTGAAAATGCACAGAGCAAAGGTTGATTCTACCATAACATCAACTGACATCTACTCAAAAATGAGAAACTACTGCCTTAATTTAAAATGTCCTTAGGGAGTGGGGGAGATAAGATCAATGCTGTTTAAGGGTACAAATTTGCAATAAGTAGTTTATAAAACATAGAGATCCAAAGCACAGTATAATGAATATAGACAACAATATTGCAATGCAGTCCTCAATTGCTAAGAGACTAAATGTCATTATCCTATCCACTAAAAAGAAAGGATAATTATGTAATGTGACAAAGGTGCTAAATATCACTGCAATGGCAATCCTATTGCAATATATAAATGCATCAAATTAACACATTGTATGCCTTAAATTCACACATTATAAATCAAATATATTCAATAAAAAGTTTTCTTAATAATTCAGAAATTGAAAAAATAAATGAAATGTCAGATCATTTCATAATATATACATATACATTGATAAATCTTATAAAGTCTAAAGTTGACCCATTTTAGACAGACAACAGATTTTTTTAAATTTTTTTTATTATTACTTTTGAGAGAGAGAGAGAGACAGCATGAGCAGGGGAGGATGAGAGAGAGAGGGAGACACAGAATCCGAAGACAGGCTCCAGGCTCTGAGCTAGCTGTCAGCACAGAGCCCAACATGGGGCTCGAATCCACGAACCGTGAGATCATGACCTGAGCCGAAGTCAGACGCTTAACTGACTGAGCCAACCAGGTGCCCCGAAAACAGTTGTTGTTTTTTTAAGTGGAACTGAAACAATAATATTCAATTAAGTAAAGTGGATAAATATTAAAATTCTAAGAAATTCAATTATCATTTTAAGCAATTAGGTTTAAAAAAAATCTACTTCCTTAAAAAATCCATAGTCTTTCTGAAAGTTCTTTTTTTAAGTTTATTTATTTATTTTGAGAAAGAGAAAGAGAGAGCAAGTGGGGTAGGGACAGAGAAAGGGAGAGAGAGAATCCCAAGCACTCTCCTCACTGCCAGCACAGAGCCCAATGGGGGTCTCACAAACCGTGAGATCATGACCCAAGCCGAAATCAACATCAGACACATAACCGACTGAGCCACCCAGGTGCCCTGCAAATTCTTAAGGCATGAATAGTCTCACAATTTCATCAACTCAAATCAATTTTTTTAATTCAATTTTTTATTTAAATTCCAGTTAGTCAACATATATGGTAAAATTGATTTCAAGAGTAGAATTCAGTGATTCCTCACTTACATATAACACCCAGTGATCATCACAAGTGCTCTCCTTAATAGCCATCACCCATTTAGCTGATCCCAGGCCCACCTCCCCTCCAGCAACCCTCGGTTTGTTCTCTATAGTTAAGAGTCTCTTATGGTTTGCTTCACTCTATCACCAAATTCTATTCCTGAAACCATTATTACACTATACGTTAAGTAACTGGAATTTAATGTAATTTGAAAAAAAATACTAAGACCAAACGCTCTTCTTGGCCATGGAATCACACCCAATCCCCACCTCCGATCAGTCCTTTCTCAGTCAGCCACCTGCCCACCCCATAGGCCAGGTGTGTTTCCCTGATCCTGCCCTGCCCCTTCCCAGGTTCCTCCCACCAGAAGTGCAGGGTTGGCTGAAGAGCTTAGCAGCACCTCCTGGTCTCCAGGCTGGCCCTGGACCCCCAACTCTCGTGCTGAGAGAAAGTGCTTCTGAGGGAAACTATGGAAGCCAGGGAAAGCTGAGGGACATCTTCCAGGCCACCATACCATAGTGAGGCATGGCAGTGCATGGGAGGGCTGTGGGAGAAATCTGGAGGAAACCCAGAGGGAAGCGGGAGGGGCCAATGAAAGAGGGGGGCCAGAACTCCTCCTGTACCTAAAAGGAGTTGGGTGCCAAGAGATAGTCCTGGAGCTGGAGGTGGAGACCCTAGGAGACCCCAGCCAAGGTTGCTCAGGTTCCTGAATCCTCATCCCTAGACATCTTCCTACACCTGCTGGGTCAGTGCTAGGGGTTCTAGGCTGTGCATGTGGGGCTGGCCTCTCCCAGGAGAAAGTCCTAAGTTCTGTGCTTTCCTAATGCACAGGGAAATCCTTCCCTGTTAGCTATGTGTGAGGTACAGAATAAATTTGGTTATCAGCGATGTCTGAAATACTTTCTCCTTCTTCAGAAAAGTGGCTTATCCTGTCATATATACTGTAGTGAGCCTTTGGCTCTGGAAAACCTAGGCCACCCTTCTCTATTTAGCAATGAGATAAGTATATAACCTAAACCCTTTTTAACACTACAGCCAGTGGGTGGGAATAGCTGCTGGGAATTGGTTATAGAGGGATGTGACTGCAGGAATGGGAGGGGGAGGGTCTTTGTAGAGACAGCGTTATGTGTGAACAGAAACATTTGGGTGAAGCTAATGAGAATCCCCATCAGGGCCAAGTGAATGTATTTATCACAACTTGAATATTCTTCTAAGGGTCCAGGAGAATGTTTTGCATACTGAGAATCTTAATGTATCCTCAAGCATACAACCATATGAAAGACACTTCCAAACATTAGATCTAATGGGATTATCAGTCAATAAAGACTGATGCCAGCAAATGGCCAGTGTCCAGAATCTCCTTTGTTAGGTCTTAGGCTCACTCACAGTTGCAAAACGGGGACAGCTCAAAGCTAGAATTTTTCTTGGCTAGGGAAACCATCAGGTCCTTCAAGAAATGTCTTCTTCACAACTGACACTGGGATAAATCCACTTGAAAGTAGGGTTCTAGCCTTTCTGTGCTTATTTCATTCCAAGCAAAGCCATTTCTGGTACCTAATAAGAACTTAATACTGATTAACATGTTAGACATGGACACTCTTTATTAAAAGATGCATTCTTGTCCAAAATAAATTTAAAGAGGTGTGTTTTATTTTAGCAAGAAAGATGGGTGTAACCACCAACTCACTTTCTTTGCGAAAAGAAAACAACTACTGATCAAAAGCTAGAGGTTTAGTCCAGTAACTTAATAAATTTAAACAATTAGGGGCGCCTAGGTGGTCAGTTGGTTGAGCATCTGACTTGATTTTGGCTCAGGTCATGGTCTCACAGTTGTGAGATTGGGTCCCACATCAGTCTCCAAGCCCACTTGGGATTTTCTCTCTCTCTTCCTCTGCCCCTCTCCCACTCATGCACACGTGTGCACACATACACTCTCTAAAAACTAAAATAAAGAAAAAATAAATAAAAATAAAGTTAAACAACTATATCAATGAGGAAACCAGACACCAGAAACCACAACAGTTGTTTCCACAGAGAGAATTTAACACTGTATATGAAATTGATTAAATAGTTCTTGGAAAACAAAAAAGCAAACAGAGAAGTCTGAGGTAATATAGATACTATAACTGTGTCAGAAAACAACTATCACCCCAAAAACTGGGGGTAAAGTAAAGAGGCTGGAGTCATTAAAACTCAAAAACTCAGAGGATGAACCCCAAAATCTGGGACTCTATTGAGAGAGGTACTGACTAACTGGTGCTGGTACTTCTGAATCTGGAACCAACTGCTATTCTTGGTATACTCTTTATTGTTATTTTATTATTATTTTGAGAGAGCACAAGCAGGGGAGGGACAAACAGAGAGGGACATAGGACCTGAAGTGGGGTCTGCACTGACAGCAGGGAGCCCTATGCAGGGCCTGAACTCAAGATCCATGAGATCATGACCTGAGCGGAAGTCGGACACTTAAACAACTGAACCACCCAGGTGCCCTACTATTCTTGGTATAAAGAACCAAAATAATACACCAATTATTGGTTGACTGGTCAGATCACCATAAGAAAGGATTCAGAGGCCGTACATGCAAGACCACCCTTTTTTGCACAAAAGTAAAGTCTGCAAAAATGGCAGGAGACTTAAAACTCAACAACACAGAGACAACCCAACAAAAAAATAGACAAAGAATTTGAATAGATATTCCTTTGAAAGAAGATATACAAATGGCCAATAAGCACATCAAAAAAATGCTCAATATCACTGCCATCAAGGAAATACAAGTCAAAACCACAATGACTTATTAACATACCCACTAGAATGACTATAATAAAAGAAAAACCTTTAAAAGAGAGAAAGAGAACAGTAGCAAGTGTTGGTAAGGACATGGGGGCATTAAAACCTTCATACACTGCCGATGGAAATATAAAATAGTGCAGGTGCTTTGAAAAACAGTTCAGCAGTTCCTCAATAAGTTAGACACAGAGTTATCTTAAGACCCATTTTGGTATTCTGAAAATGTTCTGGAATTAGTGTGATCATTGCACTCTATGAATATAATAAAGATCACTAAATTGTATACTTTTAAGAGGGTGTACTTTATGACATGTGAATTATATCTCAATTTTTTTTTTAAAGAACAGGAGAGAGAAGACCAAAAAAATAGGGACAGTTTTTTGAACAACATAATATTAGACTCTGCATATAAATTTGTCTCCTTCTTCTGGAACATCCTATTCACTACCTTTCCACATCAAAGTGTATTTTGACTTTGTTATTTGCTATTCAAAATCTGACTAATTAAGCCCTCAAAAGAAACACAAAAAAAGTACATAGAGTGCTTTCATAATTAACCTCTGGTTCACCCATCCAAGAATGCAAAGCACAGAAACCTATAAACCACTGTGTCCCAGTGTTATCTACCCTGCAATCCTGATCTGTGGCCCGGCTGGTTAGGAAAGGGCGCTCATCTTTCCATCAGACTCGTGACCCCTAATTGACACTTTTGCACCAATCCTGGACTCCTACAAGACTCTTCCCAGCCCCAGGACAGGCACCAGCAACAGATGAATTATTAAGATTATGTATCAGGAAGCTATCTACTCATCTACCTTACTTGGTGTCCCAATCTACTACTATCACTCCAAAGAATTCTCATCACACAACCTCCCTTGGCTAGAGGAGGGCCAGAAACCGAGAGGAGGTAGAAACATCTCAGGTATAGATTTGGCATATTTTTTTAAGTTTATATATTTATTTGGTGGGGGAGGGCAGAGAAACAAGGAGGGAGAGAGAATCCCAAGTAGGCTCCATGCTGTCAGCACAGAGCCTGACTCGGGGCTCGATCCCATGAACCCTGAAATCATGACCTGAGCCGAAATCAAGAGTCGGACACTCAACCGACTGAGCCACCCAGGCACCTCTAGATTTGGCACATTTTAAACACCAATTAGTCTGCTCACGTTTTCCTCTCAGAATTTCCCCCATCTGTCTCTTCTTTTCTTTTACCACTGCTTCTTCCTAGTTTATGCCTGCATTGTTACAATTGTCTCCAGTGTTCTTATAGTCTCTCCCATTTCTCATTTTCCTACATACAGATATCAAATAACTCTTTAAGAACATTTTCTCTTTTCAACTTCTCTGAAACCCTTCAATGCCTCTTCACTACAAGCTGAATGTTAATAAAATTTAACTTCTGAGCCTGGTTTTAGAACCCTCAATAATTTAGTTTCAATTTCCTTCCAGATTTATACAAACTCCCAAATTGATTACATATAATATTCTACCCTCACCCTAAGACTGTTTATTTCTGTGCCTTTATGTATGCCTTCTCCCCAGTTCCTAATTCTCCTTCCATCACACCTATCAAAATTCTGTAAGGTCTTCAAGACCTATTCTTTTTTTTTTTAAATTTATTTATTTATTTTGACAGAGAGAGTGCATGCACAGGCTCAGGGGATGGGGAGAGAGGTGGCAAAAGAGGGTCAGAGAGAGAGAGAGAGAGAGAGAGAGAATCCCAAGCAGGCTCCATGCTGCCAGTGTAGAGGGGCTTGAACTCATGAACTGTGAGATCATCATCTGAGCTGAAATGAAGAGTTGGGCACTTAACTGACTGAGCCACCCAGGTGTCCCAAGACCTATTCTTTAAAGTCAAGATCAGGTCTTAGATTTTCCAAGAAGCCTTGATTATTCCAGCTGAGTTTAATCTTTCTCCTTTAAACCATTATTATTTTCTTTCCCATTTGGCCCTCTCCATCTACTACTTTGTAGCGTAATCACTTCTGACCTTCCCAGAGGTCCAGGAGGACAGTGGAGCTTTGGGTGCCCTGAAGTGCTAGTCAAATTCAGACTGCAGATCCATTCTGCACAGTGATCTTAAAACTTTCAGATAGTTGTTAACTTTTAAAAGTTGGGAGATTTCTCATAAAACCTGGGTTTCCTGCTTCTCTAGAGACCTTAGTTCACACTGAACTGAATTCAATCCACACTGGACCTGTACTCCTGCTTAGAAGATGCTGAGGCTGAGTAGTGGCCACCTCTTTAAGACAGAGCTTGTGTCCTCCAGTTCACCCAAATTCTCATCTTGCATAATCTTTAAACCTCGTTCAGGCCCCAAAGGTCTCTGCTTCTAACATCTCTATAGTGTAAGGGATAGATGAATGGATGGATGGATGGATGGATGGATGAATAGATGGATGGATGGATTGATGGAAGGATGGATGAATGGATGGATGGATGGATGGATGGAGAAAGGGATAAATGAACAAACTAACCTAGCATGTGACAGAACTCACATCTTTCACATGTCTCTTGCTGTCCAGGAAACTTGACAGCTTAATTCCCCTAGCTGCTCCACTCTCCCACTCTGTTCTTTTATTGTCCGGGGTCATGTTCAGAAAAATTCTGGTCTAAGCCTAAGTGAAGAAAAGACTTATTTCTTTTCAATAAGCACTTTCCATTTTCCCTCTCAGAACTCATAATGAGTATGAGTGACAGTCAAGATTTTATAATAATCATTCCTATGTCTCTGTGCCTGAAAGTGGGAAAGTAAAAACTCAAAAGGGATCCATGCAAGTCACAGCCTTTGCTTTGATGCGCCCCTTGGTGACCCACGCTGAGGCAACACACGGCTGTGGGCTCCCATTGTTAGAGTTAATGTGACCTTTCTTACACAAGGGGATTGTGGTTTTGATCGATTGAAAGGACCCTGTGGGCACCCAGGGATCAGCATAAAGGGTGAAAAGGTGAACAATAAATATGCCAGTGCATTAACACAATTAGGTTTATAAAAAAGGCACTGAAGCAAAATGGAACATCGAGGGTTTATAAAAGCAGCTGACATGTTCTGTGTTTTAGAGATGGATTTATAGCCAATTAACGGTCCAGAACCATTCTACCTCCTGTACATAGGAAAACATGAACTGAGACAAAGGGTGATTGATTTCAGTGGGAAAGTCCTGCATTGTGAAATGGGAGAGAAAGTGGAGACAGTATAAGGCAATTAGTGGGAAGTATTGACTTTGCACAGCATAGATGTGGAATCAGGGTTTTGTAAGAGACTGAGTTTTGTTGCCACTTCTGTTGTTCTTATTGCTTTGTTTGTGTTGTTTTAAAGTGCCTTATAGTAAGCCAATCATTGTAGCTGTCATGGAAAGGTGGCTGGATCACAAGATTTACCAGATCCTTTTGAAGTTTCTAGCACTGGAATCCAACATTAGGTATTAACCAACTCTCATTGTGTGAAGATTATCATGCTATCATTATAAGAGAGGAAAGAGAAGATTTTGGCTTTAATAGTAATGATTTTTTTCATATTTAGAGTTTTACCTGAATTTCAGGGGCACTGAGAAATTGCCCATAATAGAAGCAGGCACTATCATGTGTAGAAAATATAAATAATTTCTATTCAATTCATCTGTCCTGAGGTAAATCCTTCCTGCCAGCAGTTTCACACGCAGCCACTCTTAGTCTTGAAACACAGTCAAACCAAGAGTGTATATACCACTAATGAATATTGATCTCACAACAAACATCAATATTCAAAGTAAGACCTAAGCACAGATCATTGCAGTGAGATTCATCATCTCTGTGGTTCTCTTTCCTCCACTTTTTCTAAAAATCCATTTCTCTGACTATGGATATCCACTCTCTCCCTCCAGAGAAGCTTCTAAGAGACGTAAGTAGGAACATAACTAGAGAAAACGAAGGTAAAGTCTAATAACAGAGCAGACATGGACAACAGAAGATAGAGGGGGTTCTACCAAGAGGGAAATGGGCAGGATGAAGTTCAAGTTGGTAGAGAGTAGTTAAGATTAAAGATAAACAGCTCACTTTTTTGAAAGGGAAAAACTGGACTCTGGATTCTGCTGATTTGCTGGTATCAGGCTCTAGAAAATAAAAAGCGACTTAAACATAGAGTTGGTTAGCACTTAGAAAAGAAACTAAGGATAACTCAGAGGAATTAACCTCTTTTTCTTTTCTAATAAGATGTCTGCATTGGTAGAGAAGGGATAGATCACTGATGTGAGTTACGGATCTCAGAAAGTCCTGTGACAAAGTCTTTCCTGATAGCCTGGTAGGCAAAATGGAGAAAGCAGAACAAGATGATAGTACAGATAAGACTGACAACTTTATGATGACAGGAATTGTCACTGACTTGTTCACTGCTGTATCTTCTCTATGTATCACAGATTCTAACCTAGGCTCAAATATTTGTGCTGATTTAGTAAAGTTAGATGCATTCACTGATGACTGAAGAGCAATACCCAAAGCACATTGTTTTCTGGGTCTCTGTCAACAGATTTTATTTTATTTGCCTTCATATCTCCAGGGGATTAGAAAATACCTGGCATATAGTAGGCACTTAATAAAATGTGATGAATGAATGAATTAACCTATAGGTCTTTTATAACATTCTTACAAGGTTTTTTCCTTAGCCTTAACCTAGTCAATGTTTTAATCAATAACTTGGTTCAACGTATATTAAAACAAGGGATTATCAGTTACTGTGATTGTACACATTGAAGCAATGAATAGATGAAATATAATGGATGAAAAAGACATAGGTGGGGCATCTGGATGGCTCAGTTGGTTGACTGGCTCTTGGTTTCAGCTCAGGTTATAATCCTAGGGTCGTGGAATCAGGCCCCGTATCAGGCTCTGCACTGAGCATGGAGCTTGCTTGGGATTTTCTCTCCCTCTCTCTGCCACTCTCCCCTTCTTGCACTCTCCCTCTCTCTCTAAAATAAAATGAAAACAAGTACATAACTCAATATTAGTATGACAAAATTTAATATCACCAAATCTATATTCAAAAGACGCAAGGCATACAATCCAGCAATTCCACTTCTATGCACAGGCACACCTCAGAGATACTGTGGGTTCAGTTTCAGACCACTGCAATAAGGCAAATATCACAATAAAGCAAGTCAAATGAATTTTTTGGTTTCCTGGTACATATGAGTTGTTTACACTGTGCTGTAGTCTAGTAAGTGTGCAGTAGCATTATGTCTAAAAAATTAATTTTAAAATACTTATTGTTAAAAAATGCTAACAAACATCTGAGCTTTCAACAGGTTGTAATCACTGATCAGAGATCACTATAACAAATACAGTAATAATGAAAAAGTTTGGAGTATTGAGAGAAATACCAAAATGTGACACAGAGACACAAAGTTAGCAAATGCTGTTGGAAAAATGGCACCAATAAATTTGCTCAACTACAGGGTTGCCACAAACCTTCAATTTGTAAAAAAAAAAAAAGAAAGAAAGAAAAGAAAAGACAAACAATATCTGCAAAGCACAATAAAATAAGTATGCTTGTATTCATTCAAAGAAAATAAAAACACTAATTTGGAAAGATCTATGTACCCCTATGTTCACTGCAGCATTATTTACAGTAGCCAAGATATGGCAGCAGCCCAAAAGTCTATCAATAGACAAACAAAGATGCATTTCATATATATATATATGAGATTTGCCATCTGCAACAACATGGATGGACCTAGAGGGTATTATGCTAAGTGAAATAAGACAAAAATAGACAAATATCATGATTTCATTTATATGTGAAATCTATAAAACAAAACAGAAACAGACTCATAGATAACAGCAATGTGGTGGTTGCCAGAGGGAGTTAGATGGGGAGGTAGGTGAAATAGAAGAAGAGGATTAAAAGATATAAACTTCAAGTTATCAAATAAGTTACAGGAATATAATGTACAACATAGAGAATATAGTGAATAATAGTCTAACAACTTTGTATGGTGACAAATGGTAGCTAGACTTATAGTGATCACTTAATAATGTATATAAATGTTGAATTACAATGTGGTATACCTGAAATTAATATAATCTAATATAATTTTGTATTTCAACTCCACTTCAATAAAAAAACCACACAAGTGAAGGATAGGAGGGTTCCCAACATGAAATAATTTACTTTTTTTTCAAAAGGAAATAATGTACTTTTTAAAGTAAACTCAACATCATACTAGAATTCCTAATGAGTGAAATAAATCAAGAAAAACAATAAAATAAAATGCTTACAGATTAGAAGGAAGAACTGCTTCAAAATGTGTAGAAATCCCAAGGAATCTATTTAAAAAATCTCCAGAATATATTTTTTTATTCTCAAAATTTAATAATGAGAAAACAAATTAATTAAAAGATGAGGAAAAAAAAACTTGAACAGACATTTTACCAAAGAGAAGGCAAATTTAGAAGGCAAATTAGTATAGTCCAACATCTTTAGCCGGGGGGAAATACAAATTAAAACTAGGATGAATATACTCAACACCTATAAGAATGGCTAAAATTAAAAATATTAACAATTCCAGACGCTGTCAAGTATGCAGAACAACTGTAACTCTCAAATGTTGCTGATGGAAATCCAAAATGGTACAGATCGTCTAGAACGTCATTTGGAAGTGTCTGGTTTTGTTTTGTTTTGTTTTTTTTAATAAAGTTAGATGTATCTTAACAATTCTACTCTAAAGTATTTAGGAGAAATGAAGTCTATGTTCACTGAAAAACTGACATATGACTAGTTACAGTAGCTCTACCAAAACTGTCAAAAATTGGAAACAACCAAATGCCCTTAACCTGGTGAATGGATAAAAAAAACTATGGTGTATCCATATAATGGACTATTACTTGGCAATAGAAAAGAGTAAACTATTAATACATGCAACAACTTGAATAAATCAAAAAGTCACCAAACTAAGTGAGAAAACTCTGTCTCAAAAAGTTACATACCAAGTGATTTCATTTATATAACATTCTTGAAAAGACAAAACTATATGATGGAAATCAGACTAGTAGTTTCCAGGGTTTAGGAGTCAGAGGAGAGTGTGATTACAAAGATACTAGTAGGAGAGAATTTGGGGGAAGAGATGAAACCATTCTGTTTCCTGATTGTGGTGGTTGTTACATAAATCTATACAGGTATTAAGACTCATACAACTGTACACTAAAAAAATGCTAACTTTACAGTGTGTTAGTTTTTTTTAACTCTATAAGTTTTTAAAATAAGATAGGACGGGGTGCCTGGGTAACTCGGTAGGTTAAGTGTCCTTCTGCTCTGGTCATGATCTCACAGTTTGTCAGTTCAAGCCCCACATGGGGCTCTGTGCTGACAGAACAAATCCTGTCTCCCTCTCTCCTGCCCTTCCCCTGCTCACTCGCTCTCTCTCTCTCTCTCTCTCTCTCTCTCAAAAATAAATAAAACTATGGGGCGCCTGGGTGGCTCAGTTGGTTGAGTGTCCGACTTCAGCTCAGGTCATGATCTAACGGTTAGTGAGTTCAAGCCTCACGTCGGGCTCTGCACTGACAGCTCAGACCCTGGAGCCCGCTTTGGATTCTGTGTCTCCCTCTATCTGCTCCTCCTCCACTCATGCTTGCTTGCTCTCTCTCTCTCTCAAAAATAAATAAACATTAAAATTTTTTTAATAAATAAACAAATAAAAATAAATAAATAAACTTTAAAATAAGATAGAACAGTTTTTGTTGGCCACAGCTCAATATATGCCAAAAGTAGGACTTGATCACCAAAAAACAAAAACAAAAACATAAAAAAAAAACCATCCTGGGATGCATTAATGGAAGAAGTAATCCAAATCAAAGAAAGCTATAGACATTTCTTTGATCAGATCACATCTATAGTTTTCTGTTCTATTTGGACATTGATACAATTGACACTATCTAGAGGACAGAGATTAGGATGAATAGGGAATGGTGAAAAGAAGATACTTAGCCTGGAGAAGAGAAGAAATTACATGGTAATCCTCTTACTATATTAGAAAAATTGCTCACTTTTTACTAAGTCTTATTCTGTATTACTCCCAAGGAAAGAACTGGCTCCCTGGGAAGTAGTTGCAAAAAGGCAGACCTCAGATTACTATAAAGAAAAGCTTTCGGATAATTCAAGTCATGAATAAGTTTCGTGTTTTTTTAAATGTTTATTTAGTTTGAGAGAGAGACAGAGCACACTAGCAGGGGAGGGCCAGAGAGAGACAGTGAGAATCCCAAGCAGGCTCCATGCTGTCAGCACAAAGCCCAACCTAGGGCTTGATCCCATGAACTGTGAGATCATGACCTGAGCCAAAATCAAGATTCAGTCACTTAACCAACTGAGCCACCCAGGCACTCCCAAGTCATGAATAAGTAAAATGACCTTGAGCTTCTCATTATTGGAAATCATTGAACATGTTTAAGCAGATGTTAAATAACCATCTGTCAAGATTAACGTCAAAGGGATTACTTCACCAAGTAGGAGACTGATCTCTTTAACCTCTCAGGTCTCTTTGAACTCCATCTCCTGTATTCTAAATTATAAAGGGTGTTATAAATCACACTCCCTCCCCGCCATGTGTATCTCCAACTACAACTCATTATGTACATTAGATACAGAGTGTTCACAAAACCCCCTTGGGACTCCTCCTAACACTGATGGTCCCAAAAGAGCCTGCTAGGCTGTTTTAATGATTTTCAACCAAGAACAGGAAAGATATGCAGAACATGTGAAAAAACTAAATTTGTGCAGAGTGCATAACTTCTAACAAGAATGTATACAGAATGTTTGACCCTGCTGTTTATACTCAATGAGTTATTGTATCTTCCTAAAAATGGACTAAAATGAGGTTTGAGACCTATTTTGACTTCCCTGATCTAGTCTGTGCTCTAATCTAGAGAAGGAAACTGGAAAGTTCCATGTCTTAAAATTTACCAAAAGGCAGAAAGAAATATCCCTATTCTTTCCTGTTCTTTTCAATTATTTGAATCTTATTCTTTATATTTAGTCTCTAGATTTCTTAGTAAGAATTATGTAAGCCTAAACCTTTTAAAGGTCTGGCAACAAGTTAGGAGCAATGGTGCCTAGTAAAGGTCATAGTGGGGAGCATCAAGGCTGGTTTAACAGACATCAGGCTCACAAGGATTAGAACAAGGGGAAGGCTATGGAAATTAGTTTTATTGGGCAGTACATTAACCAAGCCAGCTGATCACTATTGGTATATTTGAGGTTGGAAGTGCAAAATTTAAAACAGTAGATCAGGCATGACTTAGACAGAACTTCAATCAGAGATCCTGTGGCACTCCAATGATTCCAAGAGTGCTAAGTCCAAGGCTATTGTGATGCCTTCCCACATCAGCATCCAAAGACTGGCCTAGTTGGCTTCAACCTCTTAGTGGACCTCTAGTTCCAAATTATTTATGGCAGATGCAACTTTACTTTACTCTTTTCAAGGTGTTCATGAAGGCACAATAATTCCCTTTACAAGTCTATTATAGAATTAAAAGTCTGTTTGGTAGACAAAAATAATCTATGGTACTGGAAGTCCGGTCACTCATTAGGGGAGGTAATCACTGGAAGGGAGCATAGTGGGGAGATTCTGGGGTGGTCTGATTGAAAATGCTAGTTGTATACTTGTGATTTGCACATTTTCCTGTATTTATGTTGTACTTCAATAAAAATGGTGCAAAGATAAGGAAAAAGCTTTGAGCAACAGCTTCCTGAGGCCATTCAGGCTACTGGGCAACCAAAGTGTAATCACTAAGCCCTAGCCCTGGACTCTCAGCTCTCTTTCTTTCTTTCCCTGTGTATGTGCCTACTCACACATGCTCACTCATACATGTACACACACCCAAACACCAACAAGATGTGTTTAGAGCAAGAAGGGGAGCAGTCATAGTCTAGAAGGGTTTTTTTTTTTGCCTTATCTTCCCAACTCTGATCCTGATTTGGCTGATGTCATTCTACAGACCATGATTTGACATTCTACTCCTCAGTGTTGGAAAAGGGGTCCTCCTTCTCTTGGTAGAAATCCAGACCCCTGAGGTGGAAGAAATAAGATGACTTTAAACATAGTTAACTAGTGATACTATATGTGTACAGTTATGTATCCTTAGCAAAAAAAAGGAAAGAAATACATCAAAATACTAGTAATTAGTATTGCTGAGCTATGGAAAAAATGCATTTTTTGTTTCCTTTTTTACTTTTCTCTCATGTTTATATTTTCTATGGTAATTGAATAATATTTTAATCAAGGAAAATATATGCTATAAATAAAATGTTCTGTTTGCATACTACATTAGCACTTTCAAACTTATAAGGGTAAGTTTTCTCGGTGGATTCTCTGTATATTTTGAATACAAGTCCTTTATCAGACATGTGTCCTACAAAAAAATTTTTGTCAGTCTGTGGTTTGTCTTTTCATTCCCTTAACAGCCTCTTTTGCAGAGCACAAGTTTTAGATTTTAATAAAGTCCATCTTAGCCCTTTTTTGTTTCATGGATTGTTCTTTTGGTCGTATCTAAAAACTCATCACTATCTACTGATTCTTACAATAATTCTCTGATATTATTACCTCCATTTTGCAGATGAGGACACCAAAACTTAAAGATAAACTTGACTAAGCTCAGATGGGCAGAACTGCTGGGTTTGGAACTGATATATTCCAATGTTCATTTCACTATGCAATGTTGTAATGGTACCTGACTCTATTCTTGCCTTTTTGTTTTCTTTGCCTCTCTTTCCTTTTTCCTTTGAAGTTTTTTTTTTTTTTTTTTGAGAGAGGGAGCACAGGGGAGGGACAGAGGGAGTGAGAGAAAAAGAGAATCCCAAGCAGGCTCTGAGAGGCTCCAATCCCATGACCGTGAGATCATGACCTGAGCCAAAATCAAGAGTCAGTCGCTTAACCAACTGAGTCATCCAGGTGCCCCTTAAGTTTTTTTTTGTTTTTGTTTTTGTTTTTTTTTTAACCTAGGGTGAACATGGTTTGCCAGAAGACATGGTAACTTTCAGAGAAAAAGAGATTGATGAAGCTGGTCCAAAGGTTATCACAATGGCTTTGTTAGAAATATGCTCCACAGTAGCAGTATCAAGTGTTGTGGAAGCTAAGGGCCCATTTTTCTAGAAACACAAATATTTTGTATACAATTTTAGGCGTTCTGGATGCCACACCTGCTTTACGACATAGGTATGATTAGTTTAGCATCTGGTCATCTGCAAGAAATATAAAACAATATAAAGAAATAACATCTATGAAAGCACTAGCATAGTTCATGTGCATAGTAGGCATACAATTAATTCTCATTTAATCTGAAATCTGATTAATTTGTTTAATAGTACTCTGTCTTCAAGCAGGGAATCTTTAATATAAACTATTACAAGAATTTGCCACAGGGTGTCACTATTGTCCTAGAGAAAAAATTAAGAGCATAAAACCCCCAGACCTCCTTAAATTAAAAACTAAGTATAAGTAATGCACGTGTGGTATGGAGAGCGTGGGGAAGGGCATTACTTTTCTATTCTAATAGCTTTTTAAATTTTTAATATTAACACAATTAATTGCATTTGAATACCATTTTTTAAATATTGCATCAACATATTTTGGGTTACTGCACACAGTTGTTCTGGGTGTAAAAAAATTAAAAAGTAGGGGCACCTGGGTGGCTCAGTTGGTTGAGCATCCGACTCTTGATTTCAGCTCAGGCCATGATCCCAGAGTCAAGAGATCCACTAAGGGTGGAGCTTGTTTAAGATTCTCTCTCTCCTCTCTCTCTCTCTCTCTCTTTTTCTGTCTCTCCCCCTCTGCCCCTCTCTCCTGCTTTCTCTCTCTCTCTCTCTAAAATAAAAAAAAATTAAAAAGTACTATTTGGGTTCAGAAACATTTACTCCAACCCAGAGGGTCCATATGGAGTCTCAATCATTCATTTACTCATTCATCAAAAATTTACTGAGTACCTGCGCTGTGATAAGCATCATCTAAACCATAGTATGCCAAGAAGTTTGAGCACATCTGATCACTTTCACAGTAGCTCTGGGTGACGAGACTGCTGCTTAGGGTAGCAATGGATAGGGATTTGGTTCAGGATACCTATAGAGAATTTGGTCACCCCAAACCACCTCTCATAGTTACCTGAACTAAAAAATGTCGTAATAGTCCTATATCCTATAGTGCTGCCTGGGGTAATATCCATCCATCACTGCTTAAATGAGCAGCAAATAGTCACCTGTAAAATATCCACCCAACCCATGCCTTCCTCCTTCTGGGCATCGTTGATGACACAAGAGACAAAGACAACATTTATATGAACAGTCTTGTTTTAGAACAGCATTTTTGAGATATTCACATAGTGTAAAATTCACCCATTTAAAGTATACAAGTAGTAGATTTTAGCATATTCAGAGAGTTGTGCAATCATCACCATTATCTAATTCCACAGTTTTGTTACCCCAAAAGAAAATCGCAGACCCACTTGCTGTCATCCCCACCCTTTCCCCAGGCTCTGGCAACCACTCGTCTACTTTCTGTCTTGGTGGATTTGCTTATACAGGACATTTCATATAAATGGACTCATAATACATGAACTGTTTGTAAATGGCAAAGTAAAGCAATTTTTTCATCTCTACTCCAACTACCGTAGTTTGACTACATTCCTGCTTCCAGTAAAGTGCTTTTAGAGTAGTGCCCAATATGTAATATACATCATGAAAGCATTTGGAGGAATTTTTTAACTAAACAATACATCCAAATTAAAGTGAAGTTGGTTTTGCTCAGGACAATAGTGGCTGAAATTAGTCATCTTCTGAAATCATTATTTTTTCACTATGGTATGAGAATATGGTCTGTTTGGGCACAAGAGTTATATATATTATCCTATATTCTGAAGTAGGAGACAAAAAAAACTAACTATAAGGTCCTGCTATGTCTCTTAATTAATCATTAATAAATACATGAGTCCTGCACGCAGGCCCATAGCATAGAATGAGCCAACAATAACCTGCCTGGTGGTGGAGAATAACATCCACAGAGAGAAGACTGTGCTTGGCATTGTGTTAGTCATTTTTCTCCCACCGATTCTCTGAGAAAAATACTGTAAGAATGAGATATGACACTCAGCAAGATTCAGTAACTTACCCAAGGGAGGTTATATATGCCTAATATGTGGGAGTGTTTAGTAATGGATAAAAGCACAGAATCAGGAACCACGCTTTCTGGGTTCAAATCTTGAATTCTATAGCATACTACCTGTGTGACCTTCAGCAAGTTCCTTTACCTCTCTGTGCTTCTGGTGACCTCTGTAAAGAAGGGATACTAATAATATTTACCTTATGGAGAGGTTGAACGGTTCAAATAAGTACCTAAAGTACTTAGAACAGTATCTGGCATATGAAAAGTCCTATAAAAGTATTAACTATTACTATTATTAGAATCCAGATTTGCCTGAATTTCAAGTTCTTGACGTTGGTGAAAAATCATGCCTCTCCATGCTTGCCCATACTTATATTTTTGCAGGGTTAGGAGGTCTGTGGCCTGAGCTGAACTGACAGTGCTGCAGTATGGCCTCTCTGTCCACATGCAAGCCCAGTACAGTGAGCACATCGGTGGTGCCATCCTGCTCACACTCCAGACAATGTCTGCTGCATCTTATTTGCCTACCCACTCTACACAGATACTACAGCTCTGGCCCTGCATTGTAATACCACACATTATAAGGATGCAGGAGAAGGGTGTGAGAGCGGGTGCCTCTTTTACAATACTGTAGAAGCAGGATAATAAAACTTCAGTGTCACTTTCAAGAAAAAGAGAAGCAAAACCAGGCCAATGAAGTGATAACATGAACTAATGACCAGGAAGATATTTTCCTGCCCACATCCCAAAGCAAAGGGACAATTAAGATGATTTATTGCAACAGTGGGCTACCATTACTGGCTTTGACAGCAACTGTCTTTATTTTAAGAGGACTAGGTCCTTTAGTCCTACAAGTCTGCTTAGATTTCCGGGAGAAGGAAGGCACTCAAGAGCGGGGAAAAAGCTATTTTTTATGTTTATGTTGCCTAAACATAAAGAAGGCAAACTTGAAATTTAATTTTTTCTCAGTTTATTTATTTATTTTTGAGAGAGACAGATATAGCATGAGCAGGGGAGGGACAGAGAGAGAAGGAGAGACAGAATCCCAAGCAGGCTCCACACTATCAACACGAAGCCTGATACAGGGCTCAAACCCATGAACTGTGAGATCATGACCTGAGCAGAAACCAAGAGTTGGATGCTTAACCGACTGGGCCACCCAGGCACCCCTTAATTTTTTATTAAGTAATCTCTATGCCCAGTGTGGGGCTTGAACTCAAGAGTTACATGCTCTACCAACTGAGCCAGCCGGGCACCCTGAATTTTAAGTTTTCTTAATAAAATGTATTATCTCTTTATCTGTATAATTATCTGCTTACCTCTCTGCAATCTGTTTACCTCTCTGCAATCATTCTAGAGAAGAATTAATAATCAATCAATAAATAAATAAATCCCAGCTGTTTGAAACCTCATTTCTGCTGTGGGGTGGATCATCTAAGTAGAAGCTCATTAAGAATCCAATATCTACAAACGGGAGGACCATTTGAAACCTGTTTCAGTATTCTGTACATGCCTAGCTCATGTCTCTTTACTGAAGGAATTCTCAAACTCGGTTATATATTGTAATCACATGAAGAAGCATGGACTATACCCACAGAGATTCTGATTCCATTGGTCCAGGGTACAGCCTGGGCATCAAGAATTTCAAAGGCTCCCGTATTATGAGTCGCCATGTTTTAGAACCAGTGCTCGGTTGGTAGTCACATGTCCTCCGGTCCTGTGTCAGTTTCAACTGTTCTGGAAGATGGCCACCTATACTTTCAGGTCTCCCTAGAAATTCCTCCACTACCAAGTAGATTTTAAGTTTTTGTATGCCCCATGATCTACATATTATCTCAGGCCATCCCAACCCAAGCCTTTAGGACAGGCCTCCTGAGTGGGCATGAATTAGTGAGAATTCTTACAATCTCAACTAAAATGAACCTGATACTTAGTCAAGTCCAGAGATGAGCTGAAGAAAGAGGTTGACTATAAACTACTACAATCTTAGTTCTGGTAATGAGTATAAATTGTTTAAAAATTATATTCATATGTTCAATTCTGTTGCCTTTCTCCTTTAATACTATAAGCTAGAATTATATCACTTAGCATAGGGTCATATATAAATATGTAGCATGATAAAAATTTGTCATTTAACTATAAAGCAGTGTATTTTCTTTCTTGCTGTCATAGAAAGATGGAAATCAAATGGGAACTACCAAGCAAAACCAGAATATCTCATAAGATGATTGAGCCAATGAGAATGAATATGGAATCATTTCCACTCCATAACAGACATTTATAAAGCATCAGCCAAGTGGCTGGCACTGTGCTAGGTGCTCAGGATTCAAAAATGACCCTTCTGAGGTTAACCATCTAGTGAGGAAACAGATAATTTTAACATATTGTGGTCAGTGCTCACCCAGAAAGGAAAAACAGAGAAGGAGCCTGAACTCAAAGTGGAGAATGAGGGTGGGGGTAGGGAAGCTTTCAGGTGGAGGTGATGATTTAGTTAAGTTTTTAAAGAAATGTGCTATCCAAAAAAATAAATAAAAAATAAAAAATCGTGGGCAGGGCCTCATTTAATCATATTCCAACTTTCTTGGGGTGCCTGGGTAGCTCATTCAGTTGAGCACCTGACTTCAGCTCAGGTCATGATCAGGTTTGTGAGTTTGAGTGCTTCATCTGGCTTGTTGCTGTCACCATGGGCCTGCTTAATTTTTTTTTAATATTTATTTATTTTGAGAGAGAGAGAGAGAGAGAGAGAGAAAGAGAGGGATCATGAGTGGGGTAGGAGTAGAAAGAGAGGAAGAGAGAAAGAATTCCAAGCAGGCTTCACACTGTCAGCACAGAACCTAATGCGGGGCTCAAACTCACAGACTATGAGATCATGACCTGAGCCAAAATTGGACACTGAACCGACTAAGCCACACAGTCACACCAAGAACATTTAAAAAAATTTTTTTAGTTTATTTATTTTTAGAGAGACAGAGACAGTGAAAGTTGGGGAGAGGGAGAGAGAGAGAGGAAGACAGAGAATCCCAAGCAGGCTCCATGCTGCCAGCACAGAGCCTGATGTGGGGCTCGAACCCATGAAGCTGTGAGATCATGACATGAGTCTGATGCTTAACGGACTGAGCTACCCAGGCGCCCCAGAAGAACATGTTTTTATTATATTTTTAAGATATGTGTTTTTTTTAGTTTATTTATTTTGGGGGGGCAGAGAGAGAGAGGGAGAGAGAGAGAATCCCAATCAGGCTTGGCACTGCCAGCAGAGCCCAACTCAGGGCTTGAACCCACGATCCATGAGATCACAACCTGACCCGAAATCAAGAGTCAGATGCCTGGGGTGCCTGGCTACCTCAGTCGGTTGAGAGCCTCACTTGGGCTCAGGTCATGATCTCACGGTTGGTGGGTTTGGTTTTTGGGTTCGAGCCCCTCATCAGGCTTTGAGCTGTCAGCCTGCTTCAGTTTCTGTGTCTCCCTCTCTCTCTCAGCCCTTCCCCACTCTTGAGCTCACTCCTGCTCTCTCTCTCTCCCTCTCAAAAATAAACAAACATAAAGTAAAAATTGTAAACTGTATAGTCTATTTGGTACACATTGACTTTTGAACACTCATTATTTATTATCAACCCTAGTCCTAAAAGTAAGTGGGAAAATTCAAGACCAGCTTCTTATAGAGCCCAAATCACACAAATGTGTGATAAAATTTTAGGAACTATTGCTGCAGCATTTTTTAACTTTTTAAATTAAAATACATTTATTACATTTAATTTTTAAATTTATTTACTTAGATGTGTGTGTGTGTGTGTGTGTGTGTGTGTGTGTGTGTAGGGCAAAATCAGACTCAAAGTGACCAAAGTCACAGTAAAGCTACCTCCATTGGAGTAGGTAAAATTAGGTGCAATGTTTAGAAATTATAAATTTTGCCTATATTTTTCATCATTCCTATCCCTTTGTCTTCTGCTCTACTTCCATCTTCCTTAAGATAATTTTTTAGTTGTCTTCTAACCTTAAAATGATAGTAAGGTTATAAAACATATAGCAATGCTCAATAATTTTAAACTCATCCCTTTAATTTTTTAAAATTATAGCAACTCATTTTTGTAGAAGCTCATTTTGAACTTAGTTTATAAAATTTAACTTAATTTATAAAATTTCTGCTAATTTAATATTTTAATATTAAATATTAATATTAACATTGCTCAATAGCATGATGAAATAACTACTCTAGCCACTATATTTGAAACTCCTAATTGTGAATTCAATTCCTATCTGAAATACATTCCTTTTTTTTTAATGTTTATTTTTGAGAGAGAGGGGGAGAGAGAGTGAGTGGGGAAGGAACAGAGGGAGAGGGAGACACAGAATCCAAAGCAGGCTCCAGGCTCTGAGCTGTCAGCACAGAGCCCGATACAGGGCTTGAACTCACGAACTGTAAGATCATGACCTGAGCTAAAGTCGGATGCTTACCGACTGAATCACCCAAGAGGCCCTGAAATAAATTCTTATATGTGGAGTCAGTTACAAATACAGTTTTGAAAAACAATCAAAAAAAGTCACTTTTTTTTAAACCTAAGTTAAACTTGTACATTTGTAGCTCAAAAAGTGTATGTATATATATGTATATATATTCATTTGGTGATCTAAAAACTAAACATGGCCTGAGGTGATCAAATGATAAAATTTCTTTCTTTTTAAAAATTATTTTATAATAGAGATTATAATTAATCTAATTAAAGAAATGTGATATTTTTTGACAAAACTTGCAGATTCATTTTTTCACATTTCATTTTTTCACTTTCATCCAAACTGCTAAAATCATATAGATCACTGGTTACTTGGGTCCAGTCCTTGAGAGAAGAAAACTTTTAGAAACTAGTCTCACTTTATTCTGGGAACCTGGTTAGGTTGTTTCTGGAACTTTTGATCAGAAATGGACAATATCGAAGAGTCAAAACATCACTGGCATTGTCTGTCATAGGTGTCTGGTGCAGGCTGGTGAGGTACATATAGAGCTCCAAGCACTTACCCACTGCCACCTCCACTGAGCTTAGATTGTGCCGCATATACTGTTCATCATCCACCTGGCTCTCATTTCATCAGAAGGCTGATATTAAAAACCAGTGACTCAGTGAGAGAGGAATGAGTAAGAAGCCAAAAACATAAATAGAATCCTATTATGTTAGCTCCTCTTTCACATATGCCTTTAGAGTGAGTGAGTGAGCGAGTGAGTGAGTGAGTTAAAAAGCATTTGAATTTGAGCAACAAAATAAATAACTATCGTATTGGATTATAACCCAGAGAATAAATTAAATATTTATGAGTTCATACTGACATAAATAAATGATTGAATAAATAAATACATGAAAGAAAAGGGAAAATCTTTCTTAGAGAATTCCAAATAGTAAAGATAGATATTTGCCCCTCTAGGATATGGAGCCTAATTCTCCTCCCCTTAAGTATGGGCTGAACTTAGTGACTTAATTCCAAACAACAGAGCATGCAAAGAGAAAATAGTAACTTGCCTGTGGAGAAACCTTGTGCAGACAGCACCTTAATCAAGGGATCAAGGTTGGCATTATCAGTAATAAGTCATGTTATTATTATCTAAGCCCTGATTATTTGATACCTACATAACAGAATTATATAAATATATAAAGAAATTTAATTTTAAAAATATGTAAAAATCCCTTTTATTTCTTTACACACTTGCCTCAGTTTAGGGATATATATGTATGTGCATATATGTGTATCTGCACCTGGGTGGCTCAGTCGGTTAAGTGTCCAACTCTTGATTTTGGCTCAGGTCATAATCTCACAGTACTTGAGACTGAGCCCTGCATCAGGCTCTGCATTGACAGTGTGGAGCCTGCTTGGGATTCTCTCTCTCCCTCTCTCTCTCTCTCTGACCCTCCCTCTTTTTCTCGCTCTCTCAAAATAAACAGACATTAAAAAATAATAAGGTTGGCTAAAACATCCACTCCACATTCTGTACAATATCCAATAATGTCCCCAAAATGTCTGTGATATCTCAGAGGGTATATCTTCTCATGGTTACCTACAGCTCCCACCTTTGACTTCCTCTGAATTAACTGGTTAATATTATGGATGGACTCTTCTTCACAAACCCCCTGGCCCTTCTGAGCCATGGAATTTGGCATCACTTTCTGATATCTACCCAGGGAGAAATACTCACAAAAGGCCTTTGTGTTGTAAAGTTTTGTGAGATGAATGGGGTTTACACCACAATCAGACAGATAACTTAAAATCCAGAGTTAAATGCCCACGCCATTCAAATGACCTTCTGGTATTATGTGGAAATTACAATTTCTACTTCAGCCTCTCTCCAGGCTTTTCCCTTCTCTTCTCCCTCTATGCTCCCCCTCCCCTCACAATGTATCCTAAAAGTATGTAAGCTGACAGTCTTCTGGAAAGCATTTTTTATACTGTTTACTTTTTTTTACTAGTACAGATATTATAGCTTACAAAATGGATTTTCTAAGCTTTATTAGTTATGTTATCATCAGCAGATAATAGAAATTCTAACAGGCAATAATCTTTTTCTTCTTTCTATAACCTCTTTATACTTTAAAATTAACCTGATGGTTAATGTACTGTAAATAGCTCCAACATCATCAGATTGTTTTTGTGTTTTGGATTTACATGAAAGAACAGTAACAATTAAACCCATTCCATTCATAATGTTTATGCTTAATGCTGTGAGGAATTGCTATTTTATCAGCCCATTGAGCATTGAAGCTCAATTTGAGTGTACAAATCATATTGTAAAATAAAATAACCTTTTAAATGTGTTACTGTGTACTATGAATGGCATGCTATTAAAATAACTTTGGGCAGCACAGTAAATCTACTTGGAGGTGTGAGTTAAAAATGTTTGTAAAATCTTTTATTAAAATGATTAATAATGAAATATAAATAATTACAGACATTTTCCTTGTTCTTTTTTATACAGAAGATACACAGGAATTAGGAGGTATATCAAATTAGATCAAGGCCATGCAATGTGTGTAATACAATTGTACAATAGTATGGATATAAATGACTATACTTAGTTTTGGTAAAGTGGCTGCCACAGAAATGTCTATCATTTTGGCAACAATGGTCAATATATAGTGGCTTGCCCAGTATTTAGTGGAGGCTGTGGTAATATAAATATTAATTTTAGAGTATAACTTGATATCTGATACATTTAGATTGGAGAGGATGGTGTGTCCAGGCAGGGACTAGCAGAAAGAAAAGCACAGGTACATAGTAGGAATCAGTTCAATAGTTCAAAATTCCTGGCCATTGGTAAATAGTGAGATGCAATGCTAGAATTCTGGGGCAATCTTGCTTGACAATGATAATGATAAAGAGAATTCATCCTTTTACAGCTTAGGGAAAACACACTGAAGTATGATGAATGGAACTAGAGTGATTCACTTTGGAGGCATTGGTTTGTTTCCAGTTTGACCAGATTGAAGGTCAATGAGGCTGTTAACAGTGGGAAGGGAAGAGGCCTGATACCTCCTATTACTAGTAGCATCAAAACAGAGGTGCTGTAGCTATTACCAAGGAAACTACATAGGAAGACATGAGGTGAGGAGTGCACAGCTTTCCTCTCTTCCCTAACCTAACTTTTGCTGTCCCCATTAAGGCTGAGATTCGCCTCCTCTGCATAATCCACTGCCAACCTTTTACACTAAACTCAACTCAACCTACCTGATCAAGAAATACATCTACTTTTGGGTGTTATATGGAAACCAACTTGACAATAAACTATAAATAAAAAAAATTAAAAAAAAAGAAATACATCTACTTTGGATGCAGTACCTTGAAAACATGAACAAGTTTTTAAGCATGGCACACTGTTCTTAACAGCATATATTAATTGCTGATTAATATTCACAAACTGAGAATTTTTGTGTTTCACCCAGTTGCTAAGCAGTACATTCCTTTTCGGTGATATAAGAAAACATCATTTCTTAATGCATCCTCTAAGATGTCTAGGAATACATCTCATAGAAGATCTTCTAAATAAACCATAATGTTTCATTTTATTTTGCATAAGCTTAAAATCTTTAAATGGATCCCACAACTTCTTTATAGTAAGAAAATCTTTGTTCAGCAAACGAACAAAGGATGCCATAAATTTAACTTTTTCAGTATACAGATTAATTCAAAATAAAAAATTTTATAGTAATGTTAAAGCCATCTACTAGCTCTTTTACATTTTAAAAGAGCTTGTAGGGGTGCCTGGGTAGCTCAGTTGGTTATGCATCCGACTCTTGATTTCAGCTTAGGTTATGATCTCATGGTTGTGAGATTGAGCCTCACATCAGGCTCCACACTGACAGCATGGAGCCTGCTTGGGATTCTCTTTCTCTATCTCTTTCTCTCTCTCTCTGTTCCTCCCCTGTTCACATGTGCTCTCTCTCTCTCTCTCTCTCAAATATTAATTAATTAATTAATTTAAAAAAACAGCTTGTAATAAATGCTACTCAGGAACTTGTGACATGTATATAATGACTGTCTTCACATAGAAGTTAAGGCATAGATCATAGTTAAGAAACAGATCAAACACTTGGAAAAGCACAAATATAATAACTTATTCCTCTAAAATCTTTTTGCTTAGTAGCCATTCTCTAGCAGTTGGACTTGGAAAGTTGTTTCTAAGTGCAAAAATTTTAAGATAGAAATATATTTCAATCAATATTGATTGACTTCTGATTGAACAGAGTAAAGTATTTGCACTAATGCATATTTTATGTTATATAAATTCTAGATTTTAGATTTTTTAAATATTAAGGTTATAAGCCTGGGTGGCTGAGTTGGTTAAGCATCTGACTGTTGATTTCAGCTCAGGTCCTGATCTTACAGTTCATGAGTTTGAGCGTCACATCAGGCTCTGTGCTGACAGTGCAGAATCTGCTTGGAATTCTCTCTCTCTCTCTCTCTCTCTCTCTCTCTCTTCCTCTCTGCCCCTAGCCTCCTACTCATGCTCTCTCTCTCAAAATAAACTAAAAATTTTTTTAATAAATAAATAAATATTAAGGTTATAAAATATACTTCGGCTTACTGAATGTCTTTCTAGTAAGATGTATCTTCTTGGCAGAAAGAATACCAACCACTGGATATCCAACATATTATGAACACATATAAAAAGTAGAAGCTGACACCCTGAAGGAAAGATTATCATTATCCATGAACTCTGAACATTAATAAAAGTGAACAATAAAAGTGATCATTTTATTTATTTATTTATTATGATTTGACAAAGATTTTATTTTATTTTATTTGTATGTGACATTATTATATACTGCATTCTTTTTTTAATAGTTTATTGCCAAGTTGGTTTCCATGTAACACCCAGTGCTCTTCCCCACAAATGCCCCCCTCCATGACCATCACCCCCCTTCCCCTTTCCCCCTCCCTCTTCAGCCCTCAGTTTGTTTCAGTATTCAAGAGTCTCTCGTGCTTTGTCTCCCTCCCTCTCCCTAACTTTTTCCCCCCCTTCTCCTCCCCATGGTCCTCTGTTAGGTTTCTCCTGTTAGACCTATGAGTGAAAACATATGGTATCTGTCCTTCTCTGCCTGACTTATTTCGCTTAGCATGACACCCTCGAGGTCCATCCACTTTGCTACGAATGGCCAGATTTCATTCTTTCTCATGGCCATGTAGTATTCCATTGTATAGATAAACCACACTTCTGGATCCATTCATCAGTTGATGGACATTTAGGCTCTTTCCATGATTTGGCTATTGTTGAAAGTGCTGCTATGAACATTGGGGTACATGTGCCCCTATGCATCAGCACTCCTGTATCCCTTGAGTAAATTCCTAGCAGTGCTATTGCTGGGTCATAGGGGAGTTCTACTGATAGTTTTTGGAGGAACCTCCACACTGTTTTCCAGAGCAGCTGCACCAGTTTACATTCCCACCAACAGTGTAGGAGGGTGCCCGTTTCTCCACATCCTCGCCAGCATCTATAGTCTGTTGATTTGTTCATTTTAGCCACTCTGACTGGTGTGAGGTGGTATTGCAGTGTGGTTTTGATTTGTATTTCCGTGATGATGAGTGACGCTGAGCATCGTTTCATGTGCCTGTTGGCCATCTGGATTTCCTCTCTGGAGAAGTGTCTATTAAGGTCTTCTGCCCATTTCTTCACTGGATTATTCATTTTTCGGGTGTGGAGTTTGGTGAGTTCCTTGTAGATTTTGGATACTAGCCCTTTATCCAATATACCATTTGCAACTATCTTTTCCCATTCTGTCAGTTGCCTATTAGTTTTTTTTATTGTTTCCTTTGCATCATTTTAAAAAGGAGATGAGTGGAGTAGAGTGAAGAAGCAATGACTCAGTAACATAAAGGTAACGACTAATTTTTATTGTTTTGACTTTACTCTGCTTCTTTGCTACCCAAGCTACTCATTGTCTTGCAGTAGGCTCTAAGCTCATCATACATTTCCCCCTCAAGCCCTTAACTTTGCTTTTTGTATATAAATATCAACAGGTACTCTTTTTTTAAAGAAGTATAACTGACATACAACATTATATTAAAATAGATGTTCTTGAAAGATATGAGCAGCCAGAGTAATTCAACAAATGGAGCTACAACAACTGAATACCCATATGCAAAATAAAGGAAACTTACGGGGAACTTTTCCTCACACTAGATATAAAAATTAACCTAAATCAGATTATAAACTTATATGAAAATCCAAAAGTATAAGACTTCTAGAAGAAAACAGAAAAAAAATCTTTGCGATCTTGGGCTGGGAAAGATTTCTCAGAGAGGACATAAAAAAATATAAAATAGAAAAGAAAAAAGTGATAAATTTCATTAAATTAAAAACTAAAAACTTCTGTTCTTTGAAAGGTAAACATTAAAAAATGAAAAGACAAGCCAGAGACTGAGAGAAAATGTTCACAACATACTTATGTAACAAGGACTTTACTCTTACAAAATTCAATTATAAGAAAACAAACAATCGCATTTAAAAAATGTGAAATGATAGTCACTTTACAAAAAATATTTACAAGTGGCCGGTAACCACATGAAATGATGCTCAATACCATTAGTCATTAGAGAAATACAAGTTAAAACCACAATGACATACTATATACTCACTAGAATGGCTAAAGTTAAAAAGATAGACAAGTAATGGAGATGCATTGTTGGTGGGAATGTAAAGTGATATAACTGTTCTGAAAAACAGTTGGCACCTTTTTAAAAAGTTAAACACACAACTATCATATAACCCAGAAAATCCACTACTAGGTATATTTACCCAAAAGAAATGAAAACTTACATCCACAAAAAAGGCTTGCGCATGAATGTTCTTGGTAATTTTGTTAATGACGAAAACTGAAAATGACCCACATGTCCAAAGGCAAAACAAAGAACAACATATGTAAACAACGTGATATAAGACAGCAATAAAAAGGAATGAACTATTGATACATGTAACAATATGGATGAACCTCAAAACATGCCAAATACTGGGAGTTGCATGGGATAAATCACTAAACTCTACACCTGAAAGTAATATAACACTGTATGTTAACTAACTGGAATCTAAATAAAAACTTGAAAAGGAAAAAAAACATTATGCCAAATAAAATAAATCAGATTAAAAAAAGTACATATAGTACTCTTATATAGTACATATAATTTATTATACCATTTATATAAAATATTAGAACATTTAAAATTAGTGTACAGTATGGAAACTTTTATAATTATTTTACCACAATAAGATAATAAAAAAGAAAACAATCTACAGTAATAGAAAGCAAACAAGTGATTTCCTAGGACCTGGAATTGACTGCAAAAGGGCACAGGAAAGTTTTTGGGATGACAGAAATGTTCTATCCCTTCATTATGGGAGTGATTACATGGATTACTTGTCAAAATTCATTGAAGAGCACACCTAAATAAAATAGGTGCATTTTTATGTACATTATACTTTGGTACAATTTTTTTAAAAAGTAAAAACATATATGCATAAAAATATTCTTACAAAGGCAGGAGGAAAAGAAAGTATGGGAAACAAAGAATACGAATCTCCAGTTATAAACACATTGAAAAGTGGGTCTTCATTTCAGTCTTTATTATGAAAGTCCTATTGTGATGTCAGTGTATTAATTTAATATTTCTGTACAATAAATTACACAATCTTAGAAATTTAAAACAATATAAATTTATTGTCTCACAGTTTCCGTGAGTCAGGAGTCTGGGCTGGCTTCATTGCTTAGGGTCTCACCTGAAATCAAGGTGTCAGTGGGATGATCTAATCACACTACTCAGATCTCATCTGTGGCTTGAGATTCTCTTCCAGGCTCTTTCAGGCTGTTGGCAGAATTCGGTTCCTCATGGTTAGATGGCTGGAGTTTCTGTTTTCTCACTGGCTCTCAGCTCCTAGAGGCTGCCCTCAGTTCCTAGCCATGTGGCTTTCTCACAAACTTGGCTACTATTTCATCAAAGCCGGCAGAAAAAAAAAAAAATCTCCTTTAAGGGCGCATCTGATAAGGTCAGGTCCACCACAGATAGTCTCCCTCTTTGATGAATTCAAAGGACATTAAACAACTGCAAAATCTCATCTTTGCCATATAACAAAATCTCATATTCAGAGATTCTTCCACACTCAAGGGAAGGGGAATAGATAAGGTATGCATGTAAGGAGGACAGGAAATCTTAGGGGCCATTTAGAATTCTGCTTATAGTCTGTCCTCTGGCACTGAACAATTCATGTTCCTCCCAAAGAAAAAAAAATGTGCTCCCTCCCAAGGTTCCCCTCTTGGGGAAACCCTCAGCTCAAAATCCATAATCTCGTCATCTAAATCATCTGTATGTGATGCAAATAATGCTCCTGCGTATAATCCATTAAGTACAGTTCCTTGAAGCACAAATCCTCTTGGCAGACACGAGAAACTAAAGAGACCAGTGTCTGTCCCCAACATTCCCATCACAAAATGCTGGGCCAGGCACGGAAAATAGTTAGGATATTCCAGTTCAAAACTTCCATCCTTGCCTTTTCATGAAAGGTAGCACATATTTGCAAGTGAGTCATCAGCCTGCTTTCTAACAGAATTTTGCTGGTCTTAGCCTCTGCTATTTGTTAGAGTAGCACCACCCTTGATTCCACAATCTGTATTAGTTCTCTATTGTTCCATGTAACAAATTACCACCAATTCAGCAACTTAAAACAACAGACATTTACAATCTCCCTGTTTCTGTAGATCAGAACTCCAAGCATGGCTTATCTAGGTTTTCTGCTTATTGTCACACCAGGCTGCAATCCAGACACTTCCTGGAGCAAAGGCCTTGTCAGAAGTTTTACTGGGGAAAGATCTGCTTCCAAGCTCATGAGGTTGTTGGTAAATTCCCTTTCCTTGCATTTGTGTGATTGAAGCTGCTGTCCGTCAAGGCTATATCATAGCAGCTGGCTTCTTCAAGGCAAGCAGGAGAGTCTTGCTCCCATCACCCATCACCTAAGATCAAGTCTTACACAACGACATAATCATGGAAATGATATCCCATCACTTTTACATCCCATCACCTTTGCCATATTCCATTGGCTAGAAGCCAAGTCACAGGTTCTGCCCACATCTAAGGAGAGAGGATTATACAAGAATATGACTCCTTGGGGGTCACCTTAGTTTGTGTCCACCATATGTTCTGCTGTCTCCATTACTTTCTTTAACGTGAGGAAAATTCCTATAGTCTTCCATGTCTCTAGTATTTGGACAGAGCCTAATACAGAGGAGCTCTAGATAAATTAAAGCTGCAGTTATCAAACCTTTGATTTCAGGCCCCCTTTATACTCTTAAAAACATTTTGAGGACCTTAAAGAGCTTTTGTTTATATGGGTTATATCTATTGGTATTTAATGAGACATTTAAAAATTCATTTACTGATTCATTAAAAAGCAATAAACTCATTATATGTTAACGTACATATAACAATTTAAAAAATAATTATATTATCCAAAAATATAAGAAGACTAGCATTGTTTTATATTTTTGCAAACCTTTTTAATGTCTGGCTTCACAGAAGACAGCTAGATTCTCATACCTCTGGAAAACACCACTGTGCATCTAATGAATAAATAAGAGCTATGATGGCAAATAAGATTCTCCTATTATTGTGCATATGTGACCTTGTGGGTGCCCTAAAAGGATCTTAAGGAACTCCGGGGATCCCCAGATCACACTTTGAAAACCACTGAATTAAAGAATTGTCATAAGTTGAGGAAAGGAACTCGTTTGAATCATTCAAAAAGTTTTTATTGAGTGCTTCCTGTGCCAGGCACTGTTTAGAGTGAACTAGATAGATCAGGTCTTGTCCTCTGGGGGCTCAGGGTACAGCGACAGATCAGGGACCGCCTCAGTTGACGTTTGAGCTGAGACAAGTGACAGAAGGCAGGCCATGCAGAAATCTGGGGAAAGAGAGTGCAGGCAGAGAAAGGGGACCCTGGCTGGCTGGAAGGTAGGCAGAAGGAGAGGGTGGCAAAAGATCGGACAGGTGGGCGGGACCAGATCTGGCGGGGCCAGGTAAAGAATTAAGAGTTTTAAGTCTACATTTCTTTTTTTTTTTTAATCTTTTTTTAACATTTATTTATTTTTGAGAGACAGAGAGAGATCATGAGCAGGGGAGGGGCGGAGAGAGAGACACACAGAATCCAAAGCAGGCTCCAGGCTATGAGCTGTCAGCACAGAGCCCGACCCGGGGCTGGAACCCACGAACTGTGAGATCATGACCTGAGCCGAAGTCGAACGCCCAACCGACTGAGCCACCCAGGCGCCCCAAGTCTACATTTCTTGACTGTAGCAATATGGGGGAAGAGGGTGGAATGGCTTAAAGATATGTGTTTGGAGGCTAGGAAAGTCACTCAGAAGTCAAGCAAACGCTCCTGGGCCGGGGCCAGCTTGGCTTCTTTGAACCTCCCCATCCCGCCTGGAGCCTCAAATCCGCTTAATGACGTGACAGGCCCGGGGAAAACGCGCACCCTACCTCAGGAAGCTTGGCTCTCGGCGCCCGCCGTAGACGTCGTGACAGAGGCGACCCGTTGCCTTGGAACCAGTGAGACGCGACTCGGCCTCCGCCGCGGTCGGGAGTGCCAGCATTGGGCCTCGGTCACTATGTCGGTGCTGGACGCGCTTTGGGAAGACCGGGATGTCCGCTTCGACGTCTCCTCGAAGTGAGTCGCTCCCGGAGCCTGTAGAGGGCGCCGCAGCGAGGTTTCAGGAGGAGCCTGCGCCCCCACAGCTCACGGCCCTCGCGAGAGCAGAAGGAGTTTTGCGCCTCTCGTCTGCTCCTCGGGAGACCTTGGGCTCGCCCCGCAATTGTAGGGACGCATCTAAATTACAGCGTTCCAGTCCCATGCGATCCGTGGCCGCGTCCTGGCCCCGGGCACTCATCAGGAGGCTGAGCCCAAATACGTCCAGGACCATCCAGGGCTTGGGCGTCCGGTATTCCCAAGTGAGCTTGGGTTGCCAGTTTCGTGTGGTGGAGGAACGTCCGGCGGGGACTCGGGAGCGCAGGGTTCTAAAACTAGGTCTGGAATACTGACACACGTTGTGGGTCCTTAGACCTCACCGTTCTGAGCTTGAGCCTCTTCGTGTGTAAAACAGGGGAGGTGGGAATTTATTTTCCAAAATTACTAACCACGCAAACTTTATTTCCATGATAAGTTTCCATCTTATTGTTGATTTAAATCACCAATAAGAAGAAGGAGCTACCTTTTGGAACCTCTCAACACAAACTTGGGGGTGTTTTGTTTTGTTTTTTTAATTTCGTGCCTTAAAGAGAAAATAGTATCTTCTTACCCAAAGTCCAGAGGGAAAATGCCCATTGGGATATTAACTGTTGGAAAACAGTAAGGCTAAGGTTCTTGGGTTAATGATATGGAGCTTCTTAGCCACTTCTTATGATTCCTTATCGTGAACAAAATCTTGGATAGAAAATGAAATAATTTCTCAAGCTTACTTGTGGCTAGGTATCTAATACTAACATCGTCTTAGATCCTTTATGAACTCGTGAGGGAAGGGAATTTATAAAATTATAAACGACAGTTACATATTGCTCACATTCTATGACTTTCTGTTATTCTTGGAGGGTTCTTAATCCAAACAAAGGTCCATTTCATGAACATTTCCACTTTATGAAATAGTTATCAAATGCTTACTATGTGCTACTTAACTGTGCTGATAGCTAGAAATAATGACCTCCCCTCCCCCCCCCCCATTTTAGTGCAGGAGATACACATAGACAACTATTTTTTTTTAATGTGGTAAATGCCATCCTGAAAACAGAATAGTTCATTCTGCTTGGGGAAGACATTAAAGAAGAAAAATATTTGAGTTCAGCCCTGAAGATTGGGCAAGGCCTTATCAGGGTAGACAGAATGAGTGTATTCCAGAAAATAAAATAAAATAAAATAAAACAAAACATTAGGAGCAGAGTCTTGGAAGTACAAACATCATTGGCTAGAAGGCAGAGTTGGCAGGTAGAGGACAGAGGAACAACCAGAAAGGTAGAGGAGCCAGATTATAAAATGTTTAGCTGAGGATTTGGGACTTCATTTTCTAGGCAGTAGGATGAGTGGAAGACTCTTAAGCAGGGAAGGTATATGACCATGTTTGCATTTTCAGTAGGTAATTAAGTCCGCTCTATGGAGAATGTGTTAGAAGGCCGTACCACATATTCTGCTAGGTTTTTGTTTTTGAACCCTCTAGATGCATTGTCAGCAAACTTCTCCACTCTATTTCCTTTTATTCCCTGTATCTAATTGTTTACCAAGTCCTGATGATGCTTTGCTTTAGCTTGATCCTTCCATAACTGCCTGACCTCCTTTCCTCTACTCAGAAACCTCTGAGGTTCTCCGTCGTCCACAGGACAAGACTCATACCTATCCGACTAGCACTCAGAGGTAGTGGCATACATTTTTAACTACCTCTTAACATGGACCTTCTCAGGCCAGACCAATCTTCCCACATTCCCTTATCATTTTTTAATTCTGGTCTTTAATCATGGGCTCTCTCCCTCTTATTTCTCCAAATCCTACCTCTCATTCTAGTTCTGACTTTTTGCATGTTTCTGGTCACTCCAGGCCCCACTGGTCTCCAGGTTCTAGAAGTTAAGACTTTATTTTCAAATGCATGAGCATTTGGTACTGTATCATTTACACTGTTGGCTGTTTTATATGCATATGTCTCTTCTGTCTCTAGATTGTAAGTGGGTATAGTTGTAGCTATAAAATTAAAGCCTTGATATTTATTTTAGACAAATGAAAACAAGACCTGGAGAAGCCCTTATTGATTGTTTAGATTCAATTGAAGACACCAAAGGAAATAATGGAGATAGAGGTGAGTATATTTCCTAATATTTTTTATATTTCTGGTTTGATTTACAAATGTTAAGTCATATGAGCTGCAGATTAAGATATGAAACAACATTATATGTAAATATAATTGTGAAAGTGAAATTGTTAAATCTACATAAGACTTTTCTCAGACTTAAAGAGAAGAAAGAATAGGTATGAAACCTGTAGCTAGGGAATACAGGCTCTTCTTCAGAACTTTGGTCCTTCAATAAATCCCAGTTTTGACATTAGCTTTCTCCAGCATAACTCTTAACACTCCAGAATCCTTGTTTGTGAGGAGCATGTGATAGATCTGACTTTTGAATCGGCCTCCCCATGAAAAGAATATGAGGTAGTGGAACATAAGTAGGTCATACCTAGCTTTGCTACGTGGAGCCATGCTTCCTTTTAAGAACTCCAAGAGTAATTATCAGTTTCCCAAGGCTGACACCTGGAGATGGACATATGGAGTGCAAATATAGTGCTGTATTGTGAAGCCTATTTGTAGGTTAAGCACTGAAAAATCATGTGAGACATCTGCGTATGTCACTGAGGAGCAGCCAGACCTGGACTCTCGAGTCCCTCCCACCCCAAACCAAATCCCAAAGGCTGGAACTTTGAAAAATCCCTGGCTTCATATAGCTGGACATGGAGCCATGTCCAGTGACCAGGTCTTATAAGCATCACTACTGTTGTTTAAGAAAAAAAATAGGGGATGAGTAGGCAGCGTAGTAGATCTGAAAAGGCTTTTTAGGGGAAAGGAGGTTTAAGAAGATGGGTCATAAACCTTTTATTCAGGGGAAGATTAAGTGGGGGAAAAGGAGCAGACCTCATTTAGGTAAGAAGGATCAGTAAATCCTAGAGAAGGAATAGTAACCCTTAGCAGAACAGATAAGGAGGATCAGTAAATCCTGGAGACTGAACAGTAACCCTTATTGGCAGAACATGCTCACTGCAGTCTTTCAAGTGGCCACTTGCTCTTTGGGTCTTTCTTCTGGTCTGCTCTGGGGTGGTATGTGAACAGCAGGTTTCGTTGTGGGCCTTTCTTCCCTGTGAAGGGAACCTGTCATTACCAGCCTATTGGCACATCATGTCAATGGCAAGGGTCCATCCTTAAAAGATTGCTTAGATTGCATTATGAAATGCTTCCTAGTGTCAGCCAGGCCCAGGTGAGAGTGGGGTATGAAGATTTCACAGCAAATAAGAAGTCTTAGTTCATGCCTTTGAGGGTGGAATAATAATCTCTAGGTGGCTAGATCTTGACAAACCTGAATTAACTTAAGGAAGCCCTGAGAAGGTTTGGTTGTTCTCATACAGACTGGCAGGAACTCTTATGTGACAGTCCATCTACCAGTCCAAACAAAGACTATGGGTAATAGAACATTTTTCAACTCATTGAGTGCTCATTAAGTACAGAATCATATACTAGCACTTTGGAGTAGAGAGAGCAAAACACCTCTCTGGCCAGAAGTCTCCATCAGAGTGCCTGAAATCTTCCTATTAATAAAAGTAACTGTATTTGCACACATCTCAGAAACAGTTCCCCAGAAAATGGCATTTTACAGGAGTGTGCAGAGCTTCTGGTTAATAAGAAGGTAGAAAAGAGAAGGGGACTCCTGTCTTCTAGCCATCTCCCTCCATTCCTTTCCAGTGGTTTAAAATGACCAAATTAAGGCATTACAAAGTTCAGGAGGCTCATGTTAAAACTAAAATACCCCAGGGTGCCTGGGTGGCTCAGTCGGTTAAGCATCCAACTTTGGCTCAGGTCATGATCTCACAGCTCGCGAGTTCAAGCCCTGCTTCGGACTCTATGCTGAGAGCTCAGAGCCTGGAGCCTGCTTTGGATTTTGTCTCCATCTCTCTCTGCCCCTTCCCAACTCGTGCTTTGTCTCTCTCTCAAAAATAAACATTAAAAAAAAAAAAACACCAAACTATAAATACCCCCAAAGATTAGCACATTTAATCCATTTCAACTGTAAGTAGCCTGACATGAAATTATCAGATTAGCTTTGCACATTGAAGCTGTATGAGAATGAAACAGCCATATTTCAATGTTTAGGAGATAAGGAAAAACAGGGGCAGTTATATTTTGGTGTTTGGGAAGGGGTTTTCAGAGAGGAAAGTGTATGACCTGGCTATAGATTACTCATCAAAAGAATTCTATGGCTATTATTTGTTGAAGAAATATTGGGTCAAACAAAGCTAAGTGAGTTTTATTCAGGATATTTCAAAGCTATCCTAACATGCTAATTACATTATAAATCTGTAAAACACATAGTTTACCATGGTCAGATTTACTTGACTTTTTTTTCTCAGAGCATTTATAGGGATGACTATTTCATAAGACACACTAACTCCATGTTTCGGTGTAAGAATGTCAGTCTGAGGCTAGGAATGAAAAGCATAAAGCTCTAAGCAGACTTCAGCCTGGCCGTAACTTCATATGGGCAAAAAACATGTTGTTCATAGCAAAAAAAAAAAAAAAAATGGGTATATAAGTGTGGCTCATGTAAATGAGAACTGTTAAGAGAGTACTCCTATGGCAGGGATTAGTGTATATATGAAAGTTCTTTTAGAAGTGTGATTTCACTGAATGGCTTTTAATTATACCATCCCATACTCCTTCTCACCTGTACATTTTTGACCTGCTGGGACCCCCCCAGAACAACTTCCACCAAGACAAAAATCCAGTACATAATTCTCTCTTTTAATTTGAATTAAACCAAGCTTTTGGCGTTGAATACCTGTATTCCCTCTGTAACTATCAGATTTTGTTTCTCTGGGATACCAAATCATGCACTGTGTACTTTATATAGAATAGATATGAACAATAAACATGTTCAGTTGCTAAGTGTATAAAAACATCTGTGAGGAGTACTGCTGATACTGAGCCAGAAGTTCTATGTCTACCTCCTTCTGTACTGCAAAAATGGGTCCTTACTTAAGGTAACCTATTTTTTTGTTTGTTTGCTTTTAGGGAGACTCTTAGTAACAAATTTGAGAATTATCTGGCACTCTTTGGCATTACCCAGAGTCAATCTTTGTAAGTATTTTTGTTAGATAACATTAAAGAATAAAAATACTTTGTCAAGTGAACTTGCACAGTGGCTTTTGATACCAGAAAAGTTGTACCATGAAATATATGGAAAACTTAAATTGATAAAAAAAAAAAAACTTTAGCAATTTTAGATTAACCACAGACTGTATCATAATGCAAAAGAAGTGTTTTTCATTCTGTCCATTTTGTCTCTTGAACATGAGATTAGTGCTTTTACACTGAATGGTTTCACTTTTGTTTTTGTTCTTGTCTTTGACAACTTGCTATGACCTGTTTCAACTAATCCCAAAGAAGAGAGATATAAATTCTAAAAAAAGTGCAACCTTCCATCATGTTAAATTTCATTTTACTTATTTTTTAAAACTATTTTAGTTTATCCAGCTAGACTTTTTCTCTTGAGTGCTAAGCTGTTCAGTAAATAATACAGTATAGGTTTTAGAGAAGCAAACTTCCTTTCTCCAATGCTATGAACATTATTTGTGCAAAGAGGCAGTATTGATTTTCCTGTTCTTTTAATTATTTAACTTAAATTTGTAAAAATGTTTTAAAGCATTTTATATATATTTAATTTTTAAAATTTAAAGTTCTGTATATAGAGGGGTTTTTTTTGGTCTCAGTTTATCATGTTCTTGAAATTCTTTGCTTGAATTTTAGCTATCGGCTACAACTGCATATTGAATATTACAACAAGGACTGCTAATTCTGTAAGTCTAAACAATCTTACTGAATTGTATGTAGTGAAGAAACATTAACTATTTGAGGTTGGACTTTGTTTTCACTGTGAATGAGAATTGCTTTTAAAATCTGAACTTTTAAATAAACTTGTTCTTACAGAAATTACGAGGCCAAACTGAAGCTCTTTATATACTAACAAAATGTAACAGTACTCGTTTTGAGTTTATATTTACAAATTTGGTTCCTGGAAGTCCTAGACTTTTTACTTCTGTGATTGCAGTACACAGGTATGGTAATACTTACAGATTATTGAATAATTTTAAGGCGATTCTATGATACAGAGGTTTAGAGGATAAAGCTTTTAAGTGTGGTACTGTCTTACTCCAAGCTCAAGAAATTACAATATCCTGAAGATATATAGAACATATAATTTAATAAACACTTTTAAGTATTTATAAAACACATAAGACTACTAAAGATTCAAAAAAAATTTCTACTGAAGGGGCGCCTGGGTGGCTTAGTCAGTTAAGCGTCCAACTTCAGCTGAAGTCATGATCTCGCAGCTTGTGGGTTCGAGTCCCCCATCGGGCTCTGTGCTGACAGCTCAGCCTAGAGCCTGCTTCAGTCTGTGTCTCCCTCTCACTCCGCCCCTCCCCTGCTTGCACTCTGTCTCTCTCTCTCTCAAAAATAAATAAAATATTAAAAGAAGAAATTCTACTGAAGATTCTATTAAATTAGCTACCAAGGAAGTGACAGTGAAATAGAGAATTCATTCTATTTAGATAACCAAGTTGGACAATTCAGTTAATAAATTAAAAAGATTATTTTTCTAGCAGTTGAAGGCATGTCTGGGTGTTTTCCCTAACGAGTTTTGTTATTGTTGTTTTTGTGTGTGGTTGTTTTGGTTTTATTATTTGCTAAATTCTTTTCACTGTGTTAGCTCTTTAAAAAAATTGTTTTCAATCTTTATTTGAGAGAAAGAGAGAGAGTGCACATGAGGAGGAGTGGGGCAGAGAGAGAGAGGGAGACACAGAATCCAAAGCAGGCTCCAGGCTCCAAGCTGTCAGCACAGACCCGATGTGGGGCTTGAACCCACAAACCATGAGATCATGACCTGAGCCACCCAGGCACCCTTTTTTTTTTATTCTATAAAGAAATGCAAGTTGACTTTTTCTCATTTCCAAGCTATGTAGAAACAACATATGTGCACATAGATTTTCAGGTGTCACTCAACTTCATTCTCATGTCATAGATTGCTTTATAGGAATATTTTTCTAGTAAATAAACACAAGTTCATTATTCAGTGCCACATGTTGTACTTTGACTCATATCATTTCCTCCAAGCTAATCTGCGAAGAGTGGCAGTTCACTAAGAAACTGCAGAAAATATGGAACACTTCACGAATTTGCGTGTCATCCTTGCGCAAGGGCCATGTTAATCTCTGTATCGTTCCAGTTTTAGTGTATGTGCTGCCAAAGCGAGCACCTTAGCTCTTTATTTTTAACCATCCCTAAGTACTCTGATTTTTTTAAAGCTTGGCTAAGATGACAGGCAAAATATACATATACACAAAATATATACACACACACACACAGAAATATATATACTATTGTTTTGATTTGCATTTCCTTATTGCTAGTGATGTTGAAATTGTTTTTCTTTTTTTGGCTATTTATAGTTTTATAAATTTCTTAATTAGGCTCTCATCTGTTATATATTTTGCAAATTTATTTCTTAATTTCCTAGTTTGTTATTTGATTTTGCTTTTTGTTGATTTTTTAAAAATATTTTTTTAATGTTTATTTATTTTTGAGGGGGCAGGAGGGGCAGAGAGAGAGGGAGACAGAGAATCCAAAGCAGGCTGCACACTGACAGCAGCAAACCTAATGTGGAGCTCGAACCCATGAACCATGAGATCACGACCTGAGCTGAAGTTAGATGTTCAACCAACTGAGCTACCCAGGCGTCTCGATGACTTTTTAATCTACATAATGATTTAAATTTTTTGAGATATAATTCATATTGCATAAAATCTACCATTTTAAAGTTTACAGTTTGATACTTTTAGTATTTCACAAGATTGTGCCACCATCATCATTATCCAATTCAGAATATTTCTGTCACCCTAGAAAGAAACCCTTATAGTACTGTAGTCCCAATAGTCACTCCCTGTTCCCTCTTCCTCATAGCCCCTGGCAACCACTGTTTTACTTTCTGTCTCTATGCATATGCCTATTTGAGACATTTACTATAAATGGAATCATACAATATAGTGCCCTTTTATATCTATTTCATTTACATAATGTTTTCAGTGTCCATCCATGTTGTAGCATGTATCAGTACTTCACTCCTTATAACTAAATAGTATTACATTGTATGGACATATTTTGTTTACTCACAAATCATAGACATTTGGGTATTTTCTACTTTTTAGCTATTATGAATATTTTTCAAATTCTGTTGGACATACACCTAATTCCCAGTGTTGTTGGACATATATGTAAACCTTAGCTCTTTGTTTCACTTTTCTTAGAGATGTAATATGAAAAGGAGTATGAAGGAAGCATAGAAACTGCTTTTCTTCAATATTATAAAAATAAGAGTTCCCCCACAAATGACTCACAGCATAAATAGTTTCCATTTTTTCCACTGGTTAAACATTGATGACTATAACACTAAAGAAAATTAAGATTTATAGGCAAATGCTCAAATCCTCCTCTTTCACAATTTTTTTAAATGTTTATTTATTTTTGAGAGAGTGAGGGTGAGCAGGGGAGGAGCACAGAGAGGGGGAGAGGATCCAAAGTGGGCTCTTTGCTGACAGCAGAGAGTTTGAGCACGCGGGGCTCACACTCACAAGCTGTGAGGTTGTGATCTGAGCCAAAGTCGGATCCTCAACCACCTGAGCTACCCAGGCGCCCCTCCTCTTTCACAATTTACAGGTTAGATTAATTAAAGTAAAAATCACAAGTTTAACAATGAATATTATGATTTATGTAAATGACTTCTAAAGTTATTCAGGCTAAGAAAACCCTTTAGCTTTATTAAATGAGTAAATTAGCCTATAATTTTGTGGAGTAAAATTAGAATTAACTAATCAAATGTTATGATAAAGTAATACAAAAAAGTATAAAACTAATCAAGACTAATAAATACAGAATTATTTACAGAATAATTATATTACAGAAATACAGAAGAAAATTATTATTTGTCAATAGGAAGACATGGAGAAAAAACGAAGTTAGAGGGATTTTATATGTGTACATGCGTGTGTGTGTGTGTGTGTGTGTGTGTGCATGTGTATATATATATACACACACAGATGCACACTGTCCTGTGTGTGTGTGTGTGTGTATATATATATGTGTGTGTATATATATGTGTATATATATACATATGTGTGTGTATATATATACACACAGATGCACACTGTCCTGTGGTCCCTTTTGGAGTTGGTACATCTTCATTCCAATTTTCTGTATAGAGGTGGATGTTATCATAATGTTTTCAGGCTGCAATGAGAAAAGTAATTGGACTCCTGTTTATGTCAAAAGAATAATGGTACCTTTGACTAAAACAAAGAATTGGAAGGAAGCATTTGATAGGGAAAATAATTTCCGTGTCTATTATAGGTAATAAGCATTGTTTTTCAGTTTAGAGAGAAAATCTGTTTACTCTCAATTGTGCTGTATATGTGTTGTCTTAAAAATCAGACATCTAAAAATAGGTTACTGAGATAAAATTTATAAATACTGTACCAAAATGATAAAGCCTATAAAAGAGATTGATCACCAAAACTTACTGAAAAGCAAAATTTTAAATTTATTATAATAATTACTTTAGTGATGTACATAAAGTATTAACAACTGTATATTTTGGTAGATAGGTAAACATAACCTAGGAAAACCACATTTTCAGGGTGGGTTAGTCTTTGTTTGTTCTTTTTTATAGAGCATATGAAACTTCTAAAATGTATCGTGATTTTAAGCTGAGAAGTGCACTAATTCAAAACAAGCAACTAAGATTATTACCACAAGAACATGTATACGATAAAATCAGTGGAGTGTGGAATTTATCCAGTGATCAGGTATTGTGCAAAAATCTAATGAACCTTTTAGGTCAGTGCTTTAGTGATTACTTTTTCATTTATCATTGAGTTTGTATGTTCATTTAACTCTGTTAAAATCAGTACTACATCTCCTGATAAGTTAGCATTATAGCTCTTGATATAAAATAATATTCTGATTTTCACATTTTTATGGTTTTGTGCCCTTTTAGCAACATTTGTTCTATGTAGAATTTACAGCTGGAATAGTCCTTGGGGATTATGTAGTTCAGTCTCCATTCACTTATAGATTAAAAACTCAGGCCCCCAAAATTAAATGACCACACACATCTAGTTCATCTGAGAGCTATCCTCTTCCCCCATGCTGCACTACCCTCCAATTCTTGATAACTCATGCTGATGGAGGAGAGCCATGGGGTGGACGGTCATGGAAGCCTTTTAATCTGGTCTTTATGGAAAAAAAACATATAACTCATTTGGTGATTCCTACATCTATTATTGTAACTTCTCATTTGCTCCTGCACTTAAGACCAGTTGAAACATACAAGCAACAAACCAATTTCTAGAGAAAAATTTGTGTCTTACTAAGAATAGTTTCCATCCTTTGTGTGTGTTACAACCTAAGTAAAGCTATAGCAATTGAATGAAGAGCTTTTTGCTAAACATTGAATCATAAATTTAAGTTACAATTACTTTCTAGTTTTCAACTCTGATAATGGTTCTATAGTATATAGACAACTTTCCATCTAAATACTCCTCATCAGGAATCAGCAAGCTTTTTACTCTAAAGGGCCAGATGGTAAATATTTTAGGCTTTTCAGGTCATACTAGTTCTGTCATAACTTCTCAGACTTGCCATTGTAGTGTGAAACCAGCCATAGGCAACATGTAAACAAGTGAGCATGGCTGTGTTTCAAAAAAACTTTATTATGGACACTGAAATTTCAATTTCATATAGTATTCATGTGTCATGAATTATTTTTTTGACTTTTTTCCAGTCACTTAAAAATGTAAAAATTATTCTTGGCTTATAGGCCATACAAAATGAGGCAGCAGGCCAGATTTGTCCCATAGACTGTAGTTTACAAACCCCTGCTTTAGGTCATAGCCAGGATGTCACTTTCTGAAACCTTCCTTTTGTGTTGCTTATATAGTATGTACTTAATTGCCACCTCAAATTATTCCTGCTCTAAAATACACATCTTGTCTATACTCCCACATTAGATTGTAGGCTTTATAAGGGTATGGGTGGAATTACTCTGTTCATTGTTAGATCTTTACCATCTAGCACCACACCTGGCATTTTTAATTAATTAAAATGTTCAGGATTATCAGAAATACTTTATTGAAAATATGGATGTTACTGTCCACCTAATTTATGTTTATTGAAAAATAATAAAATAAAATATGCCCTCCTATTCTTTTAAAAAATCCTTAGGAGTATTGCGAGTTGTTCTGTTCTTCTAAAATAAGAGGAAAAAATGACATAAATAATTACTCGTTATAAAGTTAGACTTAGTATTGTTTAATGGGATGTGGGCCAGGAAAAAGGGAGCTGAAATTTTTTGTATAACAATTTCTTGCAAAATGAGAGTGAATGAGGGAAATATATATACTTATACATATGTTTTTTAACTTAATTTTAATTGAGAAATGAGTGGTCTTTTTTTTAATTAATTTATTTTGAGAGAGAGAAAGTATGAGTGGGAGGAGGGGCAGAGAGAGAGGGATAGAGAGAATCCCAAGCAGGCTCCCTGATGCCAGAGCAGAGCCTGAAGCAGGGCTCGAACCCATGAAGTGGTAAGATCATGACCTGAGCCGAAACCAAGAGTCAGATGCTTAACTGACTTAGCCACCCAGGTGCCCCAAGAAGTGGTCTTTTCTGATGTTTCAAACCTGCTCATCCCAGAAGAGGGGTTTTTAGGTTTTGGGTTTGTGAGTTAATGTTTTATGTCCAACCTCAAAGTATAAAATAAACTCCTCTGGGACTATATGGTGGGGAGAAGGTAGCGGTAGAGGTAGATAATGATATAAATGGTAGAGGCAGCTAATTTTGGTGCCAAGCTATTAAGTATTAAAGATTTTTTTAGCTATCATCCTGAAGTAATTCTGAGTAGATGTTGAAGGGCTATGTAATTGGTAAACAGTTTGACTTATAGTTAGCGTTGAAGAGCCATAAAACAACTCTTACGGACTAATGGGGTTTATCACATGTGTTTTGTCTGTCTCTTACCACAACTCCCTCATCTTAACTTATTCCAGGTTTTGAACAATGGTCCTAATAACATCTAACACTTGTAGAATTCTTACCATATGCTATACACTGTGATAAGGGCTTTATTTATAGGGGTTGTTTAATCAAGTCTCCATTTTACATTTGATACAATGCACCAAGAACAAATCTACTCGTGTTCAGGCAACTGGTATATACTGATGGCATAATGATTAGAGTCTAACTCCAGAAACCAGGCTCTCAGTCATCTAGTTGTACTGAGTCGTTAATAATGACGTCATTAATACTCCATGATACTCAATTCTGGTATTCTCTGCTATTGTGATAATCAGAATTATTCTGGTGTTTAGAAAATAAAGAGTAAGTATTAAAACAAATGATCATTGATGTATCTCTCATCTTTCACAGGGAAATTTAGGAACCTTTTTTATTACCAATGTGAGAATTGTGTGGCATGCAAATATGAATGACAGTTTTAACGTCAGCATACCATACCTACAAATTGTAAGTGCATGCATTTTGGTGATCTTGTTTTAATGTAGAATAAATTATTTCTGTTCAATAGTTAATGGAACTTTCAGGATTAGATGAATTCTATCTCCTTTTTTTTTCAAGTTTATTTTGAGAGAGAGAGAGTGAGAGTGCACAGAGGAGGGGTAGAGAGAGAGGGAGAGAGAGAGAATCCCAAGCAGGCTTCACACTATCCGCACAGAGCCTGACGTGGAGCTCAAACCCACAAACTGTGAAATCATGACCTGAGCCAAAACTAAGAGTCGGGCGCTTTAACCAACTGAGCCACCCAGGCGCCCCTCTATGTCCCTCTTTTTAAGTGGCAGCAGTGTAGCTGAGAGCAGACTTTTAAAATGTTGAGAATTTACAACTTCAGCATAGAAAAGACCCAACTGTACTTACATTCAAGGGAAACTCCACCATTATCAACTTGCTATTAAGAGAGATATATACAGGATTTTAAAATTTTTAAAGAAAGATGTGTCTTTTTTCTCTTTTTTCCCTCCCTTCCTCCCTTCCTTCCTTTTTTCTTTTTTCTTTCTCTTTCTTTCTTTCTTTCTTTCTTTCTTTCGATGTATCTTTCTTAGATTCCAGTCAGAGGGCATTAGCTACTAAAGTTTTCCATAACCTTTTCAGAAGTAGATGTATAGTGGTTCTTTGCAAGTATTAAGCACACTGCTCCACACACTGTTTTGGCTGTCTTCACACTTTCTGCTTTTAAAGGCAGAATGAATTCTTTAATTCTGTGAATGAACTGTTTTTCACTGTTTACAGATACAACATTAATACAAGCTAGATTCATACTACAGGTTTGGTGAAAGGAATCAAGATGGTTTTTAGTGATAATGATTTTAGCTTACATTCAATAAAACTGTTAAAATCCAGAATAAGAACTAACTACATCTGAGACCAGTCTGTTTTGAGAGTAAAGGCGGTTCATTTTATATCTTCTGCTGTTGCCGCTATAAGTATGTGATTCAGTGAAACAAATAGTAAACTCCAGTAAACTGAAGAATTTGATTTACATAAGGAAATTACATATGGGACTCTAGTGCAAACTAGGTGGAACGTAAAAACAGTTAATGAAAATCCTGTGTGATTTGCCTCTGATAATCACCCTTATTGTGGGATTTAAGTAGTCTTAAGACTAAGCAGTTTCATTAACAGCTATTTATTGAATAGACACAATGTATGTGGTATCTGGAAAATGTCATTTTTTAAAAGACTTCTGGGTTTACAAGAAGGATGATTCTTTGCAAACTATTCCCAAGCCTATCTTTTTTCAAATGGTTTGATTTCTGAGTTACTTTAAAATATCTGATTGTTAAATTTGCCAAATATTTAGCAAGCACTCTGTGGTAGGTGCTAGAGATATAAACGTGAACATCATGGACCAGTACACAGTTCCTGCCTTCAAAGAGTTGTCAGTCTGGTGGAGAAAAGCAACACAGTAAACTGATAATCATAAAAACTGATAGGAAGAAAATTATTTCTGGCCATCTAAAGAAATATAAGAATTTATAATCATGGCTGGGAAGACAGAATCTGCATAGGTATTTGATAAACTGGTGTTTATATTGTTCATTGCTGTTTTATATGCATTTACAGATGTTATAGCATGCCTGACTGAAACTCTATTATACTAAAAAATTACTGGGTAGTAAACACCCTTGCGCTTTTTGTTCTTCAAATATGATACTTTTTGTTATTTAAGAATACAGTTACCAAAAATGGCCTTTGGAATGAATTCAGCCTGGTCCAAACAACTTGCAATCTGATATCATCACAGTCTGTCACTAGGACAGTCATATTCATGTGACTTTTAAAAACTAACCCAGCCTTAGGAACCACAAAAGATGCTGGCTCTCCAGTACTAAAAGATTGCTGGCCTTTTGTTTAAAATACTCAGAAAAGTTGTGGACTCCCTGATTGTGGGGGATATTGAGTCAGATGATTTTGTGCATATTTCAGAGATGTCTTCTTTTTATTACTCAACAAGTTTGCTGCCTGTTTCGAGTATGAACATTTTCATTTACTTGATCTCAGTGGGAGTGTAATGAAGGAAAGAGGGAGAATTCTGGGTGTTTTTTTTTTATTATGAAAAGTAGTTATTGTTTAGAAGTTAAAAAACTTGTGTTAAGGAATCACTACTATCAGATAGTAAAAATATGCATTTTTTTCTTTTTCATTTTACATCTAGCGTTCAATAAAGATCAGAGATTCAAAATTTGGTTTAGCTCTTGTCATAGAAAGCTCTCAGCAGGTAAGATGTTTTATATTTGTATTAATCTTTAATAGATTTTTTAAACTATGTGACAGTCTATATTTTTAGTTTTATTTATATAGTAACCAGTTTACATCCAAGAAGAATATTAGCTATAACATGAAGTTATATGAAAAGTTTAAAGCTCTATAGTAATTGTCTGCATAAGGAAGAACCTTGCTTATGTTTCTTTATGTTGGGCAAACATAACCATTATCATAATTATGATTATCATTTTTTTATGTTTATTTATTTTGAGATAGAGTGGGGGGGGCGGGCAGAGAGAGAGGGGGAGAGAGAGAATCCCAAGCAGACTCTGAGCTGTCAGCATTGAGCCCAATGCCGGGCTCCATCTCACAAACCGTGAGATCATGATCTGGGCCAAAATCAAGAGTTGGATGTTCAACTGACTGAGCCACTCAGGGGCCCCATGATTATCATTTTTAATGACAGAGTTAAGTCACTGTACTTTTCATGCATTATCTCAGTCTCTACCCTATGATATAGTTACTATTTTTTCTCCATTTTACATTCAAGGAAACTGAGGCTTAGAGAAGTTAGGAACCTTGCCCACAGTCTCACAACTAGTAAGTGGTGGGGATAGGTTTTGATTCAGGTCTGATTCACAAGAATGTCATTGAAAAACACAGATATATACAAATATATAACACATGCACCCTGAGATTTTATACTCCCATATGCAGATTTTACTATATCTAATTATAATTGCTGTGCCCCATTAGACCAATTCTTTGCAGAAATACATTTAAATAAAATATTTACTTGTAAAATCACTGCTCTTCTAAATTCTAAGTTTAAATATGAATGTCTACTCACTCCTTCCCCTTGGCCTGCAGGTTAGTAGCTTCCATTTACTGAGTGGTTGCTTTGTTCCAGGAGCTGTATCAAATGTCATGTATACATTATTTTACTTAATACAATTAGATAACTGTTTTATGGTTAGAAAATTGAGGCTTAAAAGATTAAGGAAAGTATGTTTCCCAGCATCAGATAGCTAGTAAATTTGTTGTAAAACCAGAATTTGACCCCAAAAGTATATGCTCTCAGCTTTCACAGTATGCTACTTAATTTTTTTTTTAGTTTTTTTTTTTTTAAAGTAATCCTTACACCCCATATGGGGCTTGAACTCACAACCCCAAGATCAAGAGTCAGAGGCCAGCCGCTGTCTTCTTAATTTTTTAACACTCTTCAACAACAACCTGTCGTGGTCAGGTTTCTTTCTTAATTCTTCTAGGAGATAGCCTCAGCTAAGCCATTCCCTTTCTACTTTTAATATATGGTTTATGCTTTTTCAAGGTCTAGCTCAAGAAAAACTTAGTTTCCTTGGCCATCACAATATGCAGTGTATATTTTTAATCTTAAAATATCATCTTTTATATTTACAGATGAAATTATATGATACTTGGATATGCTTCAAAATAACCCTGAGTGGGTAAAGGGAGGAGATTTGGGGGAGACAGAGGTTAAAGATGGATCAGACTTGGCCATACATGGCTACTTGTCAAAGCTGGAGATGGCTACATAGATGCTTATTGTACTTTTTATTCTATTTTTGTATGTGCTTTAAATTTTTCATTACAAATATTTTAATTTAAAAAATCAGCTTACCAATGGTGCTCTGAAATAAGGACATTAGAGTTATAGTCTATCATATACTGTAAATACCATTCCCAGGCTTATTTTTTGTTTTTTCTTTTTTTCTTACAGAGTGGAGGATATGTTCTTGGCTTTAAAATAGATCCGGTGGAAAAACTACAAGAATCAGTTAAGGAAATCAACTCACTTCACAAAGTCTATTCTGCCAGTCCTATATTTGGAGTGGATTATGAGATGGAAGAAAAGGTAATTAGTTCAGTATGTACATTACAGACTATGCTGAATTGCTGTTACACAATCTATAAAATTCAGACATAAACACGTGTACAATTTAATCTTGAACTTTGTTTAAAATGATGAATGTACAGATCGCTCAGTGAGTATGACCCTCTTGGCCATCACAAATTTGCGGCTGTCCACCTGTCGGCTCACTGGCTGTTCTGTTGTCATTCCTGCCCTTCTAGGTGAGCGGTTTATTCAGAGAATTGTCCATCTGCAAGGCCCCTATGATGTGGACAGACTTCAATCTCTCACTCTCTTTGATTTTTATTCCGCTTCTGCCATTTGGGCAAACCTTATAGGCTTTACAGATACCGTGGTCTTCCCACAGGGCTGCACAATACAGCACCTCCAGAAGTCTGTTCCATCAGTAGGGCCCAGGTCCATTCCCTATTCCTCAGTGCCTCTGATGTGCCAGTTAGGAAATGTTTTGAATTATCATGTTCATATGTCTGCTCTTTGCTTTCTGTATGGTTTCTGGCTTTTGCCTTTCCTTTCCAGCCTTTCCAGCTGGGACCCTTGTCATCTGGTCTATCACTGGTGTCCTCACCAGCCACTCCACCGGAGATGTCCTCACTGTCTGCCCTATCAGCAGGACCCTTGCCAGAGGCACTGTCTCTGGTGCCCTCACTGACTAGTCTTCTCACTGGTGCCCTTGCCACCCACTCTTTCAACAGTGTCCCTGCTGGTACTCAGCATGTTGAGCCATATCACACAGCATATATATTATCCATCTTTTCTGCTCTTGGACTATAGCATGTGACCAGAGAAGATCAAGAAGTAGGGCTGGACAGCTAAGTTCAAGTCCACACCCTCTGACTTCAGCCAGGCCCTCGTTGCCTGGTAGCACTCCGTGCATATAGTTTTTCTCTCTCTAATATTCTGTGTATACCCCCCTCCCTTCCAGCTGAAACTTCTCTCCAGATTGCTCACTGCATTATACATATGCTCATGCATTTCATCTCCTTAACCATTCTTTTCTGTTTTCCTCCCACCCCGCACTTTTCAGCATTCTCCCTTTCACTCGGCCTTCTTTGTACATTCCTCAGCAGTGTCAGCCCTCCTCCAGTTCCGTCCACGCACACTTCTGTACGCGACTCCCACACCTTTTATTCTGACCTTGACACATTCTCTCACATTACCATGGCTGCAAATGTTCATGAATATTTTCACACAAATGAGCATTCCAAATAACATAAATTGAATTTCTCATTTAAAAGTTTATCTTCATAATTTAAGGAGGTAAATAATTTTCCAAGTCTGTAAGATACACCAGGACTTGAATACCTCAAACTTGGCATACCTAAAATGCTATCATTTTTCCCAAAAGCACCATTCTACTGATGTATCTATTTATTTATTTTTAGCATTGTCAAAGTCAGCTGTGCTCAAAACCTCAGAGATTTCCTTTTTTATTTTTTGACTGTCTTATTTCATACATTCAGTCAATCATACAGCCTCCTCCCTTTTTCTATCCCCTTCTTTACACTCAAACCACAATTACTGTTATCACTTTTCCTTGCATAATAATGTTGTAGAACAATCATGGTCCTTGGAATCTGGCAAACCTGACTTTAATCCCAATCCCATTTATTTGTGATTCTAGGCAAATTTGAGCTACAATTTTCTCATTATAAAATGAAGATAATCTCTCTCATGAAGTTATTGATCATATCCATGAAATGCCAGGCACATGAGAGACACTCAGTATGTTAGTTTTCCTACCCATTCTCTGCTTTTCATTTCTTCTCTTTTCTTCTTTTTTGACCCCCAGTGCATAATAATAGCCAGCCATAATAACTCACTCTTGTCATCTCTTGTAAGTCCCTACTCAAAAGCCACCTCTTCAGGGAGGTCTTCCCTGATTACCATCTAAAACAGCATCCTCCATCATTTTTTTGTCCCTTATCCTTGCTTGCTTGATTGCTTGCTTGTTTTATTTTTGGTACTGCTCATCAGTCTTCTCCACTATAAATAATCTCCATAAAGTCGGGGATTTTCACTATTTTCTTTAACCACTGTATCTCCAGCAATCAGAACTAACACATAATAGGCTCTTAGTGAATATTCATAGATGTTGAATGGCTGCATTGAACACCTACTGTTCCAGTTCACTACTCTAAGAACTTTATATGCATCATTTCATTTAATCCTCCCAACAGTACTCTGAAGTATAATATTATTATCCTTATCGCACAGTTAAGGAGATTGAGGCTTAGCTAGGTTAAGTTACTTATACACAGTTACACAACTGTGAATGTGGTTGAAACATTGAAGCTATCCTCAGAGACTCGGGTCACTCTTGTCAAGCAGTAAACTTCTACCCTACACACCACTCCCACCAATTACCTATAGTATAGATAAAGTCTAAATTCTTTGGGCTGGTATTAAAGAATTTCAGTAGACACCAGTCTACATTTCCTACCTTATCTGCACAGCCGCAGTATCTGGTTGTGTAGCCTGTGCACTGCCCATCTATGAGAACATGGTAAATGTAGTGTGAATGATGCTCCTTGAGGCTCAATACAATAGCCCTGCTAGCTTCTTCTGCCTCTTGGGACTCTTGTATTCTGACCATACTGGATTATTCATCATTCTTCAGCCACTTCCTGTGGTTTCTCACCTTTGCTTTATGCTGGTCCCCTCTGCCAGGAACAGCCTTTCCCCCATGGAAGTCATCTTCATCCTTTAGGTCTTTTAAGGCCTAACTATATGCCACTTTTTTCATCATGAAAATTTCTGGGATTCACAAGCCAGAAGTTGTGCTGTCTATATACATTTTTATTATAATAGATAAATTGCATTTGTTACAGCTACTTTTCATTAGTTAAACCATATGGTATTAATCTTTGACCATTTGTGACTAATAAAAATGGCAAATTCATATGTTTCAACCTAATATTTAGTTATTTGTAATTGTGTTTTATCCTTTGCTCCACTCCCATGAGATTACAGACCTTTTGTGGGTAAGGACAGGAACTTTTTACCCTTCGTAGTACTAGCATAGTGCCTAACACACCAAAGATACTAAAACATTTGAAAAGTGAATATCAGCACCATATTTTATTCTGCTTTACCATTAGAATAGTCCATGCAAATCATAGTTCTTTTAGTTTTCACAAATTCTATTTAATGACCATTTCAGTTGTGAGGAAAATTGAAAATTTGCTATTATCCAAACATAGTTTTTTTTTAAACCATGTGAAAGAAAATCAGATAAAGTCCAACAAGAGTGTTTTTCTTTAAGGCTATCTCTATCATATTAAGTATGTGTAAATTTGTCATTTTAATATTTTTGATGATATTGACTTCATATTTAAACCCTTAAAGTTTAACTGATTTATTACTCAAGGTAGTTTTAATAGAATATAAATCATGATGTACCTGGGTGACATAGTTGGTTAAGTTTCTGACTCTTGATTTCTGCTCGGGTCATGATCTCACAGCGCATGAGTTTAAGGCCTGCTTCAGGCTCTGTTGGCAGTGCAGAGCGGCTTCGGATTTTCTGTCTTCCTCTTTCTTTGCCCCTCCCCTGCTCTCTCCCCTGTTCTCTCTCTCTCTCTATCTCTCTTTCTCTTTCATACACACACACACACACACACACACACACACACACGAATAAATAAGTAAACAGGATATAAACTATGCAGTGATTTTTCTAAGACTTGAGTAGTTTGCAATTGTTTTATCCTTTTACAAGTATTTACAATTCTCACAGCACATTTTACCAAAATTATTTGTTGAATATTATCTCCTTGATGCATTTTAACATCTGCTGATTTTTAGCCACAGCCCCTTGAAGCTCTGACAGTTGAACAGATTCAAGATGATGTAGAAATAGACTCTGATGATCACACGGATGCTTTTGTGGTGAGCATGACAAAAAAGAGCTACTAAAAATCTTATGATTTTTAAAATCTGAGTCATGTTTAATTAAGTAATGGCTTAAGTATGTGAAACACCATTGAACTTGAGACTTTTGAGAGTTATCTTAAACATGAGTTGGAAAGTATTTTTTTTTTAAGTTAGGGACTTTTTCTTTGCGTGAAACTACTTTTAAATTACCAAACTGGGAAATAGTTTGAGAACATAATTTTTCAGATGATTTCAGATCTGCGAAAGATTTTTCATAACCTCAGAATAATAGAACATGTTAAATAGTAAATTAAATTAATTTAAAAATCTGTACTTTCCATAATGAATCTTTATGAGGACTTCCCTTCAACTTATTGGTCTATTATCTTAAAAATGATATTTGAACAATGAACTTTTGTTTCCAAATTTATATTATTTGGCTTTAATAGCCAGAATAATAATAATGCTTTCTATATATTGTGGTGTATAAATCTGACTAGCATACCTCCCTGGGAACAAATATTTTTAAACAAGTGTGAAATTCATGTAAAATATTTAATTATAAACGACTACTACTACCTCAAAAGTATGCATTTGCTGATACATCGAAGCACTGATTGATTTGTTTTGTTTTGCCAGCATCTTATTCTAAACCAAAAGTAGGGATGAAATTTTATAGCTTTTAAGTCATTCTTTTTATCTCCTTTCAGGTTAACAATGCTAATTATATACTAATTACAAAGCACATTTTTTGCAGCTTAAAGCTTGTAGTCATTACTAATGATTGACAAGTGAAATCTGTCACTAGCATAGTAAAGATAGGTGAGAAGACACATAGTAACACATAGTAACAGAATGTGAAATATATTTAGTTCCACAGTTGTTTTATAAATTAATTACCTGTTTTTAGTCCACTGACCTATTACATGTTAAGTATGTGAAATACAATTTTCTTTGTCTTACAGGCTTATTTTGCTGATGGCAATAAGGTAAGGACATTTTACCTATAGTATATGAAAAAAACTTTCTATATTCCAACATTTAGTATTCACAGAACTTATGTGAATCCTAATTTTTGTTTTTTTTCCTCTTCCTTGCCCACCTTCTCTATTCCCATCTCATCCTCTTATCTCACAAAAAGCAACAAGATCGTGAACCTGTATTTTCAGAAGAACTGGGGCTTGCAATAGAGAAATTGAAGGATGGATTCACCCTACAGGGACTTTGGGAAGTGATGAGTTGATCTTGAGTTGAGCTGGATTTCTATTTAAAGATATCTCAAGATTAAAGATACTAGTCGCCTGCTATAAGGCATGGAATAGTTTTTACATTTACAGAAAAAGCTTTTAAGAAAGAGGGTTTTTTTTTTTAATGATTAAGGGAAAACTCATTTATCTAAGATTTCATTGCCTCTTTTCTAAAAATTATATTTAAAATTGTAATCAAAATGTATCTGGTTTGTAAATATGTTTACTTTGTACCTAATGCTTGTAAATTATTAGTCTGCAGTTTTAAATGACTGTATCATTTTGGGTTAATGAAGAATTTATGCAGCATCATTTAATGTTTTGAAAGCATTGTTTAAAAGAATAAGATTATTTTTATGGAGTTATCAAAATAGCTTTCTTAATTATAAAAATCTGGTTTAAATAAATTATCAAAAAGCTCCGAATGTAAGCCAACTCTAATATAAATTATGACCCTTAAACTTGTCATGCTTAGGTGACCATTTCTGTAAAACCTAAAAATTATAGTTAACTCTGAAGTGTATCAACCCTTATGTAATGCTTTGGGCACTATTTTATAAGTAATTTCAATGTAGATTTGACAAGAATACATTTATTTTGTAAGGAAATAGTTTGTAAATAAATAGTTCATTTATTGACTTTCTCCTTGTTTGTGCTTATTGAAACTTCTTTGAATTTTTCAAAAATAGAGTATTCTCTGATTTCTTGGTTAGCTAAGATTTGGCAACTTCTCTGGCATTAGTATTTTTTTGCTGCTGCTTGGGTATAAAAAAACATTGTAAGGAACTTTTGTCAAATCATTGAAATTAGCTGAAGGAGCCCTTTCTCTAGAGGGAAAGGAGTAAGTGTTTGCAGAAACATTTAAAATGAGATGCAGCAATATGTACAAGCATAAATAAATAGTACAACCAAGTGCCAACCTAAGTTTAATAAAAATCAGTGAACAAAAGCTATACATCGGTTTATCTAAAAAGGAAAAGATTTGTACATTTTTAAAGGATGGGGTTATAATAAACAACCTATATTAAGGGGGAAAATGTTTGAAAAATTTATACAGGTCACAAAATGCTGCCAGGAATATATTTAAATCGTTTTTCAAGCAAAATAGACTTTATAATTGCTTACTACTAAGGAATCTTAAATGTCATATCACGGTGTTTGCATCTGACTCATTAATCTTTTCAAATGTTAGTTGTTACTTGTAGAGAGAAATGAGTCATTTATTGTTTAAACAAGGGAGCAGCTGTTCGTTTTTTCTAGTGTGTTAAAACCTTTAGTGACATCTATAAATGGAAAAAAGAGTCAATGAGCTCTTCTTTCAGCTGTTGTTTTAGCAGCTGACAGTACCATTGACTTCACTGTGATGTAAAATAAAAGAAAAAACCTTTACTCATCGATAGAGACCTTGAAGTTTAAAAATACATAATTCACTGATCTGGAGACATTTATTCATTTGACAAATATTTATGGAGCACATGAGGCCCTGGGGCTATAGCATTGAACAAAGCAAACCAAAAAAAAATCCTGTCTTCATGGAGCTTATATTCTTTTGAGCATTTTTATGAATACCAAACTTTGAAATTATTCAGTATTTCTATAGCCCCACTGAGTTCAGACAATGTGACAATATAATTTTGTAATAAGATAGTTCATGAAGAGGTATATGATGTCATCTGCACATAAACAAAGGATCAAATTTTTTTTCAAATCATGACTTCTGCATACCCTAACCAATATGGTGTTCTTTTATAATCAAGAACTTAAATTATAATTTCAGTTATATTCTTTTTTTTTTCATTATATAGTCTTGTTTTCCAAATTACGCAGGTGATATAGCCATCTTCCTGAGTCTGCTGTGGTCTGTTGATAACATTGTTTTCATGGAGTTATATCTGTATTTTAACTTTTTATTTAATAAGGTTATCTTTTGACATTTAAAATATCTTTAGTAATTACATCGTTTGAGTTTTTTCTTTCCCTAGTGTTGACTTTTAACTATTTCTATTTCTGTCCAGTCTTGATGATTCCTTTTAACCTTTTGCCTTTATTTAACTTGATTTATTATTGTTTGCTCTTCAGATCGTATAAATCTTTCGCCTTTTTGTTATTGTTTGCCACATCAGATCCTTTGTAGAGCAAGGCAGGGTATGAATAAGTTAAATAATTTTATGATTTAATTCAATACGAATTAAGGTTTTTCCACTTAAGAATAAAGATAATTCAGTATGTCTTAGAAAACTAGCAGTTTCTCTGCATTTATTATTTCAGTTATGATGGAGTAGTATTATTGAAGGTTTTTAAAAATAAAATTCTAATACATAAATAGAAGTCTTTAAGTTTCCTTCTAAAAGGAAATTCTAAATCCCACTGTTTTAAACAGAAAATAAAAATTTGTATGGAACACTTACTGGAAAAGGGATTTTGCTTAGAGTATTCAGATGAACTCACCTCATATTCTTGACCTTTCCATCATTAATTCAGACAGCCAAGGAGTTTGCCACTAGACCATATTTAGCAGACTGACTCATTTTTATGATTCAGTTTTCTGTTAGTTCAATAAACCATTTTCTTTAAACATGCCTTTATTGGCATATGCTCTAATGCTTTATGTATTTTAAAGCTTTCCACTTCGTTTAAATCTGTTTCTTAGCTGTTTCCTTAGCGATTAAAAGTTCCAGTTGTTCCCTTCAATCTATAACAGCTGCAAGAACAACTCTTCTTTCCAAACTAGCTCTCCTGAATTCCCGTTGTTAGAGTTGGTATCTATATTTAGCTGGTGGGATTAAATTGCAAAGGCTTCAAGCTGGGCAAAGCACACTGATCTGCCTTTTTACAGCTAGACCTGTGTGCTGCGAGGAGCTAAGGCCTTCAGTGTCCCCTTCCTTACCCAGGTTACTCACAAAATGGATTCCCAGCGGGAACTCACAGAGGAACTGCGACTTTACCAATCCACCCTTCTTCAGGATGGTCTAAAAGATCTCCTGGATGAAAAAAAATTCATCGATTGCACCCTAAAAGCAGGTGACAAAAGTCTTCCTTGCCACAGATTGATTTTGTCAGCTTGTAGTCCTTACTTCCGTGAGTATTTTTTATCTGAAATTGATGAGGGGAAAAAAAAGGAGGTAGTATTAGATAATGTGGATCCTGCTGTACTGGATTTAATCATCAAGTACCTGTACTCTGCCAGTATTGATCTCAACGATGGAAACGTGCAAGATATTTTTGCCTTGGCCAGCCGCTTTCAGATCCCCTCTGTGTTCACTGTTTGTGTTTCTTATCTTCAGAAAAGACTTGCTCCTGGTAACTGTCTAGCCATCTTAAGATTAGGACTTCTTCTTGACTGCCCCAGACTCGCTATCTCTGCCCGTGAATTTGTGTCTGATCGCTTTGTACAGATTTGTAAGGAAGAGGACTTTATGCAACTATCTCCGCAGGAACTGATCTCCGTCATTTCAAATGACAGCCTAAATGTGGAGAAGGAAGAAGCAGTATTTGAGGCGGTGATGAAATGGGTGCGAACAGACAAGGAAAACAGGGTCAAAAACCTTAGCGAAGTGTTTGATTGTATCCGTTTTCGCCTTATGACAGAAAAATATTTTAAAGATCACGTTGAGAAAGATGATATAATTAAAAGCAACCCAGAACTCCAGAAAAAAATCAAAGTTCTCAAAGATGCCTTTGCAGGCAAACTCCCAGAACCTAGCAAAAATGCAGAGAAGGCTGGGGCTGGGGAGGTGAACGGTGATGTTGGTGATGAAGATTTACTTCCTGGTTACCTGAATGACATTCCCAGGCATGGAATGTTTGTCAAAGACCTCATCCTCTTGGTGAATGACACAGCTGCCGTGGCTTATGATCCCACAGAAAATGAGTGCTACCTCACTGCTCTTGCTGAACAGATTCCCCGAAATCATTCTAGCATAGTTACCCAACAAAATCAGGTGTATGTGGTAGGAGGACTATATGTGGATGAAGAAAATAAAGATCAACCTCTACAATCCTACTTCTTCCAGGTAAGAAGGGCTACTTTTATAAAAGTAGAGGCATAAAGGAAAGGCTGCTGTTTACTACCCAGTTACCTGATGTGTGAATTATTCAGGCTGCTTGCATTTACTCTACTTGATGTCCTATTCCAGTCCCTTGCACTTTTGCTACTTACAGAGCTGACAGAAGTACTTAGATCAGTTAATTTAACTGCTTGTTAATATTTAATAAAAGGTTTGGTGAAGAATGAAGTTCTAATTAATGTGTGAGGACTCAGATTTTCTTTATACCCTTTTACACACACAATGTTACGTTTATAGCTGATAGTGACTGTAATCCTTGAAAACCCAGTGTTTTAGTAAAACCTAACTCGAATCTTGTAACCTATTAAATAGGTTAGTGTGTTTCCCTAAATTGTAGGACTTTCCACGTTACAAAAATTATACTTGATCAGACTTTCAGCCTTTTTTCAGGTTTTCTTGAACTGATTTGAAGTTCTTAAGGGTAACATTTTATCTGTTATTTATGTTTACTGCCTACAATATAATTTTGTTGAAAATGAAGAGAATTTATGTAACTTAATTTACACACTTTGGGTTACCTTCTGGGAAAAACTACACAGGTGACACTAATTTGAATTCATCAATTATATTTAGAAATTTTTATTTATGATGATTTATTATTTATGACAAGTGATCATATGTATTTGGTTCAGAGTTGTACTTTGACATTATTCCAATTTAATCTATTTTATGAAATCACAGAAGTGTCCCAAGAAAACAAATCCTCCAAACTAATAAACTCTTTGTAGTTTGTTTGAAGCAAGTTTGTTTCATATTATCAACATTATATTTTATCAGTTTATGAAGGAATCAGTGGCTTAAACTTTATAATAATGTCAATTTTAAGCTACTGTGTAGCTTACAGCTAGCTCAGAAGAGTTTGTTTGGGTCATAACTACTTATGGCCTGAGGTTTATGGGCACTTGAACTGGAAAGGCCAAAGATAAGTCTAGAATGTCATACCACAGTCACTGAGTGCTCTCAGTGTGTGACATGCTGTGCCTTCACAAAATACTACCTTTAACCAGCTTTTTCTAATCTTGAAAAATGTAATATACATGTTAATTGTTCTTAATTTTCAAAGTTCCATTGAAGAATGTTAACTATGAAATATAAAAATAAAATAGAAGCTATAATCCTAAGTGTTTGAATCCATGCCAGAAAATTTCCTAAGCTCTAATTTTAAAATCAGTGAAATTTCAGAAAAGCCAAATTGAACTTAAAAGCTAATAATTATATCTAGGAAGTAAAAATGACCTCAAAACACAAATGGACAGTTAGGTATCTAGAAATCATAGATCAAGGAATACTTAGTGTCATCTTTATTCTCTTCCATCCTGTTACTACTCTTTTTTTTTTTATTTAAATTCATGTTAGTTAACATACGGTGCAATATGATTTCAAGAACAGAATTTGTTTATTCTTCACTTACATATAACACCCAGTGCTCATCCCAACAAGTGTCTTCCTTAATGCTCCCCATTAGCCCATCCCCCCACCCCCAACCCCTCCAGGGACCCTCAGTTTGTTGTTCTCTGTCTTTAAGAGTCTCTTATGGTTTGTCTCCCTCTCTGTTTTTATCTTATTTTTGCTTCCCCAATGTTCATCTGTTTTGTTTTTTAAATTCCACATACAAGTGAAATCATATCTTTGTCTTTCTCTGACTGACTTATTTCACTTAGCATAATACACTCTAGTTTCATCCACATTGCAAATGGCAAAATTTCATTCTTTTTGATCGCTGACCACTCTTATTTTTATGGGCACAGCTTCTCATTTCTGGTTCAAGAAACCTGTTTGATGCTCTTTATAGCTACAAAAACAGTTACACAAAGTTGAAGAGGTCAGCTCTCTGTCATTACCCATGCCTTGCTTCTTTTAAAAGGGACAAATAGTGCAACAAGATGCCAGGATAAAAACACATGACTGTAAGAAGAGTTATTTATGACTTACAAGAAAATATGTGTGTGAGAATTTCAGGTTTTATATTATGTTTTTCTGCTTGATCACATCTGTTTAAAATGTATTAAGTTAGGAGTAATATGATCTTTGATTGTGTACTATAAATAGATTATGAGAATTTTTTACCTGGATAAGAGAGGGTTGTTTGTTTTGTTTTGTTTTTCATAGAATTAATAGATTCATCAAATCTTTGAACAGGATCTCATCTTAAAGTAATCTAGGTCCAAACCTTGATTTCAAGGATGAGGAAACTGGACCCAGACAGGTTAAATAGCTTGACAGGTCATCTCTAGAAGAGCCTGGTAGGCATTCTACTGTTACATCTGCTGTAGTCAGTGCCCTAACTGGGGAGAGGATGGCGATGTGGACAGTCCTATACAGCGCGGACAGTCAATGCTCCAATCTATGATTATGATAGCTGCTCTTCCCTTTTTTAAAAAACAAACAATGAATTTAGATAGCTTGTATGTGAATATCACTTAAATATCACTCTGTGAGCTTGGGCTAATTTTTTAAGCTTTCTGTGCCTCAGTTTTCTTGCCTGTAAAACGGAGATAATAATCCTGGAGGACGAACGAGATTACCCACATAAAGCATTCAGTACACAGCCTGTCACAGAGTCAAAACCTCATACATGTTCATTCTTATTTCTGCTATACTACACACCACTTAACGGAAGGATTTTTTTTCAAAAATGAAAACATTAGTGATCACAACCTAGATGTTAAAATTTGTGAATGCAGACCTAACAATGCATATGTGAGGATTAAACTGCTCATCTTATCTAGTTTTAGTTAGTGCTTTGCTTTAACCAAAGTTACTAAGTGAAAAATACATAGGCTTCTACAGAGACCCTCCCTTGACCATAGCCTTTATTATCTGCACCTACTCTTGGTATCCAATTATTCTGGGGTTTATTCCTTCTTCTGCTACACAGACACAGCACTAGAGAGAATGACAAATCTGTAACTGCACTCCTTCAGAAAGCAATTTTCTCATGCCTTCCTGTCCTAAAATGCAAAGTGGAAAAACATAAAATTACCAATAGTAAGTGCTGAAGCTGATGCCTGCCACACCAGAATTACCTACCCAAGAGCATGGGCACCTAGAGAGCTGTCTGAGGCTGGCAGAAGTAGCAGTAGCAAACACAAACAAGTTACTTCCTGATACAATTTTTAAAAAAGATAGAGACAGGGTTTTCCAATGACTTCCAACAAAAGCCTAGGAGGTTATAGCTAGAACACCTGCCTATGTGAGAAATAATAAAGCAAAACAGAGAAACCTACAGAATTTTGAAGAAAAGAAAAAAGGTATTGCCTAACATCCCAGTTGTCTGTGGACTGAGCGACAGGTCCAGCTGTCCTGGATGCTGGCTTGGGGAGCATGTTAAATATAGCATTCGGGGATCACTCACATACACCCCCCCCCCACAGTCACAACTTCTCTCTCCCCAATGCGCTGTTAACAGTTTTATGATGCTTTTTTTGAACCTGAACAAGACAACATGGGAAGAAACTTTGACAAGAAACCTCACAGTTCTAACTGACCTCTAGTGATTCTATTCTTTTCTTTTTCCAGATTTTGATACTTTTAGCTATTTTGGTAAACCAAGTAGATTTTCTCATTTTTCTTGGTAATCCAGATGTAAACTATGATGGAGGGGAGAGGCAGAGAGAGAGGCAGAGAGAGAATCCCAAGCAGCCTTCATGCCATCAGCACAAAGCCTGATGCGGGGCTCGATTTCACGACTGTAAGATCGTGATCTGAGCCAAAACCAAGAGTCAGATGCTTAACCAACTGAGCCACCCAGGCACCCCACTATCTCAGTGTATTCTAAACAACACATAGAATATAGCATATTTCTTGGAACAACTATAACTCTTTTCTAACAAGCTCCACAAATCCTCATATATTTTTCTTTCAGCTTGATAACATAGCATCTGAGTGGGTTGGACTTCCACCTCTGCCATCAGCCAGGTGTCTCTTCGGTCTGGGAGAGGTAGATGACAAAATCTATGTAGTTGCAGGCAAAGACCTTCAAACAGAGGCTTCGCTGGATTCGGTATTATGCTATGATCCTGTGTAAGTTGGCATGACATTTCCTATTTCTTAAGCATTCAGGTATATGAATGCCTACTACATATTCATAGCTTTAGAACCTAGAATTAACTGAAAGCATAGAAAAAGTTTTTTAAAGCACAGAAATTCTACCATCTTTTCATTGCAGGACTGCAAAATGGAATGAAGTTAAAAAACTGCCTATCAAAGTCTATGGCCATAGTGTGATTTCACATAAGGGGAATATATATTGTCTAGGAGGAAAGACAGATGACAAGTAAGTACCTAAAATCTCCTTATGGTTTACATCCAAATGATTTTCTTTTAACATTTTTGTAAGTAAGCTCTACTTCCAACATGGGGCTTGAACTCACAAACCTGAAATCAAGAGTTGCATGCTTTACTGATTGAGCCAGCCAGGCACCCCTCCAAATGATTTTTTTATTGCAAGGGTTCTTCCCTCCTTTCATCTGAATCTACGTACTGAAATGGGACTCGGTTCTCACTTATAATATTTTTGAAGTGAAAGTTCCAAAATAAAATTCTGAAAAGCTATTGGAGGATATTATAAATGATTTCTGAAGGGAAACTGTATAAAATTTAAAAGTTGCTTAAGTATCAAACAATAAATAAAAGTTGCTAAAGTAAATGTGTAGATATTCGGTGTATTACTAGGAACTAACATGACACCTCCATCGTAAGTATTCTTAGAGTGGAAAAGCAGCATTTACGAGCATAATCAAGTCTCTTTTTTTTTTAAGCTTATTTATTTACTTACTTACTTACTTACTTACTTACTTAGAGAGACAGAGAGCACAAGCAGGCTCTGCACTGTCAGCGCAGAGCCCGATGTGGGGCTCAAATCCACGACCATGACATCACGACCTGAGCCAAAACCAAGAGTCAGACGCTTAACCGACTGAGCCACCCAGGCGCCCCCATAATCAAGTCTTTAATTTGGCTAGTTTTTCATTATATTTCACTACATTGAAGCCTGTGGGCTTTCTTATTCTTTTGGCCATAACTAGATAAAAATTAACTGTACCTCTTTAAAGTTATATCTAAAATATAACGGCTAAAGCAGTAGTGCATTAAAATATCATGGATTTGTACGTTACATTCATAAAAGAGAATTTAGATAGTGAGTTTGAAACTGAAAAGCATGGTGACAGAAAAGAGAGCGGTTATTTCCTAAACAATGTTTCACTGATTTACTCCTGGACAGAGGTGATAGTCAAAATATTTAAAACTGGTCACAAAGAGGCACAGATCAAACAGAACAGCTACACCTGGTACACCCACTGGTGCCCAGTTTCTTGTGAGAAAAACAGGATGAAGGTTCATATAACTTGATTTCTAGGCACTTCTCAAGAGATAGGTAATTAGGAAAAAGATCTTGTTACTCAAAGGGAGAAGTGACTTCAGAATGCTCCAGAAGTCAGTCAGTTAAGCCAGAAGCCTGTCTGGTAAAATGAAGATTTTCAGCTTAAATAGTGAGAATTAATTTCTTGCCCCTGAAAACTCTGCCTAATTTGGCTTCTCCTCATTTGCCTAAGATGCTTAATAAATAGAGATAATCCTGGAAAGGGAGCCAGAATTAAGAATTATAAGGGCAAAGCAGGAAAGGAGAGTAGAATATGGAAATGTGCTAGAAATAAAGAACTCTAGGGGCACCTGGGTGGCTCAGTTGGTTAAGCATCGGACTTCCACTCAGGTCATGATCTTGCAGCTCGTGAGGTCAAGCCCTGCGTCAGGCTCTGTGCTGACAGCTCAGAGGCTGGAGCTGCTTCAGATTCTGTGTCTCCCTCTCTCTCTGCCCCTCCCCTACTGATGCTCTGCCTCTTTCTCTCAAAAATAAATAATAAAACATTAAAAAAAAGAACTCTATATTCAGAGTTAATAATTAATCGTTATAATTAAAATGACAAATAGCACAAGAAATGTGATTTTAAAAAAGCAATGGACACCTAAAAAGCAAAAAGAAAAGAAAAGAAAAGGAAAGGAAAGAAAAGAAGAGAAAAGAAAAAAGAAAAAAGAGAACAGAAACAGACTCACTGATACAGGCAACAAACGTGGTTACCAGAGCAGGGAAGTGTTAGGGATGGATGAGATAGGGAAAGGGGACTGAGAGGTACAAATTTCCAATTATAAAATAACTCTTGGGGTTGTAATATACGGCATAGAGAATGTAGTCAATAATATTGTAATAACTTTGTATGGTAACACATGGTAACTAGACTTACTTAGGGGGATCATTTCATATTGTATAAAAATATCAAATCACTATGATGTACACCTGAAACTAATACAGTATGGTATGTCAGTTATACTTCAATTAAAAAATAAAATAAAAATAAATGATTGTTTTAAAAAACAAAGGGTTTTTATACAGTCTATCCATATTAAAAGATAACATATTCTGATATTTTAATATTTTCCTTAATCCCAGCCATCCCCATCATTTAAAGGAAGGCCATATTACAAACTTAGTGCAAAATCTTATTTGGGGTATTTTTCCTGAGTAAATGGAATGGAAAATGCGTATTAAGCAGTATTCTGACTTTGAAAATCTAGTGACCCTGCCAAATGATTTAAATTGTTTCCTTCAAGTGGTATTAGTAACTAGGAAATTGATATGTCAGTAAGAAGCATACAGGTCTTGTTGGTAAGAATACATTAATCTTGAGAATATGATTAACCAGACAGCATTGCTTGATGAATGCCAAAGAACTTTGAAATGAGTCATTATCTAAAAGTAAGCACTAAATCTCACTAGTTAACACCACTGAATTTGAAGAACATGATTTTGTATCATGCCCTTGTCAAGAAGTTTAAAAATAATACTCATAGTCAAATATTAGAGGAAATGCTTCTACTCAAGATCTCTGGTCTTTCATAAGACTAAAGAAAAAAGTTGTCCTCCTAAAACGTTGGGAGTTTTGTTTGTTTGCTTTTTGACTTCACCAAATATATCCAGGGGCACCTGGCTGGCTCAGCATACGACTCTTGGTCTTGGGGCTGCGGGTTTGAACCCCACATTGGGAATAGAGCTTACTTTAAAAAAGCAAAAACATATATACAATGGAATACTACATGGCAATGAGAAAGAATGAAATCTGGCCATTTGTAGCAAAGTGGATGGACCTCGAGGGTGTCATGCTAAGTGAAATAAGTCAGGCGGAGAAGGACAGATACCATATGTTTTCACTCATAGATCTAACAGGAGAAACCTAACAAGGGACCATGGGAAGAGGAAGGGGGGGGAATTAGGGAGAGGGAGGGAGGCAAATCATGAGAGATGAATACCGAAAACAAACTGAGAGATGAAGAGGGAGGGGGAGAGGGGAAGGGGGGTGATGGTCATGGAGGGGGGCACTTGTGCGGAAGAGCACTGGGTGTTATATGGAAACCAACTTGGCAATAAACTATTTAAAAATTGAAAAAAAAATAAAATGACCTTAGACATTTAAAAATAAATAAATAAATAAAAATGTGTTTATTCAAAAAAAAAAGCAAAAACAAAAAAGCCCATAAATATATCCAGTTGATCAATTATTATTTACCATTTTGAACTCCCATCAGTAAGTTATGGATAACTTTAAGGAACTCTGAGGAACATACTAAGAATAATTCAGGTGAGTACAGGTTTTCCTAGTAGCATTTAGCATATAAAATTGCTCTCCCTGGGGCACCTGGGTAGCTCAGTTGGTTGAGCATCCGATTTCGGCTCAGGTCATAATCTCACGGTTCGTGGGTTCCAGCCCCGCATCGGGCTCTGTGCTGACCGCTAGCTCAGAGCCTGGAGCCTGCTTCAGATTCTGTGTCTCTTTCTCTCTCTGCCCCTCCCCTGTTCATGCTCTGTCTCTCTCTGCCTCTCAAAAATAAATAAATGAAAAAAAATTTTTTTAATTGCTCTCCTTACTCATCTATTCAGATGACTAGTTGTCTAATCTATAATCCCGGATTTCTTAAAATGCATTGGTGTATTGGGAGTATACTAAAATGAAACGAGCCATAATATTATGGAGTTAAATTTAAAATAGGTACTTTCATACCTAATTATTTTTTAATTAACTTATTCATTCCGAGGAGAGTCAAACAATAAAATAAACTTAACATTTTTGTTACTTGTCACAAAAAGGGTTTATGAATTTTTTTTAACGCTATTTGTGTCTTCTGTTGAATTTAGCAGCAGATAGGATTAAAATCTACTCTGGGCAGTTGCCGAAGGGAAAGGTACTCCCTTTCAGTACCAGTCCAGGAGTCCAGTAGTATACTTAAGTTATAAAATAGTTTTAGTCCCCACATTTGCTGTTGTCCTTCACTTGTGCCATAGGTTCACATTCAGAATACTTTTGAGTTTTTCTAATTCTGCTAATTCTATATATGAGATGGGAAGCAAAGTTAAATGATTCGTAAAATTGTTTCTTTCAGAAAAGAAAGGTTCTAAAAGGACCATTTTGTTGTCTTTTATGTTTACAGAAAGTGTACAAACAGAGTGTTTATCTACAACCCAAAAAAAGGAGACTGGAAAGATCTGGCTCCAATGAAAACCCCTCGTTCCATGTTTGGAGTAGCCATACATAAGGGCAAGATTGTGATTGCAGGAGGCGTCACCGAAGATGGTCTTTCAGCTTCAGTAGAAGCTTTTGACCTCATAACCAATAAGTGAGTTGCTGGATCTTACCAAAGCATATGAATCACTCTACTTTTTAAGTTTGGATGAAAATTAAGCTTTCTGATTAGGACAGAGGGAGAGAAGGGTGGGGAGGCAAGGATTAAGATAAGTACCTGGGTTCCTTCTGCTGTTACTGGGTGTGAAATGCCTAACATTTTGATGCATTGCGTGTATTTGTAACTTGGAACACATAATCCTCAAGTTAATGGTGGAGTGTTCAATTTGTCCTTATTTGTTATTAACTTTACTTTATGAATTTAGTCATGCAAAGGTAATACTTCTGAATAACTATATACATGTGAATGGATATACATGCTTCCATACAGTGTTTTGATTTGAAATACATAGTTTCTTCAAGCCTGAAAAGACCACCACTTAGCTTATGATATTTGTAAAGCATGAATATTTCAAATGTTTAATTCTTTTATGCTCTTTATATTTTTCTTAAAATTTTCACTTATATGCTTTTATTGGCTTAGCGTTAATATGAAAAGATATTTGACAGATATTCTTTATGTAAAATTAGTCTTTTTCAAATTTTTGATTTCACTCATCTGGATAAGTATATAGTTTTTACACTCCTAGTTTAGCAATGAAGAAAAATTAGAGCACTGTCATTACTTTTTTAAGGAACCATGTTTGCCTGATTACAAAATATACTTTCGTATCTGAAAATCACCAAGGAACTTTTATGGGAGAGGATTTAAATGATCATTAAAAATCGTGTTTTCAAAAACTATCATATGGGTAAACACTCAGAAGACGTTAAAGAAGCAGCACACAGGGGAGACTATAAACTCTATGTTCTTAACTTTTTCATTTGTATGTGTACATGTTTAAATTTCTATGCTTTTTGAAAAAAACAAAATGACACTAAAATGTTGCTTATGATTATGTCTGGAGGGTATGATCATGGGTGGTATTTGTTTTCTTCTATACCTTTTTGTATTTCCAGGTTTTCTACAATATATATGTGATATTTTATAGTTAGGAAAATAAATAATATGTTTAGAGAAAGGTCCACTTTTAATGCCAGAGCAATAGAATAGAGAGAGAGTTGCCAAAATGACTCATTCTAGACTCGATACATCCAACTGATTTGGTTGATTTTATCATGAGTTTTCCCATTTCATATGGCTTTAAACATTAAAAAGTTCCCTTAAATCCTTTATTTAAAAAGATGAAGTCATTAAAAAGAAAATTACCAACTCTAGTTTCTAAAGTAGGTTAATTTCATGCCTTTACTGCAAAGGATTTAGAGATTTCTTGAGAAATTATGGAAATCAGAGTTTTCAAAAGCTTGTATTACCATTCAAATGAAATCCAGCTCAGTAAGACCTAGGAGACCTCGAACTGCACCAAGCCCCCAGTTTATGGCACACATGTTGATAACAGTTGCTGAACATGCTAATTGATGAAGGTGAAATATTCTGAGATTGACATAGTGAGGGCTTTATATTTAATCTGGTTCCATCTTTCAAATAAAGACATATTTAGATAGTTTTCAGTAGCAAAACTTAATCTTCTAATTTTAGATGCCTATGCTACTTGAATTTTTAAATTATAATTCCACATAATTGTTCATAAATTTGGCATTTCCTTGGGTTTTACATTGACTGTATTTTCAATTAATTCCTAGATGGGAAGTAATGACTGAATTTCCCCAAGAGAGAAGTTCCATCAGTTTGGTCAGCCTGGCTGGATCCCTGTATGCCATTGGTGGTTTTGCCATGATTCAACTGGAGTCTAAAGAGTTTGCACCCACTGAAGTCAATGACATATGGAAGTAAGTTTTTCTGACTCCAATTTTTTTGGACCAAATATTAAATCAAATAACTGATAACTGATGAAACAAACAATTTTGCAGTAAAGAGTAAGCCAGACTTTCCCAACAAGTATGCTTCTTCTTGGTAGTAGACTAAACACTTTTTGAACCTAATTGAACTTTTGCACGTGCCACTTACTTGATGATTAAGTACTGCTTCTAATTAGCCATGTGCTTGGGAAAGAACTTATCTAGGCCTGTTTCTTAATCAGTAAAATGAGATTCAGACTGTTGATTCTTTAATAAAGCTCTCCTCCAGCTCTGAAAGTGTAATACACTAGGCATCCAGTAGAGCAAAGGCTGCTTCCAAACCTTTCTACCAGAAGGTACTTTATTTCCTAAGAGTTCTGAAGAAACATTTAACTTCTTGAGTTTTCCATGAATTCATTAATTCTATTTTGAATCTAATTTAAATGGTTTTTCAGTTTTTGAGGATTCAGTTACAAAAGCTTTTTAAAAAAGAAACAAGTGGAAAGGAGCAATTCATTTACCTCTCAGATAGATGCTGGGCAGGTCTTCCAAGTTATGACACTTGTAGTTGTTATTCAGTTGAATATTTTAAAGTTAAGCTTAAAATGAATGTAGTATTTATACAATGTTTGGAGGGGTGAATTTTACCATAGTTTCTAATGCAGTGAATGTCCTTTGGAGACCAGGGTGCATATAGGAAGTCTTGGGAGCAGAAGTCTAGGTTGTGTCATGGAGTCACATAGCTGGGGCAGGGCATACTGTATGCAGATGACTGGTTACCATTAGGATACCACATTGTCTGTCAAATGGCACCTGCTGCCTTCAGCCCGGGCACTGTGCTTGCTGATGAAAATTTATAGGAGATAGATCTCAGTTGCCTGAGGTGAGCATTAATGAGTTCATACTGTACACTCATCCAGAAACTGCCAAATTCATGCTTTCCCTCTCAGCTTAAAGGCCAGCCCTCACTCTCAAGGATGGATGCCCTTTCCTGGCCTGTCACCAAATTGTCTGGAACCTTGGTACTCAAAGTATGGTCTATGGACCAGCAGTGGTGGCATCTTATGAGAGCTTCTTAGAAATGCAGAATCCCAGGCCTCACCCCAAACTTAATCAGTATCTTCATTTTAACAAGACTCCCAGGTAATTTGTTCACACATTTAAATTTGTAGGGATAGCTTTGGAAGAGCGATCAGTGAAGGCATACCACCAAGGCTGAGAGTGGAAAGTGGATATTATTTGTTCTATACTTGACCCAGCACATGCCTTATTCCCTGGTGAGCTGAAAGGCTGAAAGACTGGTGGTTCAACCAAGGAATTATTTTATGCATCAAACATCATTTCCTTATGTTGTTATAATAGTAACTAGCTGTGTAGAAGTCAAGAAAAAAGTAGCTATAAAGGGAAGTTAAGTATTACTCATCTCCCCTGACCCCAAAAGAGGAGGAGGAATAAAAAGAAACTAGAGATTTCCAGGGAGAAAAGAGGCTAGACTTAAGGAGAAGTTGAGATGGAAAAAGGCTGGAAGCAGTAGAGAAAAAAAGAATGAAATAATGGAGGGCTGTGAAGGTTAGGATTTTTGGAAAACAGGAAGAAGCACAAAGAGTGAATAGGCAGTGATCCTTAACCCTGGCTGCACATTAGAATCACCAGGGATGCTTTTAAAATATACCAGCGCCTGGACCTTAATGCAGGCCAGTTAAATCAGGATTTCTGCAGTTAGGTCCCAAAACCTTCTCAGGTGATTCTACTACGCAGCCAGGGTCGAGAAACACTGATGTTAGGGAATGGTGCTGTCAATCAGCTAAATCCCACATGAGCCACTATGGTTCCTAACGGCGGTCAAAAGCCAAGTTGCTTCAGCAGGAGGATGTTGTAGGCAGCAAAGTAGAGCATCTCCTGCTAAAAGTAGCCCTTACATTACTGAGGGGAGCTTGAAAGAGGGATCCTCTCTGATTATGTTTTATTTTGTGATTACGACAGTGGTTCCCAAAGTTGTTTTGCTCACTGGAATCACCTAGGGAGTTTCAAAAGGTATCAACACCTCTTTCCTACCTCTATGGACTATGACTTCATTTTCTAGGATATGGCCTAGGCTTTGAAACTTCCAAAAGACCCCTGGATGTTCTAATATGCAGACAAGTTTGGGAACCGCCAAACTGGGGAAAGGCAAGAATGCATTTATCACTGTCTGCTTGGCTGTAAAATTTTAAATTTAGGTACTGGTGTTTTCCACATGGGTGATAAAATCTAGAGCAATAATTCTCAAATCTTGCCATGGATTAGAATCACATCAGGAACTTGGAAAAAGTGTTCATGCCCAGGCCATACTCCATACCAGTTAAATCAGTCTCTGGGGACAGGACCCAGGCATCAATATTTTTAATGTCCCTATGTGGTTCCAAATGTGCAAGTCAAATTTGAGAACCAGTGATCTGCTATGGTTTCCAAGGCAGCATCAGCACTACACTACCTGTGTACTTGTTAAATATGCACATTCTCAGGCCTTACCTCAAATCTACTAAAACTCTAGGGGTGGGGGACCCAGCCATCTGTGTTCTAGCAAGACCTCTAAGTGACTCAGATGTGCTCTATAAGTTGACAGCCACTTAAATTCTACTCCTAAAACTAATATTACACTATATGTTACCTAACTAGAATTTAAATAAAAACTTGAAACATTTAAAAAAAAAAGTTGAAGACCACTGATCTCCAGAAAGGTGGCTGCCCACTTGTCCTCAACTTCCTGGGAAATCTCTACTCACACTTGCAGAGATGAAAATAAGAGATGAAAACTATCAATATACCACATTCTAAACATATAGACCCTCTTAGTGTGATGTGTAAAAAAACCAAAAACCTTCCACTCTTGTATTTTTTGTTGAAATCTTTCCATTATTTAGGATTGACCAAGCTTAAAGTAAAAATATAACTGTCAGGAAGCAAATGCTTTTAAGCCTTACTTAACCTGCTATTGCTTAAATGTGGTCACTTTTTCATTAAGTCATTTAAAACCATTCTTTATCTTTTAATTTGTTGCCCGAAATTTTGTATAGGTAATTAAGGTTCTTCCTTTTATTAGTGGTAAAATATTTTTTGTCTACTTTTCTTAACATAAAAATCACTTGGTGCACGGTACAAATCTTGAAAATTCAATTTGGATTATTGATAAAGTTAAGTCAGATAGCATATATCTTACATAAGTATCAGCTAATTTTAAAAATTATTACTATAAATCATCATCATCATCATCATCATAGAATGATTTGGGGGTATGTGCCAAGTATTGATAGCTTCTGGAAAGGGGAGAATACTAAGGTGAATAAGATACATTATTTGCCCTCAAATACCCTTGAGCTTGTTGAGGACATAAATATGGGGAAAATTTTTAAATAGAATGGTAACTGCTATAACAAATATTATATAAAGGACAATGTGAGAAATGAAGGGAAAGCTACAAACTCTGCTTGAGGAAGGTGAAAAAGGCTTCAGAGAGGGCAGCATTTAGGAATTCCTCATACAGAGAATGCATTCCAGGCACCAGGCAGAATAGAGGCACACATATTTCAAAACAATTCAAGTTCCTGTATCTTTATAACTGTGAACATTCCCTGAGGAAACAACCTAACACTAGTTCTTACCTAACGTCAAATGCAAAGTCCCATAGTACTCACACAGGACAATAAAGCAGAAGGGAATGGATTCTTCTGGAGTGCTCACTAGTGTCAGCTGGCATGCCGGGCACAACTGTATGGGAACGATTGAAATTATAATTAAGGTGACTAGCTGTCCCTGTACTTTCCAGTTCTTACTCTTAAGGTATAGTCTGCTGACTTTGACTCATAGATACCAGCCATCTTTATCAGTCCAAATGCAAATGATTGAATGTATAACTATTACTCTTCATCTCTAAACAGTCTTTGATTCCCAGAGAAGGCTTAACTGCTTAAGCATTCAGATTAAATACCATGGCAGTAGTTCAGACATATGCTCAGAGAAAGCATATTTGAGGAGGAATTCAAATGTTAATGTACCAGTCAGGTGTGTCCTACTCTGGATAGGAGCCAATAAGGTTTTCTCAAAGACCCACATTCATATATTTAATACAAGGAAATATACAGAACTATCTATTTAAACACTGCATATGATTACTTTTTTTTTTTTTCTTCATCAGGTATGAAGATGATAAAAAAGAATGGGCTGGGATGTTGAAGGAAATACGTTATGCTTCAGGAGCTAGTTGCCTAGCAACACGTTTAAACCTCTTCAAACTGTCTAAACTATAAACTGGGAGGTGAACAAACAATAGAATGGAATGTGGTTTGTTTGGATAATAGGGCTTTAATTTATTATGTTTTCAAAAGCCTATACAGAGATTCATGTAGAAATTATTCACTAATTACTGTCCATGAGGTTAGCAGTGGGTGTCAAAACCTCAAAGCCATTGAATCTTCAATGTAATGATCGTTGTTTAAAACCATTTTCTAGTAAGAAATTAAATATTAAGTTGAACAGATTATTTCTTTTGTTAATCTGTCTCGATTGTAAAGAAGTTTTCTAAATTTGAGTTGTTTACTAATTCTTTCATTTGCATTGTTATGGTAACTTTACATTCATTTTCTATTATAAATGAAATTGGAGAATGAAATATGTACATCTACATTTTTTAATGTTTAAAATATCAAAAACTTTCACTTGTGCTTCAAGATATGACAAGATTCCTATGCATTATATTAAAGATTACATGCCATGAGAAAATTTTGGAAATGCTATTTTAAAAGTATAATAAATGGGTCTCATTTGAAGGGGAAAAACCTCTAGTCAAATTCAGGTGGTCTTTATTTTTTTCTCCATTCCTTTCGTGACACTAGTATATTATTTGTGATTTAAATCAAATTTAATTTTTTGGGGAGGGCACCTGGGTGGCTCAGTTGGTTAGGCATCCAGGTTTCGGCTCAGGTCATGATCTCACAGTTCCTGAGTTCCAGCCCCGCACTGGGCTCTGCGCTGACAGTGCAGAGCCTGCTTGGGGTTCTCTCTCTGCCCCTCCTGCTCTCTCTCTCTCTCTCAAAATAAATAAATAAACTTTAAAAAAATTTAGTTTTTTAAAATTTTATTTAAAACCAGTAAACCACAGTCTTCAAGCCATTAACTACAGTATCTGTGGTAGGAGGATTAGAGACTGTCCTTAGGAAATGAACTGATTCTTTAAATTCCTGGGCAGAAGTTGAGGCCAGTGAGGTACTGGAGGGGGGTGTTTATTTGTCAGTTTAAGTTTTATCTATATTTTCCATGAAAGAGCTACCTATTTGCAAATTTCTGATAGAAAGGTGACTGGGGTGCCCGGGTGGCTCAATCAGGTAAGTGTCCAGTTCTTGATTTCCGCTCAGGTCATGATCTCACAGTTTATGAGATCAAGCCTCACATGGGGCTCTGTACTAATAGCACACAGCCTGCCTAGGATTCTCTCTCTCCCTCTCTCTGCTTGGTCCCTGCTCATGTGTATGTGCATGCTTTCCCTCTCAAAAATAAATAAACTTTAAAAAGAAAAAAAAAAGGCGACTGTATTATTGCATTTTCTGGGATGTGAAACCCTATCTTCAAGCTGTTTATTGTTAGTGTACACACTAAGTTGACTCCTTGGTGTGTCCACAGGCATCACAGTCAACTCTGTGCAAGTCATCAACTACTCACCGCTTATGGGTTTCACATGCTTTTGCAGACATGTTCGACTTCTATCCTTACACGTCTTTTTCTGAGCAATCTGACTTGGAGCTAATTTGGAGTATTCCATTATTATTTGTTAAGCAATTTCATAAAGAACAGATGAGTGTTCATACAGTGTTATTGTCTCTACCAAAAATATGGAAACATATCCAATAAAAATCAGTTTTACTTTGGATCTTTGAAGTAGAATCCTGGCTACTTTTCTGTATTGGCAAAAACTGCTCTAGACTATCTGTGATTATATAATCAACAAATCCTGAAGATGGGAAACTCTACAGGTTATTCAGCAGATAAACTGTTTGGAAGAGAAAGGGATTGTGTGGGATACTTCTAGATTAAGACATATTTAAAAGGTTGAGGGGGCAAATTATGGTGTCTAGAGATGCAAATTTGAGTGATAAAACTGTCAGAGGAAGTGCTTACAATAAAAGCAAGACAGGGATGCCTGGGTGGCTCAGTTGGTTAAGCCTTCAGCTCTTGATCTCAGCTCAGGTCTTGATCTCAGGGTTGTGAGTTCAAGCCCCATGTTGGGGAGAGAGTGCAGATCTACATAGACATGAGATTAAGTTGTAAAAATAATGCTTTGGGATGCTGGAAATGTTCTGTAATTAAATAGTGGTAATGGTTGCACAAACTTGTGAATATTCTACAAAACCACTGCATTGTATACTTTAAAATGGTGAATTTTATGGTATATGAATTATATATCAATGAAAAAAGAATGCTTTAAAAAAAGAATGCTTTTGTTTATAATAACTCCAGTTATTTAAATAGAAAGATCATCAAACAAAAATATATAAGAATATATACATAAAGAAAACCATTTGGATAGGGCAGCCTAGAGGAAGGAGAGTATGAGATGTGGTTCACGAGAAGTCACATTATGTGTAACAATAAGTGAAACGTACATCAGGGTCATTTAATCAACATTTCCCTGTATTCAAAGTACACAATAATTAGGTTTTCATTTATATTCAAAGGAAACAATTTGTAATCCTTATCAGTCTAATCATTATATTCTAAAAGTGTTTTTTTTTTTTTGCTTACTATTATATATTGAATTTCACACCATGCAAAGTAATAATGTTTTAAATAAGTACTTCAACTAAACCTAACTACTCTTTTCAAGGTTACCAATGATTTTCATGTTGCTAAATTTAATGGTCATTTCCCAGTACTCATTTTACCTGAGCCATTAGCAGCATCTGATACAACTGCTCACCTCGTCCTCCTTGAAATGCTTTCTCTACTTGGTTTCTAGGAAGTATTCGTACCTGTGACGTTCCCTCCTACCCCACTGGCCACTCGTGGCAGATATACTATATGCACTGCTGTATTCCCAGCACCTAAAACAGTTACCGGCACGTAGTAGGCACTCAAAGAATGACTGTAAACTATTTTGAGTTTCTTAAAAGCTACAAGTCTTTTATATTAAGAATTTTATACAATTTCCCAACCAGATAGTAGAGAAAGTATTAAGTATTAGAGAAAGTAAAATGTCTGTTTATTTTATTAGGTATTCAATTGATCTTGAAATCAGTCAATTCTGTACTATTATTTTTCAATTGAGTCAGGCCACTTAATTAAAGTAAGTTCAGATGTGACACACCAGCATCACTAATTTTAAATAAAAACTACAATCATGATTTGTCTTCTCCAAATATGCATTCTCTCAGGTAGTCCATCCGAGCTTCCTTTGTTGACAACGCCATAGAGTTCCATTCAAAATGCGGAATCTGTAAAATAAGCAATGTAGTTTGAATGAAACTTTTAAAGCAACAACAAAAAAAAACAGGGAAGACTTGTAAGCACTACTGAGCTGAATTGTCGGAGCTTATTAAATTAGTTTACATAAGCATAAACCATTTTTAGAAGCCAAGTGGGTTCTTCTCCCAGATAGACCCCAGATACCTTCCTCTGCCTCACAGCTGCTTTCATCCTCCTGTTACTACAATACCAACAGTGTACCTTTCCTACATACACACTAGCCTTTTTCTCTTGTATCTCTACCCATCTCCACAATCCCTCTCTCTCATAAGATAAATATAAAAAACGAAAGATCTTCTAGAGACAATAAAATAAATGATTTTTATTTCCTATTCGAAAAACATGAAGAATGCCTGTTTTGGAGATATTTTAATGTAACTTTTTTTAATGTTAAAAAAAGGTAATTCTAGAACTTTTACATTAAAAGGGAACACTTAATTCAATTCCATTACAGAGATGCCATCACCAAAATCCTGACTGGCACGGGGGTGGGGAGAGGGGTGGATTCTAAAGAACAAATAACTGGTTGTTTTTTTTTAAACAAATAAATTGAAAGAAAAAAGAAAGAGGCAAGCTATAGATAAAGAGACTAAAAAAAGCAGGTAATTGTAATTTATGGACCTTATTTGGATCCTGATCAAAATAAATTGTAAAAAAAAAAGTATAATAAATAAATAAATTAATTAATTAAATTAAATTAAAGGGAACACTTACTGGATGAACCTAGAGGGTATAATGCTAAGTTAAAAAAGTCAGAGAAAGACAAATACCATATGACTTCATTCATGTGTGATTAAGAAACAAAACGAACAAAGAAAAAAAAGAGACCAAAAAACCAGAGTTCTTTTTTTTTTTTGAGAGAGAGAGGTAGAGAGAGCGAGCACGCACATGTACATGCATGCAAGCGAGGGAGGGGCAGAGGAAGAAAGAAAATCTCTGCTGACAGCTTGGAGCCCAGCACAGGGCTTGGTCTCACGACCATGAGATCATGACCTGAGCCAAATTAAAAGTCCCATGCTTAACCAACTGAGCCACCCAAGAGCCCCAAATACCAGATTCTTTTTTTTTTTTTTTAATGTTTATTTATTTTTGAGAGAGAGAGAGAGACAGACAGACCGTGAGCAGGGGAGGGGCAGAGAGAGAGGGAGACACAGGATCGGAAGCAGGCTCCAGGTTCTGAGCTGTCAGCACAGAGCCCGATGTGGGGCTAGACCCATGAACCGTGAGATCATGACCTGAGCCGAAGTCGGATGCTTAACCGACTGAGCCACCCAGGCGCCCCATTTTTAATGAAAAAAGAAATTTTTTTAATGTTTACCAGATTCTTAAATACAGAGAATAAACAGCTGGCCGTCAGATGGGAGATGGGTGGTGGGATGGGTGAAATAGATAAAGGGTACAAACTTCCACTTGCAAAATAAATAAATTAAGGAGATGAAAAGTAGAGCATAGGGAATTTAGTCTGGAAGACTGCAAAATGTTTGAGGACAGATGATCCCTACACTTAACTGTAAGCACTGAGTAATGAATAGAATTGTTGAATCATTATGTTGTATACCTGAAATGAATATAACAATGTATGTTAATTATACCCAATTTTTTTAAAAAAGGAAACACACGTGCATCTAGTTTTATGAGTTTTTTAGGGGCAGAACTACATGAGTATTTCATACCTGAATTACACGATACCCCATAATTTCCAAATGTCGTTTTTTCATAGCAGATTTTCCCTTTAAATGAGGGATGTTTCTACAAAAAGCTCTTGAATCCAAAAATTCCAAAGCAATCCTACATAAGATAAAAAAAAATATTTACTTCTGAAATCAAAATGAGAAACTAAATAATTATATGCATTTCAGGAACAAAGTTACATCTTCATAAATTAACAAAAGTCAAATGAATATAAATGAGTATGCTAACTTATTATTCTACTTAAATTGGTAACTAGTGACAAATAAGCCTACTCATTAGAATTTATACATTATAGTAAAAATTTCCATGCTTTCATTTGTTTTTTTCCTTATCCAATATATATTTATTATGCAACTACCATATGGAAAGCACTCTGAGGGACACAAACATAAAGAGACACAGCTTATAGTCTAACAAAACATGTGATACGTATTAAGTAGCTGTAATGCGGTGTAGAAAGTGGCTAAGTGCTATTGGATAAGTAGAGAAGTATGGGAGCTCCAAAGAAGATACTATTTACTTCCACTGAGGACAATCAGAAGGTTAGCACTTTATTTAGAGAGACTGCTAGGCTTTGGACAGCAAAGGACAGACATTAAGGCAGAAGACACAAGAAAAGGAAAGGCAGAACGCATGAGATGCATGAGCAGCAGATTCTCCTACAATCAGTCCTTGATAACGGAGTTCATTAAATTATGCCAAACAACGTTTAATTAACAAAATCTGAAATTAAGAAATAAGTTGGTACCTTTCAGCTCCTGGTGGCAGTCTTGATCCAGTTATTTGGGTATTTGGTTCCCAGTGCATTTCTGGTAGTTTTCCCAAAGTTATATTATTGCTTCCATACGGAAGAGGTTTTTTTCTTTTATCCAAAATACATTCAAAATCTATTAGGAAGTACAGGAATCAACAGTATGAATTAAGAAAATTCCTACAGGTAAAGGCTTAAAGATATATTTTATTTTAAAAATTTTAACATTTATTTATTTCTGAGAGAGAGAGAGACAGAGAGAGAATGTGAGTGGAGGAAGGGCAGAGAGAGGGAGATAGAGGATCCGAAGCAGGCTCTGCGCTGTGAGTGCAGAGCCTGATGTGGGATCAAACTCACAAACCATGAGATCATGACCTGAGATGAAATCAAGAAGCCTAGATGAGCCACCCAGGCACCCTAAAGATATATTTTAAATATGTATATACACATACATACATAGACATACATATATACAGACACACACAAAAGAATGATGAACCTCCCTAATTACCCAACTTGTTTTATAAGATCTAGTCCAATGGCACCCGTCTTTGAAAATCAATCAATACAAATCAACCAGCAAGTATTACTAAACAAGATTTAGCATGGAGTTATATTTAGCACTAGTACAGGCCAAATCACATTAAGTTTTATTTTAATCCTCTTAAATCTCTTGGTAACATCTGGAGAAAGCTAAACCCACTCATCTGAAGGCGAAGGTTCAAACAAGTATCTTGTCTTTCTTGTATGAACTGTACATGAGAGTAACTAAACAGTTGATATGGGTAAGTTCTCTTTAGACAAATTCCAGCTAATGCAGAAGAAATGATAAATACAGAATATCACTACCACTCCTAATGAATGATGGATTTAGACAATAATTATAATGGTTAATAAAATCTGTAGGTGAAAAACTGATAGGAAACCTTTCTAATGGATGAGCTGATTAATCTTTAATATAATAAAAACAGAATAACCAGCATTGTATGCCTTCTGATATGATGCAATAAGAAGTACATACCACCTATGAAATAGTCTGGGCAAAATAAACAACAAAAAAAAAACCCCAACCTAAATCTAGCCTGAATCTAATCAAGCCTCTAGATCTAAGGACTGGCTTTACAGGAAAACAAAGAGGAGATACAGGAGCATGTGATAAAACAGGGTTGCAACTGGAAAAGTCTAGAATGTGAAAATAAATTTTTTTCAATAAATAAATTGTAAGGGGAAAAAAAGTAGAACTTAAAAATGTAATGTTTGGATCCCGATTTTAAAAAATAAACAGTAAAACAAAACATATAAAAGACAATTGAGACATTCGAACATTGACAAGCTTGTGATATTAAGAAATTATTGGGGCACCTGGGTGGCTCAGTCAAACATCTGACTTCAGCTCAGGTCATGATCTTACAGTTCCTAAGTTCCAGCCCCATTATCTGGCTCTCTGCTGTCAGCACAGAGCCCACTTCGGATCCTATCTCTCTGTCTGCCCCTACCAAGCTCTCACGCACGCACTCTCTCTGTCAAAAATAAACATGTATTTTTTTATGTTTACTTATTTATGAGAGAGAGAGAGAGAGGGAGGGAGACCAAGAGAGAGAAAATGAGCAGAGGATGGCAGAGAGACAGGGAGAGAGAGAATCCCAAGCAGGCTCTTGTCAGTTCAGAGCCCGACGCAGAGCTCAATCTCACAAACCTGAGATCATTACCTGAGCTGAAATCAAGAGTCAGATGCTTAACCAACTGAGCCATTCAGGTGCCCCAAAATATAGATATATTTTAAACAGTACAGATTCACTTTCAGAATTTATTTATTCAATAAATTATATGAGATATTCAACACCTTACTGTAAAACAAGCTTTGTGGTAGACTATTTTGCCCAACTATAGGCTAATGTAAGTGTTCTGAGCACATTTTAGGTAAACTAAGCTAAGCTGTGATGTTCAGCATGTTATGTGTGTTAAATGTATTTTTGACTTACAGTATTTCCAACATAAAATGGGTCTATTGGGATATAACCCCATGGTAAGCCAAGGAAGATCTATGTCAGTCTTTTAAAACCATCCTCTCACAGTGAGTATAAGTTGTTCCCCAATACCTAATACTTCCGTTCATTTTTAATAATAGAATTAGCTGAGTACATGATAATTCGGAATAAAAACCACATTTTCTAACTTACACATAGCCAAGTGTGGCCATGGGGTATAATTAAAGATGGTAAGTTCAGAGGCCTCTGGGTGGTTCAGTTGGCTAAGTGTCCAACTCTTGATTTTGGCTCAGATCATGGTCTCACAGTTCATGGGACTGAGGCCTGCGTCAGACTCCATGATGACAGTACGGATCCTGCTTGGGATTCTCCCTCTCCCTTTCTCTCTTGCTCATGCTCGCTCTCTCGCTCTCTTGCTTTCTCTCTCTCTCTCTCCTCCCCCCCCCCCAAAATGGTATATGCAACTTCAAGGAACTGTACTTAAAGGGACACCCTTCCCTTTTCTCCCCTCCCCCTTTCTGCTCCGATTATAGATGTGTTGGCTAAAGTAGAAGGAGTCATTTTGGACCATAAAGTAGAAGCTATATGTTGAGGTTATAAATTATAATAAAACAGAAGGATCCTGATTTTTAATGTTTGTGGAGCTGGCATCCCAGCCCTGGGGAGAAGGAAATAAACTTTGTTAAGTTCCTATTATTGGTGGATTTTTGTCACTCATAGCCAAACATAATCTTGACTAATATAAAGCCAAACAACTGAGAATATGTGTTTTGTAGTCCAAGAAGGGCGTATTAATGACTATTGGGTCAGCCTTCTGCTGAATACAAAAATTACCTACACACACACACACCATCTGATCACCCAGCTTCTGCCATAAACATTTCTTCTTCACAAGGCAGCCCATTATTTCATTTTTTGACAAATCTTTCATAAAACTCTCCTTATATTGACTTAAAATATTCCTTTTTTTCTATATTTTTACCCTTGAGATAAATATCCAGTTCTTCTTTCACATAGCAATCCTTCAAACATTACATTATGCCCACCACAACTCTTCCAGTTTTCAAATTGAACATTCCTAGCTTTTTTGTTAAATAAAATTTATTGAGTACTTGCACAGTGCTGAGTCCTTTTCATGCAATATGTCAGGTAATCCTATTAAGTGGGCATTATTATCCCCACTTACAGATGAAGAAACTAATAAAGTCTGGAGGTTTAGGAACTTGCTCAGGGACTAAATCTGTGCAGTTCCTGTCCTCTCCAGTTGTAAGACATGATTTCTAGATCCTTTGTTTCCAGGCCCTATTTGTCACTGTCTCTCACAAAATGCAATGCTCAAAAGAAGAATAAAATTCTAAGATACATCTGAAGGACAGAATACAGTGGGACTACCAACTTTCTTATTATTTTTAATAACATAGTTTAAAATAGTATTTGATTTTTGGCAACCATTTATAGTATTAGCTTATATCAAGCTTATAATCCTTTATAACATCCTGTATGTATGCAGAAGTTTTCTAATCCTAAATTTAGAATGTTTATGTTAATCCTCTTAAAACCTCATCTTTTCTTTTAAGTCCACCATTTGAATTTAGCTATTTTTTAAGTTTATTTATTTTGAGACAGAGAGAGAAAGAGAGAGTGAGAGAGAGAGAACACAAGCAGGTGAGGAGCAGAAAGAGAGGGAGAGACAAAATCCCAAGCCAACTCTGAGCTATCAGCACAGAGCTCAGTGTGGAACTCGAAATCACGAACTGCAAGATCATGACCTGAGCCAAGATCAAGAGTCAGATACCTAACTGACTGAGCCCAGGTGCCCGGAAATTAGGTTGTTTTTTTTTTTTTTTTTTTAAATCTTATGTTGCCATCCAGTTTATCAGCTAGACACGAACTTTATATCATTTTTGATGAAATCAGAATGCCTTCTACAACTAGACCACTGAGAAACAAGGTTAACCAGATTAGAGTTGAGCATACACACCTATGGAAATCTTCATCCAGGTTGATAATCCAACTTAGTTTTTGTGATGAATTTAAAACAATGAAATTGTGAAAAATCATTTCCCTGACTTATAGGATACTTAATGGAGAGGAAAAAAACTTGCATATCTAGGACTGTTTAGTGAATCTGAATCTGGGTTTTACTTACAATTTTTTAAAAATATTTTTTAATGTTTATTTACTTTTGAGAGAGAGAGAGAGAGAGAGAGAGAGAGAGAGAGCATGCGCACATGCACGCAAATGAGTAGGAGAGGGGCAGAGAGGGAGACACAGAATCCAAAGCAGGCTCTAGGCTCCAAGCTGCGCAGAGCCTGATGAGGGGCTCGAACTTACAAACCATGAGATCATGACCTGAGCCAAAGCCAGATGCTTAACCGACTGAGCCACCCAGGAGCCTCTGGGTTTTACTTAGAATTAGTAAGATTGGTAAAAAATTTTTTTGAAAAACAGCAAAATGCTGATGGTTATCAAAGCTGGACCATGGGAACTTGAGAAATCACCGTACTCTTCTTGCTATTTCAGTCTGTTTGGAAATTTCCATTTGATGAGATGATTCTACTTTAATTAGTTCAGTCTTCTGAGGGGCCTGGGTGGCTCATTTGGTTAAGCGTCCAATTCTTGATTTTGGCTCAAGTCATGATCTCACAGTTCGTAAGCTCAAACCCCACGTGGGGCTCTGTGCCTACAGTGTGCAGCCTGCTTGTGATTCTCCCTCTCTCTCTGCCCCTCCTCTGCTCATACTTTGTTTCTCAAGAATAAATAAGAAATAAATTTTTAAAAAAACTTTTATAAAAAAATTAGTTCAGTCTTCTAAAAGTACCTAATAATCTGCCAAAGACTTACCTATTTTGTAGTAATAAGGTGTAAGAACCGAGGCTTTTACACAATTGGTTCCTCCTAACACCTCTGCTAGCATTTTATAAATCTGTTGTTGTGCTCCATTCATGCTACCAATATCTTTATGAAAATAAAAATAATTACTTCACTTAAAATAGGTTACTCCATTTTTTAATGAAAATCATCCCAATTCTGCAAACCGAAAAACAAAGATTAGTATTTTCAACAAGAGCTTCAGTATAATACCATATGCAATGATATTAAAGTCAGAACAATACAAGTTCTGTGTTTTCTACCAAAAGAGGATTAGTGTCCTAAATATTAAGAAATTCTTCTAACACAAATCTCACCTACAAAATGGTTCTATTAAACAGGTTATGGTACTCGCAGCAACTCTGGTGTCATGGTTAGGCTTAGCAAGGTACTGCTCAAAGTTAACTTTGGAATTAAAATTTGCTGTCTGACCCAAAGAAAACTCAAACCTTTATTATACTGTTGTTGGCAGAAGCGGTCATGAAACCATGGAATCTGATACTCAGGGCACTCCAAGCAGACTGCTCTATTTAATTCCATAAGACGTAATTGGACTCTCAGACTTAGAGATGAACACAAAACTGAAAACAAAAATAAAATATTAATGGATTTTGACAGGTTTTTCACATTTATTTATCCCCACTATTTGTTAGTACTTTTATTCTCATATTGTAAAATCGTTTCATTTGCACACACATGCTTTATGTTTTTAAATTATTCAATGGCATGATTAGGAACAACTCCTATGTCGTCTTCATTAATCACAAATATTACAACTACATTTTTAAAAATACTACCAAAGAATTTTCATTGACCTAATATTTCACATTAGGAATCTATCCTAAAGAAACAAAAATCAGGTCAATTATTCATGTATAACAATCATTATTTATAATAATGAAGAATTGGAAACAACCTACATGATAAAAATGTTACCACATTCATATCATGACAGATTATAAAGACACTAAAAAAATCATGCCATTAAAAAATACTTAATGGCATGCAGAACTGTTGAAAATATAGTTCCAAAATATATGTAAAATATATGTAAAATAGTTACAAAAAATATACCAAAGACAACATACAAAAGTGAATATATAAATAATCCAAATTTTGTTTTAAAATACATAGAGATACATAAACATACACATAAGATCAGGAGAGAGACAGAAAAGAAAGCTACACTCTAAACCATTATTTAAAGGGGTAGTTTCGCTTGGCAGTAAGATTATGAGCAATCTTTTAGTTTCGGTTTTATACTTTTTTATGTTTTCCAAGTTTTCTACAAGAAGCAGGAAATACTTTTATAAACAGAAAGACATATTAACATTTAAGTGCTTCAGTAGAGGTAGAGTTGAAACTTGGATACAAAGTACAAGTAATAATTTGATAAATTAAAATGTAGATACATACGTTCAAGTTGAGAATCCAGTTTGGCTAAAAATTTGATGTTAAAAATAGCCTGCAGCAGATCTTCTGGAAAATATTCAAGTGTGGCCAAAGAAAAACCAAGAAACACTAACATGAGAGGATCCAATACACCTAAAACAAAATTACCATTAAAAAATTTATAATGTACAGCCATCTTACATATATATAAGTACACACTTTATTCAGGTCAAACCAGGTTTTTAAAAATTAATACAAACACAGCCTTTTTTTTTTCATACAAACATAGTCTTGACAAAACTAATCTATACTGTTACGAGACAGGATAGTGGTGAACTGCTTACCTCTGGGTAGGAGTAGAGTAGGAAAGGGGGACAGGAAAGAATACTGTGGTAACACTTTCTTTCTTCACCTGGATCGGATTCCTTGGGTGATTCAATTTGTATAAATTCATACTACATGCTAAGGATAGGTAAATGTTCCTGTATTATTATTTTACTTCCATAAAAATGTTTTAAATTGCTTTGAAAAGAGAAAGAATTCAAAACAAAAGGTCAATAGTGTATGTAAAAAGTGGTCCTAGTCTTTATAAATTGATGGTAACAATATAATATTGCTCAGAATGTGTTAGGTATTGGGGTGTCTGGGTGGCTGGCTCGGTTGAGCCACCGACTTCTAGATATCTGCTCAGGTCATGCTCTCGCAGTCATGAGATCAAGCTTCACGTTGGGCTCCTCCCTTTCTCTCTGCCCCTCTCTCTTCCTCTCCCCCACTAGTGTATGCAACTGCTCGCTCGCTCTCTCTCAAAATATATAAATAAACCTAAATAAAAGAGAATGTGTTAGGTATCATTCCAAGAACTTTACATATATATTAACTCATTGAAACCTCACTTCAGTATACGGCAGGAACAATTATTATCTCCTCTTTGTAAATAAGTATACAGAGGCACAGAGAAGTTAAATGACTTGCCTAAAGTCACACAGTTAGCAGCAAGTGGAGGTCAGACTACTATACTGTGCTGCTGTGTAGGGATCTCAAATATGCAGGCCGAGTGTAGACAAATGTGAAGCTCAGGTTTCATATAGCACCTCCTCCCTTTCCTGTCCCCCAACAGCATGGCACATGTCCCAGAGTACAAGACTGAGGTTATTTAGCTGATTTGCCTCATCCAAAAGACATTTCTGATGAGAAGGAAGGGGTCCCTATTGGCAGCAATATTCTTAGAAAGGACAACAAAAATATTAAATCTTTTCTTCTGGATTTTTTTGCTGAGTCTATTTAATAAATCAAAATCAAGTCATAAATGAGGCTAATAGTAACCAGTCAAAATGATATTTGTTCAAAATAAAATTATCATACCATTATTTAAAATTTTACTTATAAAGGCCCCCAAGAGTTTTCCAAACATTCACTTAGTAGTCTTAAAAAATCAAAGCTATATTTCTCAAACTTTCTTCTCTTAAATGCTTTATTTATTTATTTTTTTTTTTAAAGGATGTGCTTTCATTTCCTTCTGGCTGTTGACACAAGACTGAACAACCGGGAGAGCACACTTTAAGTCTCAGATTCAAGTCTCCTCTTTCTACACATAGTTCTATTACTAAAAAGGGGTGTATATGAATGCCACACATGCATATCCATTCATGACTAAATATATACAAATCACAACAGCCCATTTTACTTGTCTATTTGCAGACAAAGTAGTATCAGACACGGTTCTCTTATCATAGTATCAGTCAATGACAAGGGAAAGAAATAAAAACAGAATATATCTAGACTATAAAAGACTAAAGAGATATCATCCTAATGCAATGGGTGGTCCTTGATTAGATCCTGGGTCCAAAATAACCACTCTGAAGGGTATTTGGGGAACCATGGACTGTGTATTAGATACTAGGGACTACTCATTTTCTTGGGTGTGATAACTGTATTGTAGTGAAGAGGTCATTGTTCTTAGGAGGTTTATGCTGAAGCAATTGGGGTGAAGGGTCACATGCTTACAACTTACTGTGAAATGGCTCTGAAAAAAAATAAGACAGCAAGAGAAACAAACAATAAAGCAAATATGATAAAATGTTAACAATTACTGAATCTTCCCATTGAGTATATAGGGGTTCTTTGATTCTTTCCATTTTTTCAAGTTTGACATTTTTTCATAATAAAAATATTTCAAAAATGGTTACAAACTTTTTTTTTAGGTTTAGAACTCATGGCTGTTACAGTTACCCCTTAAATGAAGAATATCTCTTACCACAGTGGCAATGGTATCCTGCAACTTACTTATTCAATGTACTGCCAAACAGTATACCTACTTAAGTGAGAATTAAGGTGTTGAATGCAAATTCCAAAAAATTCATCTCTTTGAGGTGGATCATAGTTCAAGATGCTAAATGGAAGAATAATAGCAAGGATCGCAAAAGGATGGATCTGTATAAACACAACAAAATATTATAGTTAAACTTCAGTAAAACAAAATTTTAACTTAATTATTATTTTGGGTAGAAATCTTTTTCTAACATGCCGATAGTTAAATGAACATGTCTACAGTAAAATGATAAATGCAGCACTACTTATTAATTTTTCCACCCTGCTATAATCTCCTTAACCCTACCACTAGTTTCTAGTAACTCTAAGTATCAATGCAAAAAAAATTAATCAGATAATCTGCAAATTAATTTTGTTAGGTGTAAAATCCTGTGCCAGGATTCATTTAGTCATTAAAATGAATAGGAAATAGTATCACTAACTTCCATCATATCAACACATTATATAGATTCATCATATCATGTAATTAAGGAAGTTAATTAGTTTATAATCATTAGAATTTATTTCTCTTTCATTGATTCATTTTTTAATTTCATTATTCATTCATTCCTCCAAAACTTAACGATTGCCAGGTATAATAGATTTTCATTTTAATTTGGGAGAAATATTGTCTCGTAGCCTTATTTGATATAGACAAGAGATTTTAAAAGTGAGTTTCTTCTCACATAATCCAAAAAGCAACAATTTACAAGTTCCAGAAATAAATTGGTAAGAAAACACACTGGCAATTTAAAAATACACAAGTCAGTGTACACCTTATAGTTTTCTCATTTTTCACACTTATGCTTTTGAATGGAGTCATTCTTAGTAAAAGTAATATCACAGGATTATAGAAATAAGAAAACAGAAAACAAAAATCATTCATACTCCACTTTCCTAATACAATTACTATTAAGTATTTCCTTTTAAATAATGAAATTTGACTACAGATCCTAAAAATATTGTAGTGAACCAAAAGATGACTGCTAATCTCCCCAAATCTACACTGCCGGAGGAAGAAACTTTAGAGGAGGAACAAATTGCAGAACCAGACACTAGAATTTGATTTTTAATTTTCAAATTCCAATTAAGTTCTCAAAATACTTATGATAAACATTTCTATTTTTAGAAATGGACAACTATATAAAACTCAATTTCACCTTTTCAATCTGCTGAAGGACCACTGAGGCTATCCTATCAAGTAGCAAAGTACTGAGGTAGTTAGTTCTAGATATAAAAGATGCAATCTCGGCAACATTTTTGTAATTAATTTCGTCCATCAAACGGTGTAAAGCAGCAACTGTTTCTTCAAGAAGTGACTCAGCAAACCAGTCTCCTTTTAAAGATCTAAGTTCTTCCCATAACAGATTCAAATTGGTGCATTTTTGTAGTCTCTGAAGACCATAGTGATCTAGTTTTTGAAGTAGTTTCAATTGTTTCCCAGTAGTATTATCCAGATATGTGCGATCATAATAAATCCATCTTAAAACAGATGTGGCAAAACCATTCAGGTCAGTTAGATCACACTGTGGTAAAACTGCTTCAATTCGAGATATCCCCACTTCATCTAGGTGAGTAGATGGAAGAATGGAAAGGGCAGAGACCAGGACGGAAATCTCGCTAGGTATAACACTGATTTTCAAATAACTATAAAGGAAGGGGGATAAAATGAAAAGAACAAAATCAATAAATCAGCAACAAAAATGAAATATATTTAAAGTCAATATATAATTATTACTATAATTAATAGGTATGGTAGGCTTAAAATACAAGTTAGTTTAAGATAAATTCAAAGATGACAGGTCCACAAAAGTTTACTAAGAGAAGTCTTAAGATTTTCTAAGGATCATTCTAAATATTTTATGCAAAAATGAAACGGTAGTCCCTAGCAAACCAAAGATCAGGGTCAGAACACTTTTTCCAGTGCTGTTGCTTGAAACAGATTTGGGGCTCAACGTTTGATCTGACCTGCCTGGAGCCGGTATGACCGAGTGCAGGCCCTGCCATACTGTGATCACTCAGTAAGGAAAGTTGCCTTTCCACTTGTGCTATATAGGAAGTGCAACCTTAAAAACACAGAAAACACGGAACATACAAGTGACCCCATTTTCTACTCCTTTTCCCCCAAATTCCCATGAGAACAGTCTCACCCCCCCCCCCAAAGTAAGATTCCTGCCACCAGGACAGCAGTTGTTAAGTTGCAAATAGAAAACTGAGAGCTTTAAAGACTCTTTTGGCTTAGACGTACTAGAAGAAAAAATAAAATCTGAATTAAAACAAAGTTGTTGAGCTACTTTCTAAAATATTAAATTAGCATATTAAAATAATATAATAGTCAATGCTAGCAACGGTCCATCGACACAAGCATTTTAAACCTGAAAAGCAATTATATAATTTGACATGGTCAATTCCTGTCTAGAAAACTAGACTAAGAAAATAATCTAAAATGTGGGCAAATGTCAACAATACTTCAATTTAAAAAAATTATTTTAGAGGTGCCTGGGTGGCTCAGTCATTTCAGCTCAAATCATGATCTCACGGTTTGTGGATAAGAGCCCTGCACTGGGCTCTGTGCTGACAGCTCAGAGCCTGGAGCCTGCTTCAGATTCTGTGTCTCCCTCTCTCTCTGCCCCTCCCCCACTCATTCTCTGTCTCTGTCAATCTCTCTCTTCTCTCTCTCTCTCTCAATAAACATTAAATTTTTTAAATTTTTTAAATATATAGAATTATGAAAGAAAAATAAGATGCTAGCAAAGATTTGTGTTACGTTAATTCATTATATTTTTACATGGCTAAAATTTGAAAACTAAATATTCAATGAGAGAACACTTAAGTGAATTATGTCATATAATAGGTAATATCCAGTCATAAAAAAGATTTACAAATAGTTCTAAATGATGTGAGAAAATGCTAAGTGGGTAAGGTTAAGTGGGGGAAAAAGTACAAAACTGTATTCTCAACTAGGAGGAAAAAAAATTTTATACACACACACGTAAGTATATATCACAAATAATAAACCAAGCTGCTGTTAGTGGATGAATGAGTTTAAGAATGATTTTTATTTTCTTCTTTATGCTTTTTTCTATTTTCCAAAATTTGCAAAATAATTGTTATATAATGTTTGGCCCAGTGCCTGACACAAAGTAGGTACTCAATTAGTACTAAAGGAATATTTTATTCTTATAACCACGAAAAATAAATACACCTTTTCATGTAAAGAAAGAAAGTCCCCAAAGCTATATCTGTTTGCAGAACTGACCTGGAAGATAGAACTCTCAATATTTGCAACCTTGTGATACTTATCTAAAAGTAAACTCCCAACAGATACAATCTCTTCAACCTCCGCTTGATGTTTTTCCTGGAAATATTTCCTCAAATTCCAAAACTTACATGTGCATGCATGCAATACCACCATATGCCCACCAGTATGGTTAAAATTAGAAAATAAAAATATACAAGTGTTGGTGGAGACATGGTATAAGAATGCTCACATTCTGCTGGTGGGAATATAAACTGGTACAGCCACTCTAGAAAACTGTTTACCAGGATCTACTAAGGATGAACATATATTTAATCTATGAACCAACAATTCTACTCCTTGGTAAATATCTACAGAAGTTCATACATATGTCTACTAAAAGATACGTATGAGGATATTCACAACAGCACTATTCATAATAGCCCCAAATGGAAACAAAATATCCATTGTCTGTAGAATGAATAAAAATATTTTTGTTATACTCTTACAAACAGAATACCATACAACAAAAACATGGGTAAATCTCATAAACATAATATTGAGCCAAAAGAAGCCAGACACAAAATAGGCAAAACTAATCCATGCAGTTAGAACTAGGTGTAGTAGTTAACCTGGGGGACAGGGGAAGCAGCGTAATGAGGAGAAATGTACATTACATTTCAATATAGTAAAAAAAAATAAAAAAACAAAAAAAAAACCCACCAGAAACCCATATTATTCTAGTATATGAATCCCCTGTGCTCTCTGAATGGTTTCAGGAGCTATTTATATACACATTTATGTGAATAGTTTAATTAAATTGTGTTCCTTCTAACATCTGCTTGATATTGCTTGCACTGAAATAGGGAAAGTGAGTGCTTATGATTTCCATACAACATCCCCCTATTAAGTTTTTGATAAAATTTTAAACCACAGAGACATCCCTACTCAGAATTACTAAATTTTAACATTGTCATATCGCTTCAAGTCATTCTATAAAGGAAATAAAACATCACAGGTAAAGTAGAAGTCTCTTATATGTTCCCATTTATGCTCTCATTTTTCTGATAGCATACCTATAGGCAAATGGTATTGTGTAATTTAACTTTAAAAAAAACACTGTGCAGACCAAATAAACCATGTCCCCAGGCCAGTCTATGATAATTTAGAACATAAAATTCTTCATTCAAAGGCTATATAAAAGTCCATGCTAAATATGAAAAGGGTGAGGAAACAATAATCCTGCATATAAATATCTTGATAAGAAGGAAGTTATTTCTTCAAGAAAAGACTGAACTTTCTACTAAAATACCTAATAAGCTAAATTTTCACCTGATAAAGAGCCACCTCTTATTCTTCAGTTCAAATCCTTCTTAACCTTAATGATATATCCTTTTATTATAATAAAAATCATTTTCAACTATATGCCAGTCTTTTGATTATAGCATAGAATCCCATGTCTGGTCTTCTAGGAATCAAACTAAATCAAACTAGTATAGAAAAATGGAGGAGAAAAAGCTTAATCTAGTTTTAGTTCCACTCAAGACATTATTCTGAACGTTAAAATAGAAAAATTTTAATGGAAAATTCCATTTTGACTCAATTTCCATAAATATCATTGGAAACTGATTAACTTCCTAGTTGAAATATGAATGTGATATCCACAGAAAAGCATTTGAAAATGTTAAATTACTATACAAAAATGCTTTTTTCAGTAACAATATTCTTAATATCTTATTTAAAAAATTAGAAAAAACAATCTAACATGTCTTCAAATAGGCAAGTAAGCAGACCGAAAGCCCCTAAATATGAATGCTCCCAAATGGAGTTTTGCCTTGTTGGGCAGCTCCAATTTTTCATAGTTATTCCATTTTTGCATAAAAGGAAAATGCCTTGACTTTTGCTGTTATTCATGCCCTACAAACTCTTCACCCTACTGGCTTCCTTTCAAAATATACCAAGCATGAGCATTTGCAAAATGGGCATTGGAGGAGACAAGTGTGTTAACATTTTAAATAATAAGCCACTTCATTCTGCCTCCAAAAGTTCCAAAAACTCTCTACATAATCAAGCAAAACAAATGTTGAGTCTAGATTATAAAATAAATAAACACTTTGATTTTAACCTTACCTATGCAGTAATTCTCTGAGTTTCACAAACAGCTCTTTACTTTGAAAATGGAGAAAAACCAGTGCTCGAGTTATCTTTAATAACTCTACTGGTTTATAGTTATCCAAATGTTTATGCAGAATTGAAGCAATTCTAAAAAGAATGATAAAATATATAATCAATTCATTCATTTATTTATTAAATATTTACTGAGAAGCTCTTTCATGCCACACACATACTGTGCTGAAGAGAACAATGAGTAAAATAAGGTGTTCTGTTCGCTGTCTCAAGAAGGCAATAGAAATGTAAACAATAAAATAGAATAAGAGCTATCAATGAAGTGTGAATGAAGTAATATTTAATTATTAATAGTAAGCAGGGGGCACCCCAGTGACTTAATCAGTTAAGTGTTCAACTCTTGATTTCGGCTCTAGTCATGATCTCATGGTTCGTGAGTTTGAACCCCACATCAGGCTCTATACTGACAGGGCAGAGTCTGCTTGGGATTCTCTCCCTCTCTCTCTGCCTTTTCCCCACTTGTGTGGGAATTCTCTCTCTCTCTCTCTCTCTCTCTCTCCTCTCAAAATAAATAAATAAACATTTTAAAAATAATGGAGGGAAAAGCATAAAGTTTCACTTTCTAAATAAAAAAACTCACAAACAGCCATCAAATCCCACATCTTCCCCACAAAGAAATCTTTACCAAGATTCACTAACAATTAGCAAAACTGATTTAATTTTCTTCCTTAAATCCCCTGGTCCTCTAAGGGAACTGATTAAAAGCAATGAGAAATGTCCCCAAGAAATTGGGCAGAAGGAATACTGTAAAAAGGAACATATAGGGGCAACTTGGGTGGCTCAGTCAATTAAAATCCGATTTCGGCTTAGGTCATGATCTCACGGCTTGTGAGTTCAGGCCCCGCATTGGGCTCTGGGCTGACAGCTTGGAGCCTACTTCAGATTCTGTGTCTCCCTCTCTCTGCCCCTCCCCAGCCTATGCTCTGTCCCTCTCTCTCTCTGTCCCTCTCTCTCTCTCTCTCTCTCTGTCTCTCTCAAAAATAAATAAAAATATTTAAAATTTTTAAAGAAACATATAATTGATAATAAAATATTAACTATATATAATCTGAACTATGTATTTTTTTCTTCTTAAATTTCAAGTAAAAAAACGACAATATATGGAGGTATGATTTCAAAGCAACAACTGTGGTGTGAAACAGTTCGAGTTCACATAGATGCCCTCCACTTTCCTGGACTATAATATTCTGGCTTGAGAATAACAATAGCAGCAAGTAAAATGAAAAATACTATAGACAATTTAAAAATCTCTACTTTAAAAAACAAGCTATTTAATGAACAATGTCTTACGTGTTAATTCCTTACTTCTTCAAAACCAACAGCTTAATTATAGAAAGAAATATTAGGCATCCTCAAAAAAAAAGTTATTTATGAATGACAACTAAACATAATGCCATGAATTTCAGGAAAGACTACTTTTTATTCAGATGTGAATTTCTGCTTTCCATCTCTTCCATTGCTCCCATCACTGCCAAGGCTTGCTGACCGGTTAGCTCCTCTGACATCAACAATATAGTTGATTTAAGTCTAGAAGCAAAGAAAAATATAACTGATGATTAGCCTATGAAAGGTTTTTTTAATAACAGGTCTCAGGTAATAAATAATAAATGAATTCTGTATATAATTCCAATTTTCTCCCCACATAATAGGGGATAATATAAATATTGTTGAATAAAGAAAAATATATTGTTTTCATCAAAGGAATTAAGGCTTCAGTACAATCTAATCTTAAACTGTCTCTTAAAAAACATAGACAACAGATTTTTTAATTGATTTTCAAATAAGATAAAGTTATAATCATTATAAAACATAATAACTCAGTGAAATTATTCAGGACTACAGAGCTAAAGAACTAAAAATTGACCATCTAACAATATCCCAATTGTTTTAAATTGAGTAAGATCTGATCAGGAAATCAATATACCTGCATATTAACAGAAATCTTACCTACTAAATACTTGCTGTGACACTATAAACTGAAAATTGCAAATATGATCCATTTTGAAACCATCCAAAATTGTGTATGAATACAACTACCTATTTATAACTGTATCTTTTAGAATAATTTAGAATTATTCATACTGGATAGCTCTATACTATCCTTTTCATCAATCTTATCAAACATTATCAAACCCAACTTCCCCTCAAGGCTTTTCCCAGCCATTTATGTCCATATTTTTCTCTCATTTTCCTGTCCACTATCTATATCACTAATTTGAGTACTTATTCATAACTATATTGTAGTGTATATACATTTCTATCCTCCCAATTGGAATATAAACTCCTTGAAGGCAGGGACACAGTGAAATTCAACTTCTGTACTGCTTTAGAATATGAGACCAAAAAAATAAATAAATAAATAATAAAATTCCAATAAAAGCTTTTTAAGTAATCATCTTGTTCGCATCTTCAGTCTCTTAAAATGTATCTTAAATGTCTTCATATAATTCAAAGTACTCTTAAAATTAAAACTCTCCCTGTATCCTTTGCTAACAGAGTAATGATGACGATACCTCTATTATGCAACTCCTAGAACCCCTGCTTAACTGAACCTACTAATCATAATTATCTCTTTGCTCATACCTAGTAATCATGCATTAACTTAATGTTTACTCATCATTATATTCCAAATAGTCCTATCTACATCACCATCAGGCAAAACTGGAAATTCTTAAAAGATAGGAGATAGATAAAATTCACTCCAACCTGACAAGGGAACACTTACCACGGTGCTTAAGAAATGCCTTTGATGACAAATACGAGAACCACAAAGCACAGAATGGTCCATTGTTAGCACTAAGATAATTTTGAATATTCCACACCCTATACTGGGGGTGGGAGAGCCTTATACCTGTGTGTAAAGCCCATCATATGGCCCAGGAAGGGAGAATAAAAACACTTAAATGGTATTCTCAACAGAGAATATCCATCGCCCTCATCCTTCGTGTTGGCCACCACCAGGAAGTTATTGGTCCTTTCTCAGAATTTGGCACTAGACTAAGAGTTAGAGATGTAAATTAGAACAATCAGAGAAAGAATCAAGGAGCAGACATAAGAGATGTCTCCCTTCCAGGACTGAATGAGGTGATTATCTGTGACTTTCAGAACTGCAAGAAGGTCTAAACTTGCAAGGCCCCATAGAGTCTCAACAAGAAAAAGCATTTTGAGATGAACTTACTGTTTCTTTTCTTCAGGTCCTGCCATGGGTCCCAATGCTACAAACAGTTTTACAAAGCTATCAGGGTGATCGGACAGAGGAATCATTTCAGTTAGCCTCTTTTTAGCCATTTTAATAAATTCAAAATTATGAAACTGTAGAGAGTGGTATAGACTAAGTATTTTACTGATGGAGTCCAAATCAAGGTGGTTCATATTGCTTAAAAACACCTTATTACACTTTTCTAATAGTGGGTAATAACTATATTTAATATTTCGAAGAAATTGTACTATTCTTCTTGCAACGTTGACCTGGGAAGAATCTATGGCATCAAAAAGACGTTCTGTTTTGTTCACTAATTGGTCTTGAAAATGTTGTGATATTAAAGAAGATATGCTGACCATCAGTATGGACAAGGACCTAAAAAGGAAAAAATTGCAAAGATATTTATATTAATTAAGAACAAAAAAACAATTCTAAGACTAAATGATAAGATATGGAAAAGAACTAGTTAAAATATTACAGGTTTTATACCACAAAATTTTTCCTTTACTTATGGGACTTGAACACAGATCTCCTAGTAATTAAATGCCTTTAGGTTTTAAAAAATTTGAAATAATATCTTTTGTTGAATGTGTATAATATCTCATGCTATGGGTAACTGCCTTGAAGGAAAATATTTTAGTGAAATTCACTCAGAAATCACTTTGGACCAATTGCCCATGAATGCACCATTAAAAGTCTCATTTTATATTTTTGGAAGGAGACTTTGCTTTGTTGCTCCTTTCTCTGTATATCTGTAACTTACTAAAAAAATCTTGGCAAAATATTTCTTACTAATAAATTATTTCATATTTTTTAATGTCTCATGCTAGATAGACAGTAATATATGACAGTAAGTACTGAACTTCAGGCAGCATTTAATATTTCTTCACCAAAAAATACTTTTAAGGAACATAAACAACTCTTCCAGGCACCGAGGAAGACATCAAAATTACAAAGGTGAAGTTTCTGCTTTCAAAATGCAAGCTTTACACCATACAAAAACTGAGCCTGGGTGGGTCAGTCAGTTAAGTATCCAAACTCTTGATCTCAGCTCAGGTCTTCATATCAGGGTCATGAGTTCAAGCCCCACCTTGGGCTCTATGCTGGGTGTGGAGCCTACTTAAAAAAAAAAAATCAGAAAACTACAAATCTAAATCATCATAATGCACCCATAATGAATAAGAAATGCAAAATGGAAAAGACATATAACAAATGTTTGGGGATGATAATTAGAAAACATCTGCAGAAAAGACATAAAAATGTAAATATAAAACTATCTCAACCACTAGGATAGGGGGATTGTTTACATTTATTTTTGTTTCCAAATTTATTCAACATTTTCAATAAAACAAATATATCTTAAAAACCCAGTTGTGAGGTGCCTGGGTGGTTCAGTCCATTAAGCATCCGACTCTTGGTTTTGGCTCCGGTCATGATCTTGCAGTTTGTGAGTTCAAGCCCCACATTGGACTATGTGCTGACAGTGTGGAGCCTGCTTGGGATTCTCTCTCTCCCCCTCTCTCTGCCCCTCCCCAATTTGCTCTCTCTGTCTCTCTCTCTTAAATATAAATAAACTTAAATTAAAAAATTTAAATTAAATTTAAAAACCCAGTTGTACAATCTTTGGCTTCCCTACTCAAATGTTTAATGCTAATATTAACATTAATTAGTTAACCTATCATTGCTATTTCACTTAACCATAAAACTCCCTGAAATGATTTTTTAAAATTGTATTTGCAATTGCAGTTTGGAGTAGGGAAATATCCAAAGATTTCATTAGATTCTCAAAGGAGTCTACAGGAATTTTTTAAACTTAAAAAAAATTTACACTGATTTTTATTGTCTCTGCTTTTACGAGCTACTTTGGTATATGGGCATGAAAACAGAGAGCATAAAATATGCCACTGTAAACATTTTTATTTTAATGTTTATTTTTGAGAGAGACAGAGAGACAGAGCACAAGCAGGAGAGGGGCAGAGAGAGAGGGAGACGCAGAATCTGAAGCAGGCTCCAGGCTCCGAGCTATCAGCACAGAGCCCAACGTGGGGCTCGAATCCACAAACGGTGAGATCATGAGCTGAGCCGAAGTCGGACACTTAACAACTGAACCACCCAAGTGCCCCTACCATTTTAAACATTTTTAATCATACCGTTCAGTGGTAATAAATATATTCACATTGTTGTGCAACTATTACCACCACCGACCTGTAGAACTTTTTCATCTTCTCAAGCTTCTCTTTAGCCATTTAAACAGTAACTCTCAATTCATTACCCCTGCCAGCCCTTAGCAATAACCATTCTACTTTCTATTTTTATGAACTTGACTACTTTAGGAGTTCATATAAGTGGAATCGTAATATTTGTCCTTTCGTGTCTGGCTTATTTCACTCAGTATAATGTCATCCATTTTGTAGCATGTGTCAGAATGTCCTTCCTTTTTAAGGCTAAATAATATCTCATTGTAGGTATATACCACATTTTGATTGTCTATTCATCAATTAATAGACATTTAGGTTATTACTATCTTTTGACTATTCGAAAAAATGCTGCTATGCTGATGTATGCTATAGACTGAACTGTGTCCTCCCCCAAATTCTATATTAAAGTCCTAACCTCTAATGGGACTATATTTGGAGACAGGGTCTTTGGGAAGGTAATTAAGGTTGAATGAGGTCATTGGGGGCAGGCAAATTTGTTAGCTTGTTAGTAAAGTAAAATATTAAATCTTTCACAGATCTCAACAATATCATGTTACACTTTATATACTTCATCTTTATTTCCCACAGCAACATTGCAAAGTAGATCCAAAGTAGTACTATTTTTTTTACTTTTTAAAAAATATTTATTTATTTTTGAGAGAGAGAGAGAGACAGAAGGTACGTGGGGGAGGGGCAGGCTGAAGCAGGCTCCAGGCTCCAAGCTGTCAGCAAAGAACTCAACGCAGGGCTCGAACTCAAAAACCACGAAGATGTCAGACACTTAGTTGACGGAGCCTACCAGGTGGCACCTCAGTAGTACTATTTATAGATAAGGATACTAAAGTTTCAAGAGATTAAAGTCACATAGGTAAGAAGTGGCAATCTAAGTGTGTATGCATCCAAAGCCCAGAACCTCTCCACCATATATTTACCTTAAATAAATTTACCTTAAGTCCTCTATGGTTTCCAGTTTCCTATGTACAATATCAGCTATTCTTCCCATTAATGGACTGAAATATAAATGTTGATTTGCTAGGCAAAGGGAAAATTTTGATAGCACATTAATATCAAACCTATGAAAAGAAATATACAAATGAGATCATTACTATTGACTTTCACTTAAAACACGATACACAGTTATAAAAGAAAAAGCAATGAAAAGTACTTATATACTACTCACACATTATTAATATAAAAAGAATGTTTCTAAAATGTTGATTGTTTAGTATTATAAAGGTAACAATTAAAAAGTCAGACACTATTGGAAGATTTTTGAAAGGGAAAAATCATGATTTATTTGAATCACTTACTAATTTTTTGAGGTGACAGAACAATGTCAATACTAGGTTGAACATTAAAAAAACAACCACTGCTACAACCATGCTGTAAAAAACTCCAGAATTTTTCTATAGGAAAAATAATTCTATTTCTTCAACAAGTAAATGGCAAGACAACAGAGAGGAAAAGAGAATTGTTATAGATTTTAAGACTCTTGGGGAAATAAAAACAAGATTCTGAATTCACTAAGACAAGCAGAAGAAAGTCCACAGCAGCACAATATGTAAGAGTAAAAAACTGCAAACAATCTAAATATCTATCAAAGATACATTGGATAAATTGTATGTATTCATAAAATACTACACAGCAATAAAAAAGAACAAATGACTGAACCATGCAACATCATGGGGAAATCTTTAAAACATATTAAGCAAACTGAATTAGACATAGGAGTATATACTATAGGATTCCATTCCTATAAAAACAAAAACTAATTTATGGTATTAAAAGTCAAGACAAGGGCGCCTGCATGGCTCAGTCAGTTGGGCATCCACTCTTAATTTCAGGTCAGGTCATGATCTTGGTTCACGAGATCAAGTCCCACATCAGGCTCTGCACTGACATCACAGAGCCTGCTTGGGATTTTCTCTCTCCCTGTCTCTCTGCCTTTCTCTCTCCCTCTCTCTCACACAAAATAAATAAATATACATTTAAAATAATAAATAAAAGTCAACACAGCAGTTATTCTCAGGGTAGGGAGATGTGATTGGAAGAAAGCATGAAGGGAACTTCTGGGGAACTAGTGATGTTCTATTTCTGATCTTGGTGCTATTACACAGAAGTGATCAGTATGTGAAAATTCATCAAGCTGTACACTTCTCTTTAGTGTCATATGATGATATTCTTCAATCTAATGTTTACTTACAAAATGAGAGAGAGACACTTGAGAGAAAGTAACCAAATATAATGTGTGAATCTTGTTTGGATACTGATTTAAACAAATTGTCTACAAAAAGACCTTTATGGAGCAATCTGAACACAGATCAGGTATTAGGTGATATTAATGAATTACTATTTATTTTAATAGCAATGATAATGGTATTGTGATTATATATATTTTTATTAATGATTATATTTCAATTTTTCCTAGTCTTATTTTTCACTCTTTTATTTTTTTTATTGAGTAGGCTGCCCAGCGTGAAGCCCAACACGAGGCTTAAGCTCACAACCCTGAGATCAAGACCTGAGCTGAGATCAAGAGTCAGATATTTAACCAATTAAGCCACTCAGGTGCCCAGCGATAATATAATCATTTTTAAAAGAGTGTTTATCTCTCAGAAACACATACTAAAGTATTTTTACAGATGAAATGATATAACAATTTAAACTATACTGTGGTGTAGGGAGGAAATGGGAGGTGACCTAGATAAAACAAGACTGCTTCATGTTGGTAGTTGTTGAAGCTGGATAATGGGTACATGGTAGTTCATTATACTAATCTCTCTAGTTTTATAAATGTTTAAAACCTTCCATAATAGATTTATAAATCTGAATTTCAAATACATGCTAATTACCCTTAGTATAATCAATCATATAGCGCTAATCCATAATAATATAATCTATTTGAATCATTATAAATTATATTTATATAACATTTATAAATATTTTAGCAAAATCATTAACTAATGTAACAAAAAATTAACATCATAGGCTACAGAGACAATAAAAAATCATAAGTTAATGTTATTTTATGACACTATGAAAAATTCTATATGTGGAATACAAATTAGTTTTAAAATATTTCATATATTATCATGAAAAAATAAAAGTACTGCTAAAAATAAAAACATATAGAACAAAATCTTCTAGGCTATTTTGAAATGAAAAAAAAAAACTTTTTTAAAGTCTAATTGACTTGGAAGTACAATTGTACATTTGTAATTTAACGTTTTATAGAAAAACAAAAAGAAGGTATCTATTTTACAAGTGATTTGTTCGAGCCGCATAATACACATTACAATGCTGCTTTAAAGAAAAACAAAAAGTTTTGGGGTGACTGGGTGGCTCAGTCAGTTGAGCATCCGACTTCAGCTCAGGTCATGATCTCATGCTTTGTGGGTTCAAGCCCCTCATCGGGCTCTGTGCTGACAGCTCAGAGCCTGGAGTCGGCTTCAGACTCTGTGTCTCTTTCTCTCTCTGCCCCTCCCCTGTTCATGCTCTGTCTCTGTCTCTCAAAAATAAATAAATGTAAAAAAAAAGATTTAAAGAAAAATAAAAAGTTTTGAGTTATTGTCAACAATGACCAAGTTTAACCCCAAAGACCCAGTAGTTTATACTGCTTATAATAGAAATAATAATATTTTCCTTATTCTCAATAAAAGATACTACAGATAAAGAGAATGGAAAAATGAAGGATGAGAAGACAGATGGGTTTGGGGCATGTGATTTACTAAAAACACAATGTAGTAAATGAATGTAGAATTTCTCAGCCCAAAGAACTGTTTGATCCTATTTAACTTAATCCAGCCCATATAATAAAGGCCCACAGAGCTCACTCATACATAACCACAATTGTAAGAATTTATCATGGTTTATGTTTTAAGAAGCAATATGCTGAAGGGCATGAGATGGGATAATAATAACCAGTGATAAGCCTGCTCCTCTGTCTATAGATAAATATCCTATTGTTTCTTCTGTGTTTTAGTCAATTCTTTCCTTTCTGCTGTAGGTTTCTAATTGGTTTAGGAGAGTTGTTCTCCTAAGAGTTTTTTGGTTTAGTTTTGTTTTTTACTTTTTAATCTCCATTACCTATATCAGCCATCCCCGTACTCACCTCCCTTCTGGTAACCATCAGTTTGTTTCCATAGTTAACAGTCTTGTTTCTAGGTTTGTCTCTTTTTTTTTCCTTCCTTTGCTCATTTGTTTTGTTTCTTAAATTCCATATATATTCCATATAGATCATATGGTATTTGTCTTTCTCAGACTTATTTCATTTAGCATTATACTCTCTAGCTCCATCAATGCTGTGGCAAATGGTAAGGTTTCACTCTTTTTTGTGATTGAAAAATATTCCATCGTATAGATACACACCATATCTTTTTTGCCATTCATCTATCGATGGCCACTTGGGCTGCTTCCCAGTTTAGCTATTGTAAATAATGCTGTTATAAACATACAGGTACATGTATCCCTTTGAATTAGTGTTTTTGTATTTTGGGGGTATATACTATTACTACATTACTAGATCAAAGAATCATTCTATTTTTTTTTTTTTTGAGGAACATTCATACTGTTTTCCACACTGGCTGCACAAGTTTACATTCTCACCAACAGTGCAAGAGGATTCCTTTTGCTCCACATCCTAAATGACACCTGTTGTTTCTTGTGTTGTTGATTTTAGCCAGTCTGACAGGTGTGAGTAGTTTTGATTTGCATTTCCCTGATGATGAGTGATGTTGAGCATCTTTTCATGTGTCTGTTGACCATCTGGATGTCTTCTTTGGAGAAATATCTGTTCATGCCCATTTTTAATTAGATTATTTGTTCTTTGGGTGTTGAGTTGTATCAGTTCTTTATATATTTTGGATACTAACCCTTTATTGGATATGCCATTTGCAAAAATCTCCAATTCAGTAGGTTGCCTTTTAGTTTTGTTGTTTCCTTTGCTATGCAGAAAAATTTTTATTTTTATGTAATCCTAATAGTTTATTTTTGCTTTTATTTCCCTTGCCTTAGGAGATGTATCTTGAAAAATGTTGCTATGGCCAGTGTCAGAGAAATTACTGCTTATGCTCTCTTCAAAGATTTGTATGGCTTCAAGTCTCATATTTAGATCTTTAAAGCATTACATTTATTTTGGTGTATGGGGAAAGAAAGTGAGCCAATTTCATTCTTTTGCATGTGGCTGTCCCATTTTCCCAAAATCATTTGTTGAAAAGATTATCTTTTTTCCATTGTATACTCATTCCTCCTTTGTTGAAGATTAACTGACCATATAATTGTGAATTTATTTCTGGATTTTCTGTTCTATTGCATTTATCTATGTGTCTAGTTTCATGGCAGTACCATACTGTTTTAATTACTACGGCTTTGTAATATAACTTGAAATCTGGAATTGTAATACCTCCAGTTTTGCTTTGTAGTTCCATACAAACTTTAGGATTGTTTGTTCTAGTTCTGTGAAAAATGTTATTGTTAATAGGGATTGCATTAGATCTGTAGATTGCTTTGGATAGTATAGACATTTTAACAATATTTGTTCTTCCTACCCATGAGCATAGAATGTTTTTCCATTTCTTTGCATTATCTTGAATTTCTTTCATCAATGTTTTTTAGCTTTCAAAGTAAACTCACCACTTTGGTTAAGTTTATTCCTAAATGTTTTATTGGTTTTGGTGCAGTTGTAATGGGATTGTTTTCTTAATTTCACTAGCTGCTGCTTCATAATTAGTGTATAGGAATGCAATAGATTTCTGCACATTGATTTTGTATCCTGTGACTTTACTGAATTCATTTATCAGTTCTAGTAGTTTTGTGGTGGAATATTTAGAATTTCCTCTATACAATATCATGTCATCTGCAAATATTGAGTTTTACTTCTTCCTTATAATTTGAATGCCTTTTATTTCTTTATGTTGTCTAATTGCTGTGGATAGAACTTCCAGTATTATGTTAAATAAAAGCGGTGAGAGTGGACATTCTTATCTTGTTCCTGAACTCAGAGGAAAAGCTCTCAGTTTTTCACCATTAAGTAAATGTTGGCTGTGGGTTTTTCATAAAAGGTTCTTTTCAGCTGTTTTCTCTTTAGACCTAATTTCCAGAAGGTTTTTATCATGAATGGATACTGTACTGTGTCAAATGCTTTTTCTGCATCTAATGAAATGATCATATGGTTTTTATCTTTTCTTTTATTGATGTGAAGTTGATTATTTTGTGAATATTAAACCACCTTTGTATCCCAGGAATAAATCCCACTTGATCGTAATGTATAATTTTTTAAATGTATTGTTGAATTTGGTTTGCTAATATTTCACTGAGGATTTTTGCATCTGTATTCAGGAGACATACGGGCCTGTAGTTCTTTTTTTTGTGGTGTCTTTATCTGGTTTTGGTATCAGGTTGATGCTGGTCTCACAGAATAAATATGGAAGTTTTCCTTCTATTTTCTGGAGTAGTTTGAGAAGAATAGATAGTAACTCTTATTTAAATGTTTGGTAGAATTTACCTGTGAAGCCATCTGGTCCTGGACTTTTGATTTTGGGGAGTTTGTTGATTACTGATTCAGTTTCATCGCTGGTAACTGGCCTGTTCAAATTTCCTATTTCCTCCTACTTTAGTTTTGGTAGGTTATATGTTTCTAAGAGTTTATCCATTTCTTCCAAGTTGTCCAATTTGTTGGCATATAAGTTTTCATAATCTGTTACAATTGTTTGGGTTTTTGGTTATTTATTTATTTTGAAAGACAGTGCATGTGAGAGCAGGAGAGGGAGAGAGAGAATCCCAAGCAGGCTCTGGGCTGCCAGCACAGCGTCCAACACGGGGCTTGAACCCACAAACAGTGAGATCATCATCTGAGCTGATACCAAGAGTTGGACATTTAACCAACCTAGACTCTGTTACGAGTTGTTTGTATTTCTGTGGATTTTGGTTGTTACTTCTTTTCTTTCATTGGTGATTTTATTTGGGTTCTCTCTCTCTTTTTTCTTTTGATGAGCCTGGCTATAGGTTCACCACTGTTGTTGATCTTTTCAAAGAATCAGCTCCTGCTTTTATTGATATGTTTTTTTGTTTTGTTGTTGTTGTTGTTTTAGTTTCTAGATCATTTATTTCTGCTCTAATCTTTATATTATTTCTTTCCTTTTGCTCAGTTTGGGTTTTGTTTGTTCTCTTTCTAGCTCCTATAGGTATAAGGTCAGGTTGTTTTGAGATTTTTCTTGCTTCTTGAGGTAGACCTGTATTACTGTAAACTTCCCTCTTAGAACCACTTTGCTGCATCCCCAAGATTTTGGAAACTTGATTTTTTCATTTATATTTGTTTCTGTGTGATTTCTGATTTCTCGTTTGGTTTCATAGTTGACCCATTCATTATTAGTATCATGTTATTTAACCTCCATATATTTGTATTCTTTGTGTTCCATAGCTCTTATTTTTTTTATCAAGGTATAATTGACATATATTATTATATTAGTTTCAGGTATACAACCTGATGAATTGATATTTATATCAGTGTAAAATGATTACCCCAATAAGTCTAATTTCCTCCTGCCACCATATAAAGTTACATAATATATAATATAATATTGATGGCTATGGTCACATTGCTGTACATTATAACCCCATGACTTATTTATTTTGTGACTGGAGATTTGTAACTCTTGCCTACCTTCTCCCATTTTGCCCACCCTCCAACCCCCCTCCCCTCTGGCAACCACAAATCTATTGTCTGCACTTTTAAGTTTTGTTTTGTGTGCACATTCGTTTTTAGATACCCATATATAAATGAAATTATATGTCTTTCTCTGACTTATTTCAGTTGGCCTAATATCCACAAGGTCCATCCATCCATGTGTTTACAAATAACAAGATTTCATTCATTTCTATGGCTGAGTAACATCCCATTGTATATATATATACTACATCTTCTTTATTCATTCATCCATCAGGGGACTGTTTAGTTGTTTCCATATCTTGAATATTGTAGATAATGTTGCAATGAATAAGGGTGCATATATCTTTGATTAGTGTTTTTATTTTCTTTGGATAAATACCCAGAAGTGGACTTACTGGATCATATGGTGGTTCTATTTTTGTTTTTGTAGAACCTCCATGTTTTCCATGGTGGCTGTACTGATTTACATTCCCACCATTAGTATAAGAGGGTTCCCTTTGCCCCACAACCTGGCCAAGACTTGTTACTTTTTGTCTTTATGATAATGGTCATTTTGACAGGTGTGAGATGATACTTCATTGTGGTTTTGATTTGCATTTCCAGTGATTAGTGATGCTGAGCATAGTTTTATGTGCCCACCTGTATGTCTTGGTTTTTTTTTGTTTTTGTTTTTGTTTAATGTTTATCTTTGAGAGAGAGAGAGACAGAGCATGAGTGGGGGAGGAGTAGAGAGAGAGAGGGAGACACAGAATCCGAAGAAGGTTCCAGGCTCCAAGCCATCAACACAGAGCCCAACATGGGGCTCGAACTCACAAACCCTGAGATCATGACCTGAGCCAAAGTCAGACTGAGCCACCCAGGTGTCCCTGTATATCTTCTTTGGAAAAAGATCTATTCATCTCCTCTGCCCATATTTTAATCAGATTTGTGTTGTTGTTGCTGAGTTGTAGTTCCTTCTGTATTTTGGATATTAACCCCTATTCAGATACATGATTTGCAAATATCTTCTCTCATTCAGTAGGTTGCCTTTTCAATGTGTTGATGATTTTCTTCACTGTGCAAAAGCTTTTCATTTAATGTTGTCTCCTTGGTTATTATGCTTTTGTTGCCATTGCCCTTGGGAATCAGATCCAAAATAATATTACTGAGAGCAATTTCAAGGAACTTACTGCCTATGTTTTCTTCTTGAAAATTTAGGCAATATGGTCTTGTATTCAAGTGTTTATTCCATTTTGAGTTTATTTTTGTGTATGGTGTAAGATAGTGGTCCAGTTTCATTCTTTTGCATGTGGCTGTTCAGTTTCCCCAGCACCATTTATTGAAGAGACTGCCCTTTCCCCATTGTGTATTCTTGCCACTTTTGTTGTAAATTAACTGACCATATGTGCACAGGTTTATTTCTGGGCTCTTTATTCTGTTTCATTGATCTATGTGTCTGCTTTCATACCAATAACATACAATTTTGATCACTACAGATTTCTAATATGATTTGAAATTAGGGTGCATGGTGCTTCCTCTGTTCTGAAGATTGTTTTGGTTATTAGGGATCTTTTGTGGTTCCATACAAATTTTAGGATTGTTTGTTCTATTTCTGTGAAAAATCCCATTGGAATTTTGATAGGGTTGTATTGAATCTATATGTTGTTTTGTGTAATACAGACATTTTGACAATATAAATTCTTCCAATCTATGACCATGTAATATCTTTCAATTTATTTGTGTCTTCTTCGATTTCTTTCACCAATGTCTTAGTTTTCGGTGTACTTTCCCCTCATTGTTTACATTTATTCCTAGGTATTTAATTCCTTTTGAAGCAATTATAAACGGAATTGTCCTCTTAATTCCGTCTTCTAATTATTTGTTGTTAGTGTACAGATATTTTATATATTGATTTTGTATCCTATAACTTTACTGAATTTATTAGTTCTCACAGGCTTTTGGTGGCATCTTTGGGGTTTTCTTTATACAAAATCATGTCATCTGCAAATGGTGACAGCTTCACTTCTTCCTTTCCAATTTGATGCCTTTTATTTCTTTTTCTTGCCCAACTGCTCTGACTAGGACTTTCAATACTGTATTGAATAAAAGTGATAAGGGTGGACATCTTTGTCTTGCTCATGTTAGGGGGAAATTTTTCAGCTTTCTACCATAGAGTATGATCTTAGCTGTGGGCATGTGATTTATGGCCTTTAGTATTAGGGATATTCCCTCTATACCTGCTTTGTTGAGAGTATTTTTTATCATAAATCAATGCTGAATTTTGTCAAATGCTTTTCCTACATCTATTGAAATGATCATATAATTTTTGTCCTCAATTTTGTTAATGTGGTGTATCACATTGATTGGTTTGCAGATGTTGAACCATCTTTGCATCCTTGGAATAAATCCCACTTGACAACGGCATCTGACCTTTTTAATGTATTGTTGATTTTTGGTTTGCTAATATTTTGTTGAAGATTTTTCCATCTATGTTCATCTATGTTCATACTGACTTATAATTTTCTTTTTTTATGATGCCCTTGTCTGATTTTGGTATCAGAGCAATGCTGGCCTTGTAAAATGAATTTAGAAGTATTCCTTCCTCTTCAATTTTTTGAGAGATTTTGAGAAGAATAGGTATTAAATCTTCTTTGAATGTTTGCTAGAATTCACCAATAAAGCTGTTTGGTCCTGGACTTTTATTTGTTCGGAGTTTTTTGATTGCTGACTCAGTCTCCTTGCTAATAATTGGTCTATTCAGATTTTCTACTTCTTCATGATTTATTCATATACGATTATCTGTTTCTAGAAATTTATTCATTTCTTCTAAGTTGTCTAATTTGTTGGTATACAGTTGTTTATCACAGTCTTTCATTAGCCTTTGCATTATTTTAGTATCAGTTGTAATGTTCCCTCTTTCATCTGATTCCATTATTTAAGCCTTCTTTTTTTCTTAGAAAATCTAGCTAAAGGTTTATCAATTTTGTTTCTTTTCAAAGAACCAGCTCTTAATTTTACTGATCTTTTCTATGGTCTCTTTAGTCTCTATTGCATTCATTTCTTCTCTGACTTTTGTTATTGCCTTCCTTCTACTAACTTTGGGCTTCATTCGCTCTTTGTTTTCTAGTTCCTATAAGTATAGATTGTTTATTTGAGATTTTACTTGTTTCTTTTTTAATATATGCAAATATATTTATTCATTCTATTTTTATAAATGTTTACTTTCATTTGTTTTTGAGAGAAAGAGAGAGAGAGAGGCAGAGAGGGGGAGACAGATAAACCCCAGCAGGCTCATCAGTGCAGAGCCTGATGTGGGGCTTGAACTCATGAACTGCGAGATCATGAGCCAAAAACCAGAGTCAGATGCTTAACTGACTGAGCTACCCAGGCACCCCAAGATTTTACTTGTTTCTTGAAGTAAGTCTGTATTACTATGAACTTCCTTGTTAAAACTGCTTTTGCTGTATCCCACACATTTTGGAAACCTGTATTTTCATTTTCATTTGTCTCAAGGTTATTTTTTAATTTTTTTTTAATTGTCCATTGGTTGTCTGGTGGCATGTTGTCAAATCTCCACATATTTGTAATTTTTCCATTTTTTTTTGTGATTGATTTCCAATGTCATACAATTGTGGTCTGAAAAGATGCTTGATAGTGTTTCAATCTTCTAAAAATTTTTCAGACTTGTTTTATGGCTAAACATATTTTCTATCCTGGAGAATGTTCCATATGCACTTAAGAAGAATGTATATTCTGCTGGTTTTCAGTAAAATGTTTTGTATAAATATAAATCTATCTGGTCTAATGTGTTTTAAGGCTGATGTTTCCTTATTATTTCTGTCTGGATGATCTATTCATTGATGTAAGAGAGATGTTAAAGGCCCTTGCTATCATTGTAAGGCTGTCAATTTCTCTAAGTCTGTTAATATTGTTTTATACTTTTAGGTGCTCCTATATTGGGTGCATAAACATTTACAAATGTTGTCTCTTCCTGCTAAATTGATCCCTTAATCATTATGTAATGCCACCTTTTTCTTTTATTACAATGTGTTTTAAGTCTATTTTGTCTGATATAAGTATAGCTACCCCAGCTCACTTTTGGTTTCCATTCACATGAAACATCTTTTTCCATCTCTTCACTTTCAGCCTGTGTGTCATTACAACTAAGGTGAGTCTCTTATAGGCAGCATATACATGAGTCTTGCTTTTTTATCTATTCAGCCACTCTATATCTTTTGATTGAAGAATTTAGTCCACGGGGGAAGGGACTAAAGGGAAGGGTGCCCTTTTCATCAAAACATTTATTAAATTAATAACTGCACACAGCCTGAGCTGTATATGGGCTGTTAAAGACTTGAATGCCTAGCTAAAACAAGGAAAACTGTTGGCCCTTTTTTATGTTCTCAGAGCAGCTACTGTTCATAGTTGAGCCAGTCCTATGGTCTGCAAAAGGGGTATGTATCCCAGAACAAGATTCTGCTGAACTGGAATGGAGCAAGGAATGAGGTCACTTAGCCAACCCCTCAAGGCAGTGATCTGACAACCTATTCTTCCTGGTGTCCAAGCTCTTATGCTCAAAAGATAGATGGGGAACATAAAGGCTCTCTTCTGGCTAGGATGAGGTATATGGATGATAGAAAAGAAAGCCAGATCAGGTCATGATCTCACGGTTAATGAGTTTGAGCCCCACAACATAGAGCCTGCTTCAGATCCTCTGTCCGCATCTCTCTCTATCCCTCCCCTGCTCATACTTTCTATCAAAAAATACACATTAAAAAAAAAAAAAAACCACACAAGAAGCCAGAGAGAGGCTGGTGAAGGGAAACAGGAATTGCTACTTATTGACTTAGTAGTAGGTTCTGCAGTAGAGCTGTTTGGGTTTAAGAGCCTTTTTCTGCATCCTTTCTTCTTTCTGCAACTTCTGCTGCCTAAGCTGCCATGCCTGTAATCCTGCATCCATTTTCTGTGATACCAGTACAACTCATCTTGCAAACTTCTCACTTTGAGCTTTTCTTCGAAGCTGGCCTTTCACTGGAGGTACAGGGAGGCCATGTGTGTAAGATCAGTCTGGGAACACTGTAAGGGGTCCGTAGCCAGACGGGTTGGCAGCCAGGCCCTGCCTGGGTGGAGAAAAACAGTCCCATGAGGATTCAGCCAAGCTTCTGGTTCCCCAGTTCCCCCAGACCAGCACTCACTGGAGTCACCACTGGCTGCCCGCCCAACCCACCACGCTGCTGTGCAGCCTCCACACACCTAAAGCAGCCACGCTGAGGCCACAGAGCCAGAAGTGGGTGTTGGTCCATTTATGTTTAAAGTAGTTAAATATGGGTATGTACTCATTGTCATTTTGTTAACTGTTTTCTGGTTGTTCTGTAGTTCTTCTCTGCTCCTTTTTCCTCTTGCTCTCTTCCCTTGTAGTTTGATGCCTTTCTTTAGTGTTTAGATTCCATTCTCATGATCTTTTGTATATCTACCATAGGTTTTTGCTTTGTGTTTTCCCTGAGGCTTACATATATCAGCCTATGCATATGCCAGTTTATTTTAAGTTGATGGCAAGTTATATTTGAAAGTATTCTAAAACTATTATCACTCCCCTTCCCACATTTTACGTTTTTGATGCCACATTTTCATCTTTTTATTTTGTATATCCCTTAACTAATTGTTGTAGTCATACTTACTTTTACTAGTCTTGCCTTTTAACCTTCATACTAAAATAAGTGATTAGTCCACTACCCCTAATATATACTTACCTTTACCAGAGAGACTTTTACTTTCATGTTTTCTCGTTAGCAGTTGGCCTTCCTTTTCAGCTTAAAGTGGTCCCTTTAACGTGTCTTATAAGTCCAGTTTAGTAGTGGTAAAACTTGTTCAGTTTTTGCTTGTCTGGAAAACTCTTTCTCTCCTTCAATTCTGAATGATAATTTTGTCAGGTAGAGTATTCTTGGTTGGAAGTTTTTTGCTTTTAGCACTTCAAATATACCATGCTACTCCCTTCTGGCCTGCAAAGTTTCTGCTGAAAAACTTGATGGCAGTCTGGGGGTCAGGGGGTCTCTTACACATAACAAGCTGTTTTTCTTCTGCTGCTTTTAAGATTTTCTCTTTAACTTTTGACATTTTAATTATAATGTGTCTTGGTGTGAATCTCTTTGTGTTCATCTTATTTGGAACTTGTGGGGCTTCCTAGATCTGAATGTCTGTTTCATTCCTCAGGTTAGTGAAGTTTTCAGCCATAATTTCTTCAAATAAGTTTTCTATCCCTTTCTCTCTCTCTTCTACTTATGGGACACCTATTATGTGAACATTGTTCCATTTGATGTTGTCTCATAGGCTCAAGTTATCTCTTTTTTTTTTCTTGCTGCTCTGTTTGAGTGAGTTCTACTGCCCTGGTCCAAGTCACTAATCCTTTCTTCTGCTCCATCTAGTCTGCTATTGAACCCCTATATCTTACAGTTTTAATATTCTTCAGTTCCATGTACTTTCTTATGTTTTCCATTTCTTTGTTGAAGTTCTGTGATCATACATTCTTCTCCTGAGTTCAGTGAGCATCTTTATGACCATTACTTCGAACTCTTTATCAGGTAAGTTACTTATCTCTGTTTCTTGTGTTGTTGTTTTTTTTTAATGTTTATTTATTTTTGAGAGACAGAGACAGAGCACAAGCAGGGGAGGAGCAGAGGCAGAGGGAGACACAGAATCCAAAGCAGGCTCCAGGCTCCAAGCTGTCAGTACAGAGCCCAATGCAGGGCATGAACTCACGAACTAAACCGTAAGATCATGACCTGAGCCAAAGTCAAACACTTAATCGACTGAGCCACCCAGGCACCCCCTTATCTCTGTTTCATTAAGGTTTTTTCAAGGGTTTTATCCTCTTCTTTCATTTGGAACATATTCCTTTGTTTCCTCATTTTTCCTTAACTTTCAATGTTTGTTCCTATGTATTAGGCAAAAGAGCTATCTCTTCAGTCTTGACAGAGCAGTCATAGGCAGACTGGGTTATTTCAGTCTGCTATCTATATATTGCTCTGGGGGTTTTAGCCTGCCAAGAACTCTGAGTATTTTAGTTCCATGGGTCCCAGAAACGCAAACACCCCTGGCCACAAGAGGGAGGTGTTCAAAGCATTCAGTCTATGGACTGCAAACACCTGCCAGCTTTGCTGGGGCCAAGGAAGAGCACCAGGCCAAGCATTGCGGGTCTATGGGGAGCAAAGGGCCCGCGCAAGCTGGCCCAACAAGTTTGGTGGGGCAGAGCCAGAGAAGAACACAGAGGCAGGGCAAACAGCTTTTACAAAGCCGAAAGAAAGTGCTAAAAAGGCACCTGCTAGTGCTGGTACTAGCAAGGTAGAAAGAGTGCAAAATGGTGTGTACCAATGCCTCACCCAAAGAGAGTTCCAAAAGACCCCTGTCCCTCTGGCAGGCACTTTAAGCTTACCCAGTGAATCTCCTTCACATATGGCCTAGGCACTTCCAACCTGCTACTTTTGAGCTGGGTCCCAGGACAAGTAAGTCTGTGTGTGGGCACTTTAAGAGTGAATCCCAGTTTCCTATAATCCTTGGGTCTCCTTAATGTAAGCCCCGTTGGTTTTCAAAGCCAGACATTTGGGAGCTCTTCTCTCTGGTACAGGTCCCAAGAGTTGGGGTTCCTGACGTGGGGCTCAAACCCCTCACTCTTCAGGAATATGCTCCATATTTGTTAGATCCCTCCCTCTTGTGGGTCACTGAGTCAGCAGTGGGGTTCTTGGTGAGACCAAGTCTCTGCCTCTCCCACCTGTCTCAATGTGGCCTTGCCACATTGTTGTGGAGTTGTTCAGCTAGTCTCTAGGTCTTTTTCAGAGACAAATGTTCTATATGTAGTTGTAGGTTTGGTGTGTCTTTGGTAGAGTGAGTAGGGTCTTCCTATGCCACCATCTTGAACCATCTCTCTGTTCTGTGGTTTTTAAATCCTCCTTTCTCTTTCCCACTTTGATTTTCCCTTTCTTCACTAACATTTGTTTTACTCCACTAATAACAGACCTAGGCTATGCTGATCCCTACATTAAAAAGTTCAAAATTTTCAGAAATAGCTAACAATGTTTCAAAATGAGGTCTGTTAATATCTCAGCTCTTTTATAAATGGAGTTTCTCACATATTCTTATATAGTATAAATAGTATGGTTTTGTATAGAATAGATTTTGCTATTCTCTTAAGAAGAATACCCTGAACAAATTTTATGTTTTTTCTAGATGATTACTGATTATGGTAACATCCAACAAATATAGCTGTCTATATAGTACAGGAAAGAGATCAGATTGATCATATTCAGAGCAGTGAACTTGAAATCTTCTAAGTCTTCTTAGACTTAGCTTAGCTTAGCTTCTAACATAACCTATGAGTTATGTTCATTGTCTCTCAATAAAGAAGAAGTTATAGGCAAGTACCTACAATGCTGCTAAAGAATGTTGAATAGTTTTCCTTTCTACTAAACTGGTGTCTTCTTTTCTTTTTATGGCTCCTGAATTTCTAGATTTTTATAGGCAGCCTATCACTCAGAGAATCTTTCCTTTCTCTTTTTTTCTTAAGTTTTTAAGTAAACTCTGACCCCAATATAGGCTCAAACTCATAACTCCAAGATCAAGTCACATACCCTACCCACTGAACCAGTCAGCGCCTCAAATCTTTTCTTTCTGAAGCAAAATCTTCCATAAAAGAAGATTCAAAAAGCAAATAGCTGTTACTCCTCCTTACTTACATTTTGATTAATTATATATGTGGAAAAGCACACTGTTTCTACTCTTAATTTAAAGAGCGAATATTGGTGGCTCAGTTGGTTAAGCGTCCAACTTCAGCTCAGGTCATGATCTTGCAGTTTGTGAGTTCGAGCCCTACATCGGGCTCTGTATTGACAGCCGGGAGCTTGGAGCCTCCTTCAGATTCTCTCTCTGCCCCTCCCCCCACTTGCACTCTTTCCTCTCTTTCTGTCTCTCTCTCAAAAATAAACATTAAAAATTTTTTTAATTTTTTTTAATAAATAAAGAGCACATATTCAAGCTTTCTTTCTCTCTTAAGGAAAACACACATTCCTCATTCTTTTCCTTTACACAATCAAAAAACCCTCAACTAATTTTTTTTTCAGTGAAGCTTGATAGGTAGGCAGCAGTTCCCTATTCTTTCTCTACAAGATTTCACTGAGTTAACCTTGAATAGGATAACTGTGATCTTAGATAATGAACCCAAAGTACTTGCCTTTCGAGTCTTCTCCATGCTTCTGGAACTAGGGCTTCAACCAGTAGGTCATGCGCCTCAGTAGCACACCTTAATAAAATCAAGAAAAAAATAATTTTCCATACATAAACATTTTTAAATTACTAAAACAATCATGCAAATAACAATTATAATGCAAAAGTGAACCTCGAGTTATTATACTCCTACACAGTCCTTATTTCTGGTCCATTTCCATTTCAGTATTTTGATTTCTTGATACAGTATAATAAACATCTAAACTTTATCCCCGGCCTCTCTCATTCTTTTATCTGTTCAATGCCTTCCACTGAACAATAAAACATTCAACAATACATATTATTTTAAAAGCACATATAATATATATTACTTTGATTAGAAAAATATTTTTATAGGAGAGGATTTATAAAATAAAGAAAAACTTGAATAGGGTACTAAAACTCATTTATAGGTCTGTACTCAGAAATAGCCACCATCATTAATTTGTAGCATTTTGCTCCAATTATCTTTTCTACACACATATGAAATACACATATTCCTTTTACACTTTTTTTTTAATTTTGTTAAAAGATTTTATTTTTAAGTAATCTCTACACCCAGTGTGAGGCTCGAGCTCACAACCCCAAGATCAAGAGTCACATGCTCCACTGACTGAGCCAGTCAGGCGCCCCACTGTCACACTTTTATATCCTGCTTTTTTCAGTAAGTTAACATTATAAGTTGGTCATTTACCCATGACACTATATAGTATTCAAAACAATTTCTAAACATTTTATATTATTCCATTAAATAAATATATCATTTAAACATTCACCTACTATTAGAATTTTAGTTTTTCAATATTACAAATAATGCTGAGAGGAATATCAACGTACAATAATCTTAATATGTATCCCAGATTATTTTCTCTCTCTCTTTTTTTTTTTTGCATTTATTTATTTATTTATTTACATCCAAGTTAGTTAGCATATAGTGCAATAAGGATTTCAGGAATAGATTTGAATGATTCATCCCCTATGTATAACACCCAATGCTCATCCCAACAAGTGTCTTCCTTAATGCCCTTTACCGATTTAGCCTATCCCACACCTCCAACCTCTCCAGCAACCCTCAGTTTGTTCTCTGTATTTAAGAGTCTCTTATGTTTTGTCTCCCTCCTTGTTTTTATATTATTTTTGCTTTCCTTTTGTTCATCTGTTTTATATCTTAAATTCCACATGTGAGTGAAGTCAATATGATATTCGTCTTTCTCTGATTGACTAATTTCGCTTAGCAGAATACCCTCTAGTTCCATCCACGTAGTTGCAAATGGCAAGATTTCATTCTTTTAGATTGCTGAGTAATACTCCATTGTGTATGTGTGTGTATATGTATATCAATCACATCTTCTTTGTCCATTCATATCCCAGATTATTTTCTTATAGATAAACTTTACAAGCAAAATTACTGGATCCAAGAGTATTTTTATAGTTCTTGATACACTTGTACCATCAGAGCATATGAGTTCCTCCTTCAGTAGATCTTCATTAACAATGAAT
>CM053578.1:47195885-47296801 GCA_028646485.1 Cryptoprocta ferox
AAAAAAAAAAAAAGAATATCCTCTAAACATCTTAAAAATATTAAACAATCAGGAATACTATTTACAGGGGAAAAAACACATTGTTTTCCATTTTAAAGAGATTTTTAGAAAACTGAAATATAAAAATAAACTATAATCATTTCTATAAAATCTAAAAGTACATTACTTACTGTTGTTTGAAGTACAACACATTCACCAGGGTATCATCATTCATGAATTCCATTTGATTTGTAGCTAAATTATGAAGAGTAAGAAACTGGGGATGCTCTCTGATACACTCAATATTTTTTAAAAAGCTGGTCTTCTGCTTTTGAAACTGCCAAAGTACATTAAATGCACATTCCACTTGCCTTTCTGAAAGCATGGCTCTGCTGTTTTGAATAAGATCAAAGATTTGCTCTTCATCGGTACACTTAATCATCTCGATAATTAGTGGTTTACAACTGCAAGATCGAAACTGAAACACTCTCCAGGAGAATGGACAAACAGCTCTTAGACGAAGCATATTTACAAACAGTAAGTCTTTTAAGAAAAAGTATTTTTTCATTTACATCACAAGTTTTCTTAGGTAGGAAAACTATTTGCAACAAGTAGTCAGGTGTAATATCCTGGTAAAAAGGTAACTATTTTTCCTTCATGTATTTTGTTTCCATTATGAAAACTCCAAATCCCATTCCAAAATGCAGCTTCTGTAAAAGGATTGGTTTGACATGGATTAATACCAAATTAGTTCCAAAATTTAAATTAAAATAACAAGTTTTTCCTCATTAGCTCTAGTTAAGATTTTGTTTCTAGTCTGAAGCAAACCACAGGATTTGTTCCAAAATTAAGTGTCCAGGAAAAGGGGCTTCTTTCTGCACTCCCTTTTAAAAATGTTTGTTATATTTGACATATATATAGTTTTCAAATTCGACCCATAAAAGCAGAAGGGAAAAAAATCATAAACTCAGAACTGTCTATTTAAACAAAGGATTCAGGGTGCCTGGGTGGCCCAGTTGGTTGAGTGGTCAACTTTGGCTTCAGGTCATGATCTCAGGGTTTGTAGGTTTGAGTCCTGCGTTGTCAGCGCAGAGAGCCCGCTCTGGATCCAGTCTCCCTCTCTCTCTGCCCCCTGTCCCTAAAAATAAATAAACATTTAAAAATAAATAAATAAAAGACTCAAACTGTTTGGAATAAATAAATATGTCACCTTCAATGTTTTTGAACAAGAAACAGCCTGAGGGGTTTTAATAGCCATTTAATAGCCATTAATTCAGAGCTATAAATTTTTTTATTTTTTTTATGTTGTTTTTTTTTTTTTTTAAGAGACAGAGAGAGACAGCGCAAGCAGGGGAGGGTCAGAGAGAGAGGGAGACACAGAATCCGAAGCAGGCTCCAGGCTCTGAGCTAGCTGTCAGCACAGAGCCCAAAGCAGGGCCCGAACCCACAAATGGTGAGATCATGACCTGAGCCGAAGCCTGACGCTTAACTGACTGAGTCACCCAGGGGCCCCTTTATTTATTTATTTTAAATGTTCATTCATCATTGAGAAAGAGAGTGTGAGTGAGGGAGGGGCAGAGAGAGAGAAGGAGGGACAGAAGATCTGAATCCCAAGCTGGCTCTGCACTGACAGCAGAGAGCCTGATGCAGGGCTGGAATTCACAAACCATGAGATCATGACCTGAGCTGAAGTGCAACACTCAACCAACTGAGCCACCCAGGCACACCAGAGCTATAATTTTTTTTTTTTTTTAATTTTTTGGAAGGATGGTCTCTGGTATATTTACTTTCAGGATAATGGCTCCTTTCCTCTGGAACTCTAAAAGAACTCAAAGGGTTTGGTCCCTAATGACCTTAAATCAGTTTGAACTAAAAAGCAAGATAATTAAAGCTCCAGTCAGGAAATAAGAAATCAAGTAATGTATCAAGACAATGGTGAAGCAATATAAGAACCAAAGATAATCATGAAAAAGGATAATTTGTTTTAGAAGTATACTATAGATGTTTATATTTCTAATTGAGAAACAACAATTAGAAAAGCTGGGACTAAAGTCATAGCATCTAACATTTCTGCAATATTTCACAAAAAACTTTCAAAATATGTCATCCCATTAAATTTTCTCAATTAACCTATCAGGTATATATTATCATTTGCATTTTACAGATAAGGAAAGTTATTTTCAAAAAGGTTAAAAATCTACCCTAGTACCTGTGAAGCTGAGACAATCACTCTGTCCTTTCAATTCTTTCAACTTGGCAACTTGGAACACCTCCTTACATCAACAAACCAATACTAAAATATTGCCTCAGAGTTTTGTCTATGGCTATGCTGTCTGTTCGCAAGGAAAAACAAAAACAAAATAGTATGGTATTTTGTGGCGATCAGTACAGCATCCTGGCCCACGCCAACCTGGGTCACACAGATACACACAAAAACCTGTACAAAACAAAGGTATCTTCAAGATTCTCCCGCCTACCCACAACTGAAAATGGAAGCAGCTCAATGATTAGAATATCAAGGTGTCACGTCCCCAGTTGTGTTCCCATATAAATGACTTTGGGAAGTCACTTAACAAAAGGAGGGGCCTTAGGACGATGAGTGTAGGGTAAACAGTGACTCCCCGTGCAAATGACAAGCACCCTCCACGCCGGGCTCACAGTAGCACTGACGAATGAAAGCGATCTTCCGCATCCCCGCCTAGGAGTGGGCTCACCCATGACCTCCTCCGAGTACTGGAAAATCCAATACCCGGAAGGAGGCCTCTGTTCTCAGCCGAACCCTGCATCTCGGCCCAAAAACGTGCTGGGTGGAAGAAAACCTGCCACAGCGACCCAGCCCTGACTTGCAGGTTAAGTTCTTCCCTTAACCTCCAACTTTTCTGGAGTATCCGGGGAAGGCTGGTTACAATGGCTTAGAAGCCAAGGCTATTTCTGGTCCCCAACAAGAAACGCAACAGGTTTGATTGTGTCATTCCCGCCCACGTCCTCCCATGTCACATAGTTTTTCTCGAGAGACATCACCTCTCCTCTGACGGTGCCAGTCCCCAAACCAGGAAAAAATGCCGGGATAGCGCAGCGTGCTCAGCAGAAGGCACGTACTACATGCCCCAGAGGACGTAGCAGCGAGGCCAAGGGAATGGGCGTCGCTTACGCATTCACGAGGAATTCTGGGCATTGTAGTTCCACTTTGAGAGACTGGGACAACTTAAGGGTCCTTTAGGTCAGTGTTCTTCAATCCAAGTTGAGGTTTTTCCCCAGCCCACGGAAAGCAGATTTTTTTTTATAATATATTATAAAAAAAAAAAGCTAATGTTTATAAAATGAAATTTTAAGAGATAAATATGGAAAAAACACGTGGATTTTTGTTTCTTACTATATTCAACATAGATGAAATAACTGTCAAATGGCTACAAAATAAACCCTTACTCTCAGTTTCTGCCCCTGTGCCATGGTAAGGCCAGTCTTTGGACCACACTTTTTTTTTTTAAACTTTATTGAGAAATAATTTACACACCATGCAATTTACCTATTTACAGTGTACAATTCAATACTTTTCTTAATTTAGGGTTGTGGAGCACTACCACAATTTATTTTAAGATAGTTTCATAACTTCAGAAAGAAACCAGGTAACCACTAGCAATCATTTCCCATCCCCCACCCCGAATACCCTAAGCAACTGTTAATGGCAGGGCACACTTTGAGCTGCACTGATTTAGATTGTTTGGAACCAGATCCACTGATAACAAATTTGAAGACTGAGGTTGCTCTTAATGCACAGACTAGAAAGAGTTTCAGAACAAATGTCAGAAAAAGCATAGGGATGAAACTGGGCATGACCTGTGTCAATGCCCTTAAGTCAAAGACCTATAGTTAAACAAAGTTAGGATTCCTGACCAGTTGCAATGAAGAACACATCCCAAGCGGTGTCAAATTAAAAAGGTGTTAGAAAGAACTTATAGTATTCACCCCTGTGTTAAGCGATTTTGGCAAGGCTTAAGGGAACTTTTCTCTGAATAATTCTATTATTAGGTATCTCAATAATCTTTATCCACAGAGCAGGAGGAATGAAGTTAAAGCTGTGTTTGATTAAGAGGAAGCAGTCACTCATAATAGCCAGGATAGGTAGATGTTTGGTCATTTTTTGTGATTTGAACTATGTTCTTGTTTGGTCTCAGTTCTGATATGATTATGTAATGGTCTTATCTTTGTCTTGATCCATCATAACCAGATAGTGGCCTTGTCTCATGTTGGTGTTCTGTGCAACTGTTCAACAGAATACCAAGGCTGAGCTATGAGTGCTAGACCAGCTCCTGGCAACAATAAGCCTAAAGGATAGTGTCAGGACAATTAGTTCACTGCTGTCTGTCTCCTTATCATGTTTGTGGAATTGTAAGGAGACTGGCCTAAGAAACAAATACCTGAAGCTTGCCTTTCTCTGGAATCTCATTTATGTAAGGAAAGGAAACCTTTTTGTTTAGTCACTGTTAGCAACTTTTTTCTTTACTTGCAGTCTAGGGCATTCATAAAATATATATTTATGTATAAATCACACCTTAGAACAAAATTAAGGTAATAATTTAAGTCCACAGTCATAAAATTGTATTGTGGCTAATGATTTAGATCATGAAGAAGCATCTTTTACAAGAGATAACAAGTGGTTAACAAAAGGGACTCTTAATTTCCTCCTAGCAAATGTCAATGCCCTTTAGCCAAAATCACAATAAGCCTGTAGTTGAGGTTTATTACTTGTTTCGGCTAGCAAAAATGCACGCAGCAGGGAATTATTTAGCTGCTCAGTAAAAGAGTATTAGAAAGAACCTATTATAGGATTCTTTGATTGGGTAATTTTGGGGAGGGTCTATAGAAGGAAAGGTTTGCTCTATCTTGGGTGCCATATGGAAGCTGGGCAAGTCTATGATTGGGCATCTAAGACATCTTAACTATAAAGAAGGCAGACTAAAGCGGGGATAAAGCTAAAATTGGTAAAGAAGTAGCATTCACTCATTTAATGAGAGAGGACTCTTTGGTATTTTGTGTCACAGTGACCTTGTCTGATGTCAATGCTCTGTGAGATTGTTTGTGCCCAACAGGAGGACAGTATGCTTTGAGCTGTGTCAGATTAGTTTAAAATAACACTGAGGCTTCACAATGAGCATTAGGTCAGTTTGGAGCCAACATCAGAGGATCAGAGACTTTTGTTGGTTTGTTTGTTATATTTGTTTTTTTCCCCTCGCCAATTAACTTGAATGCTTTTTCTCCTGGAATAATTCTGCCAGTTTAAAAAAAAAAAGTGTTTATTGAATATAACACCAAAAGCATAGGCAAGAAGAGAAATAACTAAGTAAATTGAACTTCACCAAAATTTAAGACTTTGGTGCACCAAAGAACGCTATCAACAGAGTGAAAAGGCAACTCACAGAATGGGAGAAAATATTTGTAAATGATATGTCTGATAAGGGATTAATACCCAGAATTTTTGAAGCACTCCTATAAATTAGTGACAAAAAATGTTTTTTCAATGGGCAAAAGACTTGAATAGACATTTCTCCATAGTCACAAGCACATGAAAAAAATGTTCAACATCACTAATCATTAGGGAAATGCAAATCAAACTACAATCAGAGACCACTTCTTACCCAATAGGATAGCTATTATCAAAAAATCAGAAAATAACAAGTGGTTGGCAAGGATGTGGAGACACTGCAACCCTTGTGTATTACTGGTGGGAATGTAAAGTGGTGCAGCTGCTGTGGAAAACAGTATGGTGGTTCCTCAAAAAATTAAACAGAATTATCATGTAATCTAGTAATTCTACTTCTGGATATATACGCAAAAGAACTGAAAGCAGGACTTGAGCAGTTATTTGTACAGCACTGTTCATAGCAGCATTATTTATAATAGCCAAAATATGGAAGCAACCCAAGTGTCCATCGACACTATTTATATGATAAATAAAGAAAATATCGTATACACATACAATGGGATTTTATCCAGCCTTAAAAAGAAAAGAAATTCTGACACATGCTACGACATGGATGAATCTTGGAGACACTATGCTAAATGACATAAGCCAGACACAAAAGAACAAATATTGTATCATTCCATTTATATGAGGTACTTAGAGTAGTCAAATTCATAGAAACAGAAAGTAGAAGAGCGGTTGCTAGGGGATAGGGGGAAAGGGCAATGAAGAGTTGTACAGAGCTACAGTTTTGTAAAACAAAAAGAGTTCTGAAGATTGGTTGCACAATGTGAATGTGCTTAACACAACTCAACAATACACTCAAAAATACTTTAGATGGTGAATTTTGTTACGTGTATTTTACTACAATTTTAAAAAAATTTTAAGGTTTTCTCATTTATTCAAGTAATCTCTACACCCCACAATGAGGGGCTCAAACTCACAACTCCAAGATCAAGAATCACATGCTTCTCCGACTGAGCCATTCTGGAGCCCTTAGTTTACGACAATTTTTAAAAGGGTATTCAGGGGCACCTGGGTGGCTCAATCGGTTAAGCGTCTGACTTTGGCTCAGGTCATGATCTCGTGATTCGTGAGTTCGAGCCTGCATCGGGCTCTGTGCTGACAGCTCAGAGCCTGGAGCCTGCTTCAGATTCTGTGTCTCCCTCTCTCTCTGCCCCTCCCCTGCTCATGCTCTCTCTCTGTCTCTCAAAAATAAAATAAACATTAAAAAAAATTAAAAAAATTAAAAAATCAAAGGGTATTCAATTTAAAAGGGGGGCAACCTCAGTGGCAGTCAGGAAATTACAAAATAAAATGATACCATTTTTTCACCCATTAAGTTGGAAAAATTGAAAAGATTGAAAACTTTCATGAGGGAAAACAGCCATTTTCACGCAACTTTAAAGTGCTACAACCTTTCAGGATACTAATCTGGTACTATATGCCACACTGAAAAGTGTATGGATTCTGAGATGCATTCATCTCACTTCTGGCCATCTTTCCTGCAGCTTTATAAGCATCAATATTTTAAGGATATAAGGATATATGTAACAGGATGTTTATTACAACATTGTTTGTCTTAACCCAAACTTGCAACAACTGAAATGTCCAATAGGAGAATGGCTGGATAAATTATGGTATATCTATACTATGGAAGGTTATATAGATATCAGAAAAAATGTTCATAATATATTTTAATGTGAATAAAAGCAATTTAAGAGTAGTATGTGTGAGGGGATCTTTTTTTTTCTTGAGAGAGAGAGAGAGAAAAAGAGAGAGAATGCATACATGCAAGCAGGAGGGGGCAGACAGAGAGAGAGTGAATCTTTCTTTTCTTAATTTTTTAATGCTTATTTTTCAGAGAAAGAGAGAGACAGAATGTGAGTAGGAGAGGGACAGAGAGAGGGAGACACAGAATCTGAAGCAGGCTTCAGGCTCTGAGCTGTCAGCACAGAGCCTGACAAGGGACTCGGACTCACAGACCACAAGATCATATCCTGAGCAGAGAGAGAGAATCTTAAGCAGTCTTCTTCAATGCTGAGTATGGAGCCTGATTCAGGGCTTGCTCTCACCACCCTGAGATCATGACCTGAGCCAAAATCAAGAGTTGGCTGCTTAACTGACTGAGCCACCCACAAGTCCCCGGGATCTCATTTTTGCTGAAAGAAGGGAGAGAGAGTTCTTTTTTTTTTTAAATTTTTAAATGTTTATTTATTTTTGAGAGAGAGGCAGAGTGAGTGGTGGAGGGGCAGAGAGAGAGAGAGAGAGAGAGAGAGAGGGAGACACAGAATCAGAAGCTGGCTCCAGGCTCCAAGCTGTCAGCATAGAGCCCAACGTGGGGCTTGAACTCACAAACTGCAAGATCATGACCTGAGCTGAAGTCAGATGCTTAACCAACTGAGCCACGCAGACGCCCCAAGAGAGAAAGTTCTTAATGTTAGTACAGGAATAGAAAAGAAAATTATTGGATATTTCAAAGGAAAGGAATTGGAAAGGATTAGGGGCAATTGTTTTTAAACCTCTATAGAATATTCAAAATTTTTCAATAACTTCTTTACTGTGAAATACATGTAACAATAAGCATGCTTTTTTAAACAATATAATCAAATTGCTCACAACCAGTTTTTTAAATTAATTAATTACTTGAGAGAGAGAGAGAGAGAGAGAGCAGGGGAGGGGCAGAGAGAGGAGAGACAATCCCAAGGAGGCTCTGCAATGTCAGCAGAGAGCCTGATGCAGGGCTCGAACTCACAAACCATGTGATCATGATCTGAGCCAAAAACAAGAGTCAGATGCTTTACTGACTGTGGCACCCAGGCACCCCAACAAGCATGTGTTTTTAAAAAGTTTAACATATTATTGGAGATACAGAAGAACATCAGAACAATTAATTTGTTGTTTTTCTATGGATAGAAACAAAAATTTTCATTATTGTAAAATAAAAGTAAGTCGAGGCACCTGGCTGGCTCAGTCAGTGGAGCATGTGACTCTTGAGCTTGGGGTAGTGAGTTTGAGCCCCACATTGGGTGTAGAGATTGCTTAAAAATAAAATCTTTAAAAAAATTAAAAATAAAAAATTAAATAATGGTAAGTTAATTGTAGTAGCCAAGCCCACAAACGTCCCTTCTTTTGGTATCAGACTCCATTCCCCACACTACAAGGACTGAAATGACATAGGCTAGGGAAAATCTCATAATTCACACCCATGGCCTACTAGATGGGTTATGCTATCGGCTGTGATAAATAAAGCCAAATGTCAGCAGTTTAAGGGACATAATTTGACATCTCAACCGTATCACATTCCAATGTGGATATCCCTGGTCAGTGGAGGACTTTTATCTATTCAGAGATTTAAGGAACTATGCTTCTTTTATAATCCCCCAGGGCCTTAAAACTCTCTGGATCTAGTTGACAAAAATAGGAAGAAAGAACATGGAGAAGATATAGTACTTTTGGAAACATCTTGGCCTACCTGTAATATACATAATTTTCACTTACCTTCCACTGATGAGAAGTATTCACATATCCTTATTCAGATGCAAGAGGACAGCTTAAAAAAAATGTAGGCACATCAGACACTTCCCAGTGTCACACCCCTCACTATGTAACTGTAAGCACAAATTTTGGGATCTGTCACTGTAATGCTAATCAAAGACTTCTCTGACATTTTATAACTGGCGCTGGCGGGGACTTAGATTATTAAGGTGTAAGGTAACTTCTTCAGGCTGGGGAATGAAGCCAAAACACAGACAAGTCAAATTAGAAAAGAGACAAGTTCCATGATATTCCATCTATTCTTTCTTCTCTGTATTAGTTACCTATTGTTGCTGCAGTAATCTCCCAAAACTTAGTGACTTAAAACAACGTTTATCATCCCACAGTTCCTGTGGGCCAGAAATTCAGAAGTAGCTTAGTTGAGTGGTTCTGGCTCACAGTTTCTTACATGATTTAAGTCAGATATCAACAAGGACTACAGTCATCTGAAGTCTTGACTGAGGCTGGAGGATTGCTTCCATAGGGCTTACTCACATGGTTGCTGGCAGGAGACCTCAGTTCCTCTCTGACATTTGCCAAGAAGCTAGTTTCTTGCCACATGGGCCTCTCCATTGTCTGCTTGAACATCTTCATGACATGGCAGTTGATTTCTCCTTGAATGAGTGATCCAGGAGACACAGTAAGGAGGAAATCAAAATGCCTTTTATGACCTAGTCTCCAAAATCATACTGTCACTCTGCCTTTTACTATTCATTAAAAGATAGTCACATTAAAGAATTTATAGACACATTTTAAAGCCACCACACTGTGCAGCAGTTTTGTTTCATAAAGCAATACATTCCCAATTTTACCTAAGCTAGCTGCAGCTGGTTTTCTTTTATTTGCAAATGAGAGTGCTCACCAATACTGGAATCAAAAGGAATACACAATAAGAATATTGGGGCGCCTAGGTGACTCAGTCAGCCAAGTGTCCGACTTTGGCTCAGGTCATGATCTCACGGTTTGTGAGTTTGAGCCCCTTGTACAGCTCTGTGCTGACAGCTCAGAACCTGAGCCTGCTTCAGATTCTGTGTCTCCCTCTCTCTCTGCCCCCTCTCCTGATCATGTGTGTGCGCGCGTGTGCTCTCTCTCTCTCAAAATTAAACATTAAAAAATAAAAATAAAAAATAAAATCTTAAAAAATAAAAGAATATTGTACCACTACTTCAGAAAACTCTTTATCAGTATCTACCAAAACTTATCCTATCCATACCCTAAGATCTAGCAATTCCATTCCTAGGTATATTTCCAACATGTATGTGAAATATATGTGCTCAATATACTAGATACAAGAATGTTCATAGAAACTTTACTCATAATAGCTAAAACCCCAAGACACAAATATCCATCTAAACTAGAAGAGATAAATAAATTGTGCAATACCCATTGGGATGATTAATTTTGTGAACCTGATTGGGCCATGGGCTACCTAGATTAAACATTTATTTATGGATGTATTTGCTAGGATGTTTCTGGATGAAGTTAGCATTTGAATTGAAGGATTGCTGCTCTCCTGCAATAAACGCAATGCCTTAAAAGAGGGGGAGATGCAGAGGGAGATCGTTCTCTCCGTATAACAGCTATTAATATCGGCCAAGACCCTTACACACACCACATGCCCAACTGTAGTTGATAATTAATTTACCTAACCTAAATGAGTGAAAAATGTTAATGATTGTAACTTACCATTTTTTCTATGCAATAACAAAATCTAAGTCCCTTTAGCTAGCTCCTTTTAAAACTCATTCACCCCATGTTCCCACAGGGACTGCCACCAGCCCCTTCCCCCAAATATCAGAGGCATTTATTTTTAACTTAATCTAGGGAAGCTTGCCTCTGAAAATAATTAAAAAACAATGTACGTCTTATTTTCCCAGAAAGCTCTGTATTTGGAGTTAAAGATTTGCTTTGGTATTTAGGAACAGTGAGTGTAGGGTAGAGGCACTTATCCTCCCTGAGCCTCGATTTCTTTATCTGTAAAACGAACATGAATAACCTATATCATGGCATTGCTGTGAGAACTTAAAAAAAGAAAGAGCATCAATGCTCTATGTGATTTCCTTTATTCCTCAACTAGAGCTTTGTTCGTTTCCGTTTTTTAAAACTTGTGTCATAGCGTTAACTGGAAGCTAAAGTGCAATCTCCTCGAAGGTAGGACTTCCTCCCCAATCCTCTTACAGAGGATTAATGTTTACTAGATGAAGCATTTCATTTCACGAAGGACATGGCAATCTGAGGGTTACAAACATTCCCAATCAACTCACACGACAAAGATCAAGCTACCTATGAACTAGGTATTTGCCAGGCACCAACATCCTAGAACTACCAGGGAGGGCCTAGGTGACGCAAGCAAAGAGAACGTTAAGAGATGCGGTCAACCAACCCGTGACGTACTTCCGGCGCGACGCTTTCCCTCCACGCCTGGACTGGATTGTGGGGGAGGGAGGCGGTTAGTGGGCTTTAGCGCCTTTTCTGGCGGCGGTAGATTTGAAGCGCTTTTAAAGGACCGGACCCGGGAAGTGAAGACTACTGGAGCAGGTAGGTGGTGCGAGGCCCGTATTGTTTCGGTGGCTTCCCGGGGTACGAGAGCGGGAAGGGCCGGAGGAGAGGGGCGGAGCCGACGCGTTGGGCCTGTCTGAGTCAACTGCCTTCCCCTCGAGGTATCTGTGCTGTCTGGTTCTCTAACTAGTCCCCCAAGGACCGTGGCGCTGGCTCTGCAGCTGTTGCAGCTGGACAAGGCCTTCAGCCGTGCCTCCCGGGCCTGGGAAACGGTCCTCCCCCTGCCAGCCCCCGCCCTCTCCACTTGGGCGCACACCTCCCTCCCTGACGCATTTTGCCGCACAAGCTGTAATATGGCGGCAGCAACGGCGGCCTGAACTCTAGAGAGCGAGGGTGATTTTTGATGCTTCAAAATCGTAAGACTAATCGCCAGTGCGGGGTATGTGAGCGGTTTGGTGGGGAAGGGGTAACCTGATGTCCTGTCAGGTTAGGGTTGGAGAGTGGCGGGCGAGGAACCTGGATCACAGGGGTTAAGATTAGACTGAAAACAGGCTTTCCTCCACTCCGACCTTTTCCTCCTACAGACGGCGGCTATCGTGCATAGTTAAGTGATACAGGCCTCTTAGTTAAGCATTCTCCTAAAACTGAAATCCAGGCTCTTCCGTTTTCGTCTCAGGGCTGTCTCAAAGTTCGCCCACGTTTTCAAGGAGCTGTGAGCAGCGCAGGCATTTTAGGAGAAGATAATTACTCTTTAGGAGGAAGGCGATGGCTTCAGAGCTCCATATACCTTGGGGGAAGTGTGCGAATTTGGCCCATCTTTAATCTTTTATGAAGCTAAGTCGAGGTCTGCGGGAATGGAGAAATCCCCGTCATTTTGGAAATGTTATAAAAGCACCATTTTGTGCAATTGATTTAATTTATTCCCACACCAGTACTTTCTGTTCAGAACTAAGCTTTTGCAGTAGAGATGACAAATACGTCCAAGAAACAAATGTCTTGGACGTTTGGGGGTCTGTTAACTTTCAGTAGCCGAAACCAGATGGAGCGGAAAGCATGTGTGCATATTTGGGGGGGAAAAGGCCAGTAATTTGCGGGTTCGTAAAGATGATGGGTGAGGGGGTGTGAACGTTTTTGAAATAGTGCTGTAAAATCCGGAAAAAGCACAGATGTCTAGAATGGATGCTTTTCTCATAATATTTTTTCAGTACCTTAGTATTTACCCCCTTTTTATTTTAACCATTTTAGATGGGATTATTTCTATAATAAATTATTTCTGTCTTAATCAGTTCATTTTACATCGTTTGACGTTTTCTTTATTATTCAGGATTATAGGTGCCCTGAAATCTTAATGGGTCTTGTAGTAGGATTCTATGGGGTTTGTTTTGCTTTGTTTTTCGGGGTTTTTTTTGAACTGTTTGCTTTTTAAGGTTTTTTTTGTCTTTGCAGGCTCTTGTCAGGGTTGCCTTCCCCTGCTGTCAAGAGTGTACAAGTATGCAAGCTTCCTAGGTTAGAAAATTTGGATTTGTTTCTGGCTCAACCATCTATCTGAACCTCAGTTTCTTCATCTATAAAGTACTTTGATTTCAGGCTTTCATCAGCTGTGGGCTTCAAAAATAAATATTCAGGTTTGTTAAAATTCTGTGTAAAATTGGCTTTCAACAAGAACTCAGTGATTCTATGAGTGATACATTTAGTGTGACTTTTTAAAGGTCTTTCATTTTTGGTACTTATTATTGTGGTCTTGCAGTATCAGTGGCCTCTGAGTAAGGTTTTTGTCCTTTGGATATTTTGCGTATTTTAAATGATATTTTCTGTCAGGCAACATAATTCTACATGCAAAGGAAAATTGGTAGTGTGAACACATAATAGTGTAAACTAGTTCTAGTCGTTATCAGAACACCATCAGCAATTAATTCTTCCAGTGTTGCTCTTTTAAGAAATAGATGTTGATGTTTTTCCCTTATTTTTTTACTAATAGGGTATTTCAATAGAATTATAATGTGTTACTTAGTTATTGTGTTCTAAGGTATTAAGGTGTCTAAGTTGTGATATGTATTAGGAATTCATAGATAATTCAAGTGATTTGAAAAGTTTGTTGCAGATCTGTTACATTGTGTTGTTGTACATTTTTGGCTTTAATATTAGCACCTAGATTTAGTTTTTAGATTTCTGTGTCAATGGTTTTGCCCTGGTTTAATGTATATCCTGTCTGTATAAAAAAGTCTTTTTTTATTTCTGTGGGGCAAATCTTGCATCTTGAAATTTACTACAGGCAGAATTGTAAATACTCAGAGAAAACTTCTGTAACTCAGACTTTGTACTTTCAGTACCAGACAGGAAATCTTTTGCACTTTAAGTGGTAGCTTAAAATGATCACCAACCTCTTTTTAAAATTTAACTACATCATACTTACTTATAAATATGGGCGTCAATTTTTTAATATTAAAATAGTTATTTTTAAACCATGATTGATTCCTCAGGTCATTGATTTTTTAAAATGAATGAAGGTTGTTTATGTATTAAGCTACTGTTAACTGTATATAAACTTTAGCTTAAGGTTTATTTGTAATAATTGCATTATGGTCATAAGGTAGAAACTAAAATCAGCCGTTATCTGGAATATTTGTGAATAAGCTAGCTTCTACAGTGAAGCTGTAAAGTACTTAACTAGAAAACTCTTGCTGTTTTCAACTCATGACCTTGAGCCAGTCACTTCAACTCTGGTTATCCTATCAAATCTGTAAAATCAGATTGGATCAGCCTTCAAACTTTAAGTCTGTAATTTATATAGGAATTACCAAATTGGCTTACATGTTGCTATTATATGGTGTAGGTATATCTCTGGAGGCAGTGGCATACATTTATCTTTGTAAGAACTTAAATAATTGCAGGTACAGTATTAAGAATATTAGCAGAGGTTTCCCAGTTAGTATATGCTTTTTTAGTTTGGTACTGACATAGCTGTAGTATATTTTTATGCTCTCAGGTTTTATGTTTGGAAAATATATAATATCCTGTTTAACCCTGAACTTGGCAACATTACAGCTTTCTTCTTTTTATGTTTTCTAAAGAATTTCAGAAGTGGCTATACACTGTTAATCATGTTTCTACCAGAACAGTGGTTTGTGACTGTCAGAGACACTAAGGGAGGGGGCCCTCTGGAAGAACATAGTTAACTTTCCTGATGCCTCAGAATGTTAACTTGTTTGTACTTGGTTCGTTAGCACTATGGTACTCATAATTGTATTAAAATGTTTTTGAATCTATTTTCATTTCTCCTTTGATCTCCAAACTACATGAGGGGTAGGGTAAAGAGGCTAGTCTGAATGTCAGATTGCCTTTTTTGAAAGTAATCTAAGAGATCTGCTGTAGTTCTAATTAGTTTGATGCAATATGATTTTAGAGGTGGAAATCTTGTGTGAAAATTGTTACCTGTTTTATTAAACTTGAGCAGATAAGAACTTTTCATCTTTCTTAGTTCTGAACTGAAGATGCTCCCTCTTTTAGTGGATTCTGTTTTTAAAAAAGAAAAGAAACATTTTGTTAGTAAAATACAGCTCTGTTAGGCAGATTGAGGGAATAAGTTCTGTTTCAGTCTGGAATAGACTCAAAGGATGGTTACTGGTAGGCTCTGGGAGAATTTACCGACTACAGATATATATTAGCCATACTCTATGTGAGAAGCAGTACATATAGGGGGAAAGCACTGAATAGGAAGCAGAACCTGGTTTTGCTCATGCCTTGATTAACTTGTACTCTTTCCATTTGATAATGTAGTCCTGGGCCAGGCCCTGTGCATGGTGTTGAAGATACAAGGGTTCTGAGTTTGAGGACTTCACAGACAAGTTTATGGCAATGAGAATCAGATTCAACAAAGGAGGATCATTTAAGCTTTAGAGAGTCAGGGTGAAGTTTCCAGGGAGGGTACTCCGAGCTATTTGAATCTTGTAAGGACACAGAGGAATTAGCCAAGGGAATCAGAAAGGGCAAAGACCTATTAATCTTACAGTTTAAAAGATTTACTGTCTACCTTTTGAAGAGTCAGTATTTTACTGACTCCCTCATAGTGTATGAAAACTTTAAATTTTTGAATGTCATAAAGTTGCTGCATTATTTATTGCCTAATTTCAAATACTGTGTCCTTTACCATATATTTTAGTGATTAGTTTCTTATATCCTTGTCCTGCCTCTTTTCCCATCCTTCATGTTATATTAGGATGAATAGCAAAATTGTTTTAGGTATGGAACTACAAGATTAATCTTTTTACATATGAATTTGTTACCTCTCATATTTTTTGAGCTATTATTGTTTCAGAGGTTTACACATCCTAGCATTTAATATATTAAATTATTCACATGATATGTTATTGTTATACAAAACTATGATATTGCTGGTAAACATTTAAAACAACATATTGTAATCTCTGTTTAGAAAAAAATATATACCTAAACATTTAAAAAGTTATAGCTACCTGTCAGGATTTTCCATTTTTTTTATATGTTCTCATTTTTTTTCAGTGAACCTGTTAACTTTATTGTTTAAAAGTATTTTCATTATGAAAAAAGTAGATGAGGTTTCTGAAGGAGTCAGGCAGGTAAAGTGAGTTCCAAGAGGTCAAATAGATAATAAATGGCAACAGCTAGTAGGCTGTAGTTGGAGGCAAACCATGTTGATTGCTGTACAGGAATGGGACACATTTTTTGTTCAAGAAAAATTAATATCTGGATTTTATGGAGAAAGCTGCAACTCATTCAGGTTAAACAAATTTCAACAAAGCAGACTACTATTCTGAAAACTTTCATTATATACTGTTGGGAAGTTCATGAATTATTTTATTGAAAATTGCATAGATGTGATTTTTCCCTGAAATGTATTTTTGATACCTCTCAGCATTGTTTTGCCTTTATTTTTTCTTGAAAAAATGAAAAACTAATCAGATGTTTGTCTCATGTTCGATTTTAGGTATTACTGAGTAATACCAGGAAATCATAATTACAGAGGAAATACTATCTATTATATTTCTGACTAGGTAAAATCTGATTTCGATAATAGTAGAGACAGTGTTGAGCCATCTTTTTTGTCATCATTGTTTTTCATTAGCTATATTCTTCATTAGCTATAACAGAAGAGCATTTATATAACTCGAGATATCTGTAGTGCTTTTAATAACTTGTTGTCTTTCATTTTTCTTGATTTAAGGCATATTTGACTTGTTAGTTTAGGAAAACTAATTTTAATCTATTTCTATGAAAACTATCCTTATATGGTATAACCTAAATATATGTTATAACCACTTACAGACATGTACATTATAATCTTAGAAGATTATATATATATATTTTATTATAAATTTTTAACTTATGATAGCAATTATAATTATTAAAAGTAGAATGAAGTACAGCGAGGCAAAAACCCTCTCAGTCTTATGACCAAACACAAAAGTGACTATTTCAATTTTTTTTCTTTTTATGAATTTGTAAGTTTGGATTTAGGAGTAGTTTTTGTGATTATGCTTCTGCATATACTGTTTTATATCTTGATTACTTTTTGACAAATTATAAGTGTTTTCCAAATTAGTAATCTTTATAAGCATTACTTTATTATTATTATTTTAAAGATTTTATTTTTAAGTAATCTCTACACCCAACGGGAGGCTCAGACTCAGAGTCAAGTCACATGCTTTACTAACTGAGTCAACCAGGGGCCCCTATAAGCATTGCTTTACCAACTGTGATATTTTTGTTCAACCAGAGACCGTGATTTAACCATTTTTTTGGTAATATTGGCTAGGTTACTTCTGATTACATGTTCCTAAAAGGAGCACTAAGATAGCTAACATTATACATGAAGGCATTAAATTTCTTCAATGTGTGTTTATTTTTGAGAGAGAGAGAGAGGGAGAGAGAGAGAAACAGCATGAGCAGGGGAGGGGCAGAGAGAGAGAGACACAGAATCCAAAGCAGGCTCCAGACTCTGAGCTGTCAGCACAGAGCCTGATGTGGGGCTCGAACCCACGAACTGTCAGATCATGACCTGAGCCGAAGTCAGACACTAAACTGCTTGAGCCACCCAGGCTCCCTCATACATGAAGGCATTCTAAATTTAGGATAGTTTCTTACAATAGAGTCCTAGCAGGTGAATTTTACTGATTTAAGGTGAATACCAGTTTAAGGTTTACACACTTAAGAGTTTCTCATATTATTTCCAGAGGAGCTGCATGCCATTTTGGGAATTCTTTTAAAAGATCTTTACTATTGGGGCACCTAGGTTGCTCAGTCGGTTAAGGCTCTGACTTCAGCTCAGGTCATGATCTCATGGTTTGTGAATTTGAGCCCGCCTTGGGCTCTGCACAGACTGTGGGGAGCCTACTTGGGGATTATCTCTCCCCTTTGCTCGGCTCCTCCTCCTCCTCTCAAAATAAATAAACTTAAAAAAAAAAAACTTAAAAAAAAGTCTTTACTATTTTGATAAGCAAAATATTATATCATTTTATTAGTGTTTCTTTAAAGATATTTTTTTCCTGATTGTAAAATTAGTACCTATCTGAAGAAAATTTGGAAAACAAATACAAAAAAATTACCCTTAAACTCAGGGCCTAAATATAATCTATTAATATTTCTGTGTAAATCTTTGGGGGAGGCTTCTTTTACTTATTCATTTTTGGGGGCTATAATTGACATTACATTTTATTAGTTTTAGGTGTACATTATGATTTGATGTTTGTACATATTGCAAACGATCACCACATTAAGTTTCGTTAATCCGTCACCTCACATGGTTACAAATAATTTTCTTGTGATAAGAACGTTTAAGATCTCTCTTAGCAACTTTAAATATACACTGTAGTGCTATTAACTGTAGTCATCATGCTGTATATTAATCCCTAGGACCTAAAATAAGTTTAGTTTTGTTTTTTGTTCTTTTTAAGATTGTACATGTGAGATCATATGGTATTTGTCTTTTTCTAACTTACTTTGTTTAGTATAATATCCCCAAGGACCATTTATTCTGTCACAAATGATAGGATTTCCTTCTTTTTTGTGGCTGAGTGATACTTCTATGTGTGTTTGTGCACACATAACACATTTTCTTTATTCATTCACTCATCAGGGGACACTTAGGTTGTTTCCATGTCTTGGCTTTTGTAAATAATGCTACATAATTTATAATCAGTGTCAATATTATGGTGTAAATCCTATTTTCTTTATGTTGAGATGTAATTGACATATAAATTTAAAGTGTACAGCATATGACTTAGATATATTGGAAAATTATTACCACAGTAAATTTTGTTAACATCCATCATCTGATATAGATGCAAGGAAAACCTAATAAACTATAAAGTTAAAAATAAATTTTAAAAAAAAGAAAACCTTTTTTTTCTTGTGATGAGAGTTTTTAAGGATTAATTCTCTTAGCAACTTTGTAATGTACCATACAACAGTTAACTGTAGCCATCATGTTTTTCATTACATCCCTGGTACTTAATTACTGGAAGTTTGCATCTTTTTATTATCTTCATTTAGTTCCCCCATCCCTTTTTCCCCAGCTCTGGTAACTAGAAATCTGATTTGTTTTTCTGTGAGTTTGGGCAGGGGCGTGTGTGTATGTATACATTTTTAATTTACCTTTTTTTCCCTTTAGATTCTACATATAAGTGAGATCATAGAGTATTTGTCTTTCTCTGTCTGACTTCATTTAGCTTACTGCCTTCTAGGTCCATCCATGTTGTTGCAAATTGCAGGATTTCCCTTTTTTTGTTAATGGTTGAATAGCATTCCATTGTATATGTACATTTTCTACATTTTCTTTCTTTTTAATGTTTATCTAGAGAGAGAAAGCTAGTGAGCTGAGTGGGGGAGGGGCAGAGAGAATCCCAAGCAGACTCCGCACTGTCAGCTCAGAGCCCCATGTGGGACTTGAAAAGCTGTGAGATCATGACCTCAGCAGAAATCAAAAGCCAAACGCTCAACCGACTAAGCCATACAGGCAGGCACCCCTACATTTTGGTTCTCCATTCATCTGTTGTTGGACACTTAGGTTGTCCCCATGTCTTGACTGTTGTAAATAATGCTGCATCGAACATGGTGCCACAGATAAGTCTTCGGCATAATGGTTTCATTTCCTTTTTTTAATTAAAAAAATTTTTTTAACATTCACTTCTTGAGAGAGAGACAGAGTGTGAGAGGGGGAGGGTCAGAGAGAGAGACACACACAGAGTCTGAAACAGGCCCCAGGCTCTGAGCTGTCAGCACAGAGCCCGACGAGGGGCTCCAACTCATAGACCATGAGATTATGACCTGAGCCGAAGTTGGACGCTTAACCAACGAGGCCACCCAGGCGACCCTCATTTCCTTTTTTTTGATGTATATCTGTTATGTGTAAAATTGAGATCTTTACTAACTTGCTTTTTTTCACCTAATATATTATGAATATCCTCTGACCCATGAATAGTCTTTGATAATTTTTCTCTTAACACATATGTTCATATGGTTTAAAATTGGAAAGATAGAGAAGGTTGGTTATACAATAAGAAAATCTTCTTCCCCATCTTCCCCAGCTACCCATTTCCTCTCCTGCAGTGGCCTCTGTATTAGACAAGCAAACATATATATATTTTTTTTACTTTTCTGAAAAAAATACAAAGAAAGCATGCCAAACATCTCTGCACTTTGCTTTTTTTTTTTTTTTTTTTAACTTACCAAAATGTCTTGGAGGGAACAGTACTTAAACTGCTTCCTCATTCTTTTTTATAGCCTGGTACATTGTATGGATGGAATATGATTTAGGTAATCTACTCTTTACGGACATTTAGATTTACAGCTTTTTAACTACTGAAACAGTGGCTGCCTTGAATAACCTTATACATACCTTATTTTGCAAATGTGTGGGATATGTATAAAATAAATTTCTAAAGTGGGTTACTGAGTCAGAAGGTATTCAGTGCACTTGTAATATTGTATATTGTTAAATTGACAAAGGATTGTATCAATTTACCTCTTTACTATTGGCAACAATGTATGAGAAGGTCGATATTGTCTATTTTTGTTAGTCTGAGAGGTGAAAAAGTTACCTAATTGTAACATGTAAGAGTATGATTGCCAATGGCTAGATGAATGCCATTCTTTTCATGAGAGTCATTTATTTAACCAATTTCTTTTTTTATTGTTTTATTTATTTTTTATTGAGACAGAGTACGAATGGGGGAGGGGCCGAGAGAGACAGACAGACAGACAGACAGAATCCCAAGCAGGCCCCAGGCTCTGAGCTGTCAGCATAGAGCCCGACGAGGGGCTGAACCCATGAGCTGTGAGATCATAACCGGAGCTGAAGTCGGTTGCTTAACTGACTGAGCCACCCAGGTGCCCCTGAGAGTCACATGCACTTCTGACTGAGCCAGCCAGGCGCTCTGAATTTTTTTATACTTAGAATCCTTTTAACCATATAATGTTGGTATCTTTTTTCATTTAACATTTTTTCCATGTTATATTTTTAAAAATTGCTTTTTCACAAGGAGTGTGATAGTCTATCATATGAATATTTCTTAATTTACTCAACAGTTGTGTTGGACTTAGGTTCTTTCTAATTATTAAACCAAAGTCAAATAATAGTTAAAATGGTTGCCTTCACAGAGATTCCAAAATACTGAATTACTAAAGTGTTAAAGGTTATAATGAATATGAGTATATTCAAAGTTGTTGGCCTATAATGCCAAGTTGCTTAGCAAAATCATTTGTGTGATTTATATTTTTAATTTTATTTTTTCTAAATTGTTCATGTTCCCTTGTGTGGTTTCTGTGCTTTTAATTATTTGGTGCATGGACCTGTGGTATTAGTTCTTAAAGGTGGGGTCAGAAGGACAGTGAGAAGGTTTTGTGGTTGCCAGATGTGCTGATACACATAGGGCCACAGGTGATTAATGTTCTTGCAGTAAGTTAGGATGGTCCTAGTCAGTGAAGAATTGTCCTAGTGCCCCATTCCTAAGCACTGTTCTCTAGTAAAAAGTTAACATATCACGTTTGTTGAAAATATTTCCCCTTATTTTTTACTTTTCTAATTTCCTTCTGACAAAAAATAATAAAATTTTTTCATGAAGTCAAATCTATTTATCTCATTATTTATTTCATTGTTCATAAACCTGAGAAATTATTTACTATCCAGAGTTTAGGTAAATATTCACATGTATTTTCCTAGTTTCCATGGGGGTAGGGGTACACAGTTTTCTGAAAAAGAAAAGTAATTTCATAAGATCTTCTAGATTTAAATGCAAACAACAGTAATAATCATGAAAGTAAGACACTTAAAAAATACATTAATACTTGAGTGGTCTTTTGAAGAGTTTCTTTTACAGGTCTGTATTGTAGAAAACTTGGGAAATGAAGCTAAGACTCTTAGTATTATCCTATATTTCCTACTATTTTATTTTATTATACAGATAATATATTTTTATTTTTAAATATTTTTATTAATTTTAAACTGGGAAACTGGTAAATGAATATATTCTCACTGCAAAAATGCAAGTTTTACATTTAAAGCTAAAGATTCCCATTGACTTCCATTCCTACTCTTAGTCCCCTCTGACAGAGGACTGTCAGTGTTGATATGTAACCCTATCTGTAATGGAGTATTATTTGAGGGTGTACAAAATACTTACATGCAACTTGCTTTTTTCTTTTCAACTAAGTAACAGGATTTTTGGATAGAGTTAAAGACTTTTTAAACTGCTATGTAATATTTAATATAAGCATGTGTATACCAGAGTTTGTTTAGCTGTTCTATCATTGTGGGATGTTTTGGATGTTTTCTTTTTGTTGTTATAGTGTTAGAAGACAGCATTCTCACACATGCCTATCCTTTCATGTATATTCATTTATTTATTAAATACTGATTTCTTGTCATAGCCAAGCATTGTTTGAGGCACTAGGAATTAAGAGGAGACCAAAATTGAAAAGGTTCATTGTATCATGGGGCTTACATTCTAATAAGAAGAATAAGTATAAAAACTTGAATTCATAATAAAATATCAATTAGCAATAAATGCTTGGAAGAAAAATAAGGCAAGTAAGGGGATATAAAGTGTTAGAGGGCAAGAACTGCTCCTTTGAATATACTGGTCAGGGATGGTTTCCATGTGGAGGGGATACTTGAGCAGTGACTTAAATTAAGTGAGGGAATGAACCAGGGGAAGATCTGGGATAAGAGCATCCCACACAGAGGAAACAAGTATGAAAGACCTGATGAAGGACTAGGCTTTGGGATGTTTGAAGAACAGCGGGAACACATGTGTCTGAAGGAGAAGAAGCATGTTAGATGAAGTCATGGAGGTCGTTAGGAGCTAAAATATTTAGATCTGTGCTATCCAGCGCAGCAGTAGCTATGAGCCACATGCAGTTAGTGAGTACTTGAAACATGACTATTCTGAATTGATAACCACTACATTTCTGAGACTCACTACCCAAAAAAGAATGTGAAATATCTCATTAAAAACATTTTTATGTCAATTATATGTTGAAATAGTATTTTGGACATACTGAGTTAGAATATTATTATATATTATTTTTTTAAATGTGGCTGCTACAAATTTTTTTTTTTAATTTTTTTAACGTTTATTTATTTTTGAGAGACAGAGAGACAGAGCATGAGCAAGGAAGGGGCAGAGAGAGAAGGAGACACAGAATCCAAAGCAGGTTCCAGGCTCTGAGCTGTCAGCACAGAGCCTGATGCGCGGCTCAAACTCACGAACTGTGAGATCATGACCTGGGCCAAAGTTGGCCACTTAACCGACTGAGCCATCCAGGAGTCCCTATTTCATTTTTTAACGTTTATTTATTTTTGAGAGACAGAGCATGAGCAAGGGAGGGGCAGAGAGAGAAGGAGACACAGAATATAAAGCAGGTCCCAGGCTCTGAGCTCTCAGCACAGAGCCTGGCGCAGGGCTCAAACTCATGAACCACGAGATCATGACCTGAACTGAAGTCAAGCTTAACCGACTGAGCCACCCAGGCACTCCATACAAATTTAAAAACTATATATGTGACTCATGTTTCTATTGAAGAGTGCTAGTTTAGGTTCTTAACATGCATGAAAAGACATTTTGAATTTTTTTTTTTTAAGTTTCTTTATAGAGGGCTAGAGGCGACACAAGTTGGGGAGGGGCATAGAGAGAGGGAGAGAGAGAGAATCCCACGCAAGTTCTACACTGTCAGTGCAGTGCCCTATGCGGATCTTGAACCCGTGAAACCGTGATCCATAACCAGGAGTTGGACACTTAACCGACTAAGCCACCAAGTGCCCCCATGGAAAGATATTTTGATTAAATGCGATAGACATTAGAAAATATTAGAGGAATGAAATGGTAAATTGTACTTATAAAGAATCACTCCACTTTGGTTATTCTAATGAAAATAGAAAATAGAGAACTAAGTAAAAGCTGGGAAAACCAATTACGAGGCTATTGCAGTATTCCAGATAAGAAAGAATGACAATGGTAAAAAAGATGGTGAGAGCATTTGGGATAATTTTTTTTTTTTTTTTTTTTAGAGAGAGCGAGAGCACAAGTGGGGAAGAGGGGCACAGAGAGAGAGAATCAAGAATCTTAAGGGGGCTCAGCATGGAGCCCAATGCAGGTCTCAATCCCACAATCCTGGGATCATGACTTAAGCTGAAATCAAGAGTTGATGCTCAACCCCCAGGTACCCCAGGATAGTTTTTGAAGCTAAAATTCAGCGCCAACTGGACTTCCTAATAAAGTAAACATTTTATTGAAATATAACATAGCATACCCAAAGCTACATAAACTCTTAAGTGTAGCTCAATGTTTTCCCAAAATGAATTCCCCTATGTAAGCAGCCCTCAGAATAAAAAACAAAATAAAGCAAACACTATCCTGTAGCTCCCACTTGTGCTCATATTTCTATAAATTAGTGGTGGTATTCATTGCAGTTTCAAAGTCCCAGAGCTGTAGGATTTTTTACATTGTGCCCTAGAATTGAGAAACTTGGAAAATTATTAAAGGTGTGTCTAAAATGTTAAGGGTGGGGAGCATGGGTGGCTCAGTTGGTTAAGTATCAGACTTTAGTTCAGATCATGCATTGCATTGGAGTCCCACATGCTTCTGATTCTGTGTCTCCCTCTCTCTGCCCCCATCCCCAAGCTTGCATCTGTCTCTCTCTCGTTCAAAAATAAACTTTAAAAAAAATTAAAAAATAAAAGGTTATGCATAACTAAGGTTTTTTCTGACCTATCAAATTTTGCCTGGTCTTCCAATTAGGAGTTTGTTTTCAAAACACAGTACTGTATGTAAGAATTTAATTGTGATTAAAACCAATTCGGGGCAATATTATCTATACTATAGTAATCATTTTATAAGAATAGGAATCTCTACCTGGGATATTGTGGTTAAACAAGTAGCTGTAGAAGTTTTTTTGGAGGAAAATTAATAATTAAACTTTTTCTTCTCTTCCTCTACCCCCAAAAGTACAGAAGTTAAGAAGGCCTACAAAAATTCTTTAGAAGATAAAGGATAATCAGGTACTAAGTAGTTTTTAAGATAAGATAGTTTCCTCAGATTTATGGATTCAACATATCCTCAATCAAGTTTGCAGGAATTGAAATTCTATACAAGTAAATACTTAATGCAACAAACTTGGCAGGATATTAAAAATTACTAAATTTTTTTTGTTTTATTTTCAGGAAGTCTGTGTTGCCTACTGGAGGATTGAAAGTTTAGATTTTTTTGCTTTGTTTTATGTGAAACAAATTCTAATATCCATTTTATCTGTTAGAAATAAAAAATTGAGAAGTCATGAGAAAATGGTATATTTCCCCCTTTCCCATGCAGTAATGCCAAAAGTGAATATGCCAACACTTGGTTTGAATTTTCATGCAATATAATCTATCTTTTGTGTAACTTAATCCCTAATTTATATGTTTGGGATCTGTAAAATTGATAAGGGATGGTGGTAGGTATATAAACCTACATGTGTGATGAAATTGTGTAGAGCTAAATAACAAGCAGAAAGATGAGTGCCAGTAAAACTGGGAAATGTGAATGGGATAAAGGATTATATCAGCCTTGTTCTGCTTTTATGCTACAGTTGTGCTATTATACAACAGTTTTCTAAAATGTTACCTTTGGAGGAAAATGGGTAAAGTACACACTGTATATTATTTCTTACAGTCTATATTGAATCTCCCTAAAAATTGATAAAGGGAGGAATCTATTTAGGATGGAGAATATATATTTTTCACAACTTCACTGGACCTAAAATATCACACATTGCTTGCAGAGCTACCACCTTAGATAGGATAATTTTCAGAAAAGCATATACATTTCAGTCTCTACTCTGAGCAGATGAAACTCATTTTTATAGTCCATAATTTTGGATGTTGTTTAAACTAAGTACCTTTATTTTTTCTGCTCTTTACCTTACCCTTGTCGTTTCCCATCGGGAATCATGATTGAAACATCTTAAATCCTTCAAATAAATGTCATAGCAAAAGGATGTTAAATAATAGCTATCTGCTATCTGGATAAAAGTATTTACACAGAGTATGTCACCTATTGGTATTTTTGGTCTACACTGGTATGTCACTACAGGCTCTTGATCATGATGAGCAAATAGTCTCATATGTAATGTGCTTTTACTCAGAAAGGAAATCTACCATATATTTCTATCATTAAAATATCCCACTTTCTTCCTTGATGATTTATTTTTGGTATTTTTTAGGAATTTGAATGTCTTTAAAACACCATTTTAATCAAAACTTTCACTTTTGTTTTCAAGGAGCAAAAGTATTGGATCAGTCTGTCCTTGATTTTTCTCTGTTTAATCTTGTGGAGTTCACTCATCATGCAGACAATACAATTTTCTGTTTGGGTGGCAATCTATGTTAGGTTGTTAAAATAGAAATTTTATTATATTAGGGCTAAAGCTATTCTTTTTTGTTTTTTCTATTTGCTTCACCAAGTGCAATCTAATCTCAAAAAAAAAAAAATCCATATTGTCATGGAAGTAAATGCCAAAATAAGTTCAACTACATTTCTAGTTTATGCTCCAGAAATTTTTTCCCCCAGAAATTTATAAAAAATTTTTTGCTCTTTTGGTCTGTTTGCCTGAAACTGCATTTTATTCATAGATTGAAGTATTGGAGCCATGGGAATAAAGGTTCAGCGTCCTCGATGTTTTTTTGACATTGCCATTAATAATCAACCTGGTAAGAAAATTAATATTCCTGTGTTAACATTATAAATGAGTATTCAGTATTTTAAATTGGTGAAGTATAAACCAGCTTCATTCTTTTTCAGCTGGAAGAGTGGTCTTTGAATTATTTTCTGATGTGTGCCCCAAAACATGCGAGAACTTTCGTTGTCTTTGTACAGGTTTGTTGAAATTTTCAGTTGCCCTGATACTAGCCCCATTTGACTATGGTTTTAATTTTTTAATTTAACATATTTTAGATTTCCCCATGCAAATTATGTACCACTGACCAGGATGTGAAAGTAATTCTTAAAAATATTACTTTGTTGGGGCTCCTGGGTGGCTCAGTTGCTTAAGCGTCTGACTCTTGGTTTTGGCTCAGGTCCTGATCTCACCGTGAGGTGGAGCCCCCACATCAGGCTCTGTGTTGGCAGTGCAGAGCTTGCTTGGGATTCTGTTTCTCCCACTCTCTCTCTCTGCCCCTTCCCTGCTCATGTTCGTCCTCTCTCTCTCTCTTTCTCTCTCAAAATAAACAAACAAAATTTTAAAAAAAGAAAGAAAGAAAAAAGAAATACTACTTTGTTGAGAGACAGCGAGAGAGCACACGAGTAGGGGAGAGGATCAGAAGGAGAGGGGGTAGAGAGAAAGAGAGAGAAAGAGAGAGAATCTTCAGCAGGCTCCATGCTTAGCCCAGAGCTTGATGCAAGGCTCAGTCCCATGACCCTGGGGTCCATGACCTGGGCTGAAATCAAGAGTCAAATTCTCAGCTGGCTGAGTCACCCAAGCCCCCCTAGAAATACTACTTGAAATGGGCTTTTATCTGAGATTGATTTCTACATTTATACACTTTCCAGAAAAACATTAGTGATTTTTAAGTGAACTTAAAAAAAAAAAGATTCCTGAGGGGGTGAAAATTCTGTGGTTTAAAGACATCTACATAGTTCAAGAGGGGTATATTTTACAGGGAAAACCTTTCATCATTAATTTTGCTTTAATACTGCTTCCTTGATTTTTTTTTTTTCCTACTAAATGGCTTACTAATTTTTCTTCTCTGTAGGTGAAAAGGGGACAGGGAAATCAACTCAGAAACCATTACATTATAAGAGTTGTCTCTTTCACAGAGTTGTCAAGGATTTTATGGTTCAAGGTGGTGACTTCAGTGAAGGTAAGACTTTGAATCCCACAAAGGAAAATCATAATACTTTGTTAAGTATCATAGACCTTAAAGTTAGACAAGCTTCTAGAAGTACTCATAAATGGAAGAAGGAAGCACATAGGAGATAATTTTACTTTTGATTCATGAATTAATTTCACAAATGTGCTTCTGAATAAAAAACAAAATACTATTTATCTCATGGTAATCTATCAGTATATGTGTTTGGTTTTGTCAAAACTAGTAATCCCTAACTACAATATAGTTTTTAAATTGTAAAAACACTGAAATTGTATTTTTAAAGACATTTTGAAAAAAATCTATCTTTTGTTCAAAGATCTACATAATTAGAATCTGAGTGTTCTTTTTTCCACAAACTTAATAGGCTTTGTCACATTCTTACTGTTGTATCATAGAAAAAAGAAAGTAATTTGGGATCTTGTCAGTAACAACTTCAGTGTCTTTTATGATTTGCTGTGAACCTTTGAGTATTTCTGATTCAGAGTCATTTAAGCACCTACTTTGTAAGCAGCATTTTGTTTAGGTGGCACCTTCAAAGAGATTACTGTCTTGGGAGTTCAAGAGTCTATGTTTCTCATTCTTAGGGAATGGACGAGGAGGGGAATCTATTTATGGAGGATTTTTTGAAGGTAAAGATGTTTACATTTAAGTTGTATTTTTAATGTTTTCTGTGTTTGATATTTCTCTGTTGAATCAATAAGATACTAATATCCAACAACATTCAGTGAATCCGAAAGTTAATTTTTTTGTGAAAACATTTATATGATAGACTTTTTATAGAAGTAGGATTTTTTGTATGTTTAGAACATTAACACATCATATTATTTGAAAGGTTTCAATGATCTATAATAAACTCTTAGAATTATAGTGCTAGAATGGCCACTTCCATAGCTTAACTTAATCTTTATTAAAAGAGATTTAGCAATATTTCGTACTAACAGTATAACAGTACTCACATGTTTAGCAGGTCCATTTTTCTGTGCACTTTCTTTATCTTTTTTTTTTTTTTTTTTGAGAGAGAGCAAGCATGAGCAGGGGAGAGACAGAGAGAGAGTGAGAGAAAGAGAATCCCAAGCCAGCATGGAGCCCAACGCAGGGCTTGAACCCAGAAACCTTGAGATCATGACCTGAGCCAAAACCACAAGTCAGATGCTTAACCAACTGAGCCACCCAGGCACCCCTTCTGTGCACTCTTTTAAAAATCCCTTTGAACAGATAGATACCATATGTTTTCACTTATAGGTCTAACAGGAGAAACCTAACAGAGGACCATGGGGAGGGAAAGGAGGAAAAAGAATTAGGGAGAGGGAGGGAGACAAAGCACGAGAGACTCTTGAATACTGAAAACAAACTGAGGGCGAAAGGGGAAGGGGGGTGATGGTCATGGTGGAGGACACTTGTGGGGAAGAGCACTGGGTGTTATATGGAAACCAACCTGACAATAAACTATAAAGTTAAAAAAAAAATCCCTTTGATATTTTAAACTTCGGCAATAATGTTTTTCCCAAATTTAAATTTTCTCTCTGGAATTCTTTATTAATGTGAAGATCATTTTATAAAGACACATGTGGATGTGGAAATAATTCGTGTTTCACATCTTTCACTTTAGGGGATTCAGTAAAATTCTGTTTCACATTCTACTTGGGTTGTTCTCATATTCTAATCCAAGATTGGAAGACAAGCTACTGTCTGCAATAAATGATCCTGTGGCAGAGATTAGTTAATGAGTGCCTCTCTGTGCTTAAAATACCATATGTGCTTTTTTGTGCTCAGAAAAGAAACAGGAAATGTAAAAGAATACTATCTGATTTCTTTCTCTTCCTTTCTTAGGAACATTTTATTTTTTTGTTTGAATAAGCAAAGTTGTGTTGTCTTTTCCAGAAATATATAAAAGAAATAAATGCAAATGGAGAGAGGGGGGTGATAATAGTATTTGAATTCATAGCAAGGGATTGAAAATTAGAAACATTTTAATCTAAAAAGGTGGAAGAAGGAATTGTTTAATATTTGATTCTCTCTTTTAACCTGACTTTTATTATACCTGTTATACCTGTAACATAAGTGAAAACTTTGCTTCTCTATAGATGAGAGTTTTGCTGTTAAACACAACAAAGAATTTCTCTTGTCTATGGCCAACAGAGGGAAGGATACAAACGGTTCACAGTTCTTCATGTAAGTTTTTATGCTATGATCATTTAAAATATCTCTTTCTTGGTGTGTCATTTCTCATTGATTGGTAATAAATAGAAGAGGGATCCATAATGGGGAAAATTTTTGAAGGAAGGGGAACAGTGAATTGTTGAAGAAAGCAAAATTGTTGAAAGGGAAATTGAAGTGTACTGCTAAAGTTTCCAAATTACGAAGACTTGTCAAAAGGATGCAAGAGCCAGCCTGAAGGGGTAAGGTTCCCACTGACCAGATTATGACAATTTGAGCATCAAAAGCAATAATGATCATATCAGATTATCAAATAAAATAGAAATCCAGCAGCCCATACCGGTATAAATAACAAGGGAGAAGGAAAAGCTGTTTCGTAGTAGAATGTCAGCTAATAAATTTAAAAGGAATGATAGGAAAATTACCATTTTGCAGTCATCTCCATAATGATTGATTGAGGAAAGAATTATCTGTTTAGACGGCAAGTTTAATAATAAACAGAATATATATACAGAGTATCTCTATAAATTACTTGTTTACAAAGAATGAAATGCAGTTGATCCTCATTATTCAAAGATTCTGTATTTGTGAATTTGCGTACTCACTTAAAATTATTTATAGCCCCAAAGTGGGTACTGCTAATGCTTCCAGTTCTGACCCCCAAAAAATTTTGGCCAGGGCTCTTTTCAACAGTACATATTTTTTATCATGTCCTATCAGTACAGATTTGCGCTCCTCCTCAATAGCTTTAAACTCTCCTGGTCTGAGAAGAATTTAATCTGTACACACCATATGGCTTATTCCAGTGATTTACTACTCCATATTTGTAATTCCCTTCTTCAATAGTGAAAAACCTGGCTCCCATTATCTTCAGAATATCTGCCCATTTGCTGAATTCTATTTAAAAAATCACTATTCTATACTACTCTGAAAAGTAACCTACTAACTAGAGTTACAATTTATTTATAGTTTTGTTTTTAGACTGAGGGTATGTAGTTAAGATACTGTGTTTAAAAGTGACTCAGATTAGTACCTTTTGGTGTGAATTTTATGTGGTTTTGTGGCTCAAAATATGTTGGTTCATTTGCGTATGATATTTTGTTTTCTCACCTTGTTTTGATTTGTTTATAGATTTTTTTGAATTTATAAAACGTGATTCAAAAAGAATACCTCTTAAGTATCATTCCCACCTAACTTTTTACTCTGTTGCCATTCCCCATTTTTTCATCCCATTCCCATCCATCCATATTAGTAATGAAACCTCATTAGTTTTTGGCTTATCTTCCTCTATTTCTTTTTACAAAAATAAGCACAGATACATATATGTTTTCTTATTTTCCTTTTTTACTTATGCAACAGATAGCGTACTACATACAGTGTTTTTTGTTCTTTTCACTTAGCAGTATCCTGGAAATCACTCCATATCGGTTCATAGAGATCTTTTTCCTTTGTTTTGCAGCTACATAATACTCTAGTGTATGAATAGACTATAGTTCATTCAACTAATTGCCTTCTCATGGGTCTTTCTGATTTTTTAAATGAAAACAATTATATCATGCTGGTCATAGAAAAATCAGAACACAAATAAATAGAAGAAAAATATTTCCCATCCCCAGCGCATCTTTCTTTACAATAAAAATGTAACCTAAATGTTGTATATATTCTATAAACAACTTTTGGATACAAAATAAACCTCTGTACATCTGCTAAGTATTAATATTTTAATAGCTGTATGTGAATCCATTGGTTGAATGTACTATGCTTTATTTGTCTAATTTTTTTAAGTTTATTTATTTACTCTGAGAGAGACCAAGAGAACGAGCCTGCAGGGGAGGGACAGAGAGAGGGAGAGAGAATCCCAAGCAGCCTCTGCAGGTTCAGCATAGAGCCCGGTGCAGTACTCGAGCCCACGAAACCGTGAGATCATGACCCACGCTGAAATCAAGAGTTGGATCCTTAACTAACTGAGCTACCTAGGAGCCCCTTTATTTATCTAAATTTTGAACATTTGGCTTGCTTCCTGGTTTTCAGACTGCTGCAGTGAACCTTGTTGTACCTATTGTTTGAAGTATTTTTAATTATTTTACATAAGTTGCTAAAGTTTACTTAGTGAAATGTTTACATGTATGTTGCTACATAGTGTACTCTATCATAGTGTACTCTATCAACAGTATGCAAGTTCCAGTGTCACCAGATTCTGAACAACACTGTTATCATTTGTTTTCCTTTAAATTAAAACCCTTTCTGTGGTAACCAAAACTTCTCTGTTAAGTTTATGTAATCCTTCACGTATATTCTCAGAATCTTTACTCTATGTGTTGATTTTTCCTTCTCTCTTAGTTTCTGGGTAACCGTTCTTTAACTTGTGTTTTGTATTGTTTTTATTATTTTTGAAGGAGGCAACTTCAATTTTAAATCTTAAAAATCTTATTTATGGTGGCAACATAGATGATAGGAAATTTGCCATTTTAACTGCTTTTAAGTGTATAATTTAATGGTTTTAATTATATTCACAATATTATGCCACTGTCTCCACTGTTTCCAAAATGGTTTCATTGTCCCAGAAACTAACCCATTTCTTTTTACCCTCAGCTCCTGGTAACCTCTATTCTGTTACCTGTCTCCATGAACTTCCCTGTTCTAGATATACAAGCAGAATCATGCAATATTTGTCATTTTGTGTCAACCTTATTTCACATAGCTAGCATGTTTTGAAGGTTTAGCCATGTTGTAGCTTGTATCAGAACTTCGTTGCTTTTTATGGCTGTATATCACTCCATTATAGGTACATACCACGTTTTGTTTATCCATGTTCATCTGTTGGTGGACATTTGGGTTGTTTCCACCTTTCAGCTATTATGAGTAATGCTGCAGTGAACATTGGCATACCCATATTTGTTTGAATCCCTTCTCAATTTTTTAAATATATACCTTAAGGGTGGAATTGCTGGATTATATGGTAAGTCTATGGTTAGTGCTGTGAGGAACCACTAAACTGTTTTTTTTTTACAGTGTTTGCATCATTTTACATTCCTACCAGCACTGTACAGGAGTTCCAATTTTTGCACTCCTCTCAATACACTTTTTCACCAATTTGAAAATGTCCGTGAAAACGCAGAGTATTGGTTTAGGGGTTATAAATGAATTCTAGTGGGCAAGTGAACTTGCAAGTATGGAATCTGTGAGGTGAGGATTGACTAAATCTAGATGCAAAATATGTGTATACATTGAATGTAACATGTAATACCAATACACATATGGTATACATAATGGTTTTTACATTTCTAGGTGGTTTAAGCAACTTCAGGTGAGCATAGCTGTTAACAGGAAGAAAGCAATAAGGGGTTAGTTTTACAAGTAAGGTGAACTTGTAAAAGTACATGTACATGTTTGAATTTTTTTAATTAGTATCATGTGGGTTTTAACCAAAAGTTAGCTTAAATTGTGTCCCTTTTTCCAAATTTCTAATGCCTTAAAAATTTTTTTTTGAATGTTTATTTATTTTTGAGAGAGACAGAGCACAAGTGGGGGAGAGGCAGAGAGAGAAGGAGACATAGAATCTGAAGCAGGCTTTTGGCTCTGAGCCACCCTGGTGCCCTATCTAATGCCTTGTTTGATAAGATCCTTTAAAATAATAAATGAAATAAAATGTTCATCTTCAATCTATACCAGTACCAGTCTTCTTAACTACAAAGCTTTTAAGTTTGGTGTGGAATAGAAAAAAAAAAAGATTTTAAAAAATTACTTCTTTGCAGGACTTTTTGCTTATTTTGAGTTTTGTCAAAAGCTTTAATCCAGATTTCTTTCTTCAATGTGAAGTTTGCTTGTATATCAGGCGAAATAAATTCAAAGGTCTTTGGATCTTAGGCAGGTAACAAGCCAATAAAGCCTGCTGACACAAGAATCTAAACTGATAATCCCTGTATTAAAAAAGATAGGGATAGTCAGCTTGACCAATTATTGCCACATGTAGGTGCCACACTTTCCAGCATTCCAAAAGGTCTGAAATCTGGATTTTTGAGGGAAAATATCCAAAATTTTTAATGTTGGCAACTGATTAATTTTATAAACACTATATGGACCAGTTCTGTTCTGGTCCAACAGAACATATGTAATGGCTATCTGAATACATGCACAAGTCCCCATTTATCCATAGGAAGTACGTTTTAAGGATCCCCCCCCCCCTTGGAAGCCTGAAACTGCATATAGTACTGAACTCTGTATATGTTACATTTTTTCCTATATAGACATACCTATGATAAAGTTTAATTTATAAATTAGAGCTAGTAAGAGATTAACAACAATAGCAGTAAAACAAAACAATACACTGTAACAAAAGTTATATGAATGTGGTCTCTATCAAAATCTCTTACTGTATTGTACTTACTCTTCTTGTGATGATGTGAGATGGTAAAATGCGTACCTGATGAGATGAAGTGAGGTGAATTACAGGCATTGTGATGTAGTGTTAGATTACTGTTGAACTGATAGTAAGTCAGATGGAGGATCATCTGCTTAGAAGCAGACTGTGATTGACTGCAGGTTACTGTGGGTGACTGAAACTGGAAAACAAAACCACAGTTAAGGGGTTGACCTATGCTTTAACTGTTTAAAATGTTAAGGTTGAAAAGCACTATTGTTAAACCCATAAACTAGTAGAATCTTTTGATAAATTGTGGTCTGTCCATCCATACACAACAATTAGTAGGTATTACTTTCATGATCAGAATGAGTTTTTGAAAATACATTCTGTAGAAAGCATCTTGAATTCTTTCTGTTCAACTTAAGGTTAATGTAATAAAATTATATATGTTAAAATAGCATGTGATTTCTTTGTATGTAACTTTGTTTCCAATGCAGTTATTTTCTTTTCCTTTTTAGAGATGCTAACTTTGTTTTTCTCTGACTTTGTTTTTATTCTCCTGTCTGATGACTTCCAAAGAACAACGAAGCCAACTCCTCATTTAGATGGGTAAAGATTATTTTAATTTATTTTTCGACCACTTTAAATTAATGTTAAAATTAAAAGGTTTTAATCATCTTTACTTGACTCTTTAGGCATCATGTTGTTTTTGGGCAAGTGATATCTGGTCAAGAAGTTGTAAGAGAGATAGAAAATCAGAAAACAGATGCAGCTAGCAAACCATTTGCTGAGGTGCGGATACTCAGTTGTGGAGAGCTAATTCCCAAATCTAAAGGTAAAAACAAGTACATATTTCTGATAATTCTTATGCAAACTAAACAAGCAGAGACAGTCTAAATAGTTGGCGTAAAATTCATACTAACGTGAATATCAATATGAGGCATTTGTGTTTTCTGAATGTCTTTTATCTTCAGACTTTGTTCATTTAGCATGGAGTCATCTAATTTTCCTTTTTAAGATTTTTCATGTTTATTTATCTCTGAGAGTGAGTGAGCGAGTCACAGTTTGATCAGGGAAGGGGCAGAGAGAGAAGGAGACACAGAATTCGAAGCAGGTTCCAGGCTCTGAGCTGTCAGCACGAAGCCCGACACGGGGCTTGAACTCAGGAACCGTAATATCATGACCTGAGCCAAAGTCAGACACTTAACCAACTGAGCCACCCAGATGCCCCTCTAATTTTCCCTTCGTATTAATTTGCTGTAATTTATCCTTCTCCTCCCACTTTGTATTGGGGTTTTGTTTTGTTTTGTTTTTTTTACTGTCTAAATTTTACCATGTCTAAATTAGCATGCTAAATAAATACTCTTCTAGAGAAAGTCACAGTGAGGGGGACAGTGACAATTGAAGATTGTCATAACATAGTTTAAGAAACTTCATGGAATAAATTATTTCCCTTCATGCACTACTGAGATTCAGAGCATTTGGAATATTTGAGAAACTTCTTTACTTAGATGAGAACATTTGAAGTTAACATGACCAATAGTTCAGTATGATGTTATGGAACTTTGCTTACTTAATATATTTTTTGTTTGCTTAATATTTTAAGTGTTTATATATGTGAAATCTGTAACTGCCATTATTTTTGACAGATATTGGGTTCTCCATTACCCTAAAAGTAATGGGGTGAGATTACCTGTGTAGAAAACAATAAAATAATAAATGGACTCTATTCTTCCTATTCTTACTAGTCTAGGGAATAGTATCCATACTTAGGTTTTCATGTTTAACAAATGTGAGAGTCATCTATATATTTTTTTAATTCATTTAGTTTTGAGTGAGAGAGAGACAGGGAATCCCAGCCAGGTTCCGTGTTGTCGAGCACAGCTGCATGTGGAGCTTGATCGCACGAACCGAACTCTGAGATCATGACCTAAGCCAAAGTCAAGAGTCAGATGCTTAAGCAACTCAGCCACCTCGGTGCCCCTGTAATCCTTTCTGATCCTTAGAATAACTCTGTAGTATTTCTCCCATTTTACAGATGAGGATCGTCAAGGAGATTAAGTTATTTGGCATATCAGGGAACTAAGCTTCAAACCCAAGCTTGCTGGTTCCAGATCTAGAGCTTTTTCTATTATGTATTGCTAACTCATTAAAGTCTTTAAGAATTGCCCTACGTAGAACATTCTGTTCTCAAGTTTTTGGTATACTGATTTCCTTTGTATCCTTTTTAGAAATATGCATATTTGTTTTGTTTTAATTTAAAAAGACCCAAGCTGGTCATGAAAGTTTATTTTTAATTTTCTGTTTCTGTATTCCACTTTGATTCTGATAATTTCCTTTTCTATTATATTATTTATATATATACACACACACAGACACACACACCTTGTAAACCATTGCAGGAATATGCTGCAGCTCATAATGGGACTGGGACTGTTTATAGAACTTGTTGGCGTTTGTGAGCCTGGCTCTCTATCTTTATGTACACACAACATGTATAACGTATGCATTGTGTTTGTGAAGATCCAGTGAAGCATGAGATGTTACTGAGTATCTTACATTTAAAAAAAAAAAAAAAAAGCAGTCTATATTAATGTTTGCAAATTATATACCCTGACACTGATACTTAATCCTAAGACTATTCTTAGTATCATTGGAATATTTTCGTTTAAGGCATTATTTCTTCTCATGTCATCTAGGAAATCTTTATCTTTTATTTTCTACTAAAAACTAGGGTTTTTTTTCTTGTATTTTTTGTTTATAAGATCTCTTATGTTAGGATTTATTCTCTGCTTATAAAAGTTAAAGATACTGTGGTGTATATATTTAGGAAGAAATTGGGGTAATAAAAAATACACATTTTAAACCATAAGCATAGATTCTCTAATAAATTTGGTGTAAACATTCTTTTGGTAATAGAAGGTCAATGTTTGAATATTTGCTGAAAGAATGAGAAAGTGAATGAATGTCACTCTTTATATATTATTTATGTCTTCATAATGTATTTTCACATGGTAGAGATAAATGCTAATTTGCTGATGCCATTGTGACCAGGTAGTTGTGTTGAAAGTTGATGTAGCATCCTAGTGTGTGTTCCTCAAACTCTTGCTAAGGAAGCATACCGTGCCCTTATCAGTTTCAGCAGGTGGGGAAGGAACATTTGGCCCTTTATTAGTGTCTTCCCAGGAGTTCCTGTACAGGTCAGATGTGTTTTGAGCCATACTCCCATGACTACTCTGTTCTGGACCATATTATAGAAATAGGAAAAGATCTTTATATTTGAGGTCACAAAGTTTGGAACCTGTTACACTACAGTCCTTTAATTACTATTCAGAACATTGGTCAGAATGGATCATGCATCTATATAATCTTTTTTTAGGCAGAGCTGTGTCTCACATCCAATTTGTAAGTTTGATGGCCTCCTTACAGCTTTAAATTGGAAACAGTCAAAAAGCTTTGTGCAACACTGTGGTGTTCATCATCATTATATTTAAAACCTTGTTTGAGAGATTTACACCCCAGTTTAAAAAGAAATAAATACAGAATCTTTTTTTTTTCTTTTTCTAACTTCCTGAAAGAAAACAAAAAGACTTCTGAAGAATTCTGACTGTCTGGGCCCACCTGTATATGGTCTTGGTGAGTCTGGGCAATCTTGGGCCTTTCTCCCTTTAGCTCTTGCAAAATTGGAAATTCTGTTTTTTGTAGCTATTTGAATATAGCTGAGAAGGTTCAGAGTTAAGAAGAAGAACCTTCCAACACATGCAGGAATGGAACACTGGAGGCTAATAAAAACTGCATTTCTGTAGAGGCTGTCAAGGGACAGAGTAGAGAATAGAACACAGACCACCAGAGAATGAAACCACTACTTAAGTCAAGGTACTTACTTACTGATTTTCAGGAGTTGGCCTGACCTCAGGTAAAAGAGAGGTCTGTACACACCTTGACCATGCAATAAGAGATGGGGCCATTGCTGTATTACAGAGTTCTATATTACAGAAACACAAATGCTGAATTTTAGATAGATATTAAATAGTTGTATGAGCAGAAATTTTGCATGTGTGTGGTAGGAAACATTGCCTGGCAATACACAAAGAAGAACACAATAGAAGAAACAGCCAGTGAATCTTGTACTCAGGAGATGGTGAGAACACCAGAGATTCATTTATATAGCAACAGGGTCCCATCCATTGTTCTTAACCTGGAATTAGGAACAGTGGTGATGAAACTTTATTGGAAGATAGTGGGATGTTAAAATTAGAAACTATTTAGAAGATGAGACCAGTAATATGAAATGAAAATACCTAAAGGAGATCTATTTTAGAAATAGTTCTATTCTTTGTTTCAGATCCTATTTGATGATACACTAGAAATTTCCTTCAATATAAAGGTTACATTTGAAATTCATTGGTATAAAATCTATAGATCTCAAAAGTTAAGGCATTTTTTTTTTTTTTTTTTACCTGAGATCTTTACAAGTAAAATGTTCTGGAGTTTTTTACTTTATCATATTTGTAGAGTCAATACCTAATTTATAAGATTTCACTGTACTCTATCCCACATTGCAAAAAGTCAGTGTATAGGTTTGGGAAATTCTTTTACATAGTAATAAGCAAACTACGTAATCTAAAAAACTATCCAGAAATTGCCCCCAAAGTTTAAAGTGTTATTCTTTGTTATTCCTTTTCACCCAGTATGATTTTTAACTTGCGTTGTAGTTTTGATTTAAGTAGTGTTTCATTTTTACCTTAAGGATACTTAAATGTTTGTTAAAGATACTTTGAAATAGATTTTGTATAAGTGGTTAGGCAAGTAGTAGGGTTTTTTTGCAGGATCCCATTATTGTCATACTTGGAAGTTTTAAAACATCTACAGTTTTTAAAATTTAATATATTAATTTGGTTCAAACTTTAGAGGCCAAAAAGGATAGTCAATAAAAAGTCTTCTTCCAATCTCTGCCCATCAGTTTTCATTCCCACATTTTGTATATCAGTCTAAATGGATGTGAGTTTTGGTCATGTAGAATAAATTTCTAAAAATGGAATTATAGATTACAGGGATCATGCATTTGTAATTTTGGTAGATACTGCCACTGAATATAAGAAAATAAATTAACCTTCTGGGGCGCCTGAGTGTCTCAGTCCTTTAACTGTCTGACTTTGGCTCAGGTCATGATCTCACAGTTTGTGAGTTTGAGCCCCACGTCAAGCTGTATGCGGACAACTCAGAGCCTGGAGCCTGCTTCAGATTCTGTGTCTCCCTCTCTCTCTGCCCTCCCCCACTCACGCTGTCTCTCTCTCGAAAATAAAATAAGCTAAAATAAACATTAGAAAATGAATTACCCTTATATACTTTGCAAAGCCATTTATTGCCAAACTCTATATAACCTTTTTTAAAAAAATTTTTTTTAATTTTTGGTGGGGGGAGACAGAGCGTGAGAGGAGGAGGAGCAGAGAGGGGAGGAGATACAGAATCCAAAGCAGACTCCAGGCTCTGAACTGTCAGCACAGAGCCTGACGTGGGGCTTGACCTCATGAACCGCAAGATCATGACCTGGCCCAAAGTCTGACGTTTAACCGACTAAGCCACCCAGGCATCCCAACCAAACTCTGTAATTTTTACCAGCCTAATAATAGGTTGGGATTTTTGTTTTTTGTTTTTTGTTTTTTTTTTTTAAACGTTTATTCTTGAGAGAGAGAGAGAGAGACAGGGCACGAGCAGGGGAGGGGCAGAGAGGGAAGGAGACACAGAAGCAGGCTCCAGGCTCTGAGCTGTCAGCACAGAGCCTGATGCGGGGCTCGAACCCACGAACTGCAAGATGATGACCTGAGCTGAAGTCGTACACTTAACCGACGGAGCCACCCAGGCGCCCCCAGTTTTATTTTTCTTGAGAGAGAAAGCGGGCCAGGGGCTGAGAGAGAAGCAGGGGGTGAAAGAGAGAGAATCATAAGCAGGCTCTGTGCTGTCACTGCAGACCACATTGTAGGACTCAGTTTCACAAACTGTGAGATCATGACCTGAGCTGAAATTAGGAGTCAGTTGCTTAACCAGCTGAGCCATCCAAGAACCCCTGATGTTAACATCTTTTTTTTTTTTTTTTAATATTTATTTTTGAAGGAGAGAGAGCATGAGCAGGGGAGGGGCAGAGAGGGAGGGAGACACAGAATCTGAAGAAGGCTCCAGGCTCTAAGCTTGTCAGCACAGAGCCTGAAGCGGGCTTGAACTCACGAACTGCGAGATCATGACCTGAGCTGAAGTCGGATGCTTAACCGACTGAGCCACCCAGGCGCCCCGTGATGTTAACATCTTTTAATTTAAGAGCCATTTATATGAACTGATTTCATTCCTTTATCCCTTATCTTTTACCCATTCTATTGTTTTTTCTTTCTGTAATTCCAAGTCATTTTCTGTTATTTCCTTTCTATTTGGAGAAATTCCTTTTGCCATTTGATTGATATATTAGTTTTAGTGATTCAGCAACTCTCTGCATTACTCAGTACTCATCATGATAACTGTACTCTTAATCCTTTTCATGTATTTCACCCATCCTGCCCCCATTCTGGTGACTATTAGTTCTCTATAGTTGAGAGGTTTTTTTGTCTCTTTTTTCTTTGTTTTATTTCTTAAATTCCACGAGTGAAATTATATAATATTATTCTTTCACTGACTGGTTTATTTTACTTAGTATTATACCCTGTAGGTCCATCCATGTTGTTGGAGATGGCAAGTTTTCATTCCTTTTTATGGCTGAGTAATATTCTGTTGTGCATATACTATATCTTTATTCATCTATCAGTGGACACTTGGGCTGCTTCCATAATTTCACTGTTGTAAATAATGATGCAATAAACAGGGGCACATATATCTTTTCGAATTTGTGTTTTTGTGTTCTTTGGGTAAATACTCAGTAGTGGAATTACTGGATCATGGGATAGGTCTATTTTTAATTTTTTGAGGAACCTCCATACTGTTTTCCAGAGTGACTGCACCAATTTGCATTCCTACCAACAGTGTACAAAGGTTCTTTCTCCTCCACATGCTTGCCAGCACTTTTTTCTTGTGTCTTGTGTTTTTAGTCATTCTGACAGGTTTGAGGTGATACCTCATTACGGTTTTGATTTGCATTTCCCTGATGATGAGTGATGTTGAACATCTTTTCATGTGTCTGTTGGCCCTCTGGATGTCTTGGGAGAAATGCCTAGTCATGTCTTTTGCCCAACTTGAATCAGATTATTTGGGTTTTTTGGTGTTAAGTTATGTAAGTTCTTTATATTTTCTGGACACTAATCCTTTATTGGATATGTTATTTGCAAATATTTTCCATTCAGTGCAATGTCTTTTGGTTTTGTTATTTCCTTCATTATGCAGAAGCTTTATATATTTTGATGTTGTACCAACACTTTATTTTGGCTTTTGTTTCCCTTGCCTCAGGAGACAGATCTAGAAAAATGATGCTGTCACTGATATCAGAGAAATTACTTTCTGAGCTCTAATTTAGGATTTTTATGGTTTCTTAACTCATATTTAGATCTAAACCATTTTGAGTTTATGTTTGTGTATGATGTTAGAAAGTGGCCTGGTTTAATTCTTTTACACGTAGCTGTCCAGTTTGCCCCAACACCGTTTGTTGAAAAGACTGTTTGCTTTGCATATTCTTGCCTCCATTGTCATAGACTAAATGACCATATAATTGTGTTTATTTTTTTTAATTTTTTTTTAAATTTATTTTTGAGACCGAGAAAGAGCACGAGCAGGGGAGAGGCAGAGAGAAAGAGGGAGACAGAGAATTGGAAGCAGGTTCCAGGCTCTGAGCTGTCAGCACAGAGCCCAATGCAGGGCTCGAACCCATGAACTATGAGATCATGACCTGAGCTGAAGTCGGATGCTTAACCAACTAAGCCACCCAGGCACTCCTTGTATGTTTATTGTCTGAGCTTTCTTCTGTTCCATTGATCTGTGTGTCCATTTGGGGCCAGTACCATTACTGTTTTGATTACTGCAGCTTTGTAGTATATCTTGAAATTTGGAATTGTGGGGCCTCCAGCTTTGTTCTTTTTCAAGATTGCTTTGGCTATTTGGGATCTTTTGTGTTTCCATACAAGTTTTAGGATTGTTTGTTCTAGTTTTTGAAAAATGTTCTTGATATTTCAGTAAGATTTTCATTAAATCTATAGATTGCTTTGGGTAGTATGGACATTTTAAATAAACTTTTTTTAATGTCTATATATATTTTTGAGACAGAGCATGAGTGGGGGAGAGACAGAGAGGGAAACAGAATCTGAAACAGGCTCCAGACTCTGAGCTGTCAGCTCCAGAACTCGTCAACTGTGAGATCATGACCTGAGCCGAAGTCAGACGCTCAACGGACTAAGCTACCCAGGCACCCCCAAAATGGACATTCTAACAATATCTGTTCTTCCAGTCCATGAGCATGGAGTATCTTTCCATTTGTTCTGTCATCTTCAATTTTTTCATTCATGTTTTTATAGTTTTCAGAGTGCAGGTCTTTTACCTCCTTGATTACAGTGTACTCGTTCTTAGATTACATTTAAAAAGACTTTGTTCAGTGCTTACTAGCATTTTGTAAGTACAAATAATACTCCCCACTTTTTCCTACCCCTAGCAAATATAGTCATTTCTGCTGCACTGCTTGTTTTGAAAACATGCTTTTGTTTTATTCAATTGGTATATTAGAAAGCAGTTTGAACATAACACCTTTTTCACTTTCGCTTGTGCATGATCTTATTTAGAGGAAACACGAAGTGAATGCAGAAAATTATACTGAGCTGAGCAGCTTCATAGGAGCACACAAAAATTACACATTACACACATCTCAAACATCAAACTATCATAGTTAATCACTTATGAGCCACACCTAAGCACAATCTGCTGCTAAAACTTTACATCTGATTTCAGATCACCCTCCTACTATTTTATAGTAACTCACAAACTACAACTTCCTGACATTGACTTTTATAAGCAAACCCCATGCTTTTTTCAAAGTGAAGTACCATATTTATGTATTTCTTAACCATTTAACATGTGTAAAACTCTGCTGCCATTTTTATTAGTTTCTTATTTTTTTATGTCATTGATGAAGTTTGAGTTTTGTGCCATTTTTCCCATAAGCCATGTGGTTTTTCTTGTGCAATTTTTCATATATAGCACAGTCATTTATAGAAATACATATATTGTGTAACAGTAGAACTGACTGTAATTCTTCAAAGCCTTTCTACTTTACTACTCTTCCTTATTGAGTATACTTTGTTCTAAATCCATATATAATTTGTAGTCATAGTTTCTTTTTTTTATAATTTTTTCTTAGGGTTTACTTATTTTTGAGAGAGAGAGATAGAGTGCAAGCAGAGGACGGGCAGGCAGAGAGGGAGACACAGAATCTGAAACAGGCTCCAGGCTCTCAGCTGTCAGCACAGAGCCCGACATGGGGCTCGAACCCATTAACTGTGAAATCATGACCTGAGCCAAGGTCGGACACTCAATCCAGGTGCCCCTATAGTCAGAGTTTCTAGAACACTTACTACTTACATGTATATTTTCTGATGGTGTTTGCTATTGAATTCACACATGTTGGTCTTATTTTCTAAATAGATTCTAAACTCTGCAAGGGAAGGTGCATGTCTTATAAATTTACTATGGAATTTCCCCATATACTTTATAATTCTTCATCTTTGTATCCTGGTATCATGGTGGGTATATATCTATATATTGTTCAATTAAACATATAGTTGACCTTGAACACACAGGTTTGAACTGCATGGTTCCACTTATGCATGGATTTTTTAAATATATAAATACAGTGCTGTACTGTAAATGTATTTTCTTTCTTTACAATGTTCTTAATATTTTTCCCTAGCTTATTTTAAGAATATGTATATAATCCATTTAACATACAAAATATATGTTACTCGACTGTTTCTATTATTGGTAAGGGTTTCTGGTTAACATAGGCTGTTTGCAGTTAAGTTTTTGTGGAGTCCAAAATTACACGTGGATTTTTTACTGTACAGGGTTTGGTCATCTATACTTACTGATCTGAGAAGGATAAAGGTTCAGTCAGATTCACAGTGTGCCTAAATCATATTTTTATTTCAGTTTAACACAGATTTTGAGACTCCAGATACATAGAACTAATACTGATTTTGTCATGTCTCTATTTTTTGCCTTTTTACTCTTCTGTTCTTTAATTGCCATTTCTTTCTCAATCATTTTCTCTCTCTTTTTTTTTTTTCCTGAGCAGATCATAAGAAAGGGACATGTAAACTAAATTTCACTTATAAAGTAATATCAGAAGAGGACACTTTTTTAAACTTAGAGCTTCCTAAGCTCTCTTCCCAGGCATTTTTCCTAAAACACAGTTTATTTTCCTTTTATAGTAGATGTCATCTGATACTCAGGCAGATTATATTACCATAAAAATAGTTCTGGCATTTCATATTGTTGTGATATCTTGCTTCACTCAAATGTTTTCTTGAAAAGTCATGTGTGAACTAAATAATGGTCATTTGAAATATATTCAGTACATTTGGGAGGAGGGTAGCCTTGTTTGTTAAAGAAGTCAACTGCAATATATTTCTCATAGGAAAGAATCTCATTGCAAAATATAAGTTGGAGCTAGTAATCGTGGTAATCAAAGCATTACTCTGTTTATATGGGATTATTTTTATTTTGCTTGCCTATTATGTGCTCTTAAATTTTTATTTAGAGTTATTCATTATGAATTTATTCCTTCAGTTACTTTAAGTTTGATTACCACCTGCCCACCCAACCATCTCTCAGGTTTGTAATATATATAAGTAGATGTTTCTGTTTATACATGTTTATATACCTATTCTGCCTCAACAATTAGTGGTCTTGGCTTCAGGTTAATGATTGAACTCATGAGACAAAATAGACTTCATTCAACACTAAGTTTATTTAACTTTTAAAAAGGGTAATACAGGGGCACCTGGGTGGCTCAGTCAGTTTGGCAGCCAACTTTGGCTCAGGTCATGATCTCGCAGCTCATGGGTTCAAGCCCCACAAAGCCTGGAACCTGCTTCAGAATCTGTGTTTCCCTCTCTCTCTCTCTGCCCCTCCCCTGCTCATGCTCTGTGTCTCTCTCAAAAAGTGAAAAGTTAAAAAAAAAAAAAAAGATAAAAAAGGATATACAGGACAGGAAACAGAACAGTTTATATAGCAACAACATAGTGGAGATCTCATGATTTCCAGGCAGAGCTTTTGTATGTCCCAGGCATCTCACACTTGTTATTTTCATGATCCTGAGGAACATGACTGTGTTATGAAGCCATTACTGGGGATCCCTTCACCTTTTATACCTTGTTCCCATTCTCCAGTGTGGCAGCATTTCATTGGGACTGGAAAAACTGTTTTAGCAGTGAACTATAAGTCCTTGGTAAAGGACATAGTAACTTGAGCCAGATTGTCATTTATCTTGGAATTAGTACACTCCTATAAATTCTGAGTTAAGAATTTCAAGAATGATTTGACCAAGTGATAAATCCTCAGGGGTTCCTGAGGCTAAAAGAAAAGTTATAAACCATGTGTTAACCCTTTCAGTTAAGATCTATAAACAACCAGTAGGCCAAAGATGTGGGTTTTTTTGTCCTCTGATATTTTTTTATCATGGAAAATATTAACATATACAGAATGGTTGAAGTACTTTAACCAAACAACAGTGTTCATTACCCACCTTCAATAATTAAGTCATGGCCAATCTCATTTTACTTATATACTGGTCAGTTTTCCCTTTGTTATTAAAAAAATTTTTTTTAATGTTTGTTTCTTTTTGTGAGAGAGAGAGAATGTGTGCACAAGCAAGTGGGTGAGGGGCAGACAGAGAGTGAAACACAGAATCTGAAGCAGGCTCCAGCTGAGAGCTCAGAGCCTGACATGGGGCTTGAACCCACAGACCACGAGATATGACCTGAGCTGAAGTCAAGTGCTTAACTGACTGAGTCACCCAGGAGCCCCTCCCTTTGGTATGTTAAAGCAAATTCTAGGCATAACATTTTATCAATAAATTTCTCATTATTTGCCTCCATAAAATGATTTAAAAAAATAGTGGTCATAATTGTGCACATACACACACTTACCTATTTCCTAAATATTCCTGACAGTGTTCAAATTTCTGATTGTTTCATTAATGTTATTTTTTTTAATATTTGAGTTTGAATCCAAGTAAGGTTCAGACATTAGGGTTGTAAGATTTTTGAAATTTTGTTTTTAATAGATTTCCTCTACCATCTCGTTTATGTTTCCTTGAGATTTTTTGTTGAAAAAGCTAGGTCATCTGTCCTGTATTGTTTCCCATTATTGCACACAATGGATCATACTGATTGCATCTCTGTTATGTAATGTGGGTTTTTTTTTTCTGTTTCATATAACTTTGTAGTTAGACGCATTGTGGATTTTTTAAAATTATTTTTGATGGCAACAAGAGTCATATACAAGGGTGATTTTTGTGCTCTGCAGCAGCTGTTGGTGTTAGTGCCTCATTAGGAGTTGAAAAATGATGTCCTAACTCTAATTCCTGCTTCATTTATTCTTGGAAAACTTTTGATAAAGAGCATCTTCCTTTCAATCTACTGTTTGGTTAGCCTGTGGCACAGTTTATGTAAGGAAAAGCAGATAAATGCTTTATATATCAGTATCATTATGAAGTGATGGATTCTAATATATTTGATGTGTTCCAGTTTATTATAGTTATCTATATATCACTGTTGTCCCATCTTTGGCCTGATTTCACTTTAATTAAGTCCACCATGTTTTGAATTAGAGTACCTTTAGATAAATCAAGCTCTATCAGTTTGTCTTATATTTCCACAATTCTTGTTGTAGCACACCTGGTTAACTTCACTTATTTATATTAGTTGCCTCCTCCTTAAAGCATTGAGTTTGAGGATCCATTTCAATTAAAATAAAATTTCAATTTGAAATTATTTTTTGTAGAGATACCAATTCATAATTATTAACCATTGGTAAATGACTACCCTCTGTGGTAAGTCTGCTCTTCAGCTTAGCTCAATTTCTTAATCATTAGAGGAAAGCTCAGACATTGAAACCAGCCAGTGTCAGCAGAGTCATGTTTCTTATTTTCCACATTCATGTGGAGTATTTTTTTGTATGTGTTATTTCTCTTCTACAGTTCTACCTCTAATCTTGGTAACAAGATAAAAAGTAAAAAACCACAAGAAGATAAGAATCTCGGACTCTTAAATACTTCTGTGCTTTTTAGAAACTGTCATTGAAATGTTTCCTAAAATTAGTGTTTTACTCATATGTGGATCTTGAAAAACATAACAGAAGACCATGGGGGAGGGGAGGGAGGAGAAAGTTACAAACAGAGAGGGAGGGAGGCAAACCACAAGAGACTCTTACATAGAGTTGATGGGGGGTGGGGGAGAGAAGGGAAAGTGGGTGATGGGCATTTGTGAGGAGAGAACTTGTTTGGATGAGCACTGGGTGTTGTATGGAAGCCAATTTGACAATTATATTTTAAAAAAATAAAAATGATCTAAGAATCCTAAAAAAATAAAATAAAATTAGTGTTTTAGACCTACCTGTTATTTTTCCATAGTTCCTTCATGTAATAGATAAAACTTTGATCCATGAATCCAGAGACCTGGATTCTAGAACCCTAAATGTTGACTCCTTTCCTATACCCCTCAGTTCAGATATATGGGTGATCTAAGTGTTAAATACTGGACTTAGAATCTGCAGCAAATCTAAATTTCTGTCTAAAAAATGTTGACCAGAAACCTTTTTGTTTTTTATTAAAGCTAAGAAAGAAGAAAAGAAAAGACATAAGTCATCATCATCATCATCCTCTTCATCTAGTGACTCAGATAGCTCAAGTGATTCTCAGTCCTCTTCTGATTCTTCTGATTCAGAAAGTGCTTCTGAAGAGAAATCAAAAAAAAGAAAAAAGAAACATAGGAAAAATTCCCGAAAACACAAGAAAGAAAAGAAGAAGCGAAAGAAAAGCAAGAAAAGGTTTTAACTTTACTTTTATAACACTAGCTTTATATTCTGATTCCCTTCTGTTTATAAGTAAATCTATTGGGATTTTGGGTCGATTATATGGCATTGTTAAAATAGTGAAAAATATTTCATACCATGAAGTAGAAGACCATTTGTTTAATTGTTTAATTTTGAGAGAGACAGCGTGCAGAGGAGGGTCAGAGAGAGAGGGAGACACAGAATCTGAAGCAGGCTCTGAGCTGTCAGCACAGAGCCTGATGCAGAGCTCGAACCCATGAGCCTCAAGATCATGACCTAAGCCAAAGTCGGACACTTAGATGACTGAGCCACCCAGGCGCCCCAAAGTATAAGACCATTTTGATTCTAGTCTATAGATTAAATTTAGGTACATTCATTTCCATTTTCAATAAACCATTCAATTCAGTTGTTTGTCTGAGCTTAGTGAAATGATGCTTTTGGTTTCATGTTTGTGTTTTGTGGGAGGAATATAGGATTAATGAGAATTACAGGCAACCAGTAATTATTGTCTTTAGTGTTTATAGGAGTCTTTCTTGCTTTTTTAGTCCTTTATTTCCTTTGTTGCTATGATAGCACAAGAATAAAAGCAGATAGTGTCAGTGCATTTACTTTCTTTTCTGTTTTGTTGGAAATACTCTTTATTTGTACTAAAACTTGTCTTAATATGTCTATTGCCTTTAAAGCAATTTCTTTACCTACATTTTTAATAACTATTTTAAATTTATCAGAGTACATTGACTATGGAGTTCCATATTTTAGATTCATTTTATTGGAAAATACTTAACTAAGAATGTGATAATGGAAACAGTTGGTTTTGGGTTTTGGTTGGTTGGTTTATCAGAGGAATGAAGAAGGATTTTCCCCTTTGTAATTGCATCTTTACTCTTGCGGGCAGGATGGCATATGTAATGTGACATCTTACAAAGGAGAGAAATCCCAACCATTGGAAATTTGGGATAGGTGCATAATAACCAAATGGAATTTATTTTGTGTGTTTTCTGTTAAGTGCATCTAGTGAAAGTGAGACTGAAAATCTTGAAGCACAACCACAGTCTACTGTCCGTCCAGAAGAGATCCCTCCTATACCTGAAAATCGGTTTCTAATGAGGAAAAGTCCCCCTAAAGCGGATGAAAAAGAAAGGAAAAACAGAGAAAGGGAGAGAGAGAGAGAGTGGTATGTGAATGTGTACATCTTGTAGAGTGCCCTGCACTCTTTAAAATCAAACTTTTTTAAAGTCTTACTTTAAACAAGATTTAATTGGTGACCTTGTCCCAAGATTGAAATCTTTTATTATAGGATAATGCTAACAAAGCTCCTTTTTGCTAACTACGTAGCTGATATGAGAAACTGACTTAATTCAAACAGATTCTGAGTAAAAAGTTACTTTTTTAAAAAATAAGCAGTGCAAATACCAAAAAGATGTGTTGTGGCATTTCAAACCAATTCCATTTAAAACAAGCTGTCTTACTGTGTTATTTGAATACATTAAACTTTTAAACAAATAAGAACCTTTAATAGGGCAAAAAAGCTGTTTTCCATGACTAATTTATAGTATTCTAGTAATGAAAATTGGTATCCTATAGAAGTTCTTTGAAAATTTTTCTCCATAAATTCACATAATTAGTATTACTAGTCTTTTTGGTTCTTTATAAATCATTTTAATAATTATGTGCAAAAAGAAAAAAGATTGAGTCTTTATCTTATTTATGATTAGAAATTTGTTAAAAAAGGAGTAAAATTCAGTGGATCTCCCCTATACTTTCACAATACAGTAAACATATAAAAATAAGTCTTAGTAAGAAAAAAAAAAGTCTGAGTTGTGTGAAACTTGGGGTAATTTTGATGGATTGGAATTGAGTTAATTTTTCCTCAAGTGTTAGGAAAGAATATTTTTAAGGAAATAAATTTGACAAAGAAAATGGTTGAAGTACTTTGGCATGACTTTTCAAATATAACTTAGATGGGTATTGTTTGTGCTAATTAAATATTAATGCATTATTTTTTGAAAACATTTAGCATTCCTCAGTCATGGCTCTAAGTACCAGTAGCAGTCTCTAGCCATTTACAGTTGAAAAATGCTCCCATACCTTTCCAAATACCTACCTATCCAAATTGGTAACACTCCTGGTTGAGAACTACTGATTTTTAAGATTTTAAATTAGTTTAGATAACTAAAGCCAAATCTTCTAGATTCATTTCTATAAAATGGTGTGTTTTATTTTTTCCCCTTGCTTCCTTCTAGTAATCCACCTAACTCCCAGCCTGCTTCATACCAGAGGCGACTTTTAGTTACTAGGTCTGGCAGGAAAATTAAAGGAAGAGGACCAAGGGTAAGTGATTCTTTTCCCAGAAATCTTAATAATATTGCCTTTATCGTAAATAATTTTAGAGTGTTTCTTAAATACTGTTTTATACATAAGTAACTAAAATTTAAAGTAGATATGGATGTTCTATTATATGTTTTCTTTTTATCGTAACTTCTTTGTATTAGTATTTCTAAACTGAAAATGCATGGGATGTTAATAAATTTTACATGTACATGGTGTAAAATGAGATCAATGTCTTGTGCCCACTTGTTACTTCCTGACCACTGTATCTCTAATCTTGTTAAAAATTCATAAAAATTAACCCTGTTCTTACATCTCATTCTCTTTCTCTTTACTGGATTCTCCTTATCAGAATTTAAATATCTTGTGCTTTCAAACCTTTTTAGAATCCCAGCTGTCCTTGGTATATTATTTCTTCACTTCCTACTCATTTCCTACTTCCTAAACAATTTGTTTGTCTTCTACCATTCTGCTGAAAATAGCACTTACTATATGGTTGGCTACATGTCACCAAATCCAGCGGGTCCTTTCAGTCTTCATCTTACTTAATCTCCCTCCTTTAATACTCTTTCCCCCTTTGCTTCTGTCGTATTTTCTTTCTGTCTCTGGCCAATCTGTTTTGAATTTCCAATGCCAGTTCATACTTCCATAGCTGGCCTTTAATATTGTAGTACCGCAGGGTTCCAGCTTTCCTCATTGTCCATGTGCTTCTTGGTGGTCTTATCGCTCTCACGGCTTCAGTGGCTACCGTATGTTGATAATTCTCAAATTCTCATTTGCTCTTCTGGTACCAGGGTTTAGCTGACAGCCGGCTAGTTGCCTAACAGACACCTCAAACTCCGCATGTATGATGTTGAGTATAAGCACTTCCTCTTCAGACCCAATCCTCCCTTAGGCTCCTGCTCTTGGTGATGGACAGCACGTCCTGTGTAGTTACTTAAAGCCCAAGAATCATTGTATTTTCTGCTGTCCATCACCAAATCCTGTCCGTTCAACCTTCTCAGTACTTTGAAATCCATCTGTTTCTCTCAAGCTCCACCCCCACCACCTTAATTTAGTTTACCTTTGTATATTCTCTGAACCATAATGGCTTCCAAACTGTTTTCATGGCAGCTCTCAATCTTTTTTGTCTTAGGTCTCTTTACACTCTTAAAAATTACTGAGGACCCAAAGGAGATTTTGTGATGCGGATTATATCTATCTATATTTACTGTTTTAGAAATGAAAACCAAGAACTATTTTTATCTTGTTTAAATTTTTAGTGTTTATATATTTTTGAGAGAGAGTGTGAGCGGGGGAGGAGCAGAGAGAGAGAGGGAGACCCAGAATCTGAGGCAGGCTCCAGGCTCCGAGCTGTCAGCACAGAGCCCATCGTGGGGCTTGAACTCACGAACCGCGAGATCATGACCTGAGCTGAAGTCGGTTGCTTAACCAACTGAGCCACCCAGGTGCCCCAAAACCAAGAATTATTTAAAATACAGAAATACACATTCCATTAGCAATGAAAGCAAAGACATTAAAATGTCCGGGTAGTCTGTGAAAAACTCCACTGTACAATGATGAAAGAACAAATGTGAAAAAGGCAAGTCACATGATCTAATGAAAATAGTTCTGACTGCACAGATCCCTTGAATCTTGGGATCCCTAGATCACATGTAGAGATTCACTGATAACAATTCTTTCTCTAAACCGCATCCAGAATAGTCATTTAAAAATAAAAATCTGGTTATGTTACTCCTTTGCCATTGATGTTAGGGTAAATCAACAATTTTTACCATGGCCTGTGAGACCTCACAAAATCTAGTCCTTGCTTACTTTATCAGTGCTAGCGAGTACTACTTTCCCTTGCAGTTTTTATCTGAAGCCATACTGATCTATCTTGTGATCATTTCTAACAAGTGCTATTTTTCCTGTCTCAGAACCTTCAAATACCGTATTTCTCATGCTTCACATGTTCTTTCTTATCCATCCATTCTCATTTTTACTTCTTTTCATTACCCTTGCGTATGTAACTCCTCATACATGTTGTTAGTTTTCTGTTTTTTAACTTATATTTAACTTTCCTTGTACTAAGACCAGTTTCTCTGTTATATATTCTGTGAGCACCTTGTACTTCTTTTACACTGACTCTAATTGTAGCTACATTTATCCTTATTAGTATCTGTGATTATATATCTGTCTGTGGGTTTCCTAGCCTCGGAGAATACAACTTCTAAAAGACCAAAATCCAGATATATCTTGGCTCGCTAACGTCTCCTCAGTACGTGGTAAAGCAGTTGATCATTCTAAGAGCTGAGTAAATAGTAAATACTGGTGGAATAAATGAACATCTATGCATTTACTGAGTTTTTCTCATAATTTGGGAAATGTTTGCTTTGAGACAATGTTTCAAGAATACATATTTCCAAATTGGAACTTGGCAACTAGTAAGGGTTCCTGTAACTATTATGCTATAGTAGCATCACTTAAATAGGACAGTTCTACAGAGAGGACGTGAGTGGCTAGAGCTTGTGTGCCTAATGCTTTTTTTTATTGGGAATTTACAGTATGGGTGTCTGTTTAAAGTATTTTCACCTCACTGGTTTCATACCTGAAAATTAGAAAATTTTAGTTATTATAGAGGGTTTACTTGACCCTAGAAATGTATACACTTCAATTATTATTGTAGCGCGTTTATATTTTTATATGTTAATTTTTTCCTTTTTTATTTTCTTAAGCGTTACCGAACTCCTTCTAGATCCAGATCAAGGGATCGTTTCAGACGTAGTGAGACTCCTCCACATTGGAGGCAAGAGATGCAGAGAGCACAAAGAATGAGGGTATCAAGTGGTGAAAGATGGATCAAAGGGGATAAGTAAGATTTAACTATATTATTTCAAATGTAGTGACAAGTGTTTTTTTTACTCTTTACATAAAGTTTTATTTACAGCCATTTCATTTGTTTCTGAATATTTAAAGGAAAATATAATACCATTTTAGTTAATAATGGACACCATCCCTTTTCTAATAATATTTCCAAAAAACCTTTTTTCTCATTTTTTAGGAGTGAATTAAATGAACTAAAAGAAAATCAAAGAAGCCCAGTTAGAGTAAAAGAGAAAAAAATAACTGATCACAGGCATGTGTCTGAGAGTCCAAACAGAAAAAATGAAAAGGAAAAGAAAGTTAAAGACCATAAATCTAACAGCAAGGAGAGAGACATCAGAAGAAACTCAGAAAAAGATGATAAATATAATAAAAACAAAGTGAAGAAAAGGGCCAAATCTAAAAGTAGGAGTAAGAGCAAAGAGAAATCAAAGAGTAAAGAAAGAGATACAAAGCATAATAGACATGAAGAAAAGAGGATGAGGTCAAGGAGTAAAGAAAGGGATCATGAGATTGTTAAAGAAAAAGAAAAGTGTGATTCTAAAGGAAAGGATCAGGAAAGGAGTAGAAGTAAAGAGAAATCTAAACAGTTAGAATCAAAAAGTAATGAGCATGATCATAATAAAAGTAAGGAAAAAGATAGACGTGCACAATCTAGGAGTAGAGAACGTGATGTCACTAAAGGCAAACACAGTTACAATAGTAGAACAAGAGACCGAAGCAGAAGTAGGGACAGGAGCAGAAGAGTGCGATCTAGAAGCCATGACCGAGATCGCAGCAGGAGCAAGGAGTACCATAGATACAGGGAGCAAGAGTACAGGAGAAGAGGGAGGTCCCGAAGCCGAGAGAGAAGAGCAACACCAGGAAGATCAAGAAGTAAAGATAGGAGGAGAAGGAGGAGAGATTCACGGAGCTCAGAGAGAGAAGAAAGTCAAAGCAGAAACAAAGAAAAATATAGGAACCAAGAAAGTAAAAGTTCACACAGAAAAGAAAATTCTGAGGGTGAGAAGAGAATGTACTCTAAAAATCGTGATCATAATAGCTCAAATAATAACAGGGAAAAAAAGGCTGATAGAGATCAAAGTCCATTCCCCAAAATAAAACACAGTAGTCAGGACAATGAATTAAAGTTCTCCACATTGAAAAATAAGGAGGATGAGAAGACCAGGTCCTCAGTGGAAAAAGAAAACCAAAAATCAAAGGGTCAAGAAAATGACCACATACATGATAAAAATAAAAAATTTGATCATGAGTCAAGCCCTGGAACAGATGAAGAGAAAAGTGGATGAGTGAGTTGTGTACACTTCTTATTTCCATTCTGTCTCAAATTTTAAGTTTTAGAGACTTGCTGATGAATCTCTTTTATGTTGTTTTCCTCTTTTCATTGTTTTGGGGTTTTATGTTTGTCCTTTTTTTTTTTTAATGTGGACTTTATTGAGTTGATCTTTTGATAATCTGCAACCTGGATAATTTGTACTGCTAAAGTTTTAATAAACTTGAAATGAGAAAAACATTTTGGTGTAATACTGTGTGCTGTGTTTAACTATTTCATGTATGCATTTTTGTGTTGCAACAATCAGCCAATAGCAAATATGCTTTTCTACATCCCAGTTTGTGTAATAAGCCAGTTCAAAACAAGGTTAACTGATTGTTGGAATACATTGTTACATAAGCTTTGTTTCTCATGATTAAAGTAACTTTAGAAGCCACTAGATAGAAGAAATCTTGTGTAGATTTTCTGACTGCATTTTAATAGAGGCTTGCAGCAGCACAACAGCTTTTAATTATATGAAAAAGCAGGATCCTAATAACTTGAGATCTTAAGTCATCGCTTTTGTTTTTTAGTAATTTGTGCTTTAAAATATTTATATTACACTTCTATGTTATTCTTTATAATTCCATTCATAGCTTGATTCATACTAACATTTTTCCTACCTACTTTTATTTTACTTAACTGTCTACAAAAATAGTTGAGTACTTTTTTTCAGTTGATGTACTGATTGAGTTTGACTTGCTGTTATACAGCATTTGACAGGAACTTACCTTGGAAGATGAGATTGTAATTCTCAATTCTATGTTGCTTTTGATCTGAAGAGATGAAACTTTTGCTTTGGGGAACGTCGTTTTATTTTTATTATCATTACCCTTCTCTAAAATGAAGATAATTTACTCACTAAAATATACCACTTGTGCAGGTCTTTAAGTTGGATTCTAAAAATTGTTTGTATTGACATATTAACTTCCAAGATTTCTCTTTTGGCCACTGATCTATATAGAGAGTTGATTGATAGCTCTGCATGGTTGCTGTTTTGTTTTTGTTTTGTTTTTTAACTTGAGCTGGCTTTAAATCTCATAGCTGTGAGTTTCAAATGGCAAGAAAATGCACCTTTTCTATATATGTATCACAGTAGGGTATAGCATGTTTATGACTCTGATTTCTTTCTATTCAGATGGCTTTATACCATTATTGTTAACATTATTTTAGCTTGGCATGTATAACATTGCCACATAGAGTAGAATAGAACGTTGCAAAATTTGATAGCTTACAGAGTTAAACAGTAAAGTTACCCAAAGTCCATTTAGAATTTTGTGTGTTGTATATTGCTATTTTTGTGATGTGTGGCCTTTTTTCTGTAATTTCTCTTCTAAATAAAATCTTGAACATCCAGCAAACACAAAACCTGCCTCATTTGAGAAGAAATTTCAGAATTCCAATTAATAGTAGTCTTTAGAGTATTTTGTACTTCAATATTTGTCAATGTAGTGTCACCTCTTAACCAAGGTAGCTTCTTGGAAAACCCAGTAACTACTCAGTGCTGTTTGTACTGAGCAAAGCAGTGCTTAACATAATACTTCCCATTATTGATTAATACAGTAATGACACATTTGGCATTGTGGTAGCTGTTCGTATAATGAATAGTAGGTAATGATTATAAAATTGTTTGGACTATCTTGAAGCAAATTTCCACAATGATGTCCTTTTAAATTTATTTTCCTGATGATACCGGTGATAGATATTTGTGATAATCTGGGGTGATTGATTCCTTACTGACTTAAACCACAAACCCTACCTTAGGGATGATTGAATCTTGAGTTCCCAAGCTATATAATCTGTAACATTTTAAATTATTGTCTTAAAATTCAGTAAGCTGCATTTTTAAAATCTGTTATAAACTGAGCTTCAAGAAAGGTGCTATTTAAGAAAGGATTTCTAACAACAGCAACAAACCCATGCTAAGTAAAAATACTTAATGTCTGATTCCAGAGCTTGATCTACTAGGAATTATAGACCATAAGGGGAAAAATTCAGTAATTTCTGTAAGTAATACTCTCCTGTTCTGATTATCAAAAGAGCAACTCCATGCCAAGATCTATAGACATTTAACCTTTTTTACAGTAGAACAGATAGGGTGAAGAAATTGAGATGAGAGATGACAATCAGATTTTATTTTCAGAATATAAAAAATATTTAGAAAACAATTAAACAGCATTAACTGTACTTCAAGTCTGCCTTTGCATCCAAATAGCACATAGCTCAAACAGTCCTTTTAGTACATTTTTAATAGTTGTGCCACCTTTAGCTTTTACTTTGAATATACTCTTTCCTGAAAGCCGGCTCTTTCTTTCCTGTCAGATTGATTTTATAGTTTTGTCTGAGCTTATGGTTTACCTCAAACTATCTTTAACTCTTATTTGCTAAAGATATTTAGTTGGTTTATTGTTTGGCAATATCTTGAGAATTTTTTTATGATTTCATTCTATTTTAGGTTAACCATCTTCCACAGAAATTGACACTACAGAGAGATTAATGTTAATGAGCTGTAAAGAATCTACTGGGTTGTTTTAAAATATTTTTAAATTACTCTACAGTTAATGAGTTCATAGAGTATTGTAGGTTCATCTTTGCACAAGTGTGATACATCAGATTTATATTGGCTTTGCTGAGTGGCCTTTGATTCTTGTACCCATTGAAAGGTATGAAACTGAAAAGCAAATATTTCTTAATATTATGGACAGGAACACATTGGGTTTCCAGTATTTTGAATAGTGATATTAATGGACAATTCTGATTCATTTTCAAGTTAGTATATGGAACAAGTTTGTGGGGTTTTTTTTTTTTTTTGGTTGTTTTTTTTTGTTTGTTTTGTTTTTTTTGTAGCTCACTGTGCTTTACTCCAGCGTTTTTTCCATCATACTTTGAACCTTTTATAACTTGTTCCCTTTACCTTAATGGGAAGGTACTTTAAATATACACCATATACAGTTGATTGTTGTAAAGAAACATAAAATGATATTTTTCTGTCTACTTTTGGTCATGTTTACTGTAATTATTCAATTTAGTATTCATACATTTACAGTTGAATAAACTCTCCAAGGATTGTAGATCTATAACCTGTTTATTGTGAAAAGATATGTTTTGTTGCAAATAATTGTTTTAAAAAGTAGTGAACTCCAGGAAGTACAGCATTGGCTGACACATGCCCATAGTGGGTTTCTAGCTGCCTTGAAAGGATTCAGACAATTGCAAACTCTGGCCTGTGGTGTGACACAAGAAGTAAATATTGAAAAAATTGCATAATTTAAAAATCAGCAGGGTTGGAGAAGGGAGTTGAGAGGTGTTGTTTTTAGGTATAGGAGGAAGTGGTGGGGTTAATTTGTGTTTCTGCCTTTTTTTTTAAAAAAAGCAAATTCCTGTTACCAAAAGCCTATGCTGTATATTTTGTTTCTCTTTTGTGTGTTTCTAGTACTTTGAAGGATAAATGAATTGGGTATTTGTATGTGGAGATGTTAAAAGTTGTGGCTGCTCTCTTTGTGGAAGGGAAAAATTCAAATGAAGTTAATGCACTTCTTTTCCTAGCTCAAAAGTCACTGTGATGTATATTTTTTTAATGAAATTTAGGAATAAAGTTGTTGTCACAATTGTATAATTAGTTTCAAAATGCTGCTTCTCTTATCATTAGTCTAGTAACTGTTAAAACTGTTTTCTGCAAACTGCATTTTACAGAATTTAAACTCTGAAACTATCAACTTTTATAGTTAAACATTGTATTAAATAAACTGTTTGTTTTTGTATTTTTAAAATTACTGTTGTATTAGTTATTCAGCCTTTATTTTTATTAAAAGTAATGAAGATAAATCAACTAAAAATACTTTTATTTTGCCCATGGGGATATAGAATTTGTATTAGGAAAAACTGAGCAAAGAGTTTAACAATACCGAACTTCTTTAAGAATTTAGTCAGGAGTGATGACTTCTAGAAGGGTTGGAGATAAATTCTAGTGTAAATGTTTAATCATAATGCTTCAGTTGCAATGTGTCTTTTGCCTCAACAAACTTAAGGTTAGATTTGAAATTTGCATTACTGCCTACTGGAATGCTACCATTTGCTTTTTAATTCCTCCAAATTTCTCAGCACTGGGAACACTGTATTAATATCCTGTGCCTGCCAGTTTTAATATAACACTTAACATTGTAAAGCCATATAGATGTTAATTGACTCGTAAAGCAAATTGTCTAGTTTTTGGTTTCTTGTTTGGTTTCATTTTTATTCAAATTAGATATATTTAGGGAAAATGCACCAACTTGAAAGTTAGTCACTGAAAATATATATGGTCAGATAAAAATGTTCTGACCATTCAGTGGTTTGTATGTGTTAACAGGTGATTTTAAATTCTCAAATTCTGGAGTGTTTTTAAATGCTTTATTTAGCCAGGAGAATATGTAAAAATGTGAGTGCTTCATATGGACTGTGTAAATTAATTGTGTATTAAAATACTTTTAGTATCAATTTGCTTTTTCTATTTTCATTGCTTTCTAGGTTTCCTTCTTAAACATATTTCCCAACTTAGTATTTCCTTTTTAAGCACGGATTCATAGTTTTTATACCTCCTACCCCCATACCCAAATGTCTTAGCCACACATTTTAGCTATGGATTTGTTTTTTTTTTTTTTAAGTTTATTTTGAGAGAGAGAGAAAATATGAGCGTGGGAGGGGCAGAGACAGAGGGAGAGAGAATCCTAAGCAGCCTCACACAAGGCTTAATCCCACAAACCAAGAGATCATGAGCTGAGCGGAAATCAAGAGTTGGATGCTTAACTGAGCCACCCAGGTGTCCCTAGCTATGGATTTATCAAATTGGCATGTTACAGCAATTGTGTTTCCACTGCTTGGAGTGCTTTACAACTCAATTATTTTCACTCAGTTGTGATTAATTTTAAAAGTTGACATAGCCTTTTTGTTTTTAATGTACTTAACTCTAGTAGAAAGCCCAGCCTAATTTAAAACAATCAAACTGTATATGTAAGGGGAAAAAAACTAGTAATGTCTTTGGCGTTTTGTGTTCTTCACTCAACTAAGTTGGTTATAAAACATTTATGAAATTAACCATTTTGTAGAAACGTGTTCTGTTTTATATAATGTGAACAGAGCTTCATCCAAAACTAATAATCACCCCCTAAATAATGTACAGTACTCTCTAAAATGGAATTTAAAGAAAAAGATACATGGCAGAGGTTCCTAGTTCCTAGAGGTTATTAGTTCATTGGGCCTTAGCATCTGGGTAATTTTAACGTGGTAGCAACCCTAGGCCAAAAGAAATACTAACAATTTAGTAGCCATGTGAAAAAGGAAAAATCACTTGTATTTCACTCATACAGTTACCAATGGAATGTGTGAAACTTATTGTATCAAACTGCACATGTAACTACTTGTAGAAGAATTCAGGCAACTTGAAAACAGTAACTTGCACATGTCTAGCGAGACATCTATAAAATCAACCACAAAGAAATCATAAACTCCATCATCATATTGTTATTAATAATAATGGTGCTTTTTGAAACTAAAAATTATGTACTGAAGGATAAATACATAAATTTCTGAAGAGAAAAATACTTGGCAATGGAATGTTATCCAATTACAAAAAAGGAACAAAGTACTGATAATGGTACAACATGGACAAAACCTGAAAATAGCTAAATGAAGTAGGCTGGACACAAAAGGCCACAATGTGATTCCATTTATATGAAATATCCCAAATAGGCAAATCCATAGAGACCAAGCAAATTAGCGGTTGCCAGAAGCTATGCAGAGGGAGAGGGAATGGGAAGTAACTGCTTAGGTATAGGTTTCCATTTGGAGCAATGAAATCAATATCCTGGAACTAGATAATGGTAATGATTACACAATATTGTGAATATGCTCAGTGCCACAGTACATATTTTTTAAAGGCTAAAATTACATGTTTTATGTTGTGTGTTTATTATCAAAGGGATTTGAGTTAAACTTTGGTAGTGAATTAGACATAATTGCACTTAGATGAAGAGCAGCTTTATTAACAAATATAAGCATAAAATTGATTTGTAGCTCATAATATTAGCTACACCTTAATCTTCTCAATCTTAAACTTTTTTCAGCCATGTAAAACTCAGCCTTTCCTTAGACTTTTGAAAATTATTTTTTGATCCCTGAGAGTTATAAAAAGGGAGCTGGACTCCACTGACATCATTTGCCTGATAACTGGGTCTTAATCCACCTCTGTCCACAAAAACTGGTCCACGGCCACCTCCATATCCTTTCTGTACAGCTGTTACAAGAGGATAAATATATTTATTTGTTGATTCAGACTCAAGTTCAATAACTTCTCTGGCATAATCCTGAAATTCCTTCTCCTTTTCAGCCATGAGAGCTTCAGTAAGTCTGCAGTACTCTAATTCTGCTTGTTTTTCTTGCTTTGCATTAAATTTATTTTTGGCCTATTTGAGAAAGAAAGAAAATGCAATTTCATATTGGTGTGATCAATTTTCTAAATAAACATAGCATTTGAAGTTGTAGATACACTTTTTTCTAAACTCATTGATACATGACAAGTTCTGACTTAACAACTACACCTGACCCTTCCTTGAACAACATGGGGGTTAGGGACACCAACCCCTGGCCCAATGAAGAATTCATGTATAAATTTTGACTCCCCCAAGTTTTACTAATAAATTACTGTTGACCAGAAGCCTTCAGTACATTTAATATGCATATATGTATCCAATGCTGCATTCTTAATACCTTTTTCTTAATTTTTTTAAATTTCTAGGCTGTATGGTTCATCTGGAAGTTTATTCAAATGGTAGCAAATCTCAAAAAAAACTCCAATGATTTACTGAAAAATGTCCATGTATAAGTGGACCCCCACAGTTCAAATCTGTGGTATTCAGGGGGCGCTGGTATATACTCTATAATTTATTTCAGAAACTCTCATGCTTCTCATAGTAGTATGCTCAAAGTAGTGGCTCAGTGAAACAATGGCCTTATGCAATAACATATCTTCAAGCAAATAATATAGCAAAATAGTTAAGAGCAGGAGCTTTAGGTAAAAATAACTGAGTTTAGAATGCTGTTTCTACCATTATAAAAATATACTTTGGCAGGTGTAGAAGACCTACCAATCACTGTCCCCAACGTATTCACTATTTTTTTAAAAAATAATCTCTACATGCAACATAGGGCTCAAACTCACAACCCTGAGATCAAGAGTCATATGCGTTTCCAACTGAGCTAGCCACTCCCCATCCACTATTCTGAAAGAAGTCCCTCAGACCCACTGTCCTAAGGCAGTCCAATATATGTAATCCAGCCACAAAAGATTAAATCAGCAGTGAATATCTGAACTAAATTAAACCAATTACATTTTCTTTTCCCAGGAATTTGAAGCTGTAATGAGTGACATTTATCAATGTAGGTTGATTGATCTGGAACTGGGTGGAGTAAGTACTCTCAGCAATTTACCAAAAGCCAATTTATCAACAATCAACATCTCATAAATGTTTTTCTTTAACTCTATATTTGCAAAAACATTGTTCTTTTAACTGTTTATATTACATGAGGTGATTCTGATGAAGTCTGATAACTTTTTGTCTTAGCAGCATTTTAAGAAATGCTGAGTTTGTCAAAAGTTTTGTGATTTTTGTCTACTTATAAATATATTTAATATTCATGAAAATATTTTTCTAAATTAGTAACCAATGCTTCAATATAAAATAGTAGCCCAAATCTGATATCTACCATAAATTGAAATTTATAAGGAAATAGAGCAACCATAATATGAAATACTAAATTTTTATTAGTGCTATAATTCAAAATTAAGTCTTAAATGCTTTTTAAAAAAGGCTTATGTGCTATTTGTTGAATTGGTGATACAATATACGATATCAAAAGTTTGAAAAAGAAAATGACATTCAAAAAGATTGAGAAAAAAGAAAAAGCACAAAAACACTCTCATAAAAAGTAAAACGCTATAATTGGGGAACTTGCAGGGAAACTGGGATATGTTCATATGGCAGCAATTTGTAGAAAGTTATTAAGGAAGTACAGAAAGGAAGTGACAATGGAAATGAAGGATTACCAAAATGGATTATAAGATTGATACCTCAATTTTGATATCCACTAAGCATATATAGATTTATACAGAAACTTCAAAAATATTGTTTTACAATCCTAAAAATTATAACAGATGGGGGTAAAGTAATAAGCATCTTTAGAGGATGCTAGCTAATTATTTTGAATACTGGAAAATAAAAGGAAATTATCAAGTATTTATCCTATCTTTAAAAAATGTACCTAAGGGAAACCAAATTGTTGATCCTGAAAAGTTCTTTGATAATTTGAGAATATGAATAAGAAGAAATGAGAGAATATTAGTATCTTGCCACCTCATGAACTAAGAGACCTAGGCAATGATCATCAAAGGCTGTTCATGTCACAGAAAATGACAACAGTCATTAAGTGCCTTCTGATGGAATTACGTAACACCACTTAAGAATTTTCACTAAAAGATTTGAACCTGAATCTGACCCCAACTAAGTTTTACCTGAAATGCAAGGAACATAATAAACTACATCACAGGGATTCAACCATAAAAATCCAGACTAGTAATCCAAAAGACAAGAAACTCTGTCAACTAGTAAAAACCCCCAACAAATAAATTGCAAGACAAACACAATAAAGATGAAGAGGCAGAATTTAAGACAAAAAAGGATAGGGGTGGAGAAGGAGTGTTAGAAAAAAGAGGCTTAAAAGACATATCAACCACACAGAATATGTGGAGCTTATTTGATCCTGATTAAAACAATTAACGGGTGCCTGGCTGGCTCAGTTGGTAGAGCATGCGATTCTTTTTTTTTTTTTTTTAACGTTTTTATTTATTATTGAGAGACAGAGAGAGACAGAGCATGAGTATGGAAGGGGCAGAGAGAGGGGGAGACACAGAATCTGAAGCAGGCTCCAGGCTTCTGAGCTGTCAGCACAGAGCCCAACGCAGGGCTCAAACTCACAAACCACAAGATCATGACCTGAGCCAAAGTCGAACGCTTAACCGACTGAGCCACCCAGGCACCCCAGCATGTGACTCTTGATCTCAGGTTTGTGAATTTAAGCCCCACATGAAGTGTGGAGTCTACTTAAAAAAAAAATTAAACAAAACCAACAAACTAAAAATTATGAGAGAATTTGAAGGAAATGTAAACACTGAATATTAATTGATTTAGACTTGATAATGAAATTACATATAGCGTCCCTGAGTTTTAAAGATACATACTGAAATATATGTTGATAAAATGAGATCTGGTATTTGCTTCGAAATAATTTGCCAGATCCTACTTCTGGCAATGACTACATGAGGAAGTTGGCCATTTCCTCTCCACAAAAAACAAATTTATTATTAAAAGTTATTAAAATCCCTATTTCAGAGCACTGTTAAGTGACAATGTATAGGCAACTACTTGAGAAATGTGTTTTCATGAAAAACTGCTACTAAATCTGTTAAGAATTGCAAGCTTATGGCCCTCTTGTCTGGGGGACATTGCTATCCCTTCGGCTCTGGTGGTGATAACTTGCAGATTTGCTGGACAATGATAACAGATTCCATTTGGGTTGGGTAGCAAAGCAGCTAGAAATTTAAGGGGGGAGTTTCTGGAAGTGAGATAGGTATAGGACTGAAATAATAAACTATGGACATCCTTGACTATTAAACACTATTTAAACTACACATTCACGCAGGAGACCCCAGGGAGCTTAGCAAAAAGTAAAAGCCAGGGGAAACTGAATTTGCTGTTCTTAGAAGTAACATCCTCGGGGCGCCTGGGTGGCTCAGTTGGTTAAGCATCTGACTTCAGCTCAAGTCATGATCTCGTGGTTCGTGGTTTTGAGCCCTGCGTCGGGCTCTGTGCTGACAGCTAGCTCAGAGCCTTGAGGCTGTCTTCGGATTCTGTATCTCCCTCTCTCTCTGACCCTTCTCTGCTTGCGCTTTCTCTGTCTCTTAAAAATAAATTAAAAAAAAATTTAAAAAAAGAAATAACTTCCTCAATCCATACACAACTTGTACAGCAGGAGTAACAGCCTTACTGGCTTAACGTAACTGAACTGAACATAAATTCCACCCACATTACTGGTTGACTATCAAATAGTCAATCTGCTGAAAGCCAAAAATAGAGAAATTTTGAAACCAGCAAGAGAAAAATGATACATCACATTTAGGAGACCAACAATATGATTAATAGATTTCTTATAAATAATGAAGGCCAGAAGACATTGGAACAATATAGTCAAAGGGCTGGGGGGAATGATATCCAGTAATTTTATACTCAATGAAATGAAAACAAAGATATTTCCATAAATACATAAACTGAAATAGTTTATTGCTGACCCATCTGTGCTGAACAGAACTGGCCAATAAACATGAAAAGATGCTCAACATCACTAATCATTAGGGAAATGCAAGTGAAAACCACAAGTGAAATACCACTTCAAACCTATTACAGTGGCTATTATAAACAACAACAAAACCAACAAACCCAGAACACAACAAATGTTGAGAATTTGGAGAAATTGGAACCCTTGAATATTGATGGTGGGAAATGTTAAATGGTTCAGCTTTATAGAAAACAGAATGGTGGTTCTTTAAAAATATAAACCTAGAATTATCATATGATCCAGGAATTCTATTTCTGTGTATACAGACAAAACAATTAAAAGCAGGACTCAACAGATATTTGTATACCACAAAAGTATTATTCACAGTAGCCAAAAGATGGATACAACCCAAATGTCCACTGATGGATGTATGTACAAAGAAAATGTGGTACATACATACAATGGAATATTATTCAGCCTTAATAAAGGAAATTCTGACAAAATGCTGCAACATGGATGAATCTTGAAGGCACTATGCTAAGTAAAATCATACAGATACAAAAGGACAAATATCATATGATTCCACTAATATGAAGCACCTGGAATATTCAAATTCATAGAGACAGAAAGTAGAATAATGGTTACCAGGGGCTAGGAGGAAGGGGGAATGAAAAATTACTATTTAATGGTACAGAGCTTCAGTGTAGAAAGATGAAAAAGTTATGGAGATGGATAATGATAGTAAATGCACTTACTGGCCCTGAACTATACACTGAAAAATGGTTAAAATAATAAATTTTATGTATATTCTACTACATGAAAAACATGTTAAAACAACAATAAGAAAACAAACAATCCAGAGGTACCGGGGGGCTCAATTGGTTAAGCGTCTGACTCAGTTTTGGCTTGGGTCATGATCTCACAGTTCGTGAGTTTGAGCCCTGTGTCAGACTCTGTACTGACAGTGCAGGATCTGCTTAGGATTCTCTCTCCCTCTCTCTGCCTCGCCCTTGCTCTTGCTCTCACTCTCAAAAATAAATAAACTTTAAAATAAAGACAAAAAAGAAGAAAACAACCCAATTGAATAATAGGCAAAAGATTTAATGGACACGTCACAAAAAAAGGCATACAAATGTCTATGAAGGACGTGAGAAGACCTTCATAATCTTTAGTTATTAGGGAAATGCAAAACAAAACCATGAGATATCACTACACTATAAGTGGTTAAAATTAAAGGATAATGATACTAACAGTTGATGTGGATGTGGAACAACTTGTCCTCCCATATGTTGCTGGTAGGAATGGAAAATGGTATAGCCATTTTGGAATACAGTTTAAGTCATAAATGATTGGATGTCAGGTCCTCTGCACATATTCTAAAATCTCTGGTACCCCTATTCACCCCAACTCTGAAACCTATGAGATCTCAGTCAACATAATCTCTGGGTTATAGTTATAAAAAGGGGAAAAACTAAAAGAAGATAAGCATTATGATCTGCCATATGCATTTGCATTTTCTTTAATATTTACTAAAGCACAATAGACACAAAAAAAAGAAATATTTGTGCAAAAGACATAAACAGTATGGGAACGTCAATACAGATAAAAACAAACTAACTCTCTTTTTTATATATTTTATTGTGTCACAATCATAGTGATCATCTGATCCTATTTGATAAAGGAAACCATCTGGGAAACAGAAAACTAGCATGAACTCTACATTACATATTTATTGCTAAAATAAGTATAAACATTTAAGAATAATTACCATTTGCTGAATATGAGCATCTCGAACTTCTTGATGTTCTTTATCAGCTTTGCGTTTTTTCTCCTTTTCATGCTCCTGGAAAATCTGATCTGCTTTCATGATAGCCAGCAATTGTTCTTTAGCCTCTAGTTTTCTCTGTCTTTCTTCTTCCTCTTTATTTTTCATCTAGATATTAAAAGACAAAGGAATAAAATGTTTTTATCAACCAGTGCTCTCTAATAAAGCACAGAGAAAGCTCCAAGCAGAAAGCCAGCCAGGAGCAATGCAAGGACAGAAAATTTACATGCACCTGGGCTGGTTCCCAAATGGCCAGTTTTCTTCTATTTCTCTAATAACGGGAAACACAGAATGAAAACTTGAGTAACATCAGTGGTTTAAAAAATAAAATACTGGAACAGAATAGCAAGATCTTCTTAAGGTAAGGAAATATTTGTAGGTAAAAAATTAATTGCTACAATGTTCATAAACTATCCAAATTAAATGTTATGATGGTCAATTATGTAGGAAATAAGGATTATCTGAAGGATTAAGAAATACAGAAATGCAATAGGGTGATTTTTACTTGGTTTGTCTTAAGAACATTCAAGGGTATATTAAGTGAATAACAATTTTTATATTTCAGATGGTTCTGAAACAGAAGCATCTATCTTTGCATCTATCAATATCTTATTTGTAATTGATTATCATGTGATATTCTGCTAGAAAGTAAATATGGTCTGATTTCAAGAATATAGGTAGGTAATTCACACATTGTTTTCCAAATCTTTGTTAGCTTTTTTGTCAGAGAGGCAGAGGGAGTGGAAACTACCATGGAAAGGGCTTATATTTGTTTTTTTTTTTAATCTGTCATAATTGAATTGCTTACCACAACAGCTCTATATTCTGCAATCGCTTTTAATTCTGCTTTGTTTTTTTCATATTTTTCTCTTTCTCTTTTTTCCCATTCAGCCTCAGCTTCTGCAGTATCTCTAGCAATAATCAAATCTTCATTGTCGAGTTTCTCTTTCATTAGTTCACTCAGGAAGTTATTTATTCTTTGTCTCTTTTCTTCCATTAGCCTATAACAAAATCACCAGCACTTGTTAAATCTTCATGAATAGATTTGTTATGAAGCCAATATCATTTTACTAGAAATCATATATTTTATAGTCTTTCACAAGACTTAAAATGAGACCCATTGCTCTTCATATGTACTGATTAAGTGGGAACTATTTTTAATACTTTATTTTTTTAAATGTTTTTTAATGTTTATTTTATTTTTGAGAGACAGAGACAGAGCGGTAGAGAAAGAGAGGGAGACACAGAATCCGAAGCAGGCTCCAGGCTCCAAGCTGTCAGCACAGAGCCCGAGGCGGGGCTTGAACCCACGAACCATGAGATCGTGACCTGAGCTGAAGTCGGATGCCTAACCGACTGAGCCACCCAGGTGCCCAATACTTTATTTTAGAATAAAGTATATTTTATTTTATTTTTTTAAGAATAAAAGTATTTTAGAAAAGATATTTTGAAAATCCAAAGGGAGTAATGCATGTAATATCTTGTATGGGCGTGTGTGTGTGTGTGTGTGTGTGGAGGAAATAAAGTATTAAAATTCTCACAATGAAAATTTTTTCAAAAGTATCAGACACCCAGCTTACTTGAACACTGGAGGCTTAGGTTATAAAATAAATCAAAGGCATTTCTTTAAATGAAATCTCAAAAATATCTAGTAAAAGTTATCAAAATCTTGAAGAAATCCATCCTATTACTATATGCTGTTTACAATTTATTCATAGCACTTTATTGACTTCATCTATTTATATGAAGATAAACAACTCTCCTTTCATACTTGGAGATTCCTGAGATCAGAGACGGGGTTAGTAAGTCCTCTCTCTAATTCAGAGCCAAGCATGGTACCTGGCACATCCAACAGTAACTAGGTATTTGCTAAAGGAATAGGGGCATTTTCATATAAGATTGGGTGAAAAATACTTTTAAATTTAGATATGACAGATTCACTAATTTACTGAGTGAATTTGAAAAGCAATGTGGGAGAAATGGTAATAAAGGACACGGTGCATATCCCAAGGAAATTATAGTCTAAAGTGGAGAAAAGACATTTATGCAAATAACTATACAAGGCAAAGGGTGATACGTGCCATGAGAAAGCTAGAAAGTGATATATTCAGATGAGAAAAAAGAAAGGTTTCATGGAAAAGGTGACATTGCATCTAGGCTTTCAAAAACAATATTCTAAATAAACACTTTTATTGATTGCCTACTATGCTCCAGCCTATTCCAGGTGCTGGGGACGTAACAGAAAATAAAAACATTAAAAATCTCTGCTCTCATAAAACTTTCATTATAGCTGGGGTAGAGTGATAGTAAACAAAGTAAATAATTAAAATAGTGCCATATCACACAATGAGGAAAAAGAAAAACAGATAAGCAATGTGGGGAGTGGAGCTGTAATTTTAACTTAGGTAGTCATGGAAGGCCTCAATAAGAAGGCAATATATAATGATCTGAAAGAGTAAAAGGAGGTAAGCATTCGCCAGAGAGGGTACAGAAGAAGTTCAGTGTGAGTGATTAGGAGGCAGCAAAGGAGAGGACAGTATGAGATGAAGTCTGAGAGATGAGGCTGGGGCAGCTGGGAATTAGGAGAGCCTCATGGGCATTAATAAATACGTGTGATGTAAAGCCATGAGAACATTCTGCAAAAGGAAAAAGTAGATCTAGACAGAAACAGGATGTACTACAACTGGCCTCCTACTCTCCCTCACCTCATCTCAAACTTCTCACTAAGGTGAGCAGTGGCCTCCATATCTGATGGACATTTCATTCTTTTATTAAATATCATTTAATCCCTCTGTTGATCTAACACCAATTACTGCTCTCTTTTTATTGAAACTTTCCCTTTTTGTTGTTTCTCTGGTTTTCTTCCAACTATTCTTTGGTCTTCACATTATCTTCTTTCTCCATTTGACCCTTAAATATGGACTTCCCTATGGACCTTCATTTTTTTACCTACTCACCATAAGTGAACTCACCTGTATACACGGTTACCACTTCTATATCAGTGACTCAGAAAGCCATCTCCAGCTCAAATCCCTCTCCCACAGCAGAGGTTTCCACTATTTCCAACCATCTACTAGATTGATGTCCTTGATATTCCAAGGGAACCCTAACTCACATGCTGCAACTGAAATCATGTCACTGAATGCCCTAGTCATATATAAAATAATAACTTATTTTTAAAAATTACTCTCATATTACAACTGCTGATTTATAATAATTTCAAATAGTACGTAATTACATAAACTATTTTTAAAAGCTTACCTATGTGTTTCAGCTTCTTTTTCTTTCCCCATTTGTGTAAGATGCTTTTTTGCTTTGATAAATTTTCTAATCTTTTCATCTTCCTCCTCTTGCTGCTGCTGCTCCACAGCCTTGATGATATTTTTATCATTCATATGTTCCTTGGGGGAAAAAATTGTGTATTATCCTATCACAAAGAAAAATATGTTTCAACATATGAACATCTAACAAAACTTGTCAAATGGCCACAGCTTCTGACTCAGTTATGTCTCTCTTGGGAATTTATCCAAAAGAAATAATCAGAGATGTGCATTAAGTTTTATGTACCATGTGCTTTATCTCAAAGTTATTTACAAGAGTGAAAAATTGAAAGCAATCTCTAAGTCTTTAATCATGAAGAAATGGTTAAATAAATTATACTCTCAATGTCATGGGAAGATACAAATAATATAATGGGTAAGTGGGGGGAAAGGAGAATATAAAATACTAGATAGCAATTTCAGTTTTATAAACATATACAAGTATAAGTTTATAATGTATGTATAACTGGAAGAAATGTATCAAATGTTAATAGTTATCTCTGGGCTATGAGATTATATAGGTGACTTTTCATATTAATGCTTTTCTGTATTTCCTTTCAAATATCTCATTTCCTTAAAATATGTAATTAAAATACATTAAATATATACAATTTTCATTTAATGTTTAAATTGTTAATACAATCATATGGTACACAAATTAAAAATATTTAAAAGATACACAGTGCAGAGGCACCTGGGTGACTCAGTCAGTTGAGTGACCAACTCTTGATTTTGGCTCAGGTCATGATCCCAGGGTTGTGGAATCAAGCCCTGTGTGGAGCTCCGTGCTGAGCAAGGAGCTGGCTTAAGATTCTCTCTCTCTCTCTCTCTCTCTCTCTCTCTCTCTCTCACTCCCTCTCTCTCTGCCCCTCGCCCCCACTCATGCTCTCTCTCTAAACAAACAAACAAAAAACAAAACAAAACAAAAAACCCAAGACACAAGTATAAAGCGTCCTTCCTTCCCCATCCACTATCTGCCTATATTCCTAATTCCCTTACCAGACTCGATCACTGTGATACTAGGGAAAAAGAACTGTACCAAAGTATGTCACTATGAAATTTTAGAGCTGCAGACATAAAGACCCAGAAATCTTTCAGAAAGAGAGAGAGAAAAAAAGAAACCACACAACAGATCATATAAATAGGCTGAAGACTCTAAATGACATCATACTTCTCAGTAGCAATACTAGAAGCCAGATGATCATGAAACTGAATATAAAATTCTGAATTCTGAACGAGAATTCTATATCCAAACTATAAAGCAAATGTGACTTTAAATGATAACCTTTTCAGATAAGAATTTTTTAAATTGACCTGTATACCCTTTCTTAAGAGGTTGCTCGAAGATATATTTCAGCAAGATGGAGAAGTAAACCAAGAAAAAAGAATGTATGTGATTCAGGAAATGGGAGGTTCAGCCCAGGAAAGTAACCCAGGGAAGTCCCAGAATGACTTCTGGGCAGGAGGGCTGAGCAGGAGGCCTAGAGGGCAAGCAGTCCAGAAGGAGGAGAGGGATGGAGGACTCTGGATGGGGGAAGCTCTAAAAAAAACAATAATATAGATAATTTAATATTATTTAGATGAATATTTGAAAACTATCAATATACATTTGACAGAACTTATGGAACATGTGAGAAAAAACAGGTGTACAGCCATCAAAGCAAATAAATACACATTTTAATCACAGAAAAACATGCAAGCAAAGAAATATAATCATAGTATATTATTTGGCTCTTCAGAGAACAATATTTACATAATCATAATGATGATGATTTAGCTAAAATTATAACATAATTATTTTAAAGGAAGGAGAGAATGGGAAGAGAACAGTGTTGGAAAAGAACTTAGTCCTTAACTACCAGGGCAGAGGGAAAAAAAAATGTCTAAAAAAGATAAATCAAAATCTATATCTTTAGAATGTGATATATAGTTTTTAAATATAAAAATTATTATTTTTCATTCTCGTGTTCGAGATGAAATACAATGTAGTCTTGGCTTCAGGAGTAGAACCCAGTGATTCATCAATTACATATGACACCCAGTGCTCATCCCAACAAGTGCCCTCCTTAATGCCCATCACCCATTTACCCCACTCTCATCGACCTTCAGTTTGTTTTCTGTAGTTAAGAGTCTCTTATGATTTGCCTCCCTCTCTGTTTTTATCTTACTTTTCCTTCGCTTCCCCAAAGATCATCTGTTAAGTTTCTCAAATTCCACATATGAGTGAAATAATATGATACCTGTCTTTCCCTGACTGACTTATTTTGCTTAGCATAATACCCTCCAGTTCCATCCACGTTGTTGCAAATGGCAAGATTTCATTCTTTTTGATCACAGACTAGTATCACATTGTTAAAATATACAGATTATTTAGAATATAACTTCATATCGGAACAAACAGCTAAAAGAACCTGGAAGTGGTTATTTCCAATAAGCAGAAGGGGTAAAGCAAAGAACTGCTACTCTTCTTTTAAGCCTGTCAGTAGTGTTTGATGTTTTAATTCTGTGCATGTACTAAGAATAAAAACTAATTTTAAAGAAAGAATGTAAAAAATTACAAAATAAAGTGAGTTGCAATAGGAACAAAATAACTATTACATTTATTGACCACTTATTAGCAGTGCAGCAGACAATGAACACGTATCACTCCATTCATTCCTTACAGCTCTCATCTTAAGGAAATGCATTCACTTGAAAATAAAGCCTCATTCTCTTTTCTCTTTCTTGTTCATTCATGAGAGCACATCCACTAATTTCATAGCAAATATAGCTGCCCCAAAAGTATATTAAAAACCCAACTTAATAGCAATTTGTTTTCAAGTCTACTAATTATAAAAAATACATTAAAAGTTAGGCATTGGACATTATACAGTTTTTGAAGAGAGATGTATTTTCAACTTACAAAAAACAGCCTTCTCCTTTCATTTATCTCTTCTTTTTTCTTTTCTAGTTTTTTCCTCATTTCTACTTCATATAATGAATTCTGTCGCCTTATTTCCTCTGCATCCTTTTCTTCATGTTTTCTCCTTCTTTCTTCTTCTTCTTCATGTTCCTTTATTCTAAAGTAAAAGCATAACTATAATTGAGAGCAAAGCAGAAAAATAGGTTATATTTTAAAGAAATGAATGATTTGAAGCTGTGGGGAAACTTGTGAATTTCTTTGGGGACAAGAAGGGAATATATAAAGAGCAGTGGTGAAAGCCAAAGCCAATCTTGCTAAGACTGTCAATATTTTCCTTTCTCTGAAATTTTTTTCATTCCTGACCAAAATTAAGTCCTACATTAAATTCAAATGTTCCTTTCCTTTATAAAGAACCAGTTAATTGAATGACAGTATGGTGGAATAGTGACATTATTTTACAGAAAAGTCCTTAATCCCTAGTATTTCTCACTAGTCAGCACTAGACAATGCTGCCTAAGCTATGGGTTTAGCCTCTCAGGAAATGGGGTTTCTTTACCCAACTAGCCACTTTGCTTGTCATTCTTTCTCTAGTCAACATCCATTAGCTCTAGATGCCTGCTGAGTGGTAAGCCACACAGAGCTTATGTGTGAGCTCTGCAGAGATCCTGGAGCAGCCTCCTTACTGCAAGGCTGTGATCTTCGAGATTTAGCTCCAGCTCCACCTCTTCACCCCACCTTCCCAGCCCCACCAACACGACTCCCTCAATGAGCTTCCACAATCAGTCCTTTATTGCAAACTCTGAGTGCCCCCATCTGGCAATTAATCCTCTGCATACTGGCAAGGCAGCTCAGCCTGAGATGTCTCCTTGCTCATGCATTCTTGTCAGTCAATCAAGTGTGCAGGCTACTCTACTGCCATTCTTTATCGGCTGTCTCTAATTTTTTCTTCTTCCTGAACAGGTGGGCACAGGGCAGATCAATAATACACTTAGACAAAAAGATTGAGGAATAAACCTTTCATATGCACCCAACCCAAAAGACTATTTTCTTGGAGTCTTATCCTCATCTTCAGAGGAGAAAATTCCCTTCTCCATGCCATGGAGGACTACACAGTTAAGTGAGCTGGTAAGTTCACTTTGGTATCATTAAGCTAATGCAGGACAGGAGATTCCCAGTTGACTCATCTGTTCAGAGTAAGCAGCTTTAGAATCACAATAATTTTCTTGAGGAGCTAAGGAAAAAGTCATTTTTGTCTACAGCTAAACTAGGTTTATAATTGCCCTAAAAATACTAGATTTTCAAAACTGTTTTACTGTTTGTTAGAATTCTTAGAAGCAAAGAAGATTCTTTGAACTGGTGAGAAGCCTACAGATGAAGAATGGTAGAATAAAATTCCAGACAGAAGGAAAAACATGTGGGAAGGCCCTGAGGCAAGCAGGTTTGACAGGTGCTCAAGGTCTGGAAGATCAATATGATAGAAATATAATAACTAAAGGAAAGGAGTGGTAGTAAAGGAGGTTTAGATGAGGCCAGATCAAACAAGGCTTAGCAGGGGATGGTCAAGTTTCCATTTTATTTGTTTGTTTATATTTTTGAGAGAGAGCACAAGTGAGCAAGGGACAGAGAGAGGGAAGAGAGAGAATCCCACCAGGTGCAGAGAGGGATGGAGAGTGTGGAGTCCGAAGTAGGGCGGGAGCTCCCCCGAAGGGGAACTTGAGCTCACCTGAAGAGTGAGCTCACCAACTGTGAGATCATGACCTGAGCTGAAGTGTGATGCTTAACTGACTGAGCTACCCAGGTGCCCCTCCATTTTATTTTAAATGGATGGAAACCTATTGAAAAGTTTTAGGTAGGAGAATAATATTATCATTTTTTAAAGTTTATTTATTTATTTAGAGGGCGTGGGGGAGCCGAGAGAGAAGGAAAAAGAATCCCAAGCAGGTTCCATGCTGCCAGCACAGAGCCAGATGTGGGACTCAAACTCACAACCTGTGAGATCATGACTGGAGTTGGACACTTAGCCAACTGAGCCCAGCCAGGAAGAGAGAATAGGAGGCCAGTTAAGAGGTTGACACAGTAATCCACGGGACATGAGGGTGGCATGGACTAAGATGATAGCAGTAACTTTAAGATTCATTTTGGAGAAAAAATTCAACATAAATTGCTGATAGATTTGATGTGGGAAATAAAAGAACATGAAGAATCAAGGTGTATTTCTAGGTTTATGATTTGGACAACTGAAGGAAGGGATAAGGGGGATAAGGATGTCACTAGAAAGTCCACTGTGGGGGTGGTGAATAAATACTTTCATGTTAGACATTTTAAATTTGAGATATCTATTAGACATTGAAATGGAGATGTCTTAAAGGCAGTTGTATGTGAAGCTGGGACCCAAAGGAGTGGTCTAGACTAGAGTTATAAATTTGGAAGTTCTTAGATTTAGGATGTGTTTTTAATCAGTAGGAATGGATGTGATCACTTAAGCCCTCCTCTCTCTCTCTCTGCTTTTACCCTAGATGATCTTATCCAGGGGAAAGTGATGCAAACTATCCTGTAGTGGATTTTTCCTTCTTCTGGGAAGAAGATTGTCTCTATCCAATCTCATCTTTAACATTGCCCTCTTTGTCGTCTTACTATAGTCATCTTGACTACTTGTAGTTACCTAAATCCACCATACTCTCACTCACTTCTGGCCCTTCACCCATGTTATTTCCTCTGCTTAAAATACTTCTCCACTCCCTATTTGCATGCCTTATTCCTACTCAGTTTTCATAATTCAGTATGAACTGAGATGTCCATTTTATATGCTTCCACACATCCTGTACATATATTCATCAAAATATCTACTAGCATGCCGTAATTATTTGTTTCATATTTATAGCCTCCTCCCTAGATTGTGGAGTTTTTAAGAAAAAAGACAACTGCATTCATCTTCACATTCTCAATTACTAGAATAGTGGCTGGCAAATGGAGATTGTCCAATAAAAGTTTATAACAATGAATGGATGATTGGATAAATGAATTTACTAATTAATAAATGAATAGCCTATCTTAAAATTTTTTCCCTGAAAGACTCTTATTATTCAAGAAAGGAAAAAAACTTTCCTTCTTTTCTCTTTTTCTACCACATGGTCCTCTGTATCCACTCAGATTAATACCAGTGTTAGTATTCCAGTTCTATTGTTGGCTTAAAGAGGCTTTTTATGGGCTCATTACCATTCCTAACAGTATTTTAAGTGCCATGCATTCTGAGTTGTATAAAACTGATACATGAATCAACATTCAACAGAATACCATGGTGGTAATTTTGTGAATTCATATACTTAAAAGAACATTTATAATAGATTTGTCTTTTCCCTTGTTGTTTTCAATTACAGAATTGAATGTTTCTTAATAAATTTAAGACATAGGACTTCTGGAACCAAATTGGGAACCCAAGCCCACATGTCAAATACCTTTCCCTCCTAACTCCCCACAATGCAATCAGCAGAATGGGAGAAATTCTACACCGCTACAAGAAACTGATAAAGCAAAGTCTTAGCTATATACTTGAGTTTCCAAGAGATTTCAACAAAAAATAGGGCACTTGAGAATGCACTGAGGATAAGTAATACTTGGCTGTCATCCACAAAGACAGAGCGTGCACCATGAAAAGAAATGGAATTTATGCTGACCTCAGAATCTGGTCAACATCTCCTAGACCGCACTGAAGATAAAACAAAGAAACAATTCAAACAAACCTTAAACCTGCTGGTACCTCTAATCTATTGCCAAAGGCCACATGGAAAGGAGATCCTATGGCCTGAACACAGTCTACATGTGAAGGCTACAGGTGGATGGCCTATGAAGGTGTTAGCACTTGCTAGGTAGATTCCTGGAGATCAGTCTGCTACATGCAATTATCTCTGAGCTGCAACAGCCAACAGAAGAGATTTTTCAAAGGTGACTCACTCAAAAATAAAACATTTGCATAAACTGTCCCTAACTTGCATAAACCCTTGGATCTCTACACTGACAAAGAAAAACATTACAATAAATCCAAGGCTTTCCCTTCTCTTTTTACTAAGGGTTAAAAGAACTGAAGAATATACAATTTGGCAACACATATATCCTGAGAATTGATATCTATGTCACTCAGACTATAAGAAATAAATGTATACATCCTGTAAGATATAAATATATATACAAAACCCAAAACCATAATAACAAAAAGAGACAGATTTGAGCACATCAAAATAAGTATCTTCTAAATATTAGAAACATTCAGGGGCAGCTGGCTGGCGGCTCAGTTGGTAGAGCATGTGACTCTTGATCTCACGGTAGTATGTTTGAGCCCCACGTTGGGTACAGAGATTACTTTTAAAAAATCTTTAAAAAGAAAATACTAAAACCATTCAGAAAAGATAACAAAAATTGCAATATGTCTAAAAAAGATAATTATCCAACATATATAAAAACTGCTTATTAATCAGTTTTTAATCAATGACAAACATACATATCAATATGAACCTACACAAGAGAACAGAGTAAACAATTTATAGTAACAAAAACCAAAACAGATGAATATTTCCACATGAAAAAATAACCTGCCTCACTAGAAATAAAAAGAAATATAAATTAAAAGATACTATTATTTGGTCCATTAAGTTCTAAAAAACTACTGTCCAGAATTGATGATAACATAAAGAAAAAGGTATCAGATATCATTGATGATTACACACTTAAAAGCCTTTTCAAGGGGCAATTTGGCAGTATCTCCCCACATGTAAAATCCAAGCTCAGTTCAAGAAATATATCCTACATAAATACATCTTTGCACAAATGTTACAAAATAAACATGGTGAGGGATGTTTACCATAGCATTGTTAGCATTGGAGGAGGAAAAATCCAAATTTCCCTCAATAATAATATAGTTAAATAAATAATGGTACATTCTTTGTGTACAATACGATTATTTGAAAAGATGTGACAGATTCTTATATTCTGGCAAGAAAGATAGTCAAGGTATATTGTTGAGTGAAAAAATGAAGACAGTAAAATACATTGTATGATATCCATGGTAAAAATATATAAACATACTTAAATATTGTCTTGCATATAAATATTAGTAACTATAATAAAACATTCTGAAGGGATAGTCACAAAACTTTAAATAATGGCTATTTGTGAAGAAGAAAATGGGACTTAAAGAGACACCAATGAATAAGGTGTATATGAAGATGGGCTTTTCAATTTTACTATAAATTTCGCTGTTTTGAATTTTAAACAAGATATATTCATTTATTATTTGCAAAATTAAAAAAATAACTTTTAAGAGTAGACAAATATACGCCCAAATGTTAACAGTACCTATTCTGGATTACAGAGTTTCTAGTGATTTTAATTTTCATTTTATTTGATCATATATTAATGATATAGTCAATTACACAAATAATTTTTTCTTTAAAAGTAGAATACTGTTTAAAAATTTTTGATATATTTATGCACATTTAAACTATAATGTAAAAAAACTGGTAAGCCTCACATTGGAGAAACAAGGTGGCGGGTAAACAAGGAAGAGACTATTCACTGAATCCCCTTCATGCCTTTTCCTATTTGCATGTATCAGTTATTTAGAAAAGTAAGTAAAATTATGCACAAATACAATCCCCTCTCCTGATTTATATATAGTAGCTACTTCTTAAAAAAAGTTCAGGTTTGGGGCGCGTGGGTGGCTCAGTCGGTTATTTAGAAAAGTAAGTAAAATTATGCACAAATACACCCCCTCTCCTGATTTATATATAGTAGCTACTTTTTTTTAAAAAAGTTCAGGTTTGGGGCACCTGCGTGGCTCAGTTGGTTAAGCGTCCGACCCTTGATTTTGGCTCAGGTCATGATTCATGGTCGGTGAGACTGAGCCCTGCACTGGGCTCTGTGCTGACAGCATGGAGCCTGCTTGGGATTCTCTCTCTCTTTCTCTCTACCCCTCTCCAGCTCATGCACACACACATGCGCTCTCTCTCGCTCGCTCTCTCTCTCTCTCAAAATAAATATTAAAAAAAGGTTCAGGTTTGATTTCTATTTACTGACATAGCAAGAGCTCATGATACTGGTAAATGAAAAAATATATAATGATACTGTTGATCCAATTTCATTTTATAAAATAAGAGTATATATGCTCAGAAAAAAAAGTCTGTATCATGTGCTCAAAGATTGCCAGGGGCTGAGGGTAAGGAAAAGAACTTAGTTCAAAGGGGCATTAGGGAACTTTTAGAATGATGGAAGTATTCTATATCTTGATTTAGGGGTGGTTATACAGCTATCTGCCTTCTAAAAGGTGTATTTTATTCGTAAATGTAAATTACAGTTCAATGAATCTGACTCCCTCCACCACTACCAACAAAATAAGTCTGTATGGCTATATACCAATATACCAAACAATAACAGATTACTGTGGTAGATTAGATTATTGCTCATAAAGATTCTCTCTCACTTCCTACTTCCATAGGAGTCTATTTCTCTGTTCCATGGCTGTTTGGGCTGGCCAGGTGATTTGCTTTAGACTTAGACCAAATGTATTTCCTTGACTTTTCCTTTGAATTTAGCCATATTCTTTCAAGCTCAGGCTCATTCCTTTGCATCTCTGTCATACCATGAGAAAAGTTTCCCTCAGATGGCTGCTGTCCCTTCATCCTGTACCTCAAAAATGAATACACATGGAACAGATCAGAGCTATAGCCATAGCAACAAGCAAGCCCAGCCCGTCCTGCAGTTTGAAGAAAAGCTGTGCAGCCACGCCCAACCAACCCATGGATTCATGAGAAATAAATGTTTATTGTTGAATGCCCCTAATTATGTGGTTGTTTGTTATGCAGCATTATTGTGACAATAGTAACTAATATATTATCTCTGGGTAATGTAGTAATAGTGAGTTTTAAAGTTTCTTTTAGTTTTTCTGCTTACTAAGTATTTCAGCATGTATTACTTTATACTCAGAAAAAAAAGCTTTTATGAGAAAAATAAGATACAAAAAAAGTAATTTATATATACATACTGTTTTAAATGATCATTGGCAAGAGCCACTCTACCTCTGCGTTGTTTTTCTGCTTTTTCTTGTTCTTCTTTAAAAGCTTTTTCAATGTTGAGTTTTAATTGTTCTTCCCATTTTTTATCTGATTTTATTTTATTCTTTTGGGATTCAATCTGTGCATCACGTTCTTTCATAACTCTACTAAGAAGAAGTCCTGACTACAAAAAAAAAAAAAAAACAATTGCGGCATTTTAAGGAAATAAGTCTAATTATTTATGTAAAGAGGTATGTTAAATATATAGAGAAATGCAAGAAAACCCAAGTAGTACATGAAAATTTTTCACTCTTTCTGTCTGGTAAAATTGATATTGCTTTGCATATTCAATAGCCTTTTTCCTTTCTCCTTGTTTGTGTATTGCTTCCTCCACATCAAGATTTTGTCTTTCTGCCTCTATTTCTTCATCACGCTTCTTTTTGGCTTCAAGTTTCTGTTCTTTCATCCCCTGCAATAAGAAAAAAGCAGTCTTGTGTTTTCCTTTTTCAATTAATTTTACAAAATTTCCCATTGCATATAATGAAATGAGTCTTTCATTATGAGTCGTTATTATATTTGCATATATCATTAATAAATAAAATATGATATTACACTTATAAGCTAATATTTTAATTAAATTTTTTGGTAGCTAACGTTTACATGGTTCAAAACCCCAAAATATTTTAAAAAATTCTTTTTAAGTTTATTTATTTTGAGAAGAGAGGCAGAGACAGTGGGAGCCAGGGAGGGGCAGAGAGGGAGGGAGAAAGAAAATCCCAATCAAACTCCATATTCCCAGCACAGAGCCAAATACAGGGCTCAAACCCACAAAACCGCAAGATCAAAACCAAGAGTCAGATGCTTAAGTGACTGAGCCACCCAGGTGCCCCCAAACCCCAAATATTACAAAGGTATACAGTGAAGCTCTCCCTCCAATCCTAACTTCCATCAGCAGTCTCTAAGATAACCACAATTATTAGTTTCTTAGTTTGCTTCCAAAGTTTTTTTTTTTTATTTTGAGACAGAGACAGCGCCAGTGGGGGAGGGGCAGAGAGAGGGGCAGAGAGCAAGAATCCCAAGCAGGCTCCGCACTGTCAGCGCAGAGCCTGATACGGGGCTCAAACCCACAAAATCACAACATCAAAACTATGAGTCAGACACTTAACCGACAGAGCCACCCAGTCGCCCCCAAAGGTCCTTTCTATATTTACATTACACACACACACACACACACACACACACACAACATACCTATTACTACTTTTATTCCTTTAAGTAACTACTTCTATCCAATGAGTCATGTCAGATGAAGTCTTTCTTCTTTTTTGGGTCATACTTTCAATACCTTAAGAAAACCTTACTTACCCTAAAATCCTGAAGATATTCTATGATATATTTTAAAAGTTTACTGTTTTACTTTTCACATTTGGGTCTTTAATCCAGCTGGAATTCATTTTTGTATATTCTATATGATAAGGATAGAATCTCATTTTTTCATATGCCAATTATCTCAGTATCAGTTATTGAATTCCCAATCCTTTCCCTTCTGATTTGAATGACACTTCTGTCATACGTCAAGTTCCCATATATAACGTGACTGTTTCTAGGCTCTCTCTTCTGATCTACTATTTTGTCAATCTCTGTGCCTACAAAACAGCTTTTACTATTACATTTCTACCACATTTACCATATTTATTCTAATTCTTTAACATCTGTGGATATGTAAATTATGTATTATATATGTAAAGTATTATATGGTATATTCCACTCCAGGGACTTCTTTAAAATCAAGGTTTTTAGAGTATAATTTACACACCTTCTTTTAGTGTACAGTTTTATAAATGCCTCATCACTTATAGAACAGCTCCACTGTCCTCCCAAAATTACCCTCATGCCCTGTTATACCAACCACTACCCCTATCTGCAGCCCCTGGCAACCACTGATCTGTTTTCTTTCCCTATAGATTTGCCTTTTTCAGAATGTAATATATTATATCAGTCATGATATAATTCTTCCCTCTTCTAGAAAAAGGAGACTAAATTATGAACACTGCTTCTAAAGCAAGGTACCAAAAGCTTTCTGTGTCCCTTCCCACAGCTGGGAGAAAATATTTTTGAATCAAATATCTAAAAAAAGGACTTGTATTCAGAATATATTTTTAAAATTCTCTAAACTCAATAATAAGAAAACAAACCCAGTTTAAACATGGACAAAAGACTTGAATAAACACTTCACCAAAGAAGATATGAAAATAAGTTCATAAAAAGATGTTCAGCATCATTGTAATTAGAGAAATTCAAACATGCAACCATCATATTATTCAGCCATTCTACCAAGATATTTACCCAAGAGAAGTGGAAGCATATGTCCACAAATAGATTTATACATAAATGTTCATATACAGCTTTGTTTATAATAGCCAAAAACTAGAAACAGCTCAAATTCCAACATTTGGTTGATGCCAAACCATCAACAATTGAATAGATAAACAAATTGTGGTCCATCCATATAATAGAATACTGCTAGTCAGCAATAAAAATGAACAACTGGTATACACAACATGAAAGAATTTCAAAAGAATTATGCTGAGTGAAATTTAGAATAGAAAGTAGAGCAGGGGAACCTGGCTGGCTCAGTCAGTGGAGCATGCAAGTCTTGATCCCAGGGTTCGAGTTTGAGCCCAATGTTGGGTGTAGAGATTACTTAAAAATAAAATCTTGGAAAAAAAAAAAAAAAAGAAAGCAGATCAGCTGCCTGGAGACAAGTGCATGGAGGACTGCGAAGTAGTAAATCGAGTATGGGGAAACTTTTTTGGGTGATGAGTATTTCATTATCTTAATTATAATGATGGTTTCAGGGGTGTGTAAATATGTCAAAACATATCAAAGTTTACACTTTATATATGTCTATTTTATTGTCACTTCTAAATAAAGTTGTTGAAAATGTGTTTCAAAGCATTTTTATGATTTTTTTAAAATGTTTACTTTTGAGAGAGAGAGAGTGCACATGAATATGCAAGAGTGGGCAAGGGGCAGAGAGGGGGGTGTACAGAGGATCCCAAGCAGGCTCTGTCCTGACAGCAGAGAGCCCAATGCAAGGCTTGAACTCATGAACTGCGAGATCATGACCTGAGCCGAAGTTGGATGCTCAACTGACGGAGCCACCCAGCTGCCTCCTATTTTTTTATAATATTGTACACGTAAAAAATATTTATAAAATGTACTAAGAAACAAGAGTGAGTCTTCAGTGCATGTGTATTCCTGGGTGATTAATACTTACTGCGTATGTATTAGTCCAATGTTTTACCACTTCTTGGGATCGGAAATGCATTTCTTTCTTTGCCTTTCTTTCTGCACGAAGGCATGCTGCTTTTCTTGTCAAACTGTCAAGGCTATCTCGAATCCTTTTCCACTCATTGTGTGGAATTATGGTAACCTGCCGGAGATCGACCTTGCTAGGTAGAAGAGGTGGACAGAGGACTTGATCTTCTTCAGAGTTCTTTATTTCTAATAAATTTTAAAAAGTGAATATTAAAGACTTTCAAGAGCTTAAATATTTTTTTCTCAGATATTTCTATATTGTCATGATACCTGGAAATTGTTTTAAATAATATTTATTCTTATATTCTTATTATATTCTTATATTCTTATTATATTCTTATACTTTATTCTTATTATTTCAAGAATAGGTGGGATTAAGTGGAAAGTATAGAAGAACTTGAAATCAGAAGACAGATTTGAGTCTTCACTTGGTCATTTCCTTACTCTGTAAACTTAGGCAAGTCATTTAACTTCTTGGAGCTTCAGTATCAAATCTTTAAAATTGAGATCAATAATACCTATCCCAACAGGTTATTATTAAAACTTTTTTCAAAATTGACCAAGTAGCAGTCTATAAATGGGTAATTTGAGGGATAATTTGGGGTATATTCTTTTGGAGTTGTAGACATTGCGACTGACTCTATTCAATTCCTTCCTAATTAAGTAGTGGCAATGTAATTTAGAGAACTGAATACAGTCTCAGGGTGGGCCTCATTAGTTAAATAATACTTCCATCTCCCTTGGCAGTAGTTATTTGTGTAATAAACAAAAGGAAAAGAGATTTATTTGAGACTTTTAGAAAAGTTCTTCCTGTTCTTCTGGGAGAGACATCTGAGAGAGACTCCCCAGCTAGCTATGAACAAGGAAGCATGAAGGCCAGATAAGCAGCCATCCTATAAGCTACCACAAAAGGAAGTAGCCTTATGATGAAGCTGTCTGTTACTGTGAACCACAAAGGGAAAACAAAGGGGGAACACGGGGCAATGAGGATCTCATTATGATTCTAGATCGATTAGACCTGAAGCCTGGAGTTCCTGTTATATGAGCAAATAAATGTCCTTATTTTTAAACATGATTGAGTTGGGTATTCTATATATGAATTAAAAAGCATCCTAAATGAACACAGCACATACGAACTATGTAAATCTAGACAAAATTACTTTAAAATTTTTTTAAATGTTTATTTATTTTTGAGAGAGAGAGACAGAGTGCAAATGGGGGAGGGGAGCAGAGAAAGAGGTCAGAGAATCCCAAGCAGGCTCCAGGCTCTGAGCTGTCATCAGAGAGCCCAACACGGGGCTCAAACCCATGAACTGTGAGATCATGACCTGAGCCGAAGTCAGATACCCAACTGACTGAGTCACCGAGGCGCCCCTAAACAAAATTACCTATTTTTAATGTTTCTTTGAGAGAGAGAGAGAGAGTGCGACCAAGGGAGGGGCAGAGAGAGAGGGAGACAGCAGATCTGAAGTGGGCTCCACACTGACAGCAGCAAGCCCAATGTGGGGCTTGAACTCACGAGCCATGAGATCATGACCTCAGCCGAAGTTGGTCACTCAACCGACTGAGCCACCAAGGTGTCCCTCTAGACAAAAGTATTTAATTCTCTAATTCCTTAATTGCAAAATGGAGATATTAATAGGACCTACTTCATATGGATGGTGTGAGAATTAAATGAACTCATATATTTAAAAAATTTAGAATAATGTGTGGAACACAAAATGTTCTCAACAAATATTAGCTATTAATATGTTTACATTATTGTTAGAAGATGAATGAAACAAAAGTACAGAGAAAAGCAGAAGCAAGAAATCATGTAGCTCCAGAAAGAGATAAAGGTACTGAGAGAAAAGCTGCCACGATCAATTAGAGTCTTCTTGGGGTTTGAATTAAAGTTGATGGGATTGAGAAACTGGTTGCTGAAGTAAAGTGTGAATTTAGAACCACAGGCACCATCTTGCCTAACACATACCAAGCCTCCACCTAGAGAATAAAGCTAAGCAAAGATGAGAGACAGAATAGTGTCCTGGATCAAGTTATACCTAAATTCAGCTATGTGTAGGTCTATGTGTAGGTCAGGTTTGCTAGTAATGAATTTGCTATTTTTGTTTACCTGGAAATATATATATTTTAAAGTTTATTTATTTATTTTTGAGAGAGAGAGAGAAAGTGCAAGTCAGGGCAGAGAGAGAAAGGGAGAGACAGAATCCCAAGCAGGTTCTGCACTGTCAGTGCAGAGCCTGACGTGGGGCTCGAACCCACGAACCGTGAGATCATAACCTGAGCTGAAGCCTGATGCTTAGCTGACTGAGCCACCCAGGATCCCCTACCTGGAAATATTTTAACAGTTTTCCTGCATAAAGAATCTTTAAGTCTTTTTCAGTTAATACCTTGATATGTCAATCTTCTGTCTTCTGGCTTCCATAGTTTCTTAGGAGAAATCAGTTAGTAATCTTATTGAGGCCCACTTTTATGTGTTGCATTGGTTCTCTCTTGCTGCTTTCAAGATTGTCTTTCCCTTTGTCTTTTGACTGTTTGATCATGATGTGTCTGGTTCTGGATCTGTTTGAATTTATCCTATTTAGAGGATCAACGAGCTCTTGAATGTATAGATTAATGTTTTTCATCAAATTTGTAAAGTTTACAGCCATTACTTTTTCAAATATTTTCTTCTACCCCTTTCCTCCTCTCCTTCTAAGTCTCAAATTATATATATCTTGGTATACTTCTTGGTATCCTACATTTCCCTGAGGATCTGCTCATTTTTATTCATTCTTTTTTCTTTCTATTCCTTAGACTGGACAATATCAATCAACATATGGTCAAATTCATGGAGTTTTTCTTTTGCAGGCTCAAATCTGCTTTTGAGCCCCTCTAGTGAATTCTTCATTGAAACTATTATGATTTTCAACTCCAAAATTTCTATATGGTTTCTCTTTATAATTTCTCTTTATTTATATGCTCTATACTGTGAGACAGCATTCTTAATACTTGCCATAGTTCCTTTGACATTTAGTTCTTTGAACATATTTACAATAGCTGTAAATTTACAAAAGAAAACTGTTTAGTAAGTCTAACATCTGGGCTTCCTTAGGAACAGTTCCTATTAAAACTTAATTTCTTAGCATAATTTGTCATTTTTGTTGAAAGTTGTACATTTTAAATAATATGTGGAAACTCTAGATGTCAGATTCCCCGCACACCCAAAGTTTTGTTTTTATTGCTGTTGTGGTTTGTTTGGTGATTTTCCTGAAGTAAATCTGTAAAGTCTGTATTCTTTGTCATATGTGGCTGTTGGAATATAGCTTGGTTAGCTTAGATGTCAGCTAATAATTGGATGGGGTTTCCTTAAATTAAATTAAATTAAATTTCCTTAAATAAGTCTCCCAGCCTTTGCCAAGAAATTCTCTGTGAGTGGTGGAGCATGACTTCAACGCTCAGGCAGGTAGTTTACAACTCTGTCATAGCCTTTACTTTTTTCTTGCATTGAGCTTCAAGTTTAGCCAGAGGTGAAAGCTAAAGTCTCAGGTATTTCCTGGGCATGTGTATAGCACTATGCATGCATTTGTCCTTCTGGATTCCCAGGAATATGTAGGGAGCTTCTCAAAGCCCTTTATGGACATCTCATTTCCTGGGTATTCTTTTTAAGTTTTTGGTCAGCTTGTTTGCAACCAACAGTTATCACTACTTCAGGCAGCTGAGCTGTTTAAAAAATTGCCAATGATTGTTTTAACAAACCTTCCCAGTGAGCTCTGAGTCAGGTGAAATAAAAATCAAGATTTGTGAGTGGGATTTTTCAGGGAACTGTGAGGTAAAATAACAGTTACCTAAAAAAAGGCCTCAGAGAGGATCCAATCCTTTCCTGCCCCCTCCACAGGTTACTAAGCCACTGGATTTCACTGTGGTTGCAGTGGTTTTTTAGACTTTCAGGGGGCTAGGAGAAAAGTATGGGACAAGAGCAAATTAAAATGCAAAAAATCTTACTGTTGTTACCAATATTCAGCTATTTTGTCCTGATAAAACACTCTTCAATTGTTACAAGCCTTTGGTTAATTTCCTGAGTTCTAAAAGAAAGTTGGTTTTGATGATTTTTGTTGTTTAAAAAAATGTTTTTAAGTAGGCTTTACACCCAACATGGGACTTGAACTCACAACCCTGATATCAAGAGTCACGCTCTTCTGACTGAGCCCGCCAGGTGCCCCAGTGTTCTTTTTTGATTTAACAGAGAAGAGGAATTTTGGAGGTCCTTATTCCACCATTCTGGCTGATGTCACCCCATTAAACCTTTAGATAATCGTTTTACAGATGTTGTCTACATATCTGAACCCTTCACCTACTTCTAAATGAAGATTATAATTTATCAGTGAGGCTCAGAAGGGGAACTTTTGGACCAAATGACACAAACATTTTTTTAACACCTATCACATAAATCTAAGTCTTTTATTATAGTATTGCATATGTAAGAAAGTAAGTGACAGCAATAGTTTTTTTTTTTTTTTTCTTCACTATATGTCACATGGTAACTGTCTCTCTTCTACATGTCAGAACTTCCTAAGTCCTTCACTGGTAAATACCGGTAGTGTCCGCTGGAGGGATAATGGCTGCCTCTCACTCTGCATCTGGCAGAATGAGGCTCTATTGCTACAAAAACTCAGGCGTTGACATGAAGACAGTCCAAACTCCCATGGTTCTGGTGGTCATCAGTGGAACATTAATTGGGAATTTACAGACTTAAGAAACTAAAATCATTGTAGTTGCTAAAGAGTTCTTTAGATGTCCCCCTAGGCTACTTGTATTCAAAAATCAAAATTTTATAACAGGTCATCTAGATTACAATAGCTAAGTAGCATTATTTTCTACACTCCTCACTTCAGAGATGAGGTAATTGAGACATTTCCATTAGAGACTTTCCTAAGGGCACTCCTTAAGTTCACAGCAGGGTCAAGACTCTAATGAAGTCATTGATACTTCCAAAAGATACTCCAATTGACTCAACGAATAACAAAAGCTTAAGGAAATTCAGCAAATACCAGACACTTGGAGCTGAAACTACACAGCTCAAGGCTCAGACCAGCTGGTCAAGTGGGCGTCTCTAATTTCTCTTTTCTCCGCTCCTATTTGTAAACTTTTCTCACCTACCCAATCATATGAAGACAAAACTGTGCATTTACAGAGAGCCCAACGATACCCATGGGGCTGCTTTGGATTTGGTGGAACCCATTTCAAAAAGTAACCGAAACTCTGATTTGGCACTCTTGCCTCTTACCCTATGCCTGGAGGCCAGAAACATTCCCTGTGCCTGGATAGGCCATTTAGCTCACCTGTGTTTTCCTTCGCCAGTCCACAGCGCCTTCCGAACCGCACCAGCATCTCTGACGACGTGCCCTTGGCGCTCTCTGACTTTCCAAGCGACTACGACTCCGAGCGGGTAGGAATCCAGCCGGCAGAGTGTGAGCCAAACTGCGCGGTTGCTCAGCAACGCCGCCGGAAGTGACGGGGGCCGACACCGAGGAACGGTGAACGCACCGCAGTCCGCCTTGGGGCTAGCGAACCCGGGCTGCGCCTGCGCGGGAAGGCAAGGCCCAGCGGGCCAGTCGGGTGCCCCTCGCGGGCAGGCACTGGAACAAGGTCCGAGGGCTGAGTCCGCGGGAGCGGCACGGAGGCCAGGACGGCTGCCCGACGCCTGGCCTGGGTCGGCGAGGAGCCTTGGGGACCCGGCCCGGCCGGGAGCTCCCATCCTCATCCAACGCGATCCTCACAGGGGATGACCCCCTACGAGGTGCCTGCACCTCCATTCGGGGCAGGCCGGCAGGTGTGTGGGAGAGCGAGGCCTGGGCTTGGTGTGTGCGGCCCACCGACCTCCTCGCGGGTGGAAGGTGGAGGGCAAAGGCCTCCCTTCCAGAAAAATCCAGAGATTAATTGACAGAGAATCTGTTGTAAAGACTTTGGTTTCTAAGCCATGATCCGAGCTAGATGAAGCTTATATTTTTTAAAAATAGGAATGTTATTGTTTTAAACATATGACTGGCAATATTGAAACAGTTTGGAAAGAGGAAGAAGAGATGCATGTATATTCTTTCTTCTTCTTGCCTTCTAAAAGAGTCATATATCTTTTATTGTTCAAGAACTCTTAAAGGTCAAATATAAAGTTTAAAAAAAAAAAAAAAAAAAGGAATGTTAAAACTTGGATGTTGTCCCGGAACATTGATGTTAGGATCTTTAACATATTTCAAATTGCTTGGTAAATACAGTATAGTAAATTGAATGTATTTGTGAGACCAGCCAGACCCCTAAGGACACAAAAATCTGTTACGAGTGGATGCGGGCTTGGTTTCAAAAGATCCTTTTCTGTCACATCGAGGTACAAATGATTTCATTATAAGCTAGACGGCTAGGACACCTACACATCAGGCACCAAACTAGAGTCCTCAAAGTGAAAGGAGGTAAGAGTTTTAATCGTTAAGGTTCTAACACATAGTTGTACTGTTTTTCTTCAGGTTTTCTATCAGATGTTCCACCGTAATAATGCTGGTAAGTATGAAAGCATTAATAAAATATTTGTTGACAGAAACTAGCTTTTGCACATACAGCGTTGGTGGCGTTGGTGGTTTTTTTTGAAAGCATAGTTCTAAAAATGTCAAGAACTCAGAAATCCGAGATTTTATCCTACTTGCACGCTAACAACTTAGCCTGTGACAGTTTTGTAGAAGACACAGAACCCTAGAGCACAGATGAATTACTTACAGCGGTGGCAGTAGCCAGAATATCAGCTCTTTTGCCCCACTTCCCACAGGGTCATGCGAAGAGGCAGAAGTTGCCTGCAAATGGAGTGTGTTGCATTATAGGACTGGAACCCTGAGCTTAAGGAACCATAATCTTTATTATAGTGAACAGAAAGTATGCCTTTCAAGGCTGTTCACTATATATACATTTTTGAGAGGACAGCCCAGAGCTTCGAGTGCAGAATGCCTTGCTTGTAAGGCATGGAGAACCAGTAGAGACCTATGGAGAGTTGACTCCCAACAAAAATTCTCTGGAATTTTAACTAAATAGGTTATGGAAAGTAGTGAATCATATAAAATTTAATGTCAATAATTTGCCTATTTGACATGATAGTCTGATATCATTTGACTTCCAACACCTGGTTCAACTAACTCATGGATATTTACAGCTAAGTCTATCTAGAGTGAGTTAGTTATCTGTCTGACCTCCACTGCTTTTTTTAAATTTCGTTGTGAAATTAAGGTCGTATTTGCACTCTGATCTGAAACAGAGTAAATTATTCCAGGGAAAAAAATTATTACAAATTCAGTGTAGGAAAAAAATGCACTGAAGTTGAAGCACCCATTGTCTTACCATTGTACATATAGACTTTTTTTTTAAAACAAAAATGGGATTATACTGTACATACTGTTTAGTGACTTGTTTAATTTGAACTGAACATCTTAGCTTTTACTGACTAAATAAATATTCCATTATCTGGCTATTACATGCATATCTTATTTAGACAGTCCCCAATTCTTGGATATCTATGTAGTTTCCAGTTTTCATTGTTAAAAACTCATAGGCTATTGTTAATCACTGGAAACATTGCAGACATATCAAATATATACTGGTCATGCTTTTGGAGAGAATAATTAATAATTGCTTTTGGAATTTTAACAAATTGGATTCAAAATAGATTCACATTCTTTTTAAAAAATTTTTTTAATGTTTATTTTTGAGAGAGAGAGAGAGAGAGAAAGAGTGAATGTGAGTGGGGGAGGGACAGAGAGAGAAAGGGAGACACAGAATCTGAAGCAGGCTCCAGTGCTCGAATCCATGAACTGTGAGATCGTGACCTGAGCCAAAGTCAGATGCTTACCTGACTGAGCCACCCAGGAGCCCCAAAATAGATTCACATTCTTAAACTAAATTTTGGTGTACATACTTAAGTTTTAGAGACATTTCTATTAAAGCATAGCACTAATCTTTGAAAGTTTGTTGACAACTGAATGTGGTACTTGTCTATTATTTAACAAGTAAAATGAAACAATGGAATCTGGAAATCTCAACATAATCAACCTAACAGTTGTGTTTATATCCCCTGGATAAAAATTTATATTCACATGACATTTCCTGTTTTATATTTAAGGTTTTTGTTTAATCAAAATTTTGTTTCTCCCCTTGCTAATAGGTGCCTTTCTGATAGAGGAGAAAACAGCATAATTAGACCTTACATATTTTTATTAATTTTAGGAGTTAAGAAGTCTCTGTTTCTTTGCTCCAAACCAGAAGACTTTGTTCCCTGCATACAGAGTAGGAGTGCTGTTGGTTAGGAACTGGCGGGTGTTTAAAACTGAAGATTGTCATGACTGTTTAACCTAAGCTCTATTCCGAACTAAAATTAATTGTCTTGGAAATACTAAGTCAGGTAAGTATTTTTAATAAAGGTTTATGTTGAGTGGTGACAAAAAACTAATAGAGGGGCTCCTGGGTGTCTCAGTCAGTTGAGTGTCCGACGTCAGCTCAAGTCATGATCTCACAGTTCAGGGGTTCAAGCCCTGCATTAGGCCCTGCACTGACAGTGCAGAGCCTGCTTGGGATTCTCTCTCTCCCCCTTACTGCCCCTCCCTGACTTGCACTTTTTCTTTCTCTCAAAATAAATAAATAAACTTAAAAAAAACTAATAGAAAAAGATCTGAAATTAAGAAAAGTACACCTTCAGGTAGAAATTAATAGTCAACAGTAGAACTATGTTAACTTGAAGTTTATGATATATCATTATTTTGAGGTTAATAGTTCAGGAATTTAGGTAACTTTTGGTTGATTAAATCTAGGCTTGAGACAGTTTTCAACCAATGAGTTACATTTGAATATTTTTAAAAATTATAAATTCAGAATGCTTGAAAAGCATGTTTAATTTAAAGTGTGCCTGGAGTGTAGTACTCATGTGTTTGTCAACTCTGCCTTATTGCTATTTATTACGTTGTTTCTATGAGAGAGTAAATTCCGCACTTAAATCCCTATGAGCCGGGCAGAGACATCTGGATTAGATACTCAGAGATATAAAGATCCAGAGTATCAGAAAATTCTATACTGTCTAAATGTACACCACAGAAGATACCCTTCTAGGTTAGTTGTTTTCTGGATACCCTAAATTGAGAGACAGAATACTTACTCCTGTTTGAGCCAACAAGCTCTATTCACAGTTTTACCTACTAGATATGTATTGTTATAAACCAGAGAAAACGGCACCTGGGTGGCTCAGTTGGTTGAGTGTCCAACTTCGGCTCAGGTCATGATCTTACAGTTCATGGGTTCGAGCCCTGCATTGGGCTCTATGCTGGCAGCTCAGAGCCTGGAGCCCACGTCGGATTCTGTGTGTCCCTCTCTCTCTGCCCCTCCCCTGCTCATGATCTGTCTCTCTCTGTCTCTCAAAAATAAATAAATGTTTAAAAAAAATTTTTTTTAAAAACCAGAGAATATATGTGTTCAAATGTCATGTTTTCCATTTAAAAAATTTAAGTTTTTATTTATTTATTTTAAGAGAGAGCAACCAGGGTAGGGGCAGAGAGGGAAGGGAGAGAGAGAATGCCAAGCAGGCTCCACACTGCCAGCACAGAGCCTAATCCGGCTCCAAACAAGATCATGACCTGAGTCTAAATCAAGCATTGGACACTTAACCAACTGAGCCACCCAGGTGCCCCCATGTTTTCCATTTTTAATTGATCTCTTCTTTTTCTTATTGCTGGGGGTTTTCTTTTCCTTTTAGGATTTCTTGTTAAAACCTCAGAATGGTCACAGATGTGGTATTAGGGTTAGTGTGTACTTTGAGACTAATGAATGTTTTCATGTAATTAAACATCTTTTTGTCAAAATGACCTCCCTAGTATTTATTTTTAAACTGATTAATAAGAGGGATGCCTCGATGGCTCAGTTGGAGGAGCATGCAACTTGATCTCGGGGACATGAAGTTGAGCCCCATGTTGGTTGTAGAGATTACAAAAAATAAATACATTTTTAAATAGGGGCACCTGGGTGGCTCAGTTGGTTAAGTGTCTGATCTTGGCTGAAGTCATGATCTTGCAGTCAGTGATTTCAAGGCCCACGTTGGGCTCTGCACTGACAGCTCAGAGCCTGGAGCCTGCTTCGAATTCTGTGTCTCCCTCTCTCTCTGCCCCTCCCTTACTCACACTCTGTCTCTCAAAAATTAATAAACATTTTTAAAATTCTTAAAAATATTTAAAAAATTTAAAACTAAACTGATTAATAAGCTACAAATATTCTGTTTCTTAGCCACTAGAGTATGGTGCTTTAAGCATAAACTATAGTGTCAAGTGGACCTGAATCCAAATAGCAGCTCTTCCACTTAACTAATACTTAACCAACTTAACTAACACTTAAACTTCAGTTTATATATCTCTAAGATGAGGATAATAATTTCTACTTAATAGTGTGATGAAGTTAAGTAAGATGATGAGACTGTAAAGTTCTTAGTCTAGGGCCTGGTGTGTTGTGGTATCTATAAAAATATTAGTTACTCTGAAAAACTTTTTGTTGTTGTTTATGCACACTAATTGTAGCTTCTCTTGGGTATTCTTTATAACTGTCTTTTTTACATAATTTTAATACATACTATCTGTTGATCAGTTTAGTTTTTACTTTTCTCTTGAGATTTATAATGACCTTCATTATCATTTAATGAAAACAGAGAATTAAGTAATTGTCATATCATAAGCAATATGATTTTTCACATATACTCAGATTATTTGGTACTCCAGAACTAAACTATCTAAAGGCAATATAAATAAATGTGAAAATTGTTAACAAAAGTTACTTATAGTCTGGAAGAATGGAATTGACTTCCAAGTTTAAGTAATTTGTTTAGAATTCAAGTACAGCATCAAGCAACCATTTAGATATAACACTGGCATTGATGATTTCAAGCTAAATATGTTTTTTAGGAAAACTGTTCAAACTTTGCAAGATTTCATAGTAAATTTAGTTAGAATTCTTGTCAGTATACAGAGAATTTATGTTATACATGATTTGTTAATTAATATGAGGATTACTGTAAATATTTCAAAGTAATACATTTGTGATTGATAATTTAGAGATAATAAGAGTGAATAGCCTACTTAATTTCTGTCTTATAATTTTTCTAAATTAGACTGTAAGAGGGTAATTATTTCATTATTCCTCTCATTGGCTTACTCTGTAGTTTAATTCTGAGTGCTCAGAGAATCATCCCCACAGAAACACAATAATACTGTGAGTATCCTTTTAGATAATCTGTTTCCACTTACCTAAAATAATCAAATATGAACTTTGCTTCTTAGGGAAAAGTGCTTAAGTGACAGTCTTAAAATGCTTAATCATTTTAACTTGTTTATTATAACCTTTGTTTTAGCAGATTAACACTCAGTAATGTTTGTTAATAGCTAAATATGTAAATAGTATGTTTAGGAAATAATATTTCTTCTTTTTCAGGGTAACCCAGATTTGCTTTTGGAACCATGAAAATTTTGCTTGTTTTTGACTTTGACAATACAATCATAGATGATAATAGCGACACCTGGATTGTACAGTGTGCTCCAGAGAAAAAGCTTCCTATTGAACTACAAGATTCTTATGAAAAAGGATTTTGGACAGAATTTATGGGCAGAGTCTTTAAGTATTTGGGAGATAAAGGTGTAAGAGAAGATGAAATGAAAAGAACAGTGACATCAATGCCATTCACTCTAGGGATGGTGGAACTTTTGACCTTTATAAGAAAGAACAAGGATAAATTTGACTGCATCATTATTTCAGATTCAAATTCAGTCTTCATAGACTGGGTTTTAGAAGCTACCAGTTTTCATGATGTATTTGATGAAGTGTTTACAAATCCAGCAGCTTTTGATAGCAATGGTCATCTCACTGTGGAAAATTATCATGCTCATACTTGCAATAGGTGCCCCAAAAATCTTTGCAAAAATGTAGTTTTGGCAGAATTTATAGATAAACAGTCACAGCAGGGAGTGAATTATACAAGAATTGTTTATATAGGTGATGGTGGAAATGATGTCTGTCCAGTAACTTTTTTAAAGAAGACTGATGTTGCCATGCCACGGAAAGGCTATACTTTACAGAAAACTCTTTCCAGGATGTCTCAAAATCTTAAACCCACGGAGTCTTCTGTTATAGTTTGGTCTTCAGGTGTTGAAATAATTTCTCACTTACAATTTCTAATAAAGGAGTGATATGTCAACAATTGAAATGTGTATCGGTTAAGGTTGGATACAGCAGCATAAAACTAAAACCTCAAATACCAGTGGCTTTAAAAAAAGAAAGATTTTTTCCCTCTCACGCAAAAGAATTTGAGAGGTAAGTATCACAAGGTTTCTGTGGTGCTCTACCAGCCTCAGCATTTGGCTTCTATCTCACGTTTCAAGATTGCTGTTCAAGCTCTGTCCCTCACATCAACACTCTAGCCAGCAAGAAGAAGGGCAGTGAGTGAGAAGTTTGCACCCTTACTTTTCTTGGGCCAGAACTTAGTCACAGTTCTCCTGCCTAACTGTGAGGAAGGATGAACACCCTAACTTTTATTCCAGATGTCCATGTGCCTTTGGAAAATTGGGGGGAAAGGAATACAGAATTGAGGTAGGTGCAATTAGTGTCTCTATCAAAGGTGGTTGATAGGTAGATTGTAGTTTTAAATTTATTTCCAGAGGGAGTAGTCATATATTTTACTTTCTTAGATACTTACTTTAAAAGCATGTCCAGTAGTGACAGATCTTAAAAATAAGCCTGGTACCTTATTCCTATAAGAATAAAAGGCTCCCAAATGTATATAATGTCCTACTCCCAATTCAGTATTTTAAAGATAGGGATGCAGTATCTGTTGCCTAAATTCTCATCAATTTCAGATTTTCTTTTTGAAATGAAATAAATTAACGTCCTTCATATATTTTAAATTTGTATCAGCATCACAGACTGTAACTCCAGTATGCTGGTTTAGTCACTATATTATTTCTGTTTAGCAATGCACTCTTTGTAGAGAGAGGTGTGGGTAGGCAGAGGGAGAGAGAGAATCCCAAGCAACCTCCACTCTCAGCACAGAACCTGATGCTGGGCTTGATGTCAAGACTGTGAGATCATGACGTGAGCCGAAATCAAGAGTCAGACACTTAACTGACTGAGCCACCCAGACACCCCATCATTTTTATTTTTTAATTGAAGTTAAGTTGCTACTGTGTACATTAGTTTCAAGTGTACAACATGGTGAGTGGACAAGTTTATATGTTCTATGTTTATAAATCAGGCTATGCTCACTACAAGTGAAACTCCCAACTGTCACCATGCAAGGCTATTATAATACTGTTGACTATATTCCCTGTGCTGAGTATAGGGAATATATATATATATATTCCCTTGTGACTCATCCTTGTGACTTATTCCATAACTGGAAGTCTATATCTCCCACTCCTCTTCATCCATTTTTCCTTCCCCCCGCCCCATGCCCCTATGGCAACCATGTGTTTGTTCTCTATATTTATGGGATATTGAAGGGTCTGTTTCTGCTTTGTTTTACTTTTTAAATTCCACATATAAGTGAAATCATATGGTATATGTCTTTCTTTATCTGACTTATTTCATTTAGCATAATACCCTCTAGGTCCATCCACGTTGTTGCAAATGGCAAGCTCTCCTCTTTTTTATGGCTGAATAATATTACAGTGTGTGTACACATCACATCTTTTTTTTTTTAATGTTTATTATTTATTTTTGAGAGAGAGAGTGCGAGCAGGGCAGGGGTAAAGGGAGAGGCAGACCCAGAATCCAAAGCAGACTCCGGGCTCCGAGCTGTCAGCACAGAGCCCGACATGGGGCTCGAACTCATGAACCATGAGATCATGACCTGAGCCAAAGCTGGACACTTACCTAACTGAGCCACCCACGTCCCCCAACATCTTCTTTATCCATTCATCTGTTGATAGACACTTAGGTTGATTCCATATCTTGGCTATTACAAATAACGCTTCAGTAAACATAGGGGTGCATATATCTCTTCAAATGTTTTTGTTTTCCTTGGGTTTTCCTTGGGTAAATACCCAGTAGTGGAATGAATAACTGGATCATATAGTATTTATATTTTTCTTTTTTTAAATAAACCTCCATACTGTTTTCCATGGTGGGTGTACCAGTTTATATTCCCACCAGCAGTGTATGTGTGTTCCTTTTTCCCCCCATCCTCACCAACAGTTATTATTTCTTGTCTTTTTGTTACTAGCCATTCTGACAGGTGTAAGGTGCTGTCTCATTGTGGTTTTGATTTGCTTTTCCCTGATGATTAGTGATGTTCAGCATCTTTTCATGTGTCTCTTAGCCGTCTGTATGTCTTCTTTGGAAAAATGTCTATTTAGGTCCTCTACCCTTTTCTTTTCTGCCCATTTTTTAAAAATTGGATTGTTTCTTTGGTGTTCGATTGTGTAAGTTATTTATATATGTTGGATATTAACCCCTTTTTGGATATATCATTTGCAAGTATCTTCTCCCATTCAGTAGGTTGCCTTTTTGTTTTGTAGGTGGTTCTCTTTGTAGTGCAAAAGCTTTTTATTTTGGTGTAGTCCTTGTAGTTTATTTTTGCTTTTGTTTCCTTTGCCTGAGGAGATGTATCTAGAAAAATGTTGTGAAGGCCTATGTCAAAGCAATTCCTGCCTGAGCTTTCTTCTAGGAAGAAGAAACCTTATGGTTTCAAGGCTCACATTTAGGTCTTTAATCCATTTTGAATTTTTTTTGTATGTATGGTATAAAAAAGTGGTCTGGCTTATTCTTTTGTATGTAGCTGCCCAATTTTCCTAGCACCATTTATTAAAGAGACTGTGTTTTCCCCATTGTATAATTTTTCCTCTTTGATTGTAAGTTAATTGGGCACATAATTGTATGTTTATTTCTGGACTCTATTTTGTTCCATTGACCTGTATGTATGTTTTTGTTTGGATATTATTGTTTTGATATTGTTTTGATTATTATAGTTTTGTGGTAGATCTTCAAATCTGAGATTGTGATACTTCCAACTTTGTTTTTTCTCAAGATTAGCAATGCAGACTTGAGTGATACAATATATAATAATAGGAATACTCAGCATTTATGAGACTGTTTCATATGAGGATATTGCCAAAACATCAACTGCTCTGAGAGTTTTATAATTCTATGCTGATTTCTAGGCTCTCATGTTTTAGGTGTAAATTTCCATTATGTAATAATAGCAAAATTGTCTTTTCATTATGGAAGGCACCAGAAATAGAGATTTTCAACATAATTTAGTGGGGAAAATTGGTACCATCTATTTTTTCTAGGTTGAAAAAGTAAATCTTTACTTTGCTTTAAATTAATAAGTTAGATTATGTCTACACCCATTTACTTTTAGGTAATTGAGTAAAGAAATGAAATGAGATTGTCTAGGATATTTAGAGCTCCCAGGTGCTTGGCAGAAGCAAATCTAAATTCCCTCAAAAGGAAATTAATATCCTAAATATGGTGCATGGACTCTAAGGTGGCGCCCCATGATCCCTGTATCCCAGTAGTCCTTGTGTGTGTGTGTGTGTTTGTGTAGGGGGTGATCTATGATTTGCTTCTAATCAATGGAATATCACAAAAATTATAGGATGTATGTGATAATGTGGCATGATGATATTACATCAGATTGTAATGCCCATCTTGTTAAGAAATTCTCCCCTTTGATTTTAAAGAAGCAAGCTGCCAAGTTGTGAACAGGACATCAGAGAGGGCCACATGGCAAGCAATTGAAGGTGGCCTCTAGCCAACAGTAAGAAGTAAGCCCCTGGTCCACTAGACCGCAGGCAACTGCATGATGCAATTATGTAAGCTTGGAAATGGATCCTTTCCTAGTGGAACCTCAGCTGAGATCACAGCTCAGGCAGACACCTTCATTTGGCTTTGTGAGACCCTGGAACAGAGGATTTGGTGGAGCTGTTTGGACTCATGATCCACGGAGCCTATGAGATAATACATATATTTTATTTAAGATGTTAAATTTGTGGTAATACTGTTATGCAACCATGGAAAATTAATGCAGTAGGCCTCAAAATAAATCTATAAATAGTTTTGCAAGTACCTTATAGAGCATACAATAAAAAGTAGCCATACCAAAAGACATGAACAAACACAAGCAGAAGCTTCCGTTTAAACAGATCTGCAGGACTTCTAGATATTAGCTTGTTCAGACACAAACTACAGAGAGTTTTGGCAAAGAATTGAAAATTACACAAACAATATGGAAATACTAGAATTGAAAATTACCATGACTGAAATTAGAGTCTTGGTGGATGGATTTGACAACAGAACAGATGTAGCTGAAAAGAGAATTAGTGAGTGAGCACAAGTTAGAAGAAAATATCCAGAATGGTGCAGGGAGAGACAAAATAATGAAAATACAGAAGAGAAGTTAAGAAACATCGAAGATATATAAGGTCTTACATAGGAAATTGGCGTCCTAGAAAGAGAGGAGAAAGAAAATGAAATATGCAGTATTTTAAGAGATAATGATGGAGAACTTTACAAAATTGATAAGCAACATCAAAGCAAATTAAAAAGACTTTATGAACCCCAAACAGGATAAATAAAAGGAAAATCTCTATGGAATCACATTATAAAACTACTGATAATCAAAGATGGAAAAAGCATAAAATGGTCAGAGAAAAAAATGACATTGAAAGGAGGAAAAATCTAATATCTGAAATTATTTCTTCTTAAATGTTTGATACAGTTTAACAGTGAAGCCATCGAGGCCTGGAGTTTTCTTTGTTGGCAGATTTTTAACTACTAATGCAGTTTCTTTAATAGATAGAGGACTATTCAGCTTATATAATTATTCTTGAGTAAATTTTGGTAGTTTGTTGACTATGTCTATCGCTTCATAGCAAATTACCTCAAAATTTAACAGCTTAAAAACAAGCATTATCTCACAGTTTCTGTGGGTCAGGAATTCAGGAGCACTCAACCAGGTTGTTGAGGATCTTTAATGGGTCAAGATGTTGGCTAGGGTTTTAGTCAGGGAAGTTTGACTAAGGCTGTAGGATCTGCTTGCACGGTGGCTTTTAACAGGAAGCTGCAGTTCCTCACTGCTTGTTATCAGGAAGTCTGTTTATTGCTGGTTGCTGGCAAGAGGCCTCAATTTCCAACCATGTGGGCCTTTCCAAAGAGCTGCTCTAGTGTCCTAAAGACATGGTTTCCTGCCGAGGGAGTGACCCAAAAGAGAGGG
>CM053578.1:47297301-47340463 GCA_028646485.1 Cryptoprocta ferox
AAAAAAAAAAAGAAATACAGAATGTTGGATATACTTTAAAACCACCATAATGTCTCTTGAGGACTTTGCCCATTTCATGTAAGTTGTGAAATTTAGGGACATACAGTTTTTCATAATATTCCCTTATTAACCCTTTAATTTTATAGTGAACACGTGTATCTACTATCTAGATTTTACCATTAACCTTTTACATTGCTTGTTTTAGCACATATCCATCTCTCTATCTAGCCATCTTTTTTTTTTTCTTTTGCCTTTTTAACATAAGTACTGTTCTTCCCCTTTCATTTTTTGTTCCTCAGTGTATCAAACCTGTGCTTCTCTGGGTCTCATTGGAACTCAAACTATACTCACTATATGCCAGTGGCCTCTCTCCCACCAACTTGTGATACCAAGAAATGTCTCTAAACATTGCCAAATATCTCCTGAGGAATTAAATAATTCCTGTTAGAGAACCACTTACTTAATGCTTACTTACAAGGCAGTATCTTTTATTTGTGGATCAAGTGAGGATATAGCAATTGTACATACTAAATATTGCCACTCTTTTTTATTTTTTTGTAATTTTTTAAATGTTTATTTTTGAGAGAGACAGAGTGTGAGCTGGGGAAAGGAAGAAAGAGAGGGAGACAGAATCTGAAGCAGGCTTCAGGCTCTGAGCTGTCAGCACAGAGCCTGATGTGGGGCTTGAACTCACGAACTGTGAGATCATCACCTGAGCCCAAGTCGGACGCTTAACTGACTGAGTCACCCAGGCGCCCCTAAATATTGCTACTCTTAAAGCCATAGATCCGAATACTTTTCTCCATATAAAAATTTCTTCTTCACCAAGTCCATAACCTTGTCGCAGCACATCCATCACTATCTGAATGTTTAATAAATATTTTTAAAATTTATTTATTTTGTGAGTGAGAGAACACAAGTGAGGAAGGGTGGGGGAAGAGAGAATCCCAAGCAGGTTCTGTACTGCCAGTGCAGGCCCCAACATGGTGCTCAAACCCACGAACCATAGGATCATGACCTGAGCTGAAGTCAGACTCTCAACAGGCTGAGCCACGCAGGTGTCCCTAGTAAGTATTTTTGATCCCTAACTCAGTCACTTCCTTCCATGTGTTAGATACATCTTGGGTTTTTTTTCCTACCTAAGTATTACATGTATTATGGCACAAATATGTTAGTTTAAATCTGCTTTGGTAGTGCAAGAGTAGTCTTTCCTAATGCAAGTTATAATTACATCTTTATTCTACCTTTTTTAAATGTTATATCTGATATGCCACATATTTATATACTTTTACAGCATTTCAGTTTTTAGGATCCTGGTTTATATTAGCCCTTGAAGGAGAGTAAGAAAAAATTTTTATTAAAATTTCACAAGCTGCTTCAAGGGACAGCTGATATATGAGTAGGGCAATTGCAGACACCAGATGGGGTGGAGTAGCTCTGTTAATAGTGTGAGTGGGACAGGAATTTATAGCCACTCTTTACCCCTATAATCAGATGTGCTTTTTTACAGACGATGAGAAGAAGAGTCCTCTACTGATCTAATAATTTACACACATCTTCAGATGAGACTAGTTGTAGGGAATATATAAATTGACTAAACTCTTTTACCTAATGCCCTCTCATTTTGGACAGTCTATTGGATTTCTTTTTTAGGTGGACACTGTGATAGTTCTGTTTTAGTCTCTACAGTGTACTCTATACAGGTTCATAGAATAATCTAGGCCAAAAGCTAAATCTATCATACTTGTTTATGTCATACAAACTGAATGTCTGTATGATGACTGTTCATATGGAAACAAAATATTTTTTTTAATATTTATTTTTGAGAGAGAGTGTGGGGGGGAGTGCGGGGTCAGGGAAAGGGAGACAGAGAATCTGAAGCAGGCTCTGAGCTGTCAGCCTAGAGCCTGACATGGGGCTTGAACTCACAAACTGTAAGATCATGACCGGAGCTGAAGTCAGACGCTTAACCAACTGAACCTCCCAGGCTCCCCAGAAACAAAATATTAATACAGGTATTTCCTAACACAGAAACTCTTAGAAACTCCCATTGTTTATGGAAAATGTTACTTGGTAAAAAAAAAAAAAATTGGGTTGCCTTATGTATTTAAATAATAAGATTTCACTTGTGTGTCTAAAAAATTAGTAAATAATATTTATAATTAAGCTAAATATTATTTACTCATAAGATTTTTATAATCAGTGCAAAATGGAAAACTTGCTCATTCACATTTTTTCTACCACTCTGGTCATTTTCTGGATTGTATTACATACCAAAACCACAACGCATTTCACAACCTGGTCCAAACAATATTTTATTATCCTCAGTTCAATATGAAAGTATATTCTTTCAGGTATCCATTAACACTTAGCCCTTCAGACTTAAATCCAGAAAATCTTATTGCACAATTTTGGAGGCTAAAAATACTTCATTCAACAAAAACTATTTTGGCACCTACTGTGTGCAAACAAAAACCTGTGAAAGTATAGGTTAAATCTCTTACAAAACAAGATCCTTACACAAATTTACAATTTGATTGAAAAGGTGGGACATATACATATATAATTCATAATACCAAAGTATGCTTCATAAAGCAACTTAGTAATCAGCATACTCTAAAAGTACTTAGGTCAAGGAAGGACTAGCTGACCATAAAGCACTTCGTTTTGCACTCATTGGCTAATTCTGATATAAGAAAAGCTTTATAAAAGAGGTAGACCATGGTCCACACCTTAAAAAATGGAAAGGAGGTGCACCTGGCTGGCTCAGTCTGTAGAGCATGAGAGTCTTGATCTTCAGGGTCATGAGTTCAAACCCTATGTTGGACATAGAGATTACTTTTAAAAAATGAAAAGGAGGGCACCTGGATGGCTCAGTCAGTTAGGCTTCCAACTTCGGCTCAGGTCATGATCTCATGGTTTGTGAGTTTGAGACCCGCTTCCGGCTCTGTGCTGACAGCTCAGAGCCTGGAGCCTCCTTAGGATTCTGTATCTCCCCCTCTTTCTCTCTCTGTCCCTCCCCACCTCTCTCTCAAAAATAAATAAACATCAAAAAAATTTTTTTAAAAAGGTAAAACCTTTTAGACCATGCCGCAGGAGGGCAATGTTTGCAGAATAAGTCATTTATGGAATTTCCTAAAGAACTATGGGCCCTTGAGCAAGTTTTTAAACAAAATTCTGGAAGTCTTCCTTTTAATCCATTCATGTTTTCATTTATACGAAAAGTATTTATTGAGCACATGTTACTTGCAGACATTGTTCTAGGTTACAGAAACGAACTGGAGATATAACTATGAACAAAACAGACAAAAATCAGTGCTTTGCTAGAGTTTACATTCTAGTGGGAGAAATCATACAGTAGTCTGATAAATAAGCAAATAAATATATAATATAGTATATGGATTAAAATAAAGCAGTAAAGGGGAATAGGGAATAGCAAGTGGGGGTAGGGAGACAATTTTAAATAAGTTGGTAGAAGAAGGTGTCACTGGGAAGTTGATATTTGAGTAAAAACCTGATGGAGGTGAGCAAGCAGGTCATGTGGTGGTAACTGGGAAAAGCAGTTGTAGGCAAAAGAAATAGCTAGTAGTGAGGCCCTGAAGCAATGCTCTTCCTAGTGAGGGCAGAAGACACAGCTGGGTGTGGGGATCCAGGAGGCCAGTATAAGTAATCTGGCTTTTACTAAATGAGACAGAGAGTCGTTGGAGAGCTTTAATTTTTGATTTATTTAAGAGTATCAGTCTGTCTTGGTGTAGTTGAACCGATGCTCTTACTTTTTTTTTCTAGTTACAAGAATTGGGTTTCTGTTGCTTGTAATTGAAAATTTTTCTAGTTTATTTTTCTGTCTTGCATTAATTGTATCTGGAATTTAGCTTTAACTGTGGCACCCAAAAACATATTCCCAATAAGCTGCTGTCTTGTAAGTGACCCTCTCCTACAAAATAGTAGACTAGTTCCTGTTTTGAAGTGAGACCAGTGGTCTTTCATAAGTTTTTTGAACAAGTAACCCCAAACAACTGAAAAACTATGTACTCACTTCCACATTTTCAGGTTGATATTGAAAAGTGTTCATCATAAGTTTAAACATTTGCCAAAGCTGTCCTTTCTAACATATTTTTAAGTAATCTCTACACCCAACATGGGGCTCAAATCCACAACCCCAAGATCAAGTCGCATGCCATACCTACTGAGCCAGCCATGCGCCCCAAGAATGACTTTTTAATAGACAGTTAAATAACTTTTAAATCTATTTAATAAAAGCTGCCTATAGTAATTTGAAACTTACCATCACCCATTCAAAAATACGTAAACAGGGGCGCCTGGATGGCTCAGTGAGTTAAGCGTCTCACTTCGGCTCAGGTCATGATCTCATAGTTTGTGGGTTCGAGCCCCACATTGGGCTCTGTACTGATAGCTTGGAGCCTGCCTCAGATTCTGTGTCTCCCTCTCTCTCTGCCCCTCCCCCACTCATGCTGTGTCTCTCTCTGTCTCTCAAAAATAAATAAACATTAAACAAATTTTTAATTTAAAAATACATAATTTCTTCAACAGTGGGAATTTTTTCCTTTTTTTTTTAAATCTGAGTATAGTTGACACACAATGTTACATTAGTTTCAGGTGTACAACATAGTGATTGGATAAATTTATACAAATTTATACATTATGCTATGCTCACCACAAATGTAGCTACCATCTGTCACCAGACAACCCTATTGCAATACCATTGACTGTATTCCCTGTACTGTACCTTTTATTCAACAGTGGGAAATTTTTAATCTCATTCTTTTTTTCTTCTTGAGCCCATATTTCTGTTGCACTTTTACCAAAAAAGAAAAATGTTGTCCTACTGAAAATCCAGGAAGCCCTCATTTTACACAGTAGTGCAAGACCATAAAAATTACTGTGCAAGATTACTATGCAAAGTAATATTAATAATTAGTGGGAAGATTTTTAATTGTGACCTTAAATTTTTTTGTAAGAACATTAAAAACTGTCAGTTACAAATATATAGGAAAATGAAAAACATAGTAACATCAGTGTTTACTTAGTATTGTGCAATTAGGAACATTGAGAATTAGAGTATTTCTTTGTAAAAAAATTGTCGAGTACTTTCAAGTTCTTGCCTTTTTTTGTCATATAACTTACAAAGAGACCATCTTTCTATGCCCTAGTGAATTGCCATACTTTTTCTAAGTTTGGATCAGTTTCCAACATTTTATCCTTTGCATCGTCAGCGTTGTGAAGAATCTCCACGAGTTCTTTTAATATGAAGTTTTTTGCCAACGTCACTTCTTCTGGGACATCATCATTCTTTTTGTCAACAACCGCTTTCCTCAAGTCCCTAAGTTTGCCTGCAGCAATTTCCAAACTGGCTGTATATCCAGACTCTCTCGGATGGTGGCAGTGTTAACATACCCGTGGTTGGCTGTTTCTTCTAGTACTTCATTATATTCTATTGAAATTTCACGTGTGGCATTATCCTTTTCAACTATTTGCTCAGCTTACATTTTTGTTAGCCAATATCCTCTTTCAGTGATCTATTTTTGTAAAATATTACATACGTTTGTCACTGGCAGACAAGGAGGAAAGATAACCACAGGCGTTGCTGTCTATATGTCTTTGCTGCTGAACTGAATAACAGATGCACAGTGACCAATCATGAATGACTTTGAAAGAAGAAACATGATTGGTCACTGATCATGATGCTCATCTGTGATTCATGTAGTGATTCGTAGATTGAGGAGCTGGGGGTGAAATTTGTTATTTTGTGCAATTACAGTTACTATACCATAGTGATTGAAATTTGAACCCCATTTAGGGGATTACTGTTATTTAAGCATGGTAACAAATTCATGCATGTTGGAACCATTCAAATAAAGAATTATCTGTATATTTTTATACTTGAAATTTTTTTGTTAATCACCTCTTAAATTTGTCTGCAACAAAAATGTACATAAATTAAAATTTAAGCTATTTTATGTCCTTGATTCTTAAGTAGAAAAAATTATGGGCTGTTTAACATTACAATTATTATAATTGATCAAACTGCATAAGTGTGTTTAAATTAAAAGTAAAAATTTCAAAAATTATTTCAGTCTGATGAATTGGGTTATTTTCTTCTCATTAGACCATATATCATTCGCTAAGTATTGGTTACTGTTGGAATGAGACAGAGTTTAAAATCAATGATTTTCCTGTTTTTCATTTCTACAGATAAAATTCCTGAGAAAATGTGTTCACATAGACAAGCAGATGGAAATGAGAGGAATTTTATTATAGCAGTGCCACTCATTTTGTGGATTCTTTCCAAGTTATTTGTCAAAAATGCTCTTTGACATTTGCTAAAAACAAGGAATTTGAAAACTTCTGACTTGCAAAAGTACTTGTTACCGAGTCATTAGAATGTTCACTCTCTTATTTTCCAGGAAGCACACCAAAAAGGCTTTGCCAGATGTATCAGCTTCTAGGAAGCCAATTATACACCTGTGCTGATTGTGTACGTACAACTCCTAAGGACAGTGTTCACATTGCACTCTACTTGAGGGAAATGAGCTGGAATTGGGCAGTGCACAACTTACACAGCTGTATGTGGTGGCCTTATAAATATGCCTACCCTTTACTTAGCAATTTATTTAATCCAGTTTGTAAATTAAGTATACAAAATTTCCTGTATATATCCATCATTTATACACATTGATAATGATATCACAATTAGCATATCAAACATTTAACGATATAGCAATATTTAGTGGAAAGATGTACTAATATGGTAAAAACAAATAAAGTTGTTATTTTTAGAAACCAAGAGTCTTTTGAAAAGCGAAGTGTGATGTCAAAAGGCATCCAACTCCATGCCAAGCTCAGTATCTGCCAAGAGTCATTTATATCTCATCTCCATGGCAGCTCTTTATTTCCTTAAGACTTGAATTCACAGATGGCACATTTGTTTCCTTGAACAGTGTCATTAATTTATTTAATTTATGAATGCTAATTATATGTTTCTGAGTGCATCAAATCTATTAGCATTTCAGTGGTCTCTTTGATAAAGTGTGTGGTAAAGAGGAACTGCTCTGGCAGTGCCCTACAGGACCTGTTCTGCCCTTAGCAAATTCAAGTAGTCTAACATATACTAAGACACACTGTTTTTGGCCTTTTTAAAAATTGAGATATAATTGACATGTAACTGATATACACTGTTAAGCAGTAATTCACAACTGGTGAACATCAGGCAATGGAAGCAAGAGTTTTAATTGGTCTATACAGCAATCTGAATAACTGCACAAATGACAATATAGTGAATTCTATTATTCAAGAATAATTTATCACATGACATTTTGATTCTGGAAGCCCCTATTCCTTGCCTGGGTGGCTCAGTCAGTTGGGTGTCAGACTTTGGCTCAGGTTATGAACTTGCAATTCATGAGTTTGAGCCCCGTGTAGGCCTCTCTGCTGACAGCTCAGAGCCTGGAGCCTGCTTCAGATCTGTCTCCTTCACTCTGCCCCTTCCTCACTCTCTCTCTCTCTCTCAAAAATAAATAAACATTTAAAAAATGTACAAGCCCCTACTCTTAGGTAGAGTCCATAATATTTTCTATGCATCAAACTTGGCATCATAGCCACAAACTTCAGGACAAACGTGGAAAGAATGTCCCTGCTTCAATCAGTCACTATTATAGCCTTGAATGATAACACCAACAATAACTATCACTATCAGTTATGAAGGACAAGCTGTCTATAATTACAATTAACTGCAAAGTTCATAATTTTTTGAAGAAATGTTTAAAAATATGAATTTCCAAATTGAGGTTGGAGAATTAAGTGTAAAGTGTGAATATCCTTTCATCATAATAGCTTTCACAGGTAACATTTTTATGCCATGTCCTATGTGCTCGCACATTTGTAATTTTATTTTGTCTTTCTGATAATGTTATGTTGAGAAATATTGGTATTTTCTGTTTTACATATCAGAAAACTAAGGATCAGAGAAATTTTGGTACTTGCTTAAGGCTCTATGTTCCTAAAGTGGCAGAGATGAAACTTCAGCCTGAAACAAAAATCTCCTATACTTTTCTTCTCTACCAGACTGTCTACCTGATGTTGAGAATTAAACCCTTTTGTTTTTCTTCCATTTTGGGTCCAACATCCATTCTTCTAACTTTGCAAAAGAATCACCTGATGCCCTTGTTACAATACAGATTCCTAGGTCTCTACCCCGGAGACCTGGTGGTGTTTGTGGGATGCTGTGTAACTACGGTCCCACATAAGTCAGTTGAGATTGACCTGTAGAATCAAACTAAAACCACCCAATTGAGAACAAGCAGATGCTATTTTTTCAGGTCTTGCTATAGCAACAGAGTAAGCCACCATCACTTGCCTTTGGGAGAAGCTCAAAGGCAGGCAGGGGAGTGGGAAAGCTTTATAAAACTGAAAAAAGGGGGAAGGTCTTAGATATGTTCGGATTGGAGGTTGTTGGCCTGGGAAAGCTAGAGGCAGGCTACTAGAAGCAAGGGGTGTTTTATGTGATTGATTTGGGGAGCAATTGGCTTTCTCTGGTTGGTCCTGAGTTGGAAGTCCAGCAAAAAGAGGGAAGTTGGCAGTCCTTGGGGTTGTCCTAACTGTTCTGGTCCAGCTGCAGAGGTTATGGTTTGGCTTCCTGAGCTTCTCATGTGGTTCAGAGTTCTGTTGTCATACACAGTTTGGCCATTGTCCATTTGTATATTCTGCCTCTCAGACCACACACTGGGCCTCTGATGTTCATTTCATCCTGGTCTCTTTCCTCCCTTAACATGGCTAGACTGTCAGCTCCATAAGAGCTCTAATTACCAGTGCCTAGCCCTATCAGACAATAAAAGCTTGCACATGAATGGATGGATGATAAATTAAAATATTTGTTCCTGGCTTTTGCTGGGAGAAGAAAATGAACCGTCTGTGTAGCACCTGGACATCTTTATATGACTGGACTTGCAGTCATCAGGAAGAAAGACTGGAGGCTACTTCAGCTACTCTGCTCTAAATAAGTGAACTTGAATCCTTGACCCTGGCTGCTCTCAGTTTATCTTCAAACTTCCAGGTTAATCCGTAGTGTGCAAATCAGCCCCAGGGGCTCCCTCCTGAGTTGAGTGCTGTGCTGGGGGCCAGATGATGTTGGCGGGAAAGAGATAGTTACTTCTGGCATTCTGAAGGCAACCTCAGCCCCCAGACCTTTAAGGTTTGCTGCATTCTCTCTCACTTTCCCCTCCTCTCCCTCTAGGGCCTGGCCTGTGAGAGCTACCGATGGAGGGGGAAAGAACATCCCTCTTCCAGCCCCCAGATGTGGTCTTAATTCTGGACTTCGGAGTGTCTAGAGAAAAACGCCCGGGGGTGTGTGCTGTGTGTAAGACTCAGACCTAAGGAGGGAGCAGAAAGCTAGTCGCGCAGGCGGTCTCCTCGGAGCAGACTTCCCACCTGCTGCAGAGGGGAACCGCCGGGAAGGGGCCGAAGCCGCGTGCCCGCCCGCCCCGCCCCGCCCCTGCTCGCAGCGCGGCCCCGCCACCGGGGAGTTCCCGCGAGTGGCCCCGCGCCCAGGCCGCACGGGGGGCTGTTCGGCTGGAGGCGGGGAGCAGCCGGGGCACCAAAATAGGAGCCGCTTGTGGGCTGGAGCTGCACTAGCAGGCACCCTCCGCCGCGCCTCTTCCAAAGATGGTCAGAGGGTCCGGAGGCGCCCCAGCCCCCGCTCGCCGCTAGCCCGTCGGCCAGCACAGTGCCCCGGAGCCGCCGTAGGAGGTAGGTGCGCTGAGGCCCCGCCGCCCGGGGCCAGCCTGCGGGGAGCGAGCGGGGCCGGGCGCGGGAGAGCGAGGCCGCGCCGCCTCCCGAGCCCGCCCGCGGCAGTGGCGCGGAGACAATGGCCGCGCGGTAGCCGGGCCGGGCCGAGCGCGGGGCCGCCCGCGGTGCCTTCCCCACACCTGCGCTGCGTCCCGGGGCAGAGGGACGCCCTCGAGTCGAGTCCCCGCGCCAGGCCCGGGGCGGGGCGGTCTCCGGGCGGGAACGCGGGCCCGGGCCCCGGGCGCAGGGCGCGCGGAAACCCCTGCGGCAGCCCAGCCGCGGGGGTGGGGGCGCGGGGATGGAGGGATCTCGGCCCGGCAGCTTTCTTTTCACTCCTTTCTTAAGCAGAAAGGTACAAGGTTTCCCTTTTCCAAGATTTCTTCATTTCCAATTATATTTCGATCGCCCCTTTTTTGGCATCTCGAGGCAACTCGCAAGGGAGAAGGAGCTAGTAAAAAAGAGTGAATTATCGCCGAGCCAAGACGGCCAAAGTCCGGTCTGTAGTGGGGTGACGACCCCTCGGACACTTGGTTTGCCAAGCGTGGGTTCTCTCTCTCGGACCGCCAGCTCGGGTCGGATTGCGGAGACTGGGTGAATGGGGTAGCAGATCAATCTTTTTTTTTCTTTAAAGGACTACGGAAAATCCTGGGGGCCTCATTTCAGGCTCAAAGTGACCCCGAATTTAGATTGACCATCACATAAATGACTAAATAGTGTATCCACATTTTGCATTTGTTACTTAGTCTAGTTTTAGAGTATATTCGATGCGAAACAATCATCATAAGAATTGGCATGTTTAGATTGATTATTTGTGGTAATATGCAAAATTGAAAACACGTTTATTTCACGTTTATTGCAGCCATGGCTCTCAAGGGACAAGAAGATTATATTTACCATTTCAAGGATACGACGCATCCAGTGGATTTTCTGGATGCATTCAGAACATTTTACTTGGATGGATTATTTACTGATATTACCCTTCAGTGTCCTTCAGGCATTATCTTCCATTGTCACCGAGCTGTTTTAGCTGCTTGCAGCAATTATTTTAAGGCAATGTTCACAGCTGACATGAAAGAAAAATTTAAAAATAAAATAAAAATCTCTGGCATCCACCATGATATTTTGGAAGGCCTTGTAAATTATGCATACACTTCCCAAATTGAAATAACTAAAAGAAATGTTCAAAGCCTGCTTGAAGCAGCAGATCTGCTACAGTTCCTTTCGGTAAAGAAAGCTTGTGAGCAGTTTTTAGTAAGGCACTTGGATATTGATAATTGTATTGGAATGCACTCCTTTGCAGAATTTCATGTGTGTCCAGAACTAGAGAAGGAATCTCGAAGAATTCTATGTTCAAGGTTTAAGGAAGTGTGGCAACAAGAAGAATTTCTGGAAATCAGCCTTGAAAAGTTTCTCTTTATATTGTCCAGAAAGAACCTCAGTGTTTGGAAAGAAGAAGCTATCATAGAGCCTGTTATCAAGTGGACTGCTCATGATGTAGAAAATCGAATTGAATGCCTATATAATCTACTAAGCTATGTAAACATAGATATAGATCCAGTGTATTTAAAAACAGCTTTAGGTCTTCAAAGAAGCTGCCTCCTAACGGAAAATAAGATTCGATCTCTAATATACAATGCTTTGAATCCCCTGCATAAAGAGATTTCCCAGAGGTCCACAGCCACAATGTACATCATTGGAGGCTATTACTGGCATCCTTTATCAGAGGTTCATATATGGGATCCTCTGACAAATGTTTGGATTCAGGGAGCAGAAATACCAGACTATACTAGGGAGAGCTACGGTGTTACATGTTTGGGACCCAACATTTATGTAACTGGGGGTTATAGAACGGATAATATAGAAGCTCTTGACACAGTGTGGATCTATAACAGTGAAAGTGATGAATGGACAGAAGGTTTGCCAATGCTCAATGCCAGGTATTACCACTGTGCAGTCACCTTGGGCGGCTGTGTCTATGCTTTAGGCGGTTACAGAAAAGGGGCTCCTGCAGAAGAGGCCGAGTTCTATGATCCATTAAAAGAGAAATGGATTCCTATTGCAAACATGATTAAAGGTAAGTACAGATTATATTTATTCTATATTTAAAGTGTTTTTTTTTTATTTTTTCATTTATTTTATTTTTTTTGAGAGACAGAGCGAGACAGAGCATGAGCGGGGAGGGTCAGAGAGAGAAGGAGACACAGAATATGAAGCAGGCTCCAGGCTCTGAGCAAGCTGTCAGCACAGAGCCCGACGTGGGGCTCGAACCCACCAACCGTGAGATCATGACCTGAGCCGAAGTCGGACACTTAACCGACTGAGCCACTCAGGCGCCCCTAAAGTGTTTTTTTTTTAAGTTTGTTTTGAGAGAAACAGAGAAAGTGCAAGTCGGGAAGAGGCAAAGAAGGAGAGAAACAGTACGAAGCAGACCCTGCACTGTCCGCAAAGAGCCCAATGGGGGGCTTGAACTCATGAAACTGAGATCATGACCTGAGCTGAAACCAAGAGTCAGATGCCTGATCAACGGAGTCACCCAGAGGCCCCAATATTTTTTAAGTGTTTGAAGTTAAGGCCAATGGTCTAAATTATCTTGCAAATAACTTTAAAAGAATTTATCACTTTTGGAATGCTACCTAGGAACTATAATGGATGATACAAATAATGGTGGACAGAATGTTCCAAGTAAAAGCATAGCATAGCAGTCCCCAACTCATTTGAGGTTATGTGATTAGAAAATGCTACTCAGACTAGAAAAAAATCATAAGAAAACAGTATAACTCATTCTACTTACTCTATAGCCTGTTTCAAGCCTAGGTCTTGCTTCAGGTCTTAAGAATATATATTTAAGTCAAAGGCTAAATGAGAAAGCTGGGTAGTTTTATTAGTTCATATTTAATTTTTTTTTTTTTTGCTTGCTTGCCATTGAAATTGGATCCTTTTCAATCCTGCTTTTAAATATTTAGCTTTTTTCCTCTCATTATCTGATCATCTCTCTTTTAAAAGGTCTTTCATTAAAACTTTGAAAGGTTTGGTCCCTGTAGAGTGTAACAAATTACATTCTCTCAAAAACTAGAGACAGATAGCCCCTGTTTTTTTGTGATTCAAGTCTTGTTTCATAGGGTAAAAGATAGGGCAGATCCCATACCCTCCCTCGTGTGGTCCACACAGCAAGGCACACTATTGGGTCTCAATGTCTGTCTGATAAATGCTGTATTTTCTGCTGTGTGTAGTACTATATTAGCCTTGCTTTCCTTCTCTCCCACTGGCAAAAAAGTTAAACTGGAATCTTAATTACATTTATTCATTTGTGCTGGAGAGTTGCACAAAAACAACTGGTAGGTTGTTACTAAATTTGTGTCATTTTATCCCAAATGTTCCTTCCCAGGCTTTTCTGTTTCTTTTTTAACACTAGTGAGGGTGTGGGAATCTGACCTGGTCTGGGAATCTGACCTGGTGTGATTGTTGGATGACAAGCAGGAAGCCTGAGAGGCCGGATGGTCTTGTGATCAGGCCCATTGCTTCTGAAGCCAAACTGCCTGGGTCCAAATCCCGACTTTCCACTTACTGTGCTCAGGCAAATTGTTTAATCTCTCTGGTCCTCAGTGTTGTGGTCTGTACAGTGGGGGTGACAACATTAGGGTTTTGTAGCTTAGGGTTTTGAGAGAATTAAATGAATTTATGCTCGTGACATGAGTAGAACAGTGTCTGGAGCAAACACTCAGTAAGTGTTAGGTATTATTTTCATAGGTATTATTGTCATTATTCATTGTTCATTATTATCATAATAAAGGTCATTATAGAATAACATGTCAACTTTGATAGAACAAAAATATCTTTCATATTAGGGGCGACTGGGTGGCTCAGTCGGTTAAGCGTCCCACTCTAAAGCGTCATACTCACTGTTGGTGAGATAGAGCCTCCCGTTGGGCTCTTCGCTGACGGTATGGAGCCTGTTGGGATTCTCTCCCTCCCTCCCTCTCTGCCCCTCCTCTGCTCTCTCTCTTTCTCTGTCAAAATAAATAAATAAACTTAAAAAAGGTATCTTTCATATTAAATCATGCCTGTTCTCGTGCATGCCTGAATGTTTTGCCACAGTAGGTGGTAGAGTAGGAGAAGGTGGCTTAAGTCCCGCTACTGTTGCTGCTCTGGTTTTGCGGTTTTGGACTCTGCCTGAGGTTGACCACTGATTCCTGGTCTCCTCCCCAGGATGGTCTCAAAGGTTGTCATGACTCCTTTCCTACTAAAGAGACAAGGAAAGTTCAAATATTTTAGCAGCTATTGTCAACCTGGAAAAGTTACTGCCTCTTTCTTAATAATGAGATAACACTTCCAATGCGTTCCTAGTTAAGAGTGTATTTCTGTGCGGATGAAAGTTTATTACTTTACTGCAATTTTGTTAAATCATATTAAAAAATTTTTTTTAATGTTGATTTATTTTTGAGAGAGAGAGAGACAGACAGAGTGTGAGCGGGGGAGGGCATATAGGGAGGGAGACACAGAATCTGAGGCAGGCTATAGGCCCTGACCTGTCAGCACAGAGCCTGATGCGGGGCTCGAACCCACGAACCTCAAGATTATGACCTGAGCGGAAGTCAGATGCTCAAATGACTGAGCCACCCAGGCGCCCCTGTTAAATCGTATTTGAAACATGCTTGCCAAAAAGAAAACGCTTCAATGGTGTGTCCGCTGTGAAAGAAAGCCGTATGTGTTCTTGCCTTCACCTTGAGTAGAGTGGGAGACCCTCATACACGAAAGCCCCCCACCCCAACCAGCTGGGCTTGAAATGTCAAAGTTTTATTTATACTTTCATCTTGAAGTTTTGATTCCTGATTGTAACTAATTGTCCCTGGGAAGGGTAACACTGTGTCTGTCATGCACAGCTTTGGCCAGTACTGGTTTTGAGTTTGAAGTTTCTCATTTTTCTAAGTTGCAAGGGTAACGTTTGTTCCTAGTTTGTTTTGTTTTGTAGTCATGAAGTGAACTAGCAGCTTCCCCTGGTGATCAGAAGTTAAATTGGGTAGCGTCAAATTTCAAATTCATTTCCTTTTTTGGTTTAGGGATGTACAGAGAAGAAATAAATACTTGGCTTAAGTTTAGGAGCTCCTGACTTTTTTTCCCTCCCTTATTGTAACTGCCCTGCTTATAAAGTCACTTTTGTGTTGGAGTAGAAATGCACAAGGAGAACAGACTGCACCTAGCATGTACCAGTGGTAAATAAAAGTTGTTTGAAAGACTAAACTGATGTATTCAACTCAAACGAGCTTCATCTTACTTCCTTTCTTCCTTCCCTGCTGAACTCATTTCTTCCTCCTCATTTTCCTAGGGCATCAGGGTTTCCTGGTTTTCTGAGCTTAAGACTTCAGAATCAGTTTTGTTTGTTTCTGACACAGTCGGTCATCAAGGCTTATCTGTGACTCTTGTCTCCACACCCAACACCCCTTCTAAATGAGGCCCTCAGAACTTTGTACCTGGGCCAATACCTAGATCTTTCTGACTCTTTATATTCTGCTTTTGTAGTCTCTACCTTCCTCTGGTTAAAAATCTCAAAAATCCTGCTGAATGAAGTCCACATTTCTTGGTTGGGTGCCAGGATCCATTCAATGCAGGTTCAACTTACCATGTCGGCTTTAATTCCCATACGACAGCCCCAGGTTTGCCATCGGCCCTTCCATGTGCTGGCATCAAACTGGGCCTCTTGACATTGCTCACTAGGCCTTTGCACTTGCCTTGCCCTCTGCTTAGGATGGCTTCCTCTCACCTTTACCTGCCACAGTCCTACCTATGGGGGCCCAGGCCAGAGTCGGCCGCCTGCTGTCATGACTTCCCTCCTCAAAGCACTGTCTCCTTGCTCTGACCGTTCACGGTGTTTCTGTACTGTGTTCTAACTGTTGGTGTAAGTGTCTCACCCTCTTTTAAAAGAGTGCAAGGAGCTTCTCTTGTTTATTCTTCTGTCCTTCATAGCACCTAGCACAGGACCTTGCATCTCCTATTGATAATAACAGAAACAATAAACTTAGCCCAGTATTCAGTGTAATTTTAATTAAAACACAGGTGTGGGAAACGCGACTGCCTGCGTATTACATGAGGTCATCTACGTCATCGGCGGCCACTGTGGCTACAGAGGAAGCTGCACCTATGACAAGGTCCAGAGCTACAATTCAGATATCAATGAATGGAGCCTGATCACCTCCAGTCCACATCCAGGTAATAAAATACTGTTTCAAATAGTACATGTTGTACAGCTAAAAATGGCCTGGAAATAGAAAATGCTAGATTTATAGCAGACTTCCCACAGATGTAATTAAAAGGCTCGAAATATTCATATGCCCATCTAACCATAATCACAGGTAATTCCAATTAGATCACATCTACAAATGCTTTCCCTGATATCTTTACGTGACACATTTTAAGAAGCCTTTGTGCCTTAAATTTAAAAATTTTTCTAGGTTCTTTTGCTGTGTTTCCTATTCCTCTGTTGTGTGCTTTCTTTCATTTATATGCATAATGAAAAAATATATATGAAAAAATAAAAAAATATAAAAAACAATTTTTATAGATAGTTAAAAAGCACTAGTCTGTCAAACAGTCGGGAAGATTACCCATTGATTCAGTTCAACAGGAGATGGTTTCTTCTTTTTAGAAGCATGTTCTTTCTGGGTTCATGTAATTGTTAAGCACTCACTCCTGTGATGTGCAGAACCCCATGGTGGTCTTACTTTAACAATCATGAAGGGGACATGTGGTCTGCCCACAAGGAATGGCCAGCCTTCTGCCTTCTGTGCCTTTGTTCTTTGACTTGTCTCTTTGTGACACATGTTTGAGACTTTTCATAGGAAAGATTCATATCACCATATCACTACTCTGAATGATTTTCCATATAGGATAAGGCTTCTATGTGAGTCACTGGTGAGCGTAATTGAAATTCACAAGCTTGAACCATCTGAGAGTGATAGCAATAGTTAACCTTTTTTTTTTTAATTTAGTAGTTTATTGTCAAGTTGGTTTCCATATAACACCCAGTGCTCATCCCCACAAATGCCCTCCTACATGTCCATCACCTCCCTTCCCCTCTCACCCTCCCCCATCAGCCTTCAGTTTGTTCTCAGTATTCAAGAGTCTCTCATGGTTTGCCTCCCTCCCTCTCCCCAGCTATTTTTCCCCCTTCCCCTCCCCCATAGTCCTTTGCTAAGTTTCTCCTGTTACACTTATGAGTGAAAACATATGGTATCTGTCCTTTTCTGCCTGACTTATTTCACTTATCATGACACCCTTGAGTTCCATCCACGTTGCTACGAATGGCCAGATTTCATTCTTTCTCATTGCCATGTAGTATTCCGTTGTATATATAAACCACATCTTCTTGATCCATTCATCAGTTGATGGACATTTAGGCTCTTTCCATGATTTAGCTATTGTTGAAAGTGCTGTGAACATTGGGGTACATGTGCCCCTATGCATCAGCAATATAGTTAACTTTCTTGAACACTTTCTGTAGGTCAGCTATAGACTAAACTACTGACTAATCACTTTACATGTAACATTACCTTAAATTCCATCTATAACCTTATGAGTAGGTATTGTTCACCTCCATTTTACATATTTAGAAATGGAGGCTAGAAAGGATAAGGTCACACAGTTTGGAAGTGGCGGACCAGGATTCATTTAAGCAGTCTGATTGTATAATCTGTGCTATAGCCACTGAGCAATCTGTCTTCATGAAGGGAGCAGGCTCTCCTATTTCTGACCAGTGCAACTCTTTCCACCCATACAACGTGCATTTCATCTGGCAGTTCAGGTGAAGCGCACTGAGTCTGGTGCTGCATATCCATATGTCCTGGGCTTTGCATAACAAGAGACTTCAGCCACAGGCTGTCCTGGCTCTGAGGACATGGAACAGATAGCCTATCTCCTAGTAGCCCAGATGTATTATCTCAGCCTCCCCACCAGTTTCTGTTATGACCAATGAAATTATAATGGAAAGTAGTAATACCAGCTCATATAGAGTAATAGCCAACTTTTATTTAGTAAGTATGCATTAGGCACTAACTATCCCAATAATTTTTCATGTCTTAATCTATTTAAACCTCACAGCAATCCGGTGACCTAGGTGCTACTGTTATCTCATTTTGCAAGTCACTGAGGCATAGAGATGGTAAATGAATTGCCCAAGGTAAGCTAGCTAGTGCTCGTTAGAGATGAGGTTCAGATCCAGGCAATCTGGCTGGGAGGCCATGTTCTTAACAATTGCACTGTTATCTCATTTGATCCTCATGTTAACCTTACCAGTTAGATTACTTTGACATCTTTACAAAGAAAATCCAATATATGAAAACTCAGCTTAACAAATTAGAGGGCAGGTTTTTACATTGCAAATTTAATATGGATTTCATGAAAGTGTTCCTTTAAAAATAAATGTCCTGTAACATATTTAAGTTGCATGTGGCTTGTTACTGCTTGAAAGGCAGTCTAAAAGGCAATGAGATGTAAGCCAACGCATGAGAATCCATGGCCAACTGAAAATTCAGTCAGAAATAAATATTAAATTAGAGTGCAAATCAGTGGGAACTTATAATTTTGTTTGTAAAGTTTTGCTTTATATTGGACGTAATACATGACGTAATGTAAGAAACAAAGGTAGAAAATTAGCACCCTGCCTGGTATGTTCTTTTTGGCTTCCAGTGTTTAAAATATTTTTAACTGACTTACCACCGATATTTAAAATTCGGGAGATCTCAAGTAAAAATCATGATCTCTGGCCTTTAGAAAAATTGTAACAACCTTGGACCACATTCTTTTCTGTCTGCAATCACTGGAGCCAAGTAGTGGCTGTTCCCTTTTAGATGGCACTTCTCTGCTCCATTTCACCAGTCTCTCCCATTCCTATCATATCATGGACCTGGCGGGCCCATGCCATTGCTCTACTTACCCCAGCCTACTTCATTCAACTGGTCTGTTAGCTCCTTAGCCCTTGAAGGCATAGGGCCTGCCTCTTCTGAACTGTGGCAAGGTGTGCTTCTTACGCACTTTAGGAGCACCTCCTGAGGAACGTAAAATGTCAGTCTCAAGTATACCTTACAGATCTGTAGCTTAGACCACAAAGAAATCATGACTATTCTTATTTTTTAAAGGTATAAATGTTATCTTTTTTCTTCTTAGTGCCTTTGAGGGTGGTGGTTTTGTATAGTTAAAAAATAAGGGACTCTAATTCCATTAAGTTAAAGATAATGTTTACTGAGACCTTACCTCAGGAAAGATACCATTCTAGTTATTATGTAAGACGCAAAGATGGTTAAGAGCGAGTTCTACTGCTACAGGAGCTCAGAATCTGGTAGCAAATATACTTACCTAACAGGAATACAAGACAGTCATAGAAATATGTGCTATTGAAATTGAGGGTAGAAAGAGCTTGAGAATAATTTAAGGGAAATCTGGAAATCTTAGAAGGCTTCGAGGAGTTCATTGTTAGGATTTAGGCCTTAAAGAATGGATACAATTAGGGTGTTTTTTCAGGAAGGAAGTTAGTCAGTGATGGGAGGCAGAAGGGCAAGTTCCAGGTCTATTCCAGTACTTGGGAATGAATGTGTATGATGGGATGTGAGAGGCTAGAATGAGAGATTGGATGGGAGAGTTCAGTTGAGCATATACTAGAGGGCTTTGAATAGCAGTCAGGAGAATTTGAAAAATGGTGAACTACCGAAGGTTTTAGAGCCATTTAGGATAGATTAGGAGAAAGACACCAGAGAAGTCTGCTGAAACAATTATAATAACCCCAGTGAGAAATGCTGAAAGCCTGAAGCGGTAGGACGTGAAAACGGGTAAATTTGAGGAATGTTATGGATTCACCATGGGGAGAGGTGAAGGAGGAGCTGGTGGGAAGGGGAGAGCAGCTGAGTTGGAACTTGATTTTGTAGTTAACTGTGAAGGACTGGTTGCATCACCCAGAAGAGCTGTCCAGCAGGTAATGGGAAGGGTGGGTCTGCAGCCCAGGAGGAAGAGTGTGGCCGACTTGAGAGATCTGGGTGTCATTTGCTTGGAGGTGATGACTGTGGGTGTGGAGATGGTTGAGGTGCCCTGTGAGGATGGGACTAAGTACAGCTATGGACAGAGTCTTGGGAAACAGCACTAGTTACGGGATGAGGTGTGAAAGAAGAGTGTGGGAAGAAGAAAGAAGAAGCAGGATGTGATAAAGAACAAAAACCTATGGAGAGCCTTGTCAAGAGGGGAAAGAGTTCTCTCCTGGCTCCACCATTTATTCACATGACTGCTCTTGGGCAGTGGCTTAAGCTCTTGGGTTTTACTTTCTAGTAAAATAAAGAGGTTAGATTACATAAGCTTTACAGGTCTTTTCAGTGAGAAAAACCTTAGGAAAAAATTCTAAACTATTTCAGTGTATACTGAATACCTGAAAATATTGTGGTTGTTTCTGAGCCCCTACATGGCTTTATTCATAACATTCAGGGAACACTAAACACAGACTGCTGTGTATTTATAGTGAATATTTGTGTGTAAACTTTTTGAGCCATGACAGATGGTACCATTCTTATACTTAGTTTGAAATTGTTCATTCGTTCATTGGTCCAACAGAGGCTTGCTGAGTGTTTCCCACATGTGTATAGTGTTATGCTATGTATAGTAATGGATAGTGCTGGAAGCTCAATAAACAAGGCACAGTTGCTCAGGCTCAGTAGCTTTGTAGAGTGACCAACAGGCATAAAAGGCAGTTACAGCTGAGGAAGAAAGTTTCCATCAGCAATAACTGAACATTATGTTGTATTTGGGTAACAGGAGAAAACCCAGGAATACCTTATCTTAAACATTTTTCCATCTGTAGGAAGAATGAGATACTTTAAAAAAATTTTTTTAAGTTTGTTTATTTTGATGGGGTGCCTGGGTGGTTCAGTTGGTTGGGCGTGTGACTTTGGCTCAGGTCATGATCTCACAGCTTGTGAGTTTGAGCCCCACATCAGGCTCTGTGCTGGAGCCTGCTTCAGATTCTGTGTCTCCCTTGCTCTCTGCCCCCGCCCCCCGTCTCTCTCTTTCCTTCAAAAATAAATAAACATTTTTAAAAACTTTAAAATTTATTTATTTTGAGAGGGAGAGAGAGAGCACAAGCAGGGGAGGGGCAGAGAGAGAGAGGAAGAGAGAAAATTCCAAGAAGGTTCCACACTATCAGTGCAAGAGCCCGATGCAGGGCCCAAACTCATGAACTGTGAGATCATGACCAGAGCTGAAATCAAAGTCGGACGCCCAACCGATTGAGCCACCCAGGGGCCCCTTGCAATACTGTTCTTTACATAAGAGCCACAAATTGAGGATTTTTTGTAAACTCTGAAATTTAAGAAAGGCCCAGTGAACTCATTGTTGAATCACTTAACACGAACAGATAAAATTTCTGAATCGCCATTAATTTTCACGTTGGAATGATTTCTCTAATTTCACACGCTGGAAAATAACAAATGGGGTATTTAGAGGTGGAAGAATTCTTATTTTCCTGGATGTCAGATACTTGAGAACAGCAAAGCACAAATGCCCATCTTCTGAGATTTTTCCTTACCTTCACAACCTAGATAGCAGGAACTTTACTGATAAGAATGTACTTGCATTCTTAAAGGGGAAATCACATTTTTGATTGTATATTCTCTCTTTCTAAAGAGGGATTAATAAATTTTTTTTCCCACAAAATAATGGGAGTGCATATTTGGGTACAGAGGGTAGAAAGTACAATTCATGTATTGATCCAACAACCTTTTATTGAGTCCTTACAAGGTTCCAAACACTTGCCATTCTCCAGCTGGGATGGAGTAGTGGGCAGGACACAGGTCCTATGCTGAGAGAGGGTAGAGGGACAGTAAAGAAGAGACATCAGATAATGAGAAGTGCTGTGGAGAACATTAAAACAGGGTGATGTGGTGGAAATGCCTGACTGGCTACTTCAGATTGGATGGTCAGAAGAGGGCCCTCCAAGGAGATGACCGTAAGGTGAGACCTGGATGACAAGAAGGAGGCAGCTGTGCAAAGACCTGGTCAAAGAAGAGTTTCTAGACTCAAGGCACAGCTCAGCAATAGCAAACTGAGTCTTCATTTATTTGCTGTAACATTTGTGCCCCTGACAAATCCTACAGCTAGAAGTATTTAAGTGTAATTCTCTGGTTGCTACTCCCAGAGAATGAACTCACAGGCCAGCAGTGGTGCTAGAAATAGGGATGTGGAAGAAGCCGGAGCTCAGCATGCCTGGGACCAGGGTGAGACAGGAGAGACCCTCCCTCAAGGATCAGAACTGGAGGAGTCCCTCGGTGAGTGAGAGCAGAGTGGCCCTGTGTTTTGCACTCTGGGCCCCTCGCTTGCCTCGCCCTAGTCACAGACCTGGGAAGGGAGAGGAAGTGAGGTTGCAAAAGAGCCTGATGCCTTGAAGAGCCAGCAGGTTTGCATGTGGAGGGGGAGATACATAAGATGGGAAAAATTAAAACAGCCCGGAAGGCTTGCCCCCCTAGACTAGGCAGACTCCCAGCCAGAGACCCAGCCCTCGCGCAGCAGCTCTCTGCCTTTGAGCATTTTTCAAGGCCTCTTATGATAGACTGTAGGGGCGCCTGGGTGGCTCAGTCAGTTAAGCGTCCAGCTTTGGCTCAGGTCATGATCTCATGATTCGTGAGTTCTGTGCTGACAGCTCAGAGCCTGGAGCCTGCTTTTGATTCTGTGTCTCCTTCTCTCTCTACCCCTCCCCCCCCCCAAAGTAAATAAACATTTAAAAAAATTTTTTTAAATAAAAAAGATGATAGACTGTAGTTCCCCACTAATCAGGTTGTGCTTCTGTAACTCCTTGTGTCCTTAACTTGACGAGCACTGTGAAAGAGGCAGGCCAGGTCATCCATGTGTCACCGTGGCTATAGCCACTACAGATGATCGGGATGGTGGTAGGGATGGCCGCTAAGACCTGAAGGAACCTGCACTAGTTACCTTGTACGTCTTCATGTCAGAACATCAGAGAGACTCCATAACTGTTACACGTGGATATAGAATGAAAGGTGTCTGTGCTGGGAAATTGCCAGAAGGGTCTGAGGATGAGCTTCTCCCTGGCATCCTGCAAAGTCAGATTAAAAATTACCTGAGAGAGAATGGCAGGGACAGGTAATCTGAATCAGGTGATAGGGGATGGATTTCAAGGCTCAGTGTTGTGGTAGAGGAATCAAAATGTCAAAATTATTCTATTTTTGTCTGCTGCCTTGTAAGTGATTATTATATCATCACCCTAAAGGGTCTCTTTTGTTTGTTATCCTAATAAAAATTTGCTTTTTTCTTTTTAATAGAGTATGGATTGTGCTCAGTTCCATTTGAAAATAAGCTCTATCTAGTTGGTGGACAGACTACAATCACGGAGTGCTATGACCCTGAACAAAATGAATGGAGAGAAATTGCTCCCATGATGGAAAGGAGGATGGAGTGTGGTGCCGTCATCATGAATGGATGTATTTATGTCACTGGGGGATATTCCTACTCAAAAGGAACTTATCTTCAGAGCATTGAGAAATACGATCCAGATCTTAATAAGTGGGAAATAGTGGGCAATCTTCCAAGTGCTATGAGGTCCCATGGGTGTGTTTGTGTGTATAATGTCTGACTGTATCCATAGAAATGACCAAGTAATCACTGTGTAGTGAGAAAAGAAAAAGAATTCGGGGTTTGGAGTCCCTTACTTATTATTGTGGCCTGGCACATAATGGGTAAATTCCCATGCCTAACCCCCACTCTTCACTTTAATGCAGTGATTAATGGTCAAGAAAAATCCTATGTATATTTACAGTTGAATCAGTAAGGTTAACAGCCTATAATCTCTGCTCTTCAAAGGTAATATGGAATGTTGGACACTTGGTAGAAGGTGAAATACCTTTATAGTGAATTTTTCTCCTGGTAGCATTAACACTGGGTATAGGTCAGAATCATTCTGTGGAATTAAATGTCTCTTATGACCCTGTAATGTACTAGTGTATATTAAGGTTCTATGTAGCTAGCAAGGAATTTGACATTTAAGGAGGGAATCTTCTCTACCTCTACAAAATCAACACTTTAAAACAACTTTTTTTTTCACCATTAGACTGATTTAGAATGTGGACTGACTTTACATCTTCTCTTCTTCTTAGCGTGTATAATTTATTGTTCTTCTTTAGTCACTGACCGTGAGAAGTATACAAGATACTGTGCAAAAGATTATTATTATTCAGAGTTTACAAACTAAATTTGAAAGAATGGCACATCTGAAAAGTTGCAGAGAGTATAGTCAAATATTTGCTGATGCTAAGAACTATTTTTAATTTTCAGCTTCGAAGTAAATTGCTAGTTTAAGTGTCTTTAGTTCAAGCATGCTAGGAAATCCTCTTTATTCTTAAGTATAGATACATATCTGCATACAAAATTGAATTTTAGAGCCAGAAAGCATGTAGAACAGTTGTGACATAGTAGAAAATACATTGATGAGAAGAAATTTGGATTCATTTCCCAGCTGTGCCACTAACTAGATTTTTGTAACTTGAATCGAGTCACTTAACCTCTCCTCGACATGCACTTTGGGTCATAGATGTGCCTGGATGTGGGGCCCCATAACCCTTGGGGCAGCCAGAGGTAGCCTGGGTAGCTGGAGCTTCTGGGCAAAAACACCTTTGTCCATTTTCCCCAGTGTGCCTACAGTATTACTCTGCGTGTGCCAAAACTTGAGACAAGTTGGGAAGCATTGCTGAAGTTATCTGAACTTTTAGTGATTTGTTAGACCATCTATCCACACTCTTCATTCTTTTAAAAAGACAGTAATTATTTTTAACTTTAAATGCGGAAGTTGAAAACTACTTAGTGCTTTTGATTTTTTTTTTTTTTAGAAAGAAACTGTTTAATGCATTCATTTCAGATGGCATTTTAAATAGACACAACCCTTTGGGAATGCAGTATGGTACTACACATAGAGGGAGCCCAAAAAATGACCATATCTTTGTCCCATAAATTCTACTCCTAGATTTTACACTAAAGAATTATATAAAAACAAAACAAAGATAAATGCATGGGGATGATTATGTCTGCATTATTTATAATAGCAAAGATTTGGAAATAGTCCACATGTGAAAGAAGAACGTGGGCTAATAAAATAGTGAAGTATTATACTGCCACTAGAATAATTATTTGGAAGACTGTAAAAACATGGATGTGTCTGTGATATGGTAAGTAAAATAAGCACAATATAAAAGAGAATGTGCACTATGATTGTGACTTTGTAAAATCTTTTCGCATGTAGAAGGTAATATGCAAACTGAAATCCATTGTGTTAGTGTGGGGGGAATGTGGAATGGCTTTTAATTTATTTAAGTGTTTTTCCTTAATATGACTTCGTGTTTTCAATAAAAATAAGTAAATCACAGTATACGTGGTAAAACTGCTTGAATTTGGGCTGAGTGAGTCAAAGGATAGTCAGAATTAGTGAAACCACAGAATTATAGACTATTCCGATCTGTAATTGAATTATAGACTATTTGATTGCTTTCAAGAACACTTAGCTGGGCCAGTAATGTGATGCCTAATAGCGCTTCAGAGATCTGTTTTATGGAATCCATGAAAACAATTTAAATCACCTTCACCTGCTTTTAGCTTATCTAAGTCCTATGAAACCCTGATTCGAGTCCAACCTCTGGGAATTCTTTCCTGACTGCTTCAGCCACAGTAAAACTCCCACTGTCACATTTAAAGAATTTTATCATTTATTTATATATATATGTAGTATATATAATTTTGAGATCATGGATCACATCTGATTATTTTAATTTTTTGAAGGCTAGCATTTCATTTGTATATCCAGTGTACTTTTTTAAGAAAGATGATGCTATCCGCTACTTTTATGGAAAAGCATTCTGCAGGTACTTGAAATATCTTGAAAATAGTTTGTGACTTGAGGTATTTAATTTGCTGCTCCGATTTTCTGTAAGATTCTGTTTTTGCTATTGCTTTGTGCACACAAGAAAGGATTAAGGAAGGTAAGGTAGACATTTACATCAGAATTATCCCAAGTTCCAAATCACTGTAGTATGAGTGAAAAATATGGTACTATAGTTAAATGCAAGCCATTGCTTTGGGAAGGCCAGCACTATTTTGCAAAATAATTACAATTTTTTGTAATTATTTTTGTAGTTGATTTTAAATAGATGATTTTGAGGTTAATAATTAAGAGGACTCTAAGTATCCAAATTTTAAAGTTAATGTTTCTCACAAGTCATATTTTTAGTTTTGAGCTGCAACGAAAAGGGTCAACATCTAGAGTACTTGCTTAAAAGCACATTAGCCTTTTTATCCCCTGCATTCATGTACATAAATGCTGGTGTTAAGGACTGAATGTTTGTGTCCCCCCAAATTCATAGTCTGAAGCCCTTATCGCCATTGTGACTGTAGAGATGGGGCCTTATGGAAGTAATTAAGGATAACGAGGTTATAAGGGTAGGGCTCTGATCAGAGAGGATTAGTTTCAGAGAGACACCAAAGAGCTTTCTCTTTCCCTGCCTGAGTAAGGACACAGAAAGCAGCATCTGCAAAAGAGAGAGAGAGAGCCCTTACCGGAAGCCGACCATACTGGCATCCTGATCTCAGACTTCCAGCCTCCACAAAGGTAAGAAACATTTCTATTGTTTAAGCCACCCAATGTGGTGTTTCACTGTGGCAACCTGAGCTGGCTAATGTAGCCTGCAAGGGAGCTAGTGCTTTATATGATGCAGTCAGGTGCTGAATCAGCCAGTAGACAGGCTGTTCCCTAGACAATCCCCCTACCTTCCTCCCACTCCTCCCACGCAAAGCACCCAGAAACACCCATTTTGTTAGCGTGAAAGTGTCTGTAACTCTATAAATACAGCTTCATTTTTCTTAGATGATAGAAGATGTAGCTAGGGGTTTCTGTCTGTCTAGTTCTTGCCAAGACTGTGTCTGTACTGATGCCCTAACTCCTTCCCTACAGGGACACCTACACTTCGGCCATCATAGTATCTCATCCCCAGCTATAGCGGTGAGTCCAGAGCTGTGGTTGGCCGAGTTCCCAACTGAGCTGATTTGAGTGGATAAAACTGATACATAGAAGACAGCGAGTAGGGATGGGGGGTCACATTGTGTCTTGGTTCTAGGCCTTCTTGATGCAGCTCCATTCCTGTCTTTTCCACACTGATTCTGTGAACCAAAAAATCCTTTTTTTGTTTTGATTTGGGTTTCTGTCTCCTGCAACCAGGAGAGAGCTCTGACTAATATCAAGCAAATGTTAAAATATAAATATTTTTTGGATAATGTGTTAGTTTTCTATTGCTGCAGTCACAAATCACCACAAACTTAGTTGCTTAACACAGGACAAATTTGGTTTACAGTTCTACAGGGTATAAGTCTGACCTGTGTGTCACTATATCAGTTTTGGCCACCTTAATTCCATCTGCCGCCTTTGCCATGCAACCTGTCATATCCACAAGCTCTGGGCATTGGGACATGAACATCTTTAGGAGGCCATTACCCTGCCTACCACACATAGTAATATATTAAGTCTTATCCTGACTTTTGGAATTCCATGTGGTTGAATTTATCTTATTTCCTCAGAGAAGTTCTAATAGAAGGGAAAGAAACCATGACGAGTCTCAGGGACCCTGAGGACTAGAAAGTAACAGATGTAAAAAAGAGAAGTTAATAGGGTCATTTGCCATTAGACCATTCTGCAAAGGACTGGCCTTTCTACCCTGGAACAATATATAAATGTTTATTATTTTTGAGACAGAGAGCACGTGCATGTGTAGAGCAGGTGAGGGACAGAGAGAGAGGAAGACAGAGGATCAGAAAGAGGCTCTGTGCTGAAAGCAGAGAGCCTGATGCAGGGCTTAAACTCATGAGCTGCGAGATCATGACCTGAGCTGAAGTCGGACACTCAACCGACTGAGCCACCCAGGCACCCTAAGCCTGAAAATAATATATAATACAAGAAAAATCACTGTAATTATGTTAAAGATGTGGATTGCCAACCTTACAACCATTCCTTACTGGCAAGGAAAAGCTCCACATGTTTTTGTCTATTAGGAAAACATGTACCTTGAATCTTAATTAGTCTAAGCCAATCACAGCCCTCCCATCATCCTTGTCAGTGTTGGGTTTAGGAATGTGTGTGAAGCATTTCAAACCTCTAAGACATGAGAAGTCTGCTGGGGGTTGTTACAGAAAAAACATAGGAGATAGATAGGAGGACTCTACGTGGTAAATCTCTTTCTTGAGGTTAATATACAAAGTGTTTTCTTAACAATTTGGTCACTATTATTAAATGTCAGTATATATAGGAAAACCCCAAAGTACTTCATAATATCAAGTGTTTCATAGTTTTTTAGCTATAGCAGTGATGGTTGGACAGCTAAGAAATAGAGCAGTGTAAGACAATATTTTTTTATAAAATTACAAAATATCAATACTGATAGTAAAGCTTCATCAGTTATCACAATAGTTAAGAACATGACTTAGCAATACTTCACATTCGAAGGGCTCAATATGGAATTAATACCATTGTCAAGAAATCAGAGAATTTTTAATTTGTATTGAAGGTAATAAATAGAGTGTCACCTAACAATATATAGTAGTCTAGTATTAAAATCCGAATATGAATTCCAATGGTATTTTGAAACTGTGAATCATAAACTGTTAACTCTTACGTTAGCCCTCTGATTTAAAAGAAAATATTCTTTTTGAGGGTTCACTGTAGTGGTGTTCAGCACCTTGCTCAAACCCTCAGTGAATATTCTAGATTCCAATTAGTCACAATTTAGGAGTGTTCTATGCTGGCTTAGGAGGAATCAATGTAAACTATGTCCAGTTCTGTACATAAGATTGCCAATATTTTTTAATGTTGATTTATTTATCTTAGAGAGAGAGAACATGAGTGTGGGAGGGGCAGAGAGAGAGGAAGAGAGAATCCCAAACAGGCTCTGCACTGTCAGCACGGAGCCCGATGTGGAGCTCGAACCCACAAACCATGAGATCATGACCTGAGGTGAAATCAAGAGTCAGTCACCAAACTGACTGAGCTACCCAGGTGCCCTAAGATTGCCAATATTTCAACTTCTGTCTTTGAAATTCAAACCAGACTACAAGCTCTAACCTCTGTATTCTGACAAGTGCCTATAGAGGTTCTTGGTGGGGAATCTGAAATACCAGTGCTGTGTACTTCAGCCTTACTAGAGAGAAATGGAGCCAGTTGTTCCCCATCTCCCCTCATCCACACACACCTTACCACCATTGTTCACCAACATAAGACTGTCTATGCGCATGGAATCTGCATGCCAGACCTCTCAGCAATGCCAGCCAGACCCTGAAATTTGCTAACTGCGTCTTTCAGTATACATGCAGAAAGTTCTTTCCTGGACAGATGGATACACAAAGGTGGCACTAATATTTCCCGGATGTGTATTTCTGCAGCCCCTCTTCTACCCTGTAGCTGTTTGCTTCTCACACCTTCCTCAATAAGGAAACAAGACCAGCCTCCCAGTCAAGAGATTCTAGGACCTGTGCACAGGCAGACATGGAGATAAGAGCTCCACTAGCTTTTTTTTAAACTGTCAAATATAATACAAATCCAGAAAGCCACATGAAATAAGTGAACAGCTTTGTGAGTTATTAAAAGGCAAACCCTCTTGTGACTGGCATCCATATCAAGAGAGAAGACTGGCCAACCACCCTAGACACCCTCCAGAGGCACCTCACAAACACAGCCCCCCGCTGCTATGAATAACCTCTGTCCTCACCGTAGTGATGATTTTCTTTCTCCTGCTGGCTATTAGCACCTGTATTACTAGTTTCCTGTGGCTGCTATTGAGAAATCATCAGAAACTGGATGGCTTAAGACAACAGAAATTTATTCCTTTAAAGTTCTAGAGGCCAGAAGTCCAAAATAAGGGCTGTGCAGGGCTGCTATCTCTCTGGGGTGTCAAAGAGAGAATCGTTTGACTCCAATTGCGGTCAGCATTCTGTCACTTGCAGCCACAACCATCCAATCTCTGCCTCACTCGTCAGATTGTCTCCTCCTGTCTGTGTCAAATCTCCCTCTGCCTAACTCTTATGAGGACACCTGTGATTGGATTTAGGGCCACCCAGATGATCCAAGATGATTTCCATGTCTCAAAATCCTTAATGTAATTACATTTGCAAAGACCCTTTTTCCAAGTAAGGTGACATTGACTGGCTGCAGAGAGTAGGATGTGGACGTACACTTAGTACGTCATCTAAGTGTAAATCCCTACACACTGTATTTTGCTTTGCCTTTATTTTGCTTTTTTAGGTTTCTTAACTGATAGGTTCCCCATCCATCTCTTATTCTTTTTTTTAAACACCTTGTAATTTATTTGCCGAAGAAGTTGGATCATTTATTTTGCTTTCCCAAAGCTGGGGGCGTTGTACTGATTGCATTCCTGTTGTGTAGTTTAGCATATACCTTTGTCCTCTGTGTTTTCTGTAAGTTGGTAGTTACATCTAGAAGCTCACTCAGGTTCCAGTTTGATTCTTTTGTCAGAACTACTTTGGAGGTGCTGGTGTGTTTGTCCAAGGACACAGAATTGCCTTCTGATGTTAGCAGCCGTAGGTACCGTGTGATGAGGAAACCGCTATTTGGGAGTTGCTGCCTAGGCGTCTTGCCGTATGACAGCCCCGCTCACACCCAGAGTCTGGATATTCATTTGTCTGTTTATGGAATTTTATTTTTTATTGAAGTATAATTGACACACAATATTGTGTTCGTTACTGGTGCACATCATAGTGATTTGATGTTTTTATACAACAGGAAATGATCCTACAATAAGCCTAGTCACCATCTGTCATCATACAAAGTTATTACAATATTATTGACTCTCTTCCCTATAGTGTACATCACATGCCAGAGTCTGGATATTTGGATAAGGACCTGCACATAAGATTCCCGCCCAGGCTCCTGTTTTGCTTTTCCCTGGGCACCTTTTAAAAATAACCACCTGGGGGGCGCCTAGGTGGCTAAGTCGGTTAAGCATCCGGCTTTGGCTCAGGTCATGATCTCACAGTTCATGGGTTCGAGCCCCACGTCAGCTAGCTCAGAGCCTGGAGCCTGTCTTCGGATTCTGTGTCTCCCTCTCTCTCTCTGACCCTCCCCTGTTCACGCTCTCTTTCTCTCTCAAAAATAAATAAAACATTAAAAAAATATAAAAGAAAAAAAACCACTTGGAGTGGAGCCTGGGAAACCTTAGTGGCCTCTGCCCCACCTTATAAGTAATAAGGGCTTGCTACCCTGCTCTCTTATCTCCTGCTCACTCCTGCCCTGTGACAGAAGACTGCCTCTGCCCTGGCTCATTGTGCACCCCCCACTTCCGCCACCCTCAGTTTCTGGCATTTGTAATAAATCTTGTGAGTTTACTTCTTTTGTGTGAGTGTATCAAAACTGTGGCTTCATCATAATGACCTGGGGCTTTCACTTCCCCCAAATGAGAGCTCTGATGCAGAGGAAGCTCCCTGCTGACCCAGTGGGGTGGCTTCTGCCTTCTCATTTAGCAGGACATATCTGCATATTCTTTTTTTTACCATCTAACATTTTCTCTTTTATCTTTTTTAAAAATTTATTTAGTTTTTGATTTACGTCTAAGTTAGTTAGCATACAGTGCAACAATGATTTCAGGAGTAGATTCCTTAATGCCCCTTACCCAGTAGCCCATCCTCCCTCCCTCAGCCCCTCCAGCAAACCTCTGTGTGTTCTCCATATTTAAGAGTCTCATATGTTTTCGTCCCCCTCCCTGTTTTTATCTTATTTTTGCTTCCCTTCCATTATGTTCATCTGTTTTGTATCTTAAAGTCCTCATATGAGTGAAGTCATATGATATTTGTCTTTCTCTGACTGACTAATTTTGCTTAGCATGATACCCTCTAGTTCCATCCACATAGTTGCAAATGGCAAGATTTCATTCTTTTTGATTGGTGAGTAATACTCCATTGTATATATACCACTTCTTTATCCATTCATCCATCGATGAACATCTGGGCCCTTTCCATACTTTGGCTATTGTTGATAGTGCTGCTATAAACATTGGGGTACATGTGCCCCTTCGAAACAGCACACCTGTATCCCTTGGATAAATACCTAGTAGTGCAATTGCTAGGTCGTAGGGTAGTTCTATTTTTAATGTTTTGAGGAAATTCCATTCTGTTTTCCAGAGTGACTGTGCCAGTTTGCATGCCCACCAGCAGTGCAAAAGAGATCCTCTTTCTTTGCATCATCGCCAACATCTGTTGTTGCCTGAGTTGTTAATGTTAGCCATTCTGATAGGTGTGAGGTGGTATCTCAGTGTGGTTTTGATTTGTATTTCCCTGACAATGAGTGATATTGAGCATTTTTTCATGTATCTGTTGGCCATCTGGGTGTCTTCTTTAGAGAAGTATCTATTCATGTCTTTTGCCTATTTCTTCACTGGATTATTTGTTTTTTTGGGTGTTGAGTCTGATAAGTTCTTTATAGATTTTGGATATACATATCCTTAATACACCAGCCAAGGACCCCCTGACACAGGTACTCAGTACGTAGGTCTTTAATTCATTAGAGACTGCCAAATGGTGATTTCTAATGCTATAATCGTTTTGGATGTATTTGTTGAAGTACTTCTGTAAAGAGAAACTTTTCTTCATTTACTATTTGTTTACCCAGAAGTATAAGAAAGGTAGGATAAATGCTTAGTTCTTACTTTTATGTACCATATTTGCAAAAAAACCAGCATCCTTCAAAGGTGATTTATTAGAATTGGTGGATTTTTTAAATCATTATGAGCAAATGAATTTGAACATATTTGTCACTTTTCAGTCCATTGTGGTAACTCTTATTGAACTTATATATTCCATCTTGAGCCAGTGGAAGACTCTGCAAATTGGTTTCCAATTCCTTTTGGCACAGTCTCAATAGTTTTTGAAAGCTTCTTTGCTACTGGGTGTGACAATATACTCCTGGATCATTGTCTACATCTCCTGCCTCAAATCTAGAATCTGACATTTCTCCAAGGAGCCCTGGTTTCTTTTACTGAAAAATGATATTTCAAGACCATAATCTAGGCACTAAGGACATTTATTGCTTCCATATAGTTAATTGTTTCTAACTCTAAAATTAGAATACATAATAATGATAACAACAACAACACACAAGACAGGAGAGGGGTGCCAGAGTCCAGCTCTGGAAGGTCCAGGGCTCCCTGAAGGATGGACGGTGTCGGCAAAAGGGAGTGAGAGAGCCTCGAGTTTCTTTCTGATCACCAGACAGACATCTCTGCTTTTCAGGCAGGCATCTCTGCACTGACCAGAGAGTCAGCTTGATTTATTGAAAAAATGTATGGGGTACAAAACAGAAGTGGCAATTGCCTTAGACAATGATTTCTGATGGCAAATTCTTTGGTATGTAAAAATTTCCCAGAACATAGATTGGTAGAAGACTCATGCATAATCCTTATCAATAGTGATTGATGTAGGTGACTTAGATGCTTATCATATGGGGAAGGAAGGTATCTTTAGCATTCAAATACAAGGCAATGTTTTTAGCATAGCAAAGGCAAAAGTTAATTCTTTGTGAGCAGGGGTCAATAGACTGTTTTCTAATTTAGGGGAAGAAAAACAGGTTTCTCAGGAAATGTAATATTTGCACCCATAAACACAAAAGAAGAAATTCCTATAAGTGCCTTCACAAGGTGCAATCAGCATTTCAGGGCCAGAATAAGGAGACAAGTCAATCCTGATACCAGTCAACAAGGCGCCTTGGGGGTCGGTGCTCAAGCCAAAATAATTGAATGGGGGGTAGACATCGTTGCCATCTGATGGTGGGAGCCTTGCAAACTTGCCTTACCTCACAAGGAGATTTCTCTACTTTAGTGAGTTCAGAAACGGCTTCCAGCAGAGGGGCAATTAGAGTTAAAGTTTTCTAAGGTCCCAGCATTGTCAGTGTAAAAGCACCGTAGGGTGTTTCTGGTTCTCAGAGTTTCCTGGGATAATAGAACTAGAATATCACATTATGGTTCATTTGCTTTATTCCACATCTTACACACACATACACTATTCTCAGAATAACAGTATTTTTCCCTCAGAATAACAGTATTAACATACAGGTTGGGAATGAATTTTCAGTAATTTGAAGCTTCTTCAAAATCCCAAACAGAAAGCAGATGCAGAGGTAAGGTTGAAATTGGCTCACTACCACCTGGGATTTTGTGGGTTTTAGTTAGACAGAAGGAAAGGATGGTAAGGAATTCCAGCCATGAACTCTAAACATGGATACAAAGTAGGAACATTTTAGAGGATTTTGTTCTTCATAATTAAAAACATTTTTTTTCTTAAGCAATCTCTATACCCAACGTGGGGCTTAAACTTATAGCTCCCAGATCAAGAGTCACATATTCTACCAACTAAGCCAGCCAGGCACCCCCAAGTTCTTCATAATTTTTGAAGATCTTTGAAACAGTCTTTGTTAGACCTTTCTTCTTCTTTTCCATCCTCCAATTTCTAGCAGAAGGCATTTATGCTCAGGGACCTAGCCAACAGCTTATGGGGGAACTCCTCCAGATAACAATTCTCCCTTGTCAGCATGTAAAATTATTTTCAACTTTTTTTAAGTTTATTAATTTATTTTGAGAGAAAGAGAGGGTATGAGCAGGGGAGGGACAGAGAGAAAGGGAGAGAGAGAATCTCAAGCCGGCTCCAGCCCGGCACAGAGCCCAAAGTGGGGCTTGATCTCATGACTGAGAGATTATGACCTGAGCCAAAATCAGGAGTCAGACACTTAACCAACTGAGCCACCCAGGCACCCATCAACTGCTTTTAAGAAAATATAGACACCTAAAGCTTGGGCTTAAAAATTTATATATTCTGTTTTTCACCTCTACTTTTAAAAGTGAGGAAGGCAAAGTGAAGGAGTCCATAACCTTTGTCTCCTCGAACAAGAAGAAGCTTATCTAAGAAGGTTTGAGTCAGGAATTTCACAGTTTAGAAGCCCCATGTATCCAAGCATTTATGTGGCTACACCTAAATCACAACACACACCTGGTTATGAAATTACTGGAAAGTTTAAACCAAAATTGCACCCAATGTGAATTATCATTATTCTTTTGGCTGGATACAGCTTCAGTCTTCAGGTACATTTTGTGGCTTTGGGTTTCCTATTTGAGCTTTTCATTTTGTATACCTGTAATATTTTGAAAAGTAGTTTTAACTGGGCGTCTCTCCCTAGTGACATACACTGTGAATCTCTGTGTTTTTATTCTATAAGTTATAAATAAAGATGTTCTTGGCCATTGCAAAGGATGAGCTGAAGCTTTGAAATGATTTTTAATAAGAAAGCTCAAAGTTTTATGAGAAAATATAACAGAACATCTGTGGAAGTAGCACAGCATCCTGTCTCATAAATCCAGGATTGGAAACTTTCTCATCAGGCTCTTTTCTTTTCTCCCCTCTCCCTGTCTATAAAACCCCAAACATTTGGAAGAGTTTAAGATGTAGGAAAGGGTAGCACCCAACCCAGTTTTCCAGTGGTACATTTCTGAGGGTAACCAAGAAAAATTTATCAAAATTGCAAATGAAAAATCCTTTTGAACTAGAAGAGAATTTTATTAGTGTGGGGACACTTCTCATCTCCTGATGTGTCCTTCCAGACAGAAGCAGTTCTGCTAGTTTAATATCCTTGGATTATCTTGCTTCTGCCTAGGGAAGGAGGGATGACTTTCCTAATTATTAAATTTATAAAGAATAAACTGGGAGGGCGCCTGGCTGGCTCAGTCAGAAGAGCACGCAACTCTTGATCTCGGAGTTGTGAGTTCAAGGCCCAAGTTGGATGTAGAGATGACTAAATAAATAAATAAACTTAAAAAAAAGGAATAAACCTGGAAGTCTCCACTTAACCTCTTTTCTTCCTAAAACCTGTACAGGGAGGCCTATAGTTGATCAACTTTGCCTTGATTAAATGGAAAGAGACTAAGAAGTAGGAAGACCCCTTATCTACAAATGTAACCACATTCTTCAACATCAGTGTTTATCAATAATAAAGGTCATATTTTGATCACTTGCCTAAATCTTTGTCTAATTTCCCAATTGGCTCAAAAGTTGGGTGAGGATGAGGAGGGTTATTTGTTGCTCTAAAATCCAAACACACATCTAAGAATTTATCCTACAGATACAATTATGTATGTGTGAAATGACACCTGTACAAAATTATTCATTGCTGCACTGTTTGTAACAGCAAAAGACTGAAAACAAACTGAATGTCCATGTAGAATTATTTAAATATATTAAGAACTGCTGCACAATGGAGTACTATATAGTCATAAAATTTAAGGAAGCTCCAAAGAGAGATTAAGTAAAAACAAACAAAAACCCCCACAAAACAAAAACAAGGTACAGAGCTGTGAATATAGTATGCTATCAGTTGTGTAAGAAAAGGAAAAATGCATAAATATTTGCTATTGCATTCATAGATTATTTCAAGAAGGATATACAAGAAACCAATGATTTCATTTACTTACTTTGCTTCAGGGGAAAGAAACATGGTAGCTAGGTGCATTTTATATTTGTCACTCCTTAAAGTCACAGAAATAATGGGTGAGTGAAAATTGAAAGCAGAAATCATATGTCTAAATTCTTATGAAGTAGGTATACCTCTGAAGTCATATTTGTTAGTAGATGGGTTGTAAACCGTCATTCACTCAATCAAAATGCATTCGCACTTATTTAGTCATCTAAATTGAAGTGATTGCTATGATTTAACTCTTTAAAAAAATACTTAATTCACATTTGCATAAATTCACATATAATTGAGTACCTAAATGAAATTTTCAAATAAATACAATAAAAACAGAGGTACATTAATAGTTGCACTATAAGGTAAGTTTCATCATGAATAGTAATCTACTTAGTCTCTCATATTCAGAAACTACTTATGGAGCGCCTCCTCTGTGCCACACCCTGCTCTATACTCTAAAAACAAAGGGGAGCAAGACACTGTCCCTGTTCTTAGTAGTGTTTCCTCTCACAGGGCGTGCAGGCGATAAACAAACAAGGAGACAATTTTAAAAAGTGATAGTGCTAGAATCAAAGCTATAAATACAGAGAACAAACTGGTGGTTGTCAGAGGGAAGTGGGTGGTGGGCATGAGCAAAATGGGTGAGGGGGAGTGGAAGGTATAGGCTTCCAGCTATGGAATGAATAAGTCACGAGAATAAAAAATACAACGTAGGAAGTATAGGTAATGATATTGTAATAGCCTATGGTGATGGATAGTAGCTACCTTTGTGGTGAGCATAGCACAATGGATAAACTTGTCAAATCACTATGTTGCATACGTGAAACTAATGTAACAGTGTGTATCAACTATCTTCAATGACACAAATTTAAGCAATAGTATAAAAGAAAATAAACAGAGCTAAGAAGATAGAGTTACTAAATTAGGAGAGGAAAAGTGATTATTTTTCCTATTTGGGGTGGGGGCTGATAAACACATGTAGTATGCTTCTCTGTGCCAGGCACCGTTTCTGGGCAATGGGCACAAAGTAGTAAACATGGAGGACGCCATTGCTGCTCTCAGAAAGCTGATAGCCTTCTGTTGATGCAGACTGACAAGAAATAATCAAATCAATATTTAAATTTGCAGAATCAAATTTACCACGATACCACAAACCATATAAGCTTCAGGCCTCACAAAACCTGTATGTACCCGTAATAAGGTACCAGATGCTCTGGCATAAAAACAGACACATAGACCAATGGTATAGGATCAAAAGCCCAGGGGCACCTGGCTGGCTCAGCCAGTAGAACATGCTACTCTTGATTTCGGGATTGTGAGTTCAAGCCCCAGGTTGGGCATAGACATTACTTAAAAAAAAAAAAAAAAAAAGTCAAAAGCCCAGAAATAAAACCAAACAAATATTTGGCAGGGAGCCAATCGTACTCAATGGAGAAAAGAAAGGCTCTTCAATAAATGGTACTGGGAAAATTGGATATTCACATGTAAGAAAATGAAACTAGATCCTTATCTTAGACCACTCACAAAAATTAACTTGAAATGGATTAAAGATTTAAATGTAGGGGCGCCTGGGTACCTCAGTCGGTTAAGCATTTGATTTTGACTCAGGTCACGATCTCCTGGTTCATGATATCAAGCCCCGCATCCGGCTCTGTGCTGACAGCTCAGAGCCTGGAGCCTGCTTCAGGTTCTGTGTCTCCCTCTCTCTCTGCCCCTCCTCAGCTCATGCTCTGTCTGTCTGTCTCTCAAAAATACATTAAAAAAATTAAAAATAATTAAATGTAATACCTGAAACCATAAAACTCCCAGAAGAAAACAAAGGAAAAAACCTCCCTGACATTGATCATGGCAACAATTTTTTGGATATGACACCAAAAGCATAAGCAACAAAACCAAAATAACAAATTGGACTACATGAAACTAGAAAGTTCTGCACAGCAAAAGAAACAATTAACAAAATGAAAAGACAACCTGCAGAATGAGAAACATATTTTCAAACCATGTATCTGATAAGGGAGTTAATATCCAAAAAATACAAGGAGCTCATACAACTCAATAGAAAAAAAATGGAAACAGTCCATTTTAAAAATGGGCAAAAAACCTGAATACACATTTGTCCAAAGAAGATACATGAATGGCCAACAGATACCTGAAAAGATGCTCAGCATCAATAATCACTGAGTAAATGGAAATTAAAACCATAATGAGATATCACCTCAGGCCTGTTAGACTGGCTAGCATCAAACAGACAAGAGATAACAAGGGATGGCGAGGATGTAGGGGAAAATGGAACCCTGGTGCACTATTGGTGGGATTGTGAATTGGTATAGCTGCTGTGGAAAACAGTATAGAAGTTCCTCAAAATTATAAATCTACAATATGATCCAGCAAGCCCACTTCGAATCCCAAAGAAATGAAAACAATGTGTCAAAGACGTATCTGCACCCCAATATTCACAGCAGCATTATTTACAATAGCCAAGACATAGGAACAACCGAAGTGTCCACTGTGAGATGAATGGATATAGAAAATGTGGTATAGGTATTATTCAGCCATAAAAAAGAAGGAAATCCTGCAACATGGATAGAACTTGAGGGCATTAAGCTAAGTGAAACAAATCAGATGGAGAAAACAAATACTATATGATCTCATTATATGTGAAATCTAAAAAAAACGAACCAAAAAAATCCCCAAAAAACGAACTCATAGAAAAAGAGATCAGACTTGTGGTTACCAGAGACCAGGAGTGGGTGGATTGTTGGATGAAGATGATCAAAAGGTACAAATTTCCAGTTATAAGTTAAATAAGTACTAGGGGTGTAATGTACAACATGATGCTTATTGTTAGCATTGCTGTATGATATGTTGGAAAGTTGCTAAGAGTAAATACTAAGAGTCTTACCACAAAGAAAAAAACATGTTTTTCCTCTATTTTTGTATCTGCATGAGAAGATGGGTGTTAATTAAACTTCTTTGGCAATCATTTTATGATATATATAAGTCAAATCATTATGCTGTGTACCTTAAACTTGTAGAGTAATGTTTGTCAATTATGTCTCAATAAAACAGGGGGAAAAAGATATCAGGTGGTGATCAATGTTATATAAAACAAATCAGGATAAAGTAGATGGAGTAGGGGGGTCATTGTAAGGAATACTGTTTATATAGGGTGGACGGCAAAGGCCTCTGGTAATATATTTGTGCTTGAGGTCTGAAGGAAAACCCAAACCTCGGAAACAGCAAATGCAAAGGCCCTGAGGCATATATACTGTGAGATCTTCTGTATATTTGCTATCCAAAAGGATTTAGCCTAGGCTAAGTTCATTCTTTTAGAATATTTTACATTTACAGAATCAAGAAACAATTATACTAATAAACGCATATATTCAATTAAGCATTCAATTCATAAGAAATGCAGATGGTGAGTTTTCATGAAAACAGTTTCATTTTCTGCAAACCAATCTGCAATTTAGGACTGTACAAAGTCTATAGGCTGACTCACATGTTCACACTTGGTCTTCCACAATGATACTCCTAAAATTCTAAAATGATTAATTAAATTCTCTATATTTCTATCAGTGGCCCTTTCTAGTGCTTTAAGAACCAGAATAAATCTCTTTACATCCTCTGTGAGTCTTCCAAAGTTTACTTTATCCAGAGACAAAGGAGAAAGAATCCTTCAAGTTGGTAGCTCTTAGCTCTGTTTTTAGAGTAAACATAACCATTTAATGAAAACAGACAATGTGTGTGCACTGAGTGTTATTTTAAGGGAATCAAGAGAGAAGGGAGGGATGGGGGAAAACCAGAAGAGATCAAAAGGTTATTAAACAACCCGGAATTAATAATAATAAGCTTTTGAAAGAGTTTCAAGCCAGTGTATCCTGTTTTTTTCCTGTCTACCTTCAATAAAGAAATGGTCGTTAGAGAGAGGATAAATTTAACTAGACTCCAAGCTTTCCTGAATTAGAAGGCAGAGCCTGTTTTGTTTACTTTTTTTTCTTCAGGGACAAGCACATGGTAGGCTCACTATGTATATTTATGGAAGTAATAATTAATGTTAAACCGAATAGTAGCAACCATAATTTTTCTACACTGCCTGGTGACACTTGGATTCAATCTTATATATGGGTTTCTTATTATTTTTCCAAGGCCTGCCCACAAAAATACCTCAAGGAGATAAAATGGAGAACTTTCAGCCCTGACCCTGTAGTCACGGAAAATGGGAGACTACCTGACTGTGAGCCCCACAAGAATTTCAAACCCCAGAACATGTAAAGATGTTACCAATAAACCAATGGTAGGCTTTGGAAAGATGGCTTGGCTCACTGAGCCTCAGAATGATCACCTTCCATGGTAGGCTAAGCTGCTTCTGAGCTGCTGCAGTTGGGAATATAGAAAGCAGGGAGTCTGTCATTCTGTGTTCTTTTGACCTGGGGGATATTCTGTTCTGCAGAATTGCCAAGAGATGCAAACTTTGAGTGCACTCTGAGAGATACAAGGGAGGCAATGGGAAGCCACATTCATCCTCCTGCATCTGTATCTTATTTATAGCCTTTTCTCTGCCTATTAGCTCATTTCAACTAAATGAAAGTAATATCAACTTAAAGAAAAGCCGAATTTTTATTCTCTCCATTCCCCAAACCTAGACCAAATCCCATGGTCTAGTTTTGAGCTCTAGCTCTGTGTTTACAGGGAGCATATTAATAAAAGATGACAATTTGTGCACAGTATTATTTTAAGAGGCGCTAGAAATATATGCTCCAGCCCTCGAAGAGGTGACTTTCTAGTAAGGGAGACAAAAAATATAAAAACTATTCCCATCAAAAGCAATGTCAAAGCTACAGGTTCTGGGGTGCCTGAGTAGCTCAGTTGGTTAAGCCTCCCACTTTGGCTCAGGTCATGATCTCACAGTTCATGGGTCTGAGCCCTGCACTGGGATCTCTGCTGTCAGCGAAAAGCCTACTTCGCATCCTCTCTCTCTCTCTCTCTCTCCTCCCCCTCCCCCACCTGCTCCTGCAAGCACTCTCAAAAATAAATAAACATTAAAAAAAAAAGCTACAGGTTCTAAGAACTATAATGAACCACAGGACATTCACTCAATTTGATGTAATAGTGTAGAAATCTGCCTCTTCAAATTAGTTATATGTTTTTTACAGAATTTTAAAACATAGTAAAAGATTATCCAGTATGGAATTATTTAATTTACGTAAATTAGACCTCTTGTATGAGTATACCGCAATACCATACACTTCAACCGCAGACTCCAATATTTCTCTGGGGTTGGGATAGAAGTCCACAGTACTCAACCTGTCAGTGTGTCTGCAATGGCTCCTCAGTCACCTGGGCTTGGTGTGATATGAGGAGTCTCATGGAAAGGAGGCCCAGAGCCTCTTGGCCTTTTGGGGATAGGAGGGAGAGTGGAGGGACAGTGTGTACTCTGCACTGGGAACAAGCACCATTGAGCTACGAAAGCTCTGGGCTGTATACTGAGTGAACCCTAGGCTGTTGGTCCTAGTTATGATGTAGTATCCTTCAAGAGATGTCAGAAACACTTATATGTGGGCTCTGATAAGGCACAAGGCCAGAACAAAGATTTCAAGTCTTAATTCATATACAAAAACAATAAGAAGTGTTATAATTGGGGACATGTGGGGTACTATGGCAGCATAGACGAGGGCCAACTTCCCCCAAGAAATAGTATCCGGCTAATGAATGCAGAAGAAATGATGGACTAATCGCCATTTTGCCATCTGAATGAAATAATGGATCTAGTCAATATCATCAACAGGTGCTAAAATCATTAGGTAAGAAGCTGATGGGGAACTTTATAATGCTGGATCAGACAATACTTGGGCCCAGTGATTAATTTTTTTAAGTTTATTTATTTTTGAGAGAGACAGACAGACAGACAGACAGAACCTGATCTGGGGAGGGGCAGAGAGAGAGAGGAAGACACAGAATCTGAAGCAGATTCTAGGCTCCGAGCTGTCAGCACAGAGCCTGACGCGGGGTTTGAACCCACGAACTGTGAGATCATGACCTGAGCTGACGTTGGATGCTCAACTGATGAGCCACCCTGGTGCCCCCCAGTGATTAATTTTAATATTCCAAAAAGGAGACTAATAGACCGTACATGTCTCCTGATGTGATGCAATAAGAGCACAGTATCACCTGTGGAATGTTCCTCCCAAACTTTCTAGCCAGAAGCTTATCAAGCCTCTAGACCTAATTTTCAGTTTATAGGAAATACAGGGACCAGAGGAACATTTTAAGTAACACCCAGGATACGATCAGCTGAACCTAGAATGTAGCAAATTCTGTAGGGAAATGACTTGATTTCATCAACAAATAAATGGCGAGGAAAACTAAAAAAAGAACATATAGGTTAAAATAAATTTAAGAGGCATATCAACAATGCAATATGTAGATAGCATTTGGCTCCTGATTTGAATAAAGGAACTGAAAATATATTTATGAGGCAATCAAGGAAATTTGAGTACTGACTGCCTATTGATGATATTGAATTATTTTTATTAAATTTACTTTTTGAGTATGATAATGGTAAAGATGGCTATTTTTAAGTCCTTATTCTTTTTTTTTTTTAATTTTTTGACATTTATTTATTTTTGAGAGACAGAGAGAGACAGATCATGAGCAGGGGAGGGGCAGAGAGAGAGGGAGACACAGAATCTGAAGCAGGCTCCAGGCTTTGAGCTGCCAGCACAGAGCCCGACGACGCGGGGCTGGAACCCACAAACTGTGAGATCATGACCTGAGCCAAAGTCGGAAGCTCAACCGACTGAGCCACCCAGGCGCCCCAGTCCTTATTCTTAA
>CM053578.1:47340963-47475785 GCA_028646485.1 Cryptoprocta ferox
CCTTCTCTGCCTGACTTATTTCGCTTAGCATGACACCCTCGAGGTCCATCCACGTTGCTACGAATGGCCAGATTTCATTCTTTCTCATTGCCATGTAGTATTCCATTGTATAGATGAACCACATCTTCCTAATCCATTCATCATTTGATGGACATTTAGGCTCTTTCCATGATTTGGCTATTATGGAAAGTGCCGCTATGAACATTGGGGTACATGTGCCCCTATGCATCAGCACTTCTGTATCCCTTGGGTAAATCCCCAGCAGTGTAGCTTTTATTTCTGATTGGCCATGCACTTGGTTAAAAATCAGGGGTGATTTTACTTTTATAGAGGAAAAGGAGCTCCAATATTGGGGGATAAGTAATAGTTTCTGCCATAATGATAAAAGTGGTTAGGATGCAGCCCTACTCAGCAGAATTTACTCAGTTAATTGCTTGTTCCTTGAAACATTCTCCCCTTTTAGCTTCCATGGCACCATATTTTTCTAGCACCTCTCAGGCTGTGCTTATTCTAGCTCCTATACAGGCTTCTCTTCATTTACCTAATATCCAAAAAATTGAATTGCTAGAATTTCAGTCCTGGGCCTTCTCATCTTCAGTGTCTACACTCTTTCTGGGAGAGTTCATCTAATGCTGTGACTTTAAATGTCTTCTATATGCTAATAACTCCAAAATTTGTATCTCCAACCCTGACTTTCCCCCTAACTTCCAAACACATTTACCGTTTACCGGCTGTCTACGTGACTTATCTACCTGGATGTCTAATAATTCCAAATAGAGTAAGTCTAAATGTTCAAAATGGAATAATACCATTATACTACTTTAATTGTTTTCAAAATGGGGAGAGGGACACGGGAGAAACCATAACCACCTCTTAGTGTTTACAAACATGGGTGGGATTGTCCATTGCCACAGTGGCTGGCGATGCTACTTTTATTTCTTCTAAAAGTTTTTTTTCTTTTTTTTTAAAAATTTTTAACATTTATTTATTTTTGAGAGACAGAGAGAGAGAGAGACACGGATCATGAGCAGAGGAGGGGCAGAGAGAGGGACACACAGAATCGGAAGCAGGCTCCACGCTCTGAGCTGCCAGCACAGAGCCCGATGCGGGGCTTGAACCCACGAACTGTGAGATCATGACCTGAGCCGAAGTTGGACACTCAATCGACTGAGCCACCCAGGCGCCTCAAGTTTTTTTTTCTTTAACTCAGCATTATGTTTATGAATTCCATCAATGTCAATGTAGGTAGATCTGGTTTATTTGTTTTTATCACTCTATAGTTTATTTTTCTTTGTTTAATTACATCACAATTTAGTTACCCTTTCTATTTTAGTAGAGATTCAATTAATTTTCAGTTCTTTGCATTTATATACCATGCAGCTATGAATATTCTTGAACATGTTTTATTGTGCACAGATATGAAAATTTCCCTGGAACATGTTTTTAGGAGTGGACTTTGGGCCATCCGTTATGCACATCACACACTTGAGCGGATATTACCAACTTGCCCTCCAAAGTGATTGTACTCAATTTACACCCAGATTGATGGTCTTTTAGTATATTATCTTATAAAGTTAAGCTATGAAAGAGATGGATATCAGCAAGAGGGAAAGTCTCCCTGGTGCTTTATCTGAAAAAAATGAAACTTCCAGGTATGTAGCCAGGAATCCATTTTCCCCAAAGGAGGTGGCTGCCTGGGGCTTGGCCTCTGGAAGGGAGAGGGAAGGGGAAGAAGGGGGGAGGGGGAGAGAAGGGAAGGAGAGAGAAGGAAGCCGGAGGGGAGGGGAGACAGAGACTAAAGGACTAGGGACCCAATAGGAACACTAAATAAATGTTCTGCAGTAAGTGTGGTTTCTCATAGTAGACTGTATCTGCAGTTCTACCCAGACACTGTAGGGCATAAAGGAGCAGTTACATTTGTTTAGGTGCCTCTGTTTCTAGGCAGTGTCTGGATCTTCTTTTTATTCCCAGTGCTAAGCTCCATACCAGGACATTTTTTAGTAGGTATGTAATAAACAGTTTGCTGAATGGATGAGTGAGAGTACCTTGACACATATTTGATGTGTTTTGTTAAATACCTAAATTCTCACTGACTTGATCAAAAAAGAAAATTAACTTTTTAATTAAGTCTGGCAGAAAGTAGAGACTAGATAAGTACTGTACTTGATGAGTGAATAAAAGAGAACCTGATTAATGTGAATTAAAACTACCTGAGTATATCTATTAATTTCTTTCCTCATTGTCTTGATGCAATGTCTGGATTGAATCTGTAACTGCATTTTTCACCCAAATAAATGTATTTGATCTATTTTGGGACTGCCAAAAAGCCCTGAGATCACTTAACAGGCTATTTCACCAATATCACATCAAATTTTCAGGAAAACTAAGGGGAAAATAAAGGTTACCTCACCACGAGAAAAAAAAAAAAACTCCTTAAGTGGCTAAATTATCGTGCAAAAAGTATACTAATAGAAAAGGGTTCTAGCAAAGGCAATAGATTTTTGCACTAGATAGTATTTTGGTCTTCTAAAATTACGTTTTTTTGTTTGTTTTAAATTAACATCATCTGCTCCTCCTACTATACGCCAGGCAGTTCCCAGCAAGGGAACTGTACATGTTGTATCACGTTTAATGCCCACAACTGTATGAAGTAGGTAATATTTATCATTGGCCCCACTTGACACATGAGGGACAGAGAAGTTGAGTAACTTGCCCAACGAAAAACAGTCTGTAAACAGGAGAGCCGTTACTTGAGCGCAGGCAATCAGATTCCAGATTCCCAGCTTTACCTAAACGCTCTACTCTGTTGTTTTCTCAACTCTAAGTTTCCTGAATCCCTGATTTTTAAAAAATTTCACTAGCCATTTTTTTGAGAACGATCACACTATATAGTTTAGATACACATACGGATCAAGTAAAACACTGTTTTTGAAAAGTATAATCTGAAAAAAAGCCAAAACTTCATACGCATGAAGAGCCGAAGTAAGTACTGGAAATACAAACGCGGTCCAGAAATACTTAACGACATATATTTAATTTACCCTAACACCCTCCAACACCCTGCAGAACTCTTCAACCCAATCTCCTCGGCGAGGGGGCGGGACTTCGCGGCCGGTGCGCATACTCCTAGCGCTGTGCTCGCTCCAGCCGGCCCGAAGCTCCGCCCACTCGAGCCGCGAGGGCTGCCGGGACGGCCCCCATCTTCCTTACGCGCGGTAGGCCAGCCGGCGGCGCTGGAAGTGGAGACGTTGTTGTCGCTGTTAGTGTTTTTGTGGCGTGGCTCTGTGGGACCGGGACCTTAAAGGTGAGCAACTCTAGGTGGCAAAAGAGAAGAAATACAAAAGGATCTGCTTTGTGTGGCTACGGCGTATTCCCTTTCCTTACTGCCTCAAGCCGGGCGCGTCCACTCCCTCGGTCCGCATGTTCCGGGCGAGCGCCGCGTGGGCCGCAGCCCGAGGCGGCGGCGGGGCGCGGGCCGCGGTAGGGTGCAGAGCTGGCCCGCGAGGAATGCAGGAGCCGGGGTTCCCCCGCACGTGCTGGGGCCGGAGCGAGCCAGTGGTTGCTTCGGGACTGGGCTCCGGCGGGTTCTTTGGACGGAGGCTGTCGGCATTCCCACTGCGTCTTTGACTTCCTACCTCCTCCGTGTTTCGGTGTCGCCGAAGGCAGACGTTTCGGGCCAGTGTTTCCGTTTCTGAGGTGGTTGGCTGTGGTTAATCGCCGGAGGCGCCCTTCTATCCCGTGGGACAGACTGGAGGTCGGGGAATGGGGGCCGCAGGTGTTCCTCTAGCGTCACCTCTCTTGGGTTATTAGTGCCCCTCGTTCACTCACGTCAAGCATTCTGTGCGAAGTGAGAACGTGTAGGTAATATTTCACTTCTAGTTATACATTCTGGAAAAGTATCTTCTGAAACGCAGTTGCAAAATTGGGTAGGCCAGAGAAGTCTTGTAAGGACTGAACAGTTCTTTTCTCTCTCATCCTTTGCCTTGTAAGGGGCCCTAGATGATGGTTATAATTTCGGAATGTAGGTTGTGGTCGGCAAACAATGCATAAGATTGAGTAAATTTTGGGGTGGGATGGCACCATACACATACCTATTACAAGAGTTTCCATTGTGCATCCAAGTTATTGCATAGCAATTACAGTATAAAAAGCGATACTTCTCAGTGTACAGAAGATAGTTCACTAGAGTCAACTAATGGAATCTATCTTGCTGAGTTCTTATAAATGTATTTTTGTAAATGTGGATGACTGGGTGGTTCAATAGAACACTGGAAGCAAGTCATTTGAAGTCAGAAAACTTGGCTTGTGCTCCCTAGCAGCCTCACAATCTCACTTTTTCTTTCAGTGCCAGTGTCAGAGATGTGAAGCAGGAAACTGGCCGTAAGGCTAACCAATATATTGGTGAATTAGGAGGCATACCTTCAGCTTACCATTATTTTAGTGTCCCCAGATTCTTAAATTATTACCATGTGTTCCTTAACATACAGATTTTAATCTAACCCTGATGGTAATATTTGATTTTTTTTCAAGTAGCATTATGATATGTAATCTTTGCTGATAACAAGTTTTTGGTAAGTCAGCTGTAATTTTAAAAGAAGTGCAACCCAAACCAAACAAATAGAACTGAGATGGATAGAAATAAATTAATAGATGGTGATCAGCTTAAAGCTGGACATGGTGGGTAAGTAGTTGAATGGAGTTTTTTGCCCAAAGCTTTCTTGATCAGCTAAGTGAAGATAACTGCTTGCTTTGTTACAGAGATGGAACCGCACTTTACTGAAAGGGTTGCAGATTATCTATAGCTTTGCAATGTTCCATCACTTATTCCAGCATTTTCTTTTGTTGAAATTTGAGAATTGAGTAGAGAAATTGACCTGTGAAATTAAAAATTCTTCATTTTTAAGAAAACAATGTGATATTGATCATTTTAAAACATTCTTCTAGTCTTGAGTGGTATGTAAAAAAATAATAATAACCTCTTTATGCCAATTTGGGGAAATTTACAGGTAGCCACAATGGCTGAAAATGGTGATAATGAAAAAATGGCTGCTCTCGAGGCCAAAATCTGTCATCAGATTGAGGTAGGATTCTTGTGATATTAAGCTGTAAAAATGTGCTCTTTGAAAGGAAATGTAGAGCCTCAAAACAATACAGAAGGAACATTTAATTTCACTCTTCTGACCTATTAAACATGTGGTTTGTCTTTGATTCTTGGAATTAGGAGAATTTATAATAGTGTAGAGTTTTGTATTAGTGGAGTCAGTTTATGAAATGCAAGACCTGCAAACATTTCAAAAAGTAACATAGACTAGTGTTACTTTTTTGCTTTAGTTCCCTAGTATATAAAGTGAGGATAATAGTACCCTTCTCCTCCTAAGGTTGTTAAGATTACATTAATTAATGTAAAACAATCACAAGAGTTTCTGGCACATAATAAAGTAAAAATCCTTTGTAAAGTACCTTCCCTGTTTGAAAATCCTAGTAGATTTTTCTGCCCAATTAAGCTGGAAGCTATTACAACTTTTAACCGAGTGTCTGTTTTCTTTAATGCTTATTTTTGAGAGGGAGAGAGCGCAGGAGAGGGACAGAAAGGGGGAAAGTGTCTGTTTTCAGTCTTAGCATTTTTTTGAAGTTAGGTATTGTATTTAAATTGAAGCTTTTCAGTATCAATAATGGCTGTGTGGGAGATTCAGTGTTTCCCATTCTTACTGAGGAACTTCAGATCATATTATTTGGTGGTTTTTGCAATTCTCAGGACTTTTTAAGTTGAACTTCCCTGCCATTTAAAATGTTATGTGCTACATCTTGTACTAATTTCATTATAATTTTGGGGAAGAAAAATTACAAACTTCAGTTTAGCATTTAGAAAGTATAAAGATGTGTATAGACAGAGTTAATAATGTCCCTTCCACAATCTGCCACCTCTCAAATTCTGTTCTGTTGCAGTAATTGAAGTTAAAAGCCTAATGAATACCCTTTCACACTTTTGGTCAGTGCTCACACTAACGTAATTTTTTATTTCTTTCCCTTTCCCCCATCAAACATGGGATGCATTTGGGGGGAGTAACGTTTTGTGTCCTCAATAATTTACCCAGTCCCCTATTTGATGTAGGGTATTTCTAATTTTTTAGCTGTAACAGTTCCATGATAAATATCTTTATATATAAATCTTGGTAAATATGTTTACTGATAAGAAGGAGATGTACCAGCTCAAGGGTTATACACATTTTTTAAAACCTTTGACGCTTATTGCCAGTTTACATTTCTACTCGCATGACCATTTTTCTCTGTGTTCAGGCCGGTACTAGATATTCCTGTTTTTAGAATTTTGGCCAGTTTGTTAGGTGAAAAATGCTATTTAATTGCTTTAAATTCCACTTCCTTGATTAATAATGAGGTTGAACTTTTTTATATGTTTATGTTACAATCTTAGTCATTTTTAATGTCCTTTACCCATGTTTCTATTAGGATTTTCAGAGTTTTTTCTTCTCCCTTGATTTATAAGAATAATTAACAAACTTTTGTCTTTTCCTCTTTATGTTACGTTTGGCATTCCAAGTAGTCACACCTGAGGTCTTTTCATGTATAGTGTTTTTTGTCTTTTTTGCTTTTATGCTGAGAAAGTGCCTTTATGCTTAAACGCTTGCCTATACTTTTAACTTTTAAAAATTAGAGTGATTAATCAGTTTATTTCAGTTCTTTTTATTTAACAGTCTGTTCTTCACACACTGATTTGAAATGAGGTTCTCATATACTAAATCCTTAACTATGTTTTTAAAGACTTGATAGTCTATTGACAATCAATAGATTGTTTCAGTAATCAATTTTTAGTTTTATCTTTTTAATTTGTATTGTAAATGTTTCATTATAGTATATTTAGGAGAAAATATTTATTGCTTTTAAAAGAATAGAACATGTTTATGTAATGGTAATAAAAAAAAAAAAACCTCCAGAATTGGAGTCAGTATTAACAGTGCTCTGAAATATAATGTAATTATCTTGCAGTATTATTTTGGTGACTTCAATTTGCCACGGGACAAATTTTTGAAGGAACAGATTAAACTGGATGAAGGCTGGGTACCTTTGGAGATAATGATAAAATTCAATAGGTAAAAAACTTTTTAAAATCATCTTTAGATTTTTCTGTTAACAAGTGCTACTACAAAGTTATAATCCTTTCATATATATTCTTCAGGTTAAACCGTCTAACAACAGACTTTAATGTGATAGTAGAAGCACTGAGCAAATCAAAGGCTGAACTCATGGAAATAAGTGAAGATAAAACTAAAATCAGAAGATCTCCAAGCAAACCCCTCCCTGAAGTGACTGATGAATATAAGAATGATGTAAAAAACAGATCTGTTTATATTGTAAGTGAGCCTTTAATGCATTTAATTATATCTTTAATATATTTATTTAGAAAAACCATTTGGTAGAGTGGATAAGAACAAGGACTCAGGAATCCTAGCTTTACCATTTACTGTGTGTTCTTGAGCAATGTTTTTAACCTGTCTGAGCCTATCTTCATAAACGAGGATGATGTTTTTTACTTTATAGAACTATTATGAGAATTAATGAAAAACCCATATTTACCATTATACAAAATCTTGAGCATATTGTAAACACAGTGCCTATCAACATCTTATTTGATAATAACTTGATAGTAATTTTATTTAGCATATTAATTTTTTAAGTAGATTTATTTTTCTGGAAAATTTTAGACCTACAAAGGTAGATTGACTGTATAATATAATGTACCATTATCCAACTTCAGTTATTAACATATGATTAATCTTGTTTTATCTGTGTCCCAAGTGGATTATTTTGAAGCAAATTCCTAATAAATTAGTCACTTTTATTACACTAGAGAACAGTGGGTCTTAACTAGAGCTGTTGTTAAACGTTTAAGAGACAGAGAGAGAGATAGATATGTATGTCCTTGGCTTGGTTTCAAGACAAAATAAATTTCTCATAAATTGTTTACCTGAGAAGTCATTTGTACATTTCTTTCTACTCTTCACAGAAAGGCTTCCCAACTGATGCAACCCTTGATGATATAAAAGAATGGTTAGAAGATAAAGGTCAAGTACTGAATATTCAGATGAGAAGAACATTGCACAAAGCATTTAAGGTATGGTTGTATGATGTTACAGACTTTTTCTAGTTGAAAACTATATGGGACATAACTTTTTAAAAAGAGCTTTCTTCCCCTTTTAATAGGGATCAATATTTGTTGTGTTTGAGAGTATTGAATCTGCTAAGAAGTTTGTTGACACTCCTGGCCAGAAGTATAAAGACACAGACCTGCTAATACTTTTCAAGTAAGTCTTTATGCTGATTTTTCTTGTGGCCCCTTAGTTATATGGAGTTGACACATTGGGATATAGAATTTGGAATAGCATCTCCTGTAAGGACAATATTTTTACTATCTTTGGGCATTCCTTGATAAACACTTGAAATTTGCTCAGTGGAAACTACTAGTCCTTTAAGACCTCAAGTGTTTTTTAGTACCTTTTCACTGTTAGCAGTTAATAAAGATTAAGTTTTAGTACTTATTTTGCATCTAAAATATATAATCAAGCTAGATAGTAAAATTTGGGCTTTTGGTGTGGTTAAAGAATCAATCCCTATACAATTTCCAGTCTGTTCTTATTTCTCAAAGTCTATACATCCGTATGTTTGTTAGTACAAAGGATTATTTAATATGGATTTGGGTCACGTTTTTGTTTTTGAGAAAGAGTGCACATGCAAGGGAGGGGCAGTCGGAGGGAGAGAATCTGAAGCAGGCTCCATGCCCAGAAGGAGCCCAGTATGGGGGCTCAGTCTCAGGACCATGAGATCATGATCTGAGCTGAAATCGAGTGAGGTTTAACCTACTAAGCCACCCAGGTGTCCTAGACCACATTCTTTAGTTTGTGTGTGTCTGTCAAAAATTAGGACAAACCAGAGCGTTTTAAAGTCAGGCCATTGTCCCCTACTTTGTTATTACGCAGTCTTCTAAATGCCATGTACTAAATCTGATGGTTGTAGAGGTGCACTGTGATGAATCATGCAATCGGTGTTAATCCTCAAAAATATTTTTTAATGTGATTTTCATAATTGGTCTTATTCTTGGGTTTCAGAGATTGTAGAATTTTCTCCTTTTGTGAAAGTAACAGTGTAGAAAATTCTATGAAACATTATTTACATAACTTGTTTACTTTTTTTTCTATACATGAATGATAAAACCAGTATGAGATTGTTACGGATGTTGGGTTTCTTTTCGTTCTAAGATTAGATGATAGTGATCGTTGTACAATTTTGAATATACAATAAAAACAGCATTGAGTTGTAGACTTTTGAAAGGTGTACATTTTATGGAATGTGAATTGGTTTTTAGTAAAACTGTTATTAAAATAAGTAACTTCCTTGACATCTTTTGAATTTTTAGGTAATTATGTTGATAGAAAATGTAACATCCCTTCCTGTGCTTAAATCACTGAAAATAATTTATAGTCTTATCTTTGTTCTCATGAACTCAACCCCTATATTTTGTGTTCTTTAGAGAAGATTACTTTGCAAAAAAAAATGAAGAAAGAAAACAAAATAAAGTGGAAGCTAAATTACGAGCTAAACAGTAAGTACGTTGAGCCAGTCATTTTAATTCTTCAACGCTTTAACAGGGATAGAGTTAGTGGTTCTGGGAAGTGGCGCTTGATGATGAGTTCTGAAATGAGTAGCAATAGGCTTTTCTTTTGCTAGTGAAACATTGAGATCTTAAGCTGCCTTGATAATCTGGGGGCCACATTGTACTGCATTCCAGCCTTAAACAATCAGAAAATTTGATTGTTTTAAGCAGTGTGTGATCCTGCTTGAGGTTTACTTTATCAGGATTTAATTTTCTCACACAGTAAAAGGAAACTTTCTAACTAACATTTCTTTTGTAGAGAGCAAGAAGAAAAACAAAAGTTAGCAGAACATGCCGAAATGGTAAGTATGTATGTATTATTGATATCCAAAGAAATCATTAATTCAAATTTATGAAAATAAAAAGTGAAGACTTTTTGAAGCAGGTCTATAGTTGTCATTGTATGAAAGTCAAAGCCCAATAATATTGCCTAAAATCATGACCTATCCAGAGAAGTAACTTAATAACTAGATTTATATAATAATATATAGGTAAGTAAATATTACTTGTTGAAGAAATTAAGTTAAAATCAAGCCGTTTTAGAACAAGGGATGACACAAGAAAATGCATTGTTAAACTACTTTAAAATAGCATTTTAATTTCTAGTTTTTTCCATGTATTAGGTATAGAGTGGTTTAAGGTGTTTGTGGTTGCTTTTAAGAAATTGCTGTGTTGCTTTGTATGTTTTTATAGAAATCCCTAGAAGAAAAGATTGGTTGTTTGCTGAAGTTTTCGGGGGACTTAGATGATCAGACGTGCAGAGAAGATTTGCACATCCTTTTCTCAAGTCATGGTGAAATAAAATGGATAGACTTTGTCAGAGGAGCAAAAGAGGTTCGGAAACATTCATATGCTTCTTAGCAATCAGTTAAAAAAATCCATAGAAACTTAACTTTTATTTATTTTATAATGTTTTTAAATGTTTGTTTATTCTTGAGCAAGAGGAAGACAGAGCACAAGTGGGGGAGGGTCAAACAGAGGGAGACACAGAATCTGAAGCAGGCTCCAGGCTCTGAGCTGTCAGCACAAAGCCCGACGCAGGGCTTGAACCCACGAACTGTGAGATCATGACCTGGGCTGAAGTCAGATGCTTAACCGACTGAGCCACCTAGGCTCCCTGAAACTTAACTTTTAGAAGACAATATTAGTAAAAACAAAACAATTTTCTAATTAATGTATTTATGAAATAGTTTTTACTTATTTACTTTCCATTTTGTTATTGCCATCATTGGATGTGATGTCTGATATTTTTTGAATTATGCTATGAATAACTGTTGGTATTAGTGACTGTAAGTTTTATGGTAACTTCCTTCCTGAAGTTTAGTAAAATTCACTGAAACTGGTAATGGCATAGAAGATTTGCAGAGTAGGAAAAATTACTTAAGCAAAGGAATTAACTGGATCTAAAAAAAAAAAAAAAACCTTGTCTGTCTTTGGTATAGGGGATAATTCTTTTTAAAGAAAAAGCTAAGGAAGCACTGGATAAAGCCAAAGATGCAAATAATGGTAACCTACAGTTAAGGAACAAAGAAGTGACGTGGGAAGTACTAGAAGGAGATGTGGAAAAAGAAGCATTGAAAAAAATCATTGAGGATCAACAAGAATCTCTAAACAAATGGAAGTCAAAAGGTCATTAGTTCTGGTTTGTTTTTGACTATTGGTTATTTTAACTCATTTGCTTGTTCAGAGACTTTCACAAGAGATTTAAGAAATTTCTTAATGGACTCATTATGTTTCTACAGGTCGCAGATTTAAAGGAAAAGGAAAGGGAAATAAAGCTGCCCAGACTGGATCTGCTAAAGGAAAAGTACAGTTTCAGGGCAAGAAAACGAAATTTGATAGTGATGATGAACATGATCAAAATGGTGCATCCGGTAAGTTTTTCTAAGCCCTTTGGTACTTTCATGAGAAATTATTTGTGGGAAAGGACAGGAGTGTGTGTTTTTCAACTTCTGTATAGTGATATTCTTGGATTGTGATTTACCCAAGTTATCCTGTTTTGCAAGTAGAAAACAAAGATGTTTGGAAGATAAGTTTAGAGAGCAGAAGATCTTAACTAAAGGAAAAGCCTTCTTGGTGTTGGGAAGTTGTTTTTAAACAGAACTATTTTTGTTAATGATGCTTAATATTAAGATAGAGAAATGCCTATATAGTGAACATAACAAAAATTCTGTTATTGTGTAGGACCAGCAAAAAGAGCAAGAGAAGAAACAGACAAAGAAGAACCTGCATTAAAACAACAGAAAACAGAAAATGGTGATGGAGACCAGTAGTTTAGTAAAAAAAAATTTTTATTCATCTTAATTAGGTTTTAAGCTGCTTTTGTCTTTAGAGGTTTTTAAAAAGAAAACCGAATTAGGTCCACTTCAATATCCACCTGTAAGAAAGGAAAATTTTTTGTTGTTTAACTTGTCTTTTGTTATCCAAATGAGGATTTTTTTTAATGTATAGTTCTGTTTGTGTTATTTCAAATGATTTAAGTATCAAAAGATTCTTCCACTAAATTGCCTTTGTAATATGAGAATGTATTAGTACAAACTAATAAAATATGTACTATATAAAAAAGAGCAAAAACCTAGTTTGTTTTTTATTTTTTGTCTAAAGCATAGGAGAAAGAATTTACTCAAACCAAAATATTGGCAGTTTTCCCATAGATAATTATTCTATTTCCTGCTGACTTTCTGTATGTACTCGGGCAACTTGATAACCCCGGAAACACTCATTGAAAGGTTCTTCAGTACTGAATTAGATAAGCCAGAATCAAGAGACTTACTGATTTCTTTTTATGAAATTTGTATGATGCTGGCAGGTCATATCGCAACTCTATAAAACAAAAGCCATCTGAGAATAAAAATTACATTTCCAAACATTCACCACCCCTGACATGCATGCATACATACATACACTTAAATTAACCCTGGTAAGGAGAACATTTGACTTGCTATATCCCCAAGATTAGCTGTGGCTAACTGAGGTTGGCATTTCTGCTATTTTGGTCATTTATATCATAATTTGATGTTATGGGGAAGAGTTTGAAAGGCTAACAGTTGGGATGCTTGAGTGACATAGTTGTTGAAGGGTCTGACTTTAGCTCAGGTCACGATCTCCTGGTTCGTGGATTTGAGCCCCATCTTGGGCTCTGCACTGACAACTCAGCCTGGAGCCTGCTTCATATTCTGTGTCTTCCTCTTTCTCTGCCCCTCCCCATCAGCACTCTTTTTCTCAAAAATGAATAAACGTTAAGTAAAAAGGATAACAATTGAACAAAAGAGACAGTACCTATTTTTAATTTCCTAATAATCTATAGCTAGCAATCATAATCATGCTTATTTTAAAAATTTCTTGTTTGGATTTTAGTATTGGTAGTAAGTAGCGAATTATTTTCCTACTAAGCTCTTAAATGAAAATCCATTTTTCATATTCTAAGAAATAATGTAGGTTCTCCAGACTTAAAACTTTTAGAGGGATGGCAATGAGATGGCCTATCCTTCATATTTTCCAACATAAATTCTAACTCTATAGGCTACAGCTCCGTAATTTTAATGTACAGTCAATCATCTTCAAATAAAATCTTTTTGAAATGCATATTTCAGTAAGTGTGGGTGGACCCTAGAATTATTCAAGACTCCTCTCCCAAACAATGTCAATAGTATGGTCCAAGGACAACATCTGGAGTAGCAAGGCCCTGGCTTGGTATACTTGGAATTGTTTTAATGTGCTCCAGGTTGCATATTATAACACCTTAAACTACGTATAGAATGACAATATTGGGTAAATAGGAAGACTTTTTACGTTACTAATTATTATGAATAACACTAGATCTAGTTATATGGTTAACACCACAGTGCTAATCTTGGTCAGTTTATTATCAAGAATATTTCCCTTTATTGTATTCTTCAGGCCTTCAGAATTATTTGGATTTATAGTTAGCTCCTAGTTCTAGGTTCTTCCATTTTGATGTTTGTGAATATTACCCAATTTACTAATAAAAATGTATCAAACATTTACCTACAGCATGGATAATTTATATCCTATCCCCTACTAAAAGAAAAAAGCTTCATGTTCTTTCACTCCAGGGACAATAGAAAATTGAAATAGAAAGGTAATTGGGGCACCTGGGTGGCTTTGGTTAAGCTTCGGCTCATTGTGATCTCACAGCAGGCCTGAGCCCTGCGTCAGGCTCTGTGGACAGCTCAGAGCCTGAAGCCTGATTTGGATTCTGTGTCTCCCTCTCCCTCTGCCCTTCCTCTGCTTATGTATGTGATGTGTTCTCTCTCTTTCAAAAATAAACAAAAAATATTTAATGAAAAAAAAAAGGTAATGAGGCATGATCTGGTGGTATTTTCCATGAATGGATTTCAAACACGTCTGACTCACTCCAAGCCCAAGCTCTTAAGTCACTAAGATGCTATATATTGTTCTGAGCCTATCATGACCAAATAGTTGGGTGCTATTACAAATTTTCAGTAAAATGCATAAAGTGGGACCGTTTTAGGCAAACATTTCTACCCTGTCTTTGCTTCATTTCTAACCTATTGCCTCATTTCCATTACCCATTACCTCATATTTTGCCAAAGTGAAAATACTATGATATCTTTTCTCAGCATCTGTATACAAATTCTTGTTGGGCTAATGTATATTGTCCTTAAATAATTAGGATTTAGATTTGTGAAGAACTTAAAAATTGTCTTACCTGCAATAATATCTATCTTGATTTTCCATTCTGCAGCTTTCTTTTGAATATGCTGAAGATAACATGTTAATGTGAGCTGATTTTTAAAATAAGTTTTTGAAAACTGCTTTATTACTAATACTTCATATTATGTTTTCAAGCTTTTAAAATTTCATTAGACCCTTAAAAAAATTTCAACTGGATGGGTAGTATTTTGAAAATAAGAAACCAAGCCATTTCAATACTATAAGAGTAGAGGTGAGTGCAGTAGTATAGGTGGTTAAAGCTGAATTCAAGTACTTTGACCAAGATAACAGGGAATCCATAGTGTGGATTTGAACCGAGGCAGTCTGGCTCTACAGTCTGTGTCCTTGATCACTATATATTGACAAAAATATACCCAGTGTTCTAGAATACATCTTATATACTCCCATGTGTTACATGCTGGCAAGAAAAAGAATGGAAGAGCTAGGTTCTGAATGCAAATCAGTTTGGCTCCAGGTGCAGTGTTCTTAAAAATGAGGTCTTACTGCCTCCCTCATGCACACAAAGGGACAATGGGACTACCAGGACTTAGCAGATTAGGACATATGATAACTGTAACTATACCACACTTCTCTACTGAATGATAGTTTCCTTCCTGTTAACAGTTCCTGCCTGAGCAAATCTTTGAGAAAAGGAGTTATTAAGTCTGGAAGAAAGCTAATCACAAATGCTAGCTAGTTAAAGGGAAAATTCAGTTTCTAAGTGCCACACGTTTAAAAAGGTCAAGAGAAATAGATACTTTTGTAATTAGTATTCAAAACAAATCCTTAAAAACACTGTCATGAATTTTAAATCAACAATATCATGATGATTTGAACTTACATCTCTAGTGGACGATTTGTGTAAAGAGTACACTGCTGTTCTTGCCATTTCCAAAGCAGTCTTCAGAAATGCCATATCTGTCCCTGTTAAGACAGAAAAAGCTCCTATTTACATTATATATCCATTATCAAAATAGAAGATTAAATGACTACCAGGTATTAAAAACTTTTTTCCAAATTCCAAAATAGACACTTCAAATTCGTCCTGCAAAAAGAGAGGATAAAGTAAGTAAAATATCTAAATATCTTTTAAGGTTGATAGAATAAAACCAGAATTCTACTATCTTGGTTAAATAAGGCTAAAGTAAACCTTTTAATATTCTAAATTAACAGCTCTCAAGGGAGAAGAGAACAGGTACAATAGTAATCAGAATCAGATGGGGGCTGGAGGGAGAACTATTCGTATCTTTTCTTTACCAACTTCCTACCCTCCTTGCCCATAGCATACACAAAATAAATAGCCACAGTCACTGTTACTAATGGACACATGTTGAAACCCTCATGTGTTAAGGAATTAAAAATTAAAATTAAAAATCATGTGTTATAGAAGTATAACAGCCTTGGGGCGCCTGGGTGGCTCAGTCGGGTAAGTGTCCAACTTTGGCTCAGGTCATGATCTCATGGTTCATGAGTTCAAGCCCCACATTGGGCTCTGTGCTGACAGCTCAGAGCCTGGAGCCTGCTTCAGATTCTGTGTCTCCCTCTCTCTGCCCCTCCCCCGCTCACACTCTGACTCTCTCTCTCTCTCTTAAAAATAAACATTAAAAAAAAAAGAATTAAAGAAGTGTTACAGCCTTTACAGGATTATAGTTACTCATGAGGGTTAGGTAAATCATTCTTGAAAGCACAGTATAAATAGTAAATGAATAAAAAGACTATTCACTTAATACAGATAGATGAAAACAAAAATTGAAAAACTCATTCCCTAGCCATGCATTAAAAAATTGAAATTTAAATTTGTACTAATTATACAGGTAAGAGATTGTTTATTCAATGAGTAGTGATAAAATCATTTAGTCTACACAATAAGAAAATGACTTATTTTATTTTTATTATTTGTTTTTAATGGTTATTTATTTTTGAGAGACACAGAGCACTAGTGGGGGAAGGGCAGAGAGAGGGAGACGCAGAATCTGAAGCAGGCTCCAGGCTCTGAGCTGTCAGCCCAGTGCCCGACACGGGGCTCAAACTCATGAATCGTGAGATCATGACCTGAGCCGAAGTCAGAGGCTTAACCAACTGAGCCACCCAGGCACCCCAATAAAATGACTTTTAAAACTTGCTTTTCTAGGGGCGCCTAGGTGGCTTAGTTGGCTAAGCCTCCAACTTCGGCTCAGGTCATGATCTCACGTTCGTGGGTTCAAGCCCCGCGTCGGGCTCTGTGCTGATAAGCTCAGAGCCTGGAGCCTGCTTCTGATTCTGTGTCTCCCTCTCTCTCTGCCCCTCCTCCTCTCATGCTCTGTCTCTCTCTGTATCAAAAATAAAACATTAAAAAAGAATAAAACTTGCTTTTCTACAAATACATTAGTACACCTGGTTCTTGTTACTAACCTTTATTGTTTTTGGTCCCAAAAGGAGGATTCATAATTACTGTATCAAATGACTTGGACATTCTTTTAGATAATGAGCACACATCACATTGAACCATGTCAACATTTGTTAACTCAAACTCCTCCACATTCCTATTAAATATTTCCAGTGCATCTTCATCTATGTCAAATCCAACACACAACCTATAATACAAAACACAAAGAGTGACTACTTACAGCTCCCAAGTCAAAACAATGACAAAATCAACCATATACCGATTATTGCCTTTCAACAGCATGATTTCCCAACCGGGCAGGGGTTGGAAACTCAGGTGTGTATAAAAGGGAGGCATCTGATAGCTACCGTTACCATTCTGTTTTAATTTTTTTGTTGTTCTCATTCAAAATTTAGTCAGTATCAGATTCTTGCTCCACTCATCCCATATTGTAGAGTCTCATAAATATAATTCAGTTAATTCTACTTAACGCTTCTTATTGAGGCTATCCTATACCCAAACGTTATATACAGGATCACCTACCCGGCTCCTAACATTGCCGTTCCAATGCTAAGAACTCCACAACCACATCCTAGATCTGCAACCACTTTATTTTCAATGTCATCATATGTATTATGGATTGTATACAGCATGCATGCTAAAAGATAAAAACAAAACATGTTAGGAAACAAGAGCAAGTTGATGACCAAAATCCAATTCATGTAAATGACTAACATAATTTCTTGTTTTGCATTATTCCTCCCCCAAATGGTGTTCCAGATTATTTGAAAAAACATACAATATAACACCTTGGTATGTATTTATGTATACATAATGTATGTATGTATAGTAAAAGGCCCCACAAAGAATAATAATGCACACCACTGGCTCCCCAAAACTACTCTGCTGACAATGCCCAGAATGAGAAAACTCCAAAATAGAAAAATAAGGTTAAAATATTTTTTCCTCAGCCTGTTCAAAACATTGCCATGTACACATATACATCAGTTCTTTCTTTGATGTGGAAATATTTCTGCAAGGATGGTAAGAGTAAATAGGTTTTTTTTATGTTTGTTTATTATTCAGACTGAAACAGAGCAGGAATGGGGGAGGGGCAGAGAGCGAGGGAGACACAGAATCCGAAGCAGGCTCCAGGCTCTGAGCTGTCAGCACAGAGCCCGACGCGGGGCTCGAACCCACAAACATGAGATCATGACTGAGCTGAAGTCAGCCGCTTAACCGACTGAGCCACCCAGGTGCCCCAAGAGTAAACAGGTTTTAAAAATATCTTTCTTTGTCAAAATATCAACTTGGCAACCCTGTATCAGTCAGTCTCCAAAACTGTTTTGAAATTTTACTGATCTGTGAAATCTGTAAGTTTGGGAACCACTAATATTGAACAAGCATTAACATAAAATGGCACAGAACTTTTTGGCAACAAGTTTGTCCTAGAACACAGGTACCCTAAGTTCAAGCTAGAATGGGAAAGAAGTCCTATATCCACAATATAGCTTTTAGACCTATATAGTCATGATCTATATCTATCTATCTATGCATAATCTACTAATGAGAACTGATAAGAGAACGGAGGAGCACAGCGAAAGCTGTTGAGATCAGAAAGCGATCTTTCAAATACACAAAGATGTGGGATGTATACTAAAAATTAAGCATGAGTAACACCACTGATCTCTCCCTGTGGATATATGAACCCAGCAAGAATACTGGCCATCACTGACATCCTAGGATCCAGAGGTTTTATCAAAAACAGTTAGAGGGATGTATCAGTCTGACTGCTCTCCCAATTACTGCCGTAGGTGTTAGTGACTCTGAAGCTGGTATCTCAAAGAATTAGTACATCCATGGATATGAAACATGTTAAAAAAAATTAGACTTCACTAAGAAACCCTACAGCCAGAATACATTAAAGAAGTCATCTAGGGGCACCTGGGTGGCTCAGTCAGTTAAGTGTCTGACTTCGGCTCAGGTCATGATCTCACAGTTCGTGAGTTTGAGCCCCATGTCAGGCTCTGTTCTGACAGCTCAGAGCCTGGAGCCTGCTTGAGATTCTGTGTCTCCCTCTCTTTCTGCTCCTCCCCTGCTCATGCTCTCTTTCTCTTAAAAAAAAAAAAAAAAAAAAAAAGTCACCTAAATTGAGAAAACAAGCCTTAACGCAGACGTAGTTTTGTGCCAGTTTGGTTGGAATTATGACAATGCATTGGACTTAAGTGCAGGTATGTATGTATTTTCCTTGATTTTCATTGGCTGCTTAGAAACAGAACTATGTTAGAGCTGGCAGGAATTCCCAAATTAATTTTCCTAAGACTCCTCAGTGACTCTGGGAATAGGTTTACTAAATATGAATGGTTTTTCCTGTTCTCTCCTGTACTCCCAGTATCAATCTCTTACATCAACACTAATGATGCCAGGTCATTAAAAATTGAAACGGATCCTCATCTTTATAATAAGCACCTATTCTGGATTTGTTAAACTCAGTCCTTTGTCTACCAACCCTAGTATTCATTCTAGGGCGGAGTATAGCATAGGAATCCTTGCACTGGCAATTTGTTGCAATAGAAAATTGATTCTTCTTTAGCAAATGTTTACTGAGCTCCGTAACTAGTTAACAGAAACTCTTCTAAGCACTGGGAATTGTGTGAACACGATCGACAAATTCTTTGCCCTCAGGGAGTTTATGGTGTAATGAGAGAAACATTAAAATGATGTTTGACAGTGTTATGAGGTGTGCAGAAAACCAAACAGTAAAACAATAAGGGGGGGGGCTGTCTTTAGCTGTGGTGTCAAAATAGTCCTCGCTAACGTGATCTCAGAGTAGAATTCCTCTAGACGCTCTTTGTAGTCAGATAACTTCTATTTTCATTATGGAGTAAGTAGACAGGACTAACCCGGGGAAACAAAGACCTGGTCACCAGCGGCCCTACCTGCAATGTGCGGCCTGGTCGGGTACTGTTCTAGAAGTAGCTTGGGCTTTTCGAATCCATCCACTTGTTGCAGGCGACTTTCTAGTTCCTTAAGCCTTAATTTCTTCATTTGTTGTTGTTATTGTTTTTTAAAGTATGGGCTCGCAGGATTTACCGGCACTGGATCTGCAGAGAAACCCATTTAACCTGCATTTCCCCCCCATCTCCCTCCGGCCCCACCCCCACCCCTACCCCTTTTTCAGTGCCGCTGGCCGGGCGGGGACGCAGGGAGCGTATCGCACACCCAGGCCAGGATGTTCAAGCTTTCCTTCCAGCGCCAGCAGTAGGCGGAATCTGGGACCAGTTTACGATCCGCCCCCTGGGCCTACCGAGGCGACCTCGGGCCCCTCGGAGACCCGCGGCGGCTCCAGCCTGAAGTCTACGCAAGGCTCGTCGCGCCGCGTCCAGGTTCCTCGGGAGACTGCCTTCGCCTGGAACGGGGCCGGAAGCGCTGCCACGCACGCGCGCCCGGGTCCGCTGCCCAGCGGCCCCGCGCAGAGCTGCAACGGCTGCCCCGCGCACGGGTTCCGCTGGCCACCCGGGAGCGTCACCCCGCCCTATCGCGGCCCGGTCTGCACACCGGGTAGCGCTGTCCCTTCTCGAAGCTACGGAACCGGACCCCGCCGCCTGTCACGGGGTCAAAACCCTTTCCTTGAGTACCTGCAGGGCCTCAAAGGATGGGGAAAGAAAGAAGGTGAAAGCGAGGGTGAAAGTCACGGTCGCTTTGTGTTAACACCCGTCTCAAAAAGTAACAATCTCCACTCACCTTTGCCTCCTTGGCCAGTCACATGTCCTACTTTATTTTACATTTGTTTCCCCCTTTTTAGGTCACCTGTGTCACTCACTTAACCTCAACACTCACGGGGTGGTGATGTTAGAGAAACCTGAGGAAGAATGTTTAAATGAAGGAACGGATTAGTGTGTCAGATGCTGGGGAAGGGTCAGCTTTCCTAGAATAGAAGCAGAAACCAAGTTGTGGTGGATTGTGAAATGAATGGAAATTTAGGAATTAGAGCAAATGTGAACAATTCTTAAGAAACGTCGCTATGAAAAGTGAGAATGGTTGGTGCTAAGTAAGGTTGGGGGAAGGTTTTTCTGTTTTGTTTTTTTAATGGTAGCAGGAAACATGAGCACACCTAAATTCAGACAGGATAGCGCTTATAGAAAGACAGACATTTAAAATACAAGAAGGAAGGACGCCTGGGTGGCGCAGTGAGTTGAGCATGGAACTTCACTCGGGTCTTGATCCTCCGGTTTGTGAGCTGAAGCCCCAAATCGGGCTGTCAGTTTAGAGCCCGCTTCTGTACCCTCCTGCCTCAGTCCTTCCCCTCCCCCCCCCCAAAAAATAAATAAACCATTAAAATCAAGAAGGCTATTGGAAGGAGTTAGGATCCTGAAAAGATAGGATCCTGTGCAGAAGTGAAACGATTGCCTTTAATCTGGAGAATGGACATTTTTCATTATTAAAGGAAGGGAAACAAAAGGAGTGGATGGATGAGGATGGATGAGGATAAACTACGTACGTGTCTGAAGCAGCTATTTTGTACGAACAGTAAAATTCAAAGTTACCTGTTATGAAGATTAGAGTTAATATATATAAAGTTCTTACTGTATAAAGTTACCACATAAAGTTGTCACATAACAAATGCCCAATAAATGTAGTAGTTGTTGTTGTTGGTGGTGGTGGTGGTATCTGTTGAGGAGAAGGTGGCTAGATTAAGGAGGTGGAGCCAAATGAATGATTGAAACTAGCCAGGTATATGGAAGTACAATTAATTCGTCTGAAGTTGAAGGCATTTTTTTTAAAGATAAAGTAAAGGTTTTATTTTCAGATAATTGTAGATTTATATGTAACCATAAAAAATAGTACTTAGGGACTCCTGGGTGGCTCAGTTGGTTAAGCATCAGACTTCAGCTCAGGTCATGATCTCATGGTTTGTTCATTGAGCTCTGTGCTGTCAGTGCAGAGCCCACTGCATATCCTCTGTCCCCCACCTCTCTCTCTCTGCCCTTCCCCTGCTCATTATCTCTCTCTCTCTCAAAAATAAATAAACATTAAAAAATAATACTTAGAGATCCTGTGTATCTTTTCCCCCATTTTCTCCCAATAATTATATTTCAAAAAATTATAGTATAGTATTACAAATAGGATATGGACAGTGATACAGTCAAGACAGCATTTCCTTTACCACAAAGATCCATGATGTTACACTTTTGCAGCCACACCTACTTCATTCCAGCCTTCCATAACGTTACCCTGACAACTACTAATCTGTTCTCCATTTCTAGAATTTTGTCACTTCAAGAACTTCATATAAATAGAGGTATACAATATGTAAACTTTGGGGAATTTTTTTCACTCACCATAATTTTCTGGGGAGCCTTCTAAAGTTATGTGTATCAACAATTTGTTTCCTTTTATTGCTGTGGTATGCATGTACCAGAATTTGTTTAAACATTCACCCACTGAAGAGTATCTGGGTTGCTTCAAGTTTTGTCTATTACAAATAAAGCTGCTATTAAAATTCATGTTACAGTATGTGTGTGAACATAAGTTTTAATTTCTCTGGGATAAATGCCCAGAAACACAATTACTGGGTCATATGGTAAATCCATGTTTAATTTTTAAAGAAACTCCAAACTTGTCCAGAGTGGCTATATCATTTAACATTCCTATCTGTCATATATGAGTGAACCAGTTTCTCTGCAGCTTAGCCAGCATTTAGAGTTGCCACAATTTTTCATTTTAGCTATTCAGTTGGTGCGTAGTGATATCTCACTGAGGTTTTGATTTGCACATCCTTAATGGCTAATGATGCTGTACACTTTTTCATGTGCTTATTTGCCAGCTGTATATCCTTTCTGGTGAAATGACTGTTCATTTCATTTGCCTATTTTCTTTCTTTTTTTTATTTTGAGAGAGAGAGAGAGAGAGAGCGAGAGACAGAGCACAAGTTGGGGAGAGGGCCAGGAGAGAAAGAGAATCTGAAGCAGGCTTTAAGTTCAAAGTGGAGCCTGATGCAGGGCTAAATCCCACAACCCTGGGATTGTGACCTGAGCTGAAATCAAGATTTGAAGGCTCAACTGACTGAGCCACTGAGGCGCCCCTCTTTTGCCTATTTTCTAATGGAATGTTTTTTCTTTACAGTTGAGTTTTGAGATTTCTTAATATATTATAGATTCTTGTCCTTTGTCAGATACGTGGTTTGCAAATATTTTCTCTCAGTTTGTAACTTTTTTTTCATTCTCTATTGCAGAATAAAAGTTTTCAATTTTAATAAAGTCCAGTGTATCAACTTTTCTTTTCATGGATCAGTCTTTTGATGTCAAGTCTAGGAACTCTTTGACCCTAAAACTCAAAAAGATTTGCTCTTAGGTTTTTTTGTAAAGGTATTATAGTTTTCCATTTAATATTTAAGTCTGTGAATTCATATCAAATTACTTGTTATGTAAAATTTGAGATTTCGGTGTTTCCGCCCCCCTATGAATGTCCAATTTACTCTAGCTCCATTTGTTGAAAAGGCTACACTCTCCATTATTGCTTTTGTACTTTGTCAAAAATCAGTTGAGTATATTTGTATGGGTCAATTTCTGGACTTTCTACTCTGTTCTATCAATCTGTGTGTCTATGCATCTTCTAATACCACACAGTTTTAAACTGAAGCTATATAATAAATCTTGAAATTAGGTAGTTTGAGTCCTTCCACTTTATTCTTCTTTTAAAAAAATTGTTTTGGGGCACCTGGCTGGCTCAGTCAGTAGAGCATGTGACTCTTGTTCTTGAGGTCTTGAGTTTGAGCCCCATGTTGGGTGTAGGGGAAAAAATCATTTTAACTATTCTAATTCCTTTACCTTTCCATATAGATTTTAGAGCAAACTAGCCAATATTACAGAAAATGTTGTTGGGATTTTTATAGGAATTGGGTGAAACCTATATATCAGTTTGTGAAGAATTGACATCTTTACTACATTGATTCTTCCAATCCATGAATACAGGGTCTTCCCATTTACTTAGATCTTCCTTGATTTCTTTCATCATCATTCTGTAGTTTTCTGCGTGTAACTCCTAAACATATTTTGTTAGACTTACACTGAAGCATTAAATTTTTTTAACGTTTATTTATTTTTAAGAGAGGAGGAAGGGCAGAAAGAGAGGGAGACAGAGGATCTGAAGTTGGCTCTGTGCAGACAGCAGAAAGCCTCATGCAGGGCTCAAACTCACCAACCATGAGATCATGACCTGAGCTGGAGTTGGATGCCTAAGCAACCTGAGCCATTTTGGTCCTCCTGTCAAGTATTTAATTTTTATTTTGAGCAAGTGTAAGTGGTATTACATTTTAAATTTCAACGTTCAAAGGTTAATTGATAATATATAGAAGTATAATATGTTTATGTTATATCCCATAACCTTACTAAACTCACTTATTAGTTAAGGAGGTTTTTTGTTTTGTTTTGGTAGATTCCTTAGAATTTTCTGTGTAGAAAATCATGTCATGTAAAGCTAAGGGGAAATTTATTCCTTTCTTATTTGCATGCATCTATTTCCTTCATTAGCCTACTGCATCGACTAGAACTTCCCATGCTACGTTGAATGAGAGTAGTAACAGTGGACGTTTTTGCCTTGTTTTCCATTTTAGGGAGAAAACTTTCACTCTCTCACCGTAAAGCATAGTGTTAGATATAGGTGTTTTGTGGATATACCTCATCAAGTTGAATAGATAGACCTCTATTCCTAGTTTGTTGAGAGTTTTGATCATGAATGGGTGTTGAATTGTGTCAGATGCTTTTTCTCTATTAATTGATATGACCATGTGATTTTTCTTCTTTAGCCTTTTACTTTGGTGGATAACACTGATTGATTTTCAAATATGGAAACAGCCTTGAATTCCTGGAGAAAATCCTACCTGGTCAGGATGTATAAATTCCTTTTATACAGTGTTGAATTCTATTTGCTAATATTTTATTAAAGGTATTTGCCTCTATATTTGTGAGGGTTATTTGTAAAATTTTTTTTGTACTGCCTATGTCTGATTTTGGTATCAGGGTAATACTAGCTTCATAAAATGAAGTGGAATATATTCCCTTCTCTTCCATTTTCTGGAAGAGATTATATACAGTTGGTGTTAATTCTTTAAATGTTTGGTAAAATTCTAAAGTGAAACCATCTGGACCTGGAAACTTTTGAGGAAGGGAATTTTTAAATTACAAATTTAATATTATTAGTTTTAGGGCTATTCAAATTAGCAATGTCACGTTGGGTGAGTTGCAGTACTTCGTGTGTTTGTTTTGTAAGAAATCGGTCCATTTCATCTAAATCGTTCAATTTATGTGCATAGAATTGCTCGTAGTATTTCCTTATTGTCCTTCGGGGTCTGCAGTGTATCTATCCTCTGTTGTAACCCTTGCCGGTGTCCGAAGGGGGTGAAGGTTGTAGGCTCACTATGTGGTCTCCGCTGACATCTGGTGGTTGGAGGAGGGGGAGAGCCTTAGTACAACCTGAGGAAGGTAGAAGTCTAGGCTTCCCCTTGGGCCTTTGCTAGTGTGGATATGGGTGGGACCAGGGTCTTTTGCGGTGTTTGGCTGGCGTAAAGTGGTTATTGTTGAAAAGTATACTGTCTTGCTAGGCTACCCTTTCTTGGTTCTTTGGCTAGAGAGAGAAGCTTTTGTTGCAGCTGCACCTCTTGGTGTTTACGAACTGCTGGCTTCTCTATGTCCAAGTCGAGAATATAATGAGACAAAAAGAATACACGGGAACTCACCCACTGTGTTCTTCCTTGGATCTCAGGGTCCTTCACTGGTCTGTCTTCTTCTCTTCCCTTTCAGCATCTTCCTTATGTTTGTTATGTATATAATGTACAGGGTTTTCATTTGTAGTAAGGGATGAATATATATATTCATATATATATATATATATAATTTGTCACTTTTAAGTACATTTACAGCACTGACCAGCAGCACTATCCAATTCTAGAACATTTCCATCACTGCACAAAGAAACCTCATACCTATGAGTAGGAATTTCTCATTCCTCCTCTTCCCCCAACACCTGACAACCACTAATCTGCTTTCTGTTTATATGGATTTGCCTATTCCAAACATTTCCTATAAATGAAATCATGTGTCCTTTTGTGTCTAGCTTCTTTTTTTAATTTTTTTTAACGCTTATTTATTTTTGAGACACACAGAGAGAGAGAGAGAGAGAGAGCAAGCAGGGGAAGACAGAGAGGGGGGAGACACAGAATCTGAAGTAGGCTCCAAGCTCTGAGTTGTCTGCACAGAGCCCAACGTGGGGCTCGAACTCACGAACCATGAGATCATGACGTGAGCTGAAGTTGGATGTTCAACTGACTGAGCCACCCAGGCGTCCCTGTGTCTGGCTTCTTCATGTAGCATAATGTCTTTAAGGCTCATCCACGTTGTAGCATATGTCAGAATTTGTTTCCTTTTCATGGTTCCATGTTATTTTATTCTATGATATACCACGCTTTGTGTAACCATTTATCAGTTAATGGACATTTAGGTTGTTTTGACTTGTGGCTATTATTATGAATAATGCTGCTATGAATATTTGTGCACAAGTTTTTGCATGAATATGTTTTCAATTATCTTGAGTATGTATCTAGGAGTGGACTTGCTGGGTCATGTGGTAATAGTGTTTAACTTTTTGAGGAAACAACAAAGTGTTTTCCATAGTGGCTGCAACATTTTATATTCCCACAGACAGTGTATGAGGGTTCCAATTTCTCATATTCTTATGAACACTTGTTATTTTCCTTTTATTTTTTATTTTTTTGTTACGGCCATCCTAGTGGGTGGGAAGTGGTAATTCAGTGCGAATCAAAATTTGCATTTCCCTGATGGCTGACGATGTTGAGCATCTTTTCCTGTGTTTATTGGCCATTTCTATGTTTTTGGATAAGTGGTAATCCACACCTGTGCCTACTTTTACATTGTTTTTGTTGTTGAGTTATAAGACTTCTTTGTATATTCTCAATAGTAGATTCTTACCAGATATATGGTTTGAAAATATTTTCTCTCATTCTGTGGTTGTCTTTTTACTTTCTTGATAGTGTCCCTTAGCAGGCAGAAGTTTTCAATTTTGGCAATGTCTAAATCTAGTTTTTCTTTGGTTACTTGTTCCTTAGGTGCTTATCTAAGAATCTGTTGCCTGATTCAAGGTCACAAAAATTTACACCTATTTATTCTTCTAACAGTTGTATATTAGGTCTTTGATCTATCTTGAGTAAATGAACACTAAAATCCCCATAAAGGTGGTAAGAACTTATGAAGTAGAGGAAAGTTGCTTTTCTATTACCAACTCTTTTTATTTTTTAAAATTTATTTATTTACTTTGAGATAGAGAGACAGAAGGGGAGGGGCAGAGAGAGAGAGTGAGAGAGAGAATCCTAAGCAGGTACTGCACTGTCAGCACAGAGCACCACACAGGGCCCAAACTCACAGATTGTAGGATCATGACCTGAGCCGAAATTGAGAGATGGACGCTCAGCCAACTGAGGGTGCCACCCAGGCACTCTTTTTAAAAGAGTGCAGGGTGCCTGGGTGGCTCAGTTGGTTGAGCATTCAACTCTTGATTTTGGCTCAGGTCATGATCTCACCATTTGTAAGTTCAAGTCCTGTGTGGGACTCTGTGCTGTGTCAGCATGGAACCCGCTTGAAATTCTCCTTCCCTCTCTCTCTCTGCTCCTCGTCCACTCATGCCCTCTCTTTCTCTCTCTCAAAACAAACTTAAAAAAATGTAGGGGCAGGATTGATTTGTATAGGACATTGATAAGGAGGGTTAAAGAGTGATTTAAATGGACATCACAAGACTTTTGGGAAATACTTTTACCACATTACAAGAAGACCTCTTTGCCTAAACTTTAATTGATGGATTAGTAAAATTTGCTTTTGGTTCTATGTAATACACACTGTTCTAATGGTAACTGGCAGCTAATTAAATGTGTACTTCCTTCTAGTAGAGAGTTAATGATTTACTTGGGGGAACCAAAAATAAACAGTTGAAAAGTTTAGTAACAACCACTAGCATCTATTAGAGTGGCTAAAATAAGTTAAGAAAAGAAGAAGAAACGCACAATACCAACTACTGGAAAAAATATGGAGCACCTGGAATACTCACACTTGCTTGTGGGAATGCTAAATGAGTCAGCCTCCTTGGAATGGTTTCACAGTTTCTTATATAGTTAAAACATACACTTATCATATGATTCAGCAATCTGACGTGGAGGTCTTTGAAGACAAATGAAGATACACGTCCACATAAAAGCCTTGTGTATAGATGTTTATAACAACTATATTCAAAATTGTCAAAAACTATAAACATCCCAAATGTCCATTGACTGGTGAATGGATAAATTGTGGTACACCCACACATGCCATACAATACTACTCAGCAATAATAATAATAAAAAAGAACTCTTGATAAATGCAACAGCATAGATAAATATCACACTCATTATGCTAAGTAAAAGAAGCCAAACCAAAAAAGCTACATATTGTATAATTTTATTTATATAACACTCTGAAAATCTATCAGAAAGGAATAAAAATTAGTGGATGCCAAGGACTGGGCTGGGGAGGGATTGACTATAAAGAGATATGAAGACACTTTTTGGGATGATGGACTGTGGTGGTTATATGGCTGTACATTTGCCAAAATTCATAGAACACCTTTAAAGGGTCAGTTTTACTTTATGTAAATTATACTTTAATAAACTCAATTTTATAAAAAAAGTTTACTAACAATATCAAACCAGCCATTTATACATTAATCTCACAGTTTTCGAACTTTTTTGTGTCAAGATAGTTTTCTTTAAAATTAAGGACCAGGGCACCTGGGTGGTTAAGTCTGTTGGGTGTCCAACTTCAGCAAGGGTCATGATCTCATGATTTGTGAGTTTGAGCCCTGCACAGGCCTCTCTGCCCACTTTGGACCCTCTGTCTCTCTCTCTCTCTCTGCCTTGCCCGTTTGCGGGCGTGCCCACACATGCTGTCTTTCTCAAAAATAAATGAACTTCAAAAAATTATTAGGGACCTCAAAAATGTTTTGTTTATATGGGTTATGTTTACTGATATATTTATATACTGATATATTTATATTACTGGAAATTAACACTGACAAGTTTTAAAAATTCATCCATTAATTTACTTAAGGCAATAATAATTCCATTAGATGCCAACATAAATAACATATTTTGTATGAGAAATAACTGTGTTTTCCAAAACAAAAAACATTAGCGGGAAGAAAAGCATTGATTTACATTTTTGTAAATTCTCTTTAATGGCTGACTTAATAGAAGACAATTGAATGCTCATATCCATTTTGCATTCAGTTGGTTGTGATATTTTTTTTGATTGAAGTATCTGAAGAAAATCCAGTTTGACAGGGATATTTAGTAGAAGAAGCTAGGAGTAGTTTCATTGCTTATTCAGATGATTGTAGATATTCTTCTTTTATATGATGCCACAACTTGAAAGCAGTAATATCTTGAAGATTAGTTGTAATGTGGAATCTTAAGCTGTATCAATGAGCTTCTCATACTCTTAAGCTATAGTTCATCAGTCTATGTTGGACTTAAGTTTTTTTAAATGTTTATTTATTTTTGAGAGAGAGAGACAGAGCATGAGTGGTGGGGGGGGGGGTCAGAGAGGGAGACACAGATTACAAAGCAGGCTCCAGGCTCTGAGCTGTCAGCACAGAGCCTGATGCAGGGCTTGAACTCATGAACTGTGATATCATGACCTGAGCCCAAGTCGGATGCTTAAATGACTGAGCCACCCAGGAGCCCCAGTCTATGTTGGGCTTTAAATAAATGTTTTACTTATACATGATTTTGTAACATTATGCATCAATTATTTGGAAAATATTGGTTCACTGAATTATCCAAGTCTTCTGACATATTTTATTATACCATATCAGAAATCACATTTAAAATTATTTTTTTGTATTTACTTATTTTTGAGAGCAAGGGAGGCAGAGCACAAGCAGGGGAGAGGCAGAGAGAGAGGGAGACACAGAATCTGAAGCAGGCTCCAGGCTCTGAGCTGTCAGCACAGAGCCTGACACGGGGCTCAAACTCACAGACTGCGAGATCATGGCCTGAGTTGAAGTCAGCCACTTAACTGACTGAGCCACCCAGGCACCCCCAGAAATCACATTTAATAATATCACCAGCAATCTACCCAGAAAAATCTTTAAGTAATGGAAAGACTGTCAAGCTCATGGTAGCAGATATAAAGCTTTTTAAACATTGACTTTTTTCTTGAAAAATGAAAATTTTTTATTGGTAAACAACACTGCCAGGTGTTTTTCATGAAATGACAGTCTACTTCATCCATTTATCAGAAAATAGCTGCCAAATATCAGGTCTGAAAAACCACGGTTTTTCTGTCAATCATACTTTCAACTAAAATTGTGTGATTACTATCCAGAATATGTAAAGAGCTCCTACAATTCAACAAGAAAAAGACAAAGAGCCAATTCAAAAAATGGACAAAATATTCGAGTAGACATTTCTGCAAAGAAGATATATAAATGGTCAATAAGCACATGAAAGGATGCTCTACATTATAAGTCACTAAAGAAATACAAAACTACTATAAGCTTACACCCATTAGGATGACTATTACCAGTAAAATGGAAAATAACGAGGATGACATGGATATGAAAAAATTGGAACACTGTGCATTGCTGGTGGGATGTAAAATGGTGCAGCTGCTGTGGAAAAACAATTTGGTGGTTCCTCATAAAGTTAAACACAATGTTATCATATGATTCAGCAATCCCACTTCTAGTTCTATACCCAAAAGAATTGAAAGTAGGAACTCAGATACTTACACAATGATGTTCATTTTAGGCTTATTCACAATAGCCTAAAAGTGGGAATAACCTAAATGTGTATCAACAGATGAATGGATAAACAAAATGTGGTATATACTTACAGTGGAACACTTTTCAGCCATAAGAAGTAATGAAATTCAGTTACATGCTACAACTGGGTGAACCTTGGAAACATTATGCTAAGTGAAAAAAGCCAGACACTGGGGCACCTGAGTGGCTAAGTCAATTGAGTGTCTGACTTTGGCTCAGGTCATATCACAGTCCATGAATTTGAGTCCCGAGTTGGGCTCTGTTTTGACAGCTCAGAGCCTGGAGTCTGCTTCAGATTCTGTGTCTCACTCTCTCTCTCTGCCCCTGTCCCACTCACAATCTGTCTCCCTCCCAAAAATAATAAACATTAAAAAACATTTTGAAAAAAAGCCAGACACAGAATCCGAAGCAGGCTCCAGGCTCTGAGCTATCAGCACCAAGTCAGATGTGGGCCGGAACCCACAAACCATGAGAGCATGACCTGAGCCAAAGTTGGATGCTCAACCGATTGAGCCACCCATGTGCCCCAAACAACAGCTATTATATGACTTCACTTATATGAAATATTTAAAGTAGGCAAATTCATAGAGACAGAAAGTAGAATAGAGGTACTAGGGCTAGGGAGAAGAAAAATTGTTTAATAGGTACAGAGTTTCTGTTTGGGGATGATGAAAAAGTTCTGGGGATGGATAGTGACAATGGTTGCACAACATTGTAAAAGTACTCGCTACTGAATTGTGCACTTAAAATGGTTAAAATAGTAAATGTTATGTATATTTTGCCACAATAAAAAAAAGCTGTTCAGTTTATACACTGCACATGAGCTTTTTGCTGGACATTACCTAGATGTTTCAGTATGTAACAAAAGTGCTTTATGTGTAAATTACTCAATGAGTCTAACTCATTGAGATTGTTAAGATGTGTCTTCATGGATCAAAATGTAATAACATTTTATATTTTTTGCTGCTTTCTTGAGAGCATTTTAAAGGAAAAGTGCCTTTTTCCCCCTGCAAGTATAATAGAGAGAAAAACAATGTCAAATAGATAGTTTAGTGCCATTGTCTTGATTCATACTAAGTTGTGAGCAGTTTTATCTATCATTGCTTTTGCAACATCAGTGCAAATATTAACACAATTGTTCCAGGATAAATCATGAGATTCAAGAATGTTATTCAATAGTCTGAATGTTTCAACATGAAATGTGTTCATTGCCAAACATTCACATAAAAGATCATATTTGATGATTATTTGGCACCGAATCTGGACAAATACAAGGAAAATAGCAAGTCCAGCCATGTTTGTAGATTTAATGTACTCTTCTTAAGTCAAATAGTCATTCTTTTTTAAATTTATTTATTGAGAGAGAGAGAGAGAGAGAGAGAGAGAGACAGCAAGCAGGAGAGGGGCAGAAAGAGAGGGGGAGAGAGACAAAGAATCCCAAGAATCCCAAGCAGGCTCTGTGTGGTCAGCGCAGAGTCCTACGTTAGATCCCACTAACCGTTAGATCATGACCTGAGCTGAAACCAAGAGTTGGACGCTTAACCTGCTGAGTCACCCAGGTCATTCTTAAATGTAAGAAACCTATAAACACATTTTCTTCTATTTTAGAATAAAACACTATTGGATACTTAACAACAGTTTTAGGTAAAAAATTAAAGTTTAGAAATATTTTCATATTTTAAAAAATTACTGAAAAATGAGATAATTAGTACTGACCTTTTTTTGTTTGCATAGTTGAGATGAAAAGTCATGATTTCAGGGGGCAACTGGGTGGCTCAGTCAGTTAAGCGTCCGACTCTTGATTTACTTGGGATTCTCTCTTTCTTTCTCTCTTTCTCAAAATAAATAATAAAAAAACCCAAGAGTCCATGATTTTAAAACAACAGTTTAGTCCATGATAATGAGGTTACAGAGACTATAGCAGATATAACCTAACATAGCCAGTAAGAATATGGTAGAAGTACTGAGAACAAACTTGGTTAATCTCTGAAAATGAACAGATTTAAACCCCAATCTTACTACCTCAGAAAATCCTAGAAAACAAAGAATATGAAAGGATGCATTTCCTTAATTTTCAGAATATCATGTCATCATGTATCATGTAGCATCTGGAAAACTCCACTGCACGCTTCTAAAATAATAAGAGTAAAAAAAGCAAACAATGTCTTAGTATTATTATGAAAACAATCTTGCCTTTGTGGATGTCCTGGAAAGTTCTTGGGTATCCCCCCAACCCAAGGTTCTGCAGACATACTTTAGAAATTGCTTAATGAATATTCAAATAATTAATGTTTGGAATTTATAAGATACTGTGTTATGTACTGGAAAATAATTAAGACATGCTTCCTAGTTCTCAAGAAACTCAAGTTATATTATCAAATAATATTTGATGAACAGCTCAGGTCAGTGTGATTGAACAAGTAGGTGTGAATTGCTCAAGCACAGTGCATACGTGCTGGGAGGTCAGGGGCATTCTTACAGGGACTCTTGTAGTGGAAAACCTACCCTCCTGTTCACTGCCCAAACATCCTGTTATGAATTCTTATCTCTGGTCTTGTTCTACATTATCTTACTCCCTTTCTCTTTCTATAGTAGTCCAGTAATTTAATATACTTTCCTTTTCTTCTTTTTAGAGAATTCTACCTGTTTTCAGTAGCAGGCAAAAAATATGTGTTCTGAGTACCTTTACGCATATGTCCTGTAGGGATGCACTGGGGACAGGAATTCTTTTTGAATTCTCACTCTGGCTTTTGATCATATTGTGTTTTCATGAAATGAACTTTAAAGTTTCTCCTTCATATATGTGAAAGAGAGGCAGACAGGTTCAGTGAAATTTAAGTGTAAACTCTTCTAATATTTCTAATATTAGAAAGTATACTCTTAAAGCATATTCTAATATTTCAACTTAAATTCATAATCACATTTAACCTTTAAATTTGGAATGTTTTGTATTCGGTGGTGAAGAGTCACTCATTTATTCATAAATTATTAAATGTAAAAATATATATCTTTCTCACTATTAGTACTAATTTTAATTGATATACAGCGTATATAAACAAATAATAAATGAACAGCTCATTGAACAAGTGAATACAGTGAACAAATCTATAGAAACACCACCCAGATCAAGAGTGAATACCATCAGCAACCCAAAAACACCCACCTCATGCTCACTTCTAATCACTTCCCTCACTGCCTTTCCAAAAGCAACCAGTATCCTGACTTAAAACAAAATTTTTTTAATGTTTACTCATTTCCGAGAGACAGAGACAGAGCGTGAGCAGGGGAGGGGCAGAGAGAGCGAGGGAGACACAGAATCCGAAGCAGGCTTCCGGCTCTGTACTGGCAGCATGGAGCCAACCGTGGGGCTTGAAACCACGAACCATGAGATCATGACCTGAACTGAAGTTGGATGCTTAACTGACTGAGCTACCCAGGTGCCCCACTATCCTGACTTTTAACACCATAGATTAAATTTGCTGATTTTAAAAACTATAAGTAGAATCATCCTATGTCAGATTTCTTTTGTTCAACATTATGTTTTTAAGATTCATCTATGTTTGTTCTCTTTCATTGTTGTGTAGCAGTCCATTATGAATATACTATAATTTATTTATTCTGTTGATGGATATTTAGTTTGTTTCAGATTTAAAATGAAGATTTAGTTGACAGAAAATGCACAAATTTTAACCATACAGTTTGATGAAACATGAGTAACATATATACCATATAAACACCATCTCAAGTAACTCATCCTAATGATTACCACTATTCATCCCACAGGCAACCACTACTCTAATTTCAATCATCATAGCTTACTTTTGCCTATTACAAAACTTCATGTAAATGTAATCATGCATGTGCAATTTTTTTGGTGTTTGCCTTCTTTCACATACCATAAAGTTTTTCAGATCCATCCTTGATGTATCTTTTTATTACCGAGTAGTATTTTACTGTATATCATGATTTGTTTATGCATTCATCTGTTATACATTTGAATGGTTTCTAGTTTTTAGCTAATATGAATAATGCCACTATGGACATTCTTGTACAAGTTTTTTTTCTGGATATATATGTTTTTGTTTCTCTTAAATATAATCTTTGGATCATTGAGTACATGTATGTTCAACTTTATAAGAAACCACGGAAGTCTTTCCCAAAGTGGCTGAACCATTGTGCACTCCCACTGGCCCTCATTGATAGTTCCAGGCACTCAACATCCTTGCCAATATTTGGTATTATCAATCTTTTGAATTTTAGCCATTCCATTAGGTGTATAGTACATAGTACAATTTTGATTAGCAGTTCTCTGATTACTAATGATTACTTTTTCATATTTTTAAAAAATATTTCTTTATCTTTGGGAAAGCACAAGCAGGGGAGGGGCAGAAAGGGGGACAGAGGATCCGACGCAGGCTCTGTGGTGACAAGCTGACAGCAGCCTGAAGTGGGGCTTGAACTCACAAACCCCGAGATCATGACCTGAACCAAACAAAGTCAGATGCTGGAATGACTGAGCCACCCAGATGCCTCCTTATTTCATTTGTTATTTGCCATCTGGATATCTCCTTTTATGAAGGTGTCTATTGAAGTCTCTTGTCCATTTTTCTATTGGGATGACTGTCATTTCCTTGTTGCTTTGTAGGAATTCTCTATATATTCTGGATGCATACCTTTTTGGGTTAGACACATTACAAATATTCTCTCTAACTCTACAGCTTGCCCTTTTTACTTTTAATACTATGGTTTTTTAACAGCTTTTTTGATATATAATTTACATACCATTCAATTCACCAATTTTTTACACATTGAAAGTGTACAATTCAATGGTTTTTGCTATATTACATTATTAGCTTTTAAAAATTGTGGTAAAATATATATAACAAAACTTGCCATTTAACCATATTTTTAAGGGCAATAATTATGTTCATATGTTGTTCAATCATCATTACTATTTCCAAAACTTTTTAATTACCCCAAACAGAAATGTTGTAACTCTTTGATTTTTTTTTCAATGTTTATTTATTTTTGAGAGAGAGAGAGAGAGAGCAGAGTAAGGGCAAAGAGAGAGAGAGGGAGACACAAAATACGAAGTAGGCTCCAGGCTCCGAGCTGTCAGTACAGAGCCTGACGCAGGGCCTAAACCCATGGACTGTAAGATCATAATATTTTCTGTACCCATTAAAAAAAGGTTTTCTCACTACAAGATCAGAAGTAATAATAATTGTAGCCACAGTAATAATGTATTTGTAGATTAGGCTATAATATATAATATGATTTTATCAGTCTGCAAGGTCCATATCAGAAGCAATCCATTCTATTCTCTGGAGTTGTGCCACTCCAGGCCATGCCATGGACCATGTCTGTTTTGTTCACAGTGCTATCCTCAGCTCTTATAGAGAGCAACTAGTAGGGGCTCAACAAATATTGAACAAATATTGAATTTATTTGTTGCATGCAGTGAGTGAAAATTTTCTGTTCTTTAGTGGAGATGTAGAGAAAAAATACTTCCCTCTGGTTAAAAAAAAAAGGAGGAAAAGAAAATTAGGATAATGTGTAATGGCATTAAATGATAATGAAAAAGACCCCAGAAGACTGTTAAGCATTTATAACCTCGGAAAAGTTGCACAGACCAGTCTGTAGAGGAGCTAATATAGGTCAAATCCTTAATGCACTGTCATGTTTTTTTCCCCAAAATACTTCTAAAGCATGAGTTGCAAAACTTACTAAAAATGTCCTTGCTTCAGTATTAAACAAATGAGAGAATCATGGTAAGTATAGTTGCAAGATTTTAAAGGACTCAGTTTAAAGAAAGAAAGGAGAGAAGTGAGAGGGAGGGAGGGAGGGAGAGGAGAAGGCAGAAAGGCACATATAGGAACAACAAATGATTTCTCTTCCAGGGTTTGTTCTCATGTTTTGACTCCATGAAATGAAGAGTTATTGTTGCTTGTAAGATGGGGATAATAATAATTATCTTTCAGGGTTGTTGTGAATCTTAAATGTGATCACCTGGTAGAGTTTCTTGGCCATAGTAGGCACAATGTTTCCTATGGTGTGAAGTTTTAACAATTGTGATTAGAACTGGTGAATTTGTTGTGCACCTAGAGAGAGTCAGGTGGGTATATAGGGGCCAGGCAGAAATTTAGAAGTTAATATTGTGGTAGGCATCTTGTATGGGTAATAAGTGTGGCATGGGCCACCAACTGGGTCAGAGTTCTTCCCCAGGATTTTAAGGGGATCTGGCAGAGAAGAGACTCATTTTCTCCATTGTTAAGTTGTGGAGATATAGCCTAGAGTTGGGGTTGGGAGGCCCATTTGCAGAAGCTGTTTGAGACCATGGAGCCCATCCTGAAAGCAAAGACAAGGTTGCATCCAGGTTCATCTCCCTCTTCCTTCCATTACTTATATGGTCAAATATGGTCTTCTTTTTGGCTTAAGCTAGTTCAAGTCGGGGTTTTTTCTCTTGCAACGAGAGAGTCTTGATAAATACAAAAACAACTTTGGAGTGTTTACATTAATTTGTAAGTTCTCTGTTAAGGGTTTCTAATTTTAGAAGCAGTTGTGTTATCCATCATTTATAGTTTTACCTTATCTGTATGGTTCATTTTCATTTGAAAAGCCAATTTAGAAGTATCACAAGATTCTTCTTCACATTAAGATGGAACATATAAAGATGCAGTTTTTTAGGTACTATATTGCAGCTTTCTGTAACAGCAGTCTGTTGCATTAGTTATTCAATGTCCTCAGTAGAGTAACATAACATTTAATGAGGTATAGCATTTAAGGAGAATGGAGTTTTCAGCTGAATTTCAGTCTGGCTTTCCCTCATGGAAATATGATCCTTATAGGAATTCCCCATGATACAGCACAGTGATGAGAGGTAATTTAGAAGAGATTTTATATTTCACTCAGGCACTGAAAGACAAAAATATCAGTTTTCCTGAATCCAAATCATAGAAGCCCCAGACATTCTAGAAAAAGAAAGATTTGAGAGCCTGTCATATTGATTTTGAAAGCTAAAGCCGTAAAATAGTTTGTATCTGGACAGAAACTTGATTATTTCATTGATCACAAATAATAGTTAATACTACTGGTTACTATTAACTGTTTTATTGAAGTATAGTTTCATACTATAAAATCCACCTGTTTTAGAGTTGAATTCAATGAGTTTTAACAAATTACATAGTTGTGTAACCATCACCCCAACCATCCTTAGAACATTTTTATCATCCTATAAAGATCCCTTGTACCCATTTGCATCCGCTCTCTGTTCTTACCCCCAGCTCCAGACAACCACTTTCTGTCTCTATACATTTGTCTTTTCTGGACAGCTCATGTAAATGGAATAATGTATCTTTCGTGTCTGACTTCCTTCATTGACATAACATTTTTGAAGTTTATTCATGTTGTAGCACATACCAATACTTCATTCCTTTTTATTGTTAAATAGCATACCATTATATGAACACGCCACATTTTGTTTATCCATTTACAAATTCATAGACCTTTGGATCATTTCCAGTTTTTTTTGACTATTATGAATAATACTGTTATGAATAGTCACCTACAAGTCTTTGTGTGGACATATGGTATAAATTCTCTTGGGTAGGTTCATAGGAGTGGAACTGCAGTGCTCTATGGTAAATTTATGTTTACTTTTAAATTAAATTTATTTTTTTAAGTAGGCTCCACACCTACTGTGGGGCTTGAACTCAGGACCCTGAGATCAGGAGTTGCATGTTCTACCAATTGAGCCAACTCTTAATTTTTTTTTATTTGAATGTAGTTGACAGACAATGTTACATTAGTTTCAGGTGTACAACTTAGTGGTTTGACAAGTTTATACATTATGATATGTTCACCACAAGTATAGCTACTATCCATTCCATTATATCACTATTACAATATCATTGGCCATATTCTTTATGCTCTGCTTTTTATTTCTGTGACTTACTTATTCTATATCTTCGAGGCCTGTACAGTATCTCCCACTTCCCTTCACCCATTGTGCCCAACCCTCCACCCTGCTTCCCTCTGGCAACCATCATGTATTCCCTGTATTTATACATCTGATTCTGCTTTTTGTTTATTCCTTTTTAAAAATATTCCATTTATGAGTGGAATCATATGGTATTTGTCTCTCTTACTCTGACTTATTTCACTCAGCATAGTACCCTCTAGATCTATCTGTATTGTCTTAAATGCTATGTTTAAATTTTTAAGTAACTGCCAAAATGTTTTCCCAAGAGGCTGTACATGTATTTTACATTACCATCAGTACAGTATGAGGGTTACCATTTGTCCATATCCTTGCCAACATTTGTTATTGTCTATCTTTTTGATTATTGCCATACTAGTGGGTCTGTATAGTGGTATCTTACAGGTGTAATTTGCATTTCCTTAATGACTAATGATGCTGAGGATCTTCTCTATGCCTATCGACCATTAATATATCTTCTTTACTAAAATGTTTGTTCACATATTTTGCCCATTTTTCAATTGGCTTATTTATATTGTTATTATCAGTGATTTTTAACAGTTATTTTTATTTTGAATAAGTCTGATATCATCATTACCAGAATAAGTGGGAAATCTGACAAGTGCCTGGATTTCTGTACATGTGCTACAATGAATATGTAACTGAAATACAGGGTAGTATTTAAATTTCATTGTTGTTGTTCAGAGAAAAAGAGACCCTGGTGTGATTTTGTGGACATTTGCAGAATTTTAGGAGTGTATAGAGACCACTGAGGGGTGCTGAAAAGGGTTGATTTGCCAGCATGCATTATCATGGTCAAACAGGGCTGGCACTCTTGTTATTCTCCACAGGAAAATAATCCTGGAGAGTTTTATCTCCAGCCCACTTCCCCAACTGCCTTAACCCACAGACATTGACTAGTGAATACATACTAGTTCTACCTTAGTTTGAAATATTCCTGGAATTTACTTGCTTTATAATTTGGTGATTCATCAAGAGAATTATTGAGCAAATTTTGAATTACTTATCACTGCTTGATGATTAGTATGAAATGTTTTATTTATGTAGAGGGTCAGGGCATGTGACATAGTATGCTTTAGTTGTATTCAATTCATTTATAAATATGGGGTCATGGATTGGAAATACTCTTCTTCTACTTTCTTGATTTATTTCTCCTACAGTTTTTTTTTTCCTTCCTTGTCCTCTGTCATGTGTTACTAAGTTATTTGTATAACACAGCCAAGTATCTGGAAGTAAGCTGTGGAAACTTTAATAAGCTGTAGATTTTTAGTTCTGGAAGGATCATTGATGATAATCTCTCTCAAGATTTAGATTCTGCTACGGAGGAGATTTTGATTCCTTAGGTCTGAGGTGGTGCCCGGGAATCTGTTTTTGTGAGTAGAGCTTCAGGTGATTCTTAGGGATCAGACAGGTTTGGGAAATACTGGTGTGGTAGTTAAGAGCAGGGCTTTGGAACCAGATGGATCTGGGTTGTAGTCACATTTCATTTAATTGCTAGCTGTGTGGTTTTGGGCACATAAGTCATCTCTTTAAGTTTTAGTTTCTCTAATTACAGTATTTACCTCATAGAATTATTGAGAGGATTAAAAGAAATGACATAGATAAAGAACATGACCCATAATAAATATGCAACAAGCATTATCTGTTATAATTGTTCTATTTAACAATCAGACAAATATTTGAGCAATTACAGCCAATGATGAAATTTGGCCGTCAAGAAATTTACCAATTTGGGGCGCTTTGGTCAAGCATCTGACTTTTGATTCTGGCTCAGGTTATAAACTCACAGTTTAGTGAGTTCAAGCTCCAGGTAAAGCTCTTTGCCAACAGTGTGGAGCCTGCTTGGGATTCTGTCTCTCTTCCTCTCTCTCTGCCCCTCTCCCGCTCAAGCCCTGTCTCTCTCAAAATAAATAAATTAAAAAAAAAAAAAGAAATTTACCATTAGTAGTGGGGTGGAGATGAGATTTTACAAGGAGTGCCTGGCTGGCTCGCTTGGTAGAGAGCACGGGACTCTTTAAGACCTTTAGGCGCAGAGTTCGAACTCAGACTGGGTGTAGAGTTAAAAAAAAAAAAGTTGTGGAGTGCCTGGGTGGCTCAGTTGGTTGGGCATCAGCCTTCATTCAGTTCAGGTCATGATCTCAAGGGCCTAGGGTTGGAGCCCCGCGTCGGCTCTGTGATGACGGCTCAGAGCCTGGCGCCTGCTTCTGATTCTGTGTCTTTCTCTCTGCCCCTCCCCTGCTTGTGCTCGGTCTCTCTCTGCCTCTCAAAAATAAATAAACATTAAAAAAAAAAAAGTTGTATCAAGTAAGTTAAGAAAAGCCATCTTTTTGAAGAAACGAAATTATATGGGCAGACTGTGCTAGAAGTGGGTTGTAGGGTGAGTGGGATAGAGTAGTGTGGGAACTAGGAGCAATAAAGCCCTAAATATAGGCTGCCCTAAGCAGTAAATAATAAAGCCTCACAAAACAGTGAACAGTCCCATTGGTCTCTTTGATATGGCAAACCTGGAGTAGTGTCAGGAGATAATGACAGAAAGATGGGTTTTTGAGAGAAGATTTAAGGAGCTTGGCTTTTTTTTTTTTTCCACTGAAGATTTTGAACAGGAGTATGATAGTAGGAATGTAGTGTGCTTTAATCGCCTAAGAAATGAAATTTAGATTGACTTGGTAATAGTGTTAGGGTAAGAATTGATTCAGGAGGAAAAATTAGGAGTTTGGTTTAATAGTAATTGTGATTCAGTAGTAATTAAGGATTAATAACAATGGGAATCTACATCTTAAAACGAAATGCAAACGCTTAAAATACATCTGAAAGATGCTGAGTGTAATTCCTATAGTCCAGGTAAAAAAAGAAAGAAAAATGTCCATATGAAAAATTTTTCATGTGGCTCATACTAAAGTGGCTTATTTCGGTAGCTCTTAACTTTGAGAGCCAAAAGGCGGGGGGTAAGGAACACAGGCCGTCCCAGGAGAGAGGGGCGGGGACCAGCCCCGCAACCCGAGGGGGCGTGTGCAGGGGCGCGGACGCGGACGGAGGTGCGCGAAAGCTCCGTGGTATCGCGAGAGTTGGGCGGGCCGAGCAATCGCAGCAGTCAATTCCCCCCACCCTCCCGGGAGGAGCCGCCGGCCCTGGGCTCTCCAAATTCTGAGCTCTCATCATGGCGGCGGCGGCCGCGGCGGCCGTCGGGGGGCCGCAGCCGCCCCAACCCGAGCTGCCCGCGCCCGGGCTGGCCCTGGACAAGGCGGCCACCGCGGCGCACCTGAAAGCGGCCCTTAGCAGGCCGGACAACAGGGCAGGTGCTGAGGAGCTACAAGCGCTGCTGGAGCGAGTACTGAGCGCCGAACGGCCGCTGGCCGCGGCTGCGGACGGCGAGGAGGCGGCGGCAGCCGGCGGCGGGGGCGGTCCGGGGGCGGCCGAGGAGGAGGCCCTGGAGTGGTGTAAGTGCCTTCTGGCTGGCGGCGGAGGCTACGACGAGTTCTGCGCAGCAGTGCGGGCCTACGACCCCGCGGCGCTCTGCGGCCTGGTCTGGACAGCCAACTTCGTGGCCTACCGCTGCCGGACGTGCGGCATCTCCCCCTGCATGTCGCTGTGCGCCGAGTGCTTCCACCAGGGCGACCACACCGGACACGACTTCAACATGTTCCGCAGCCAGGCTGGGGGTGCCTGTGACTGCGGGGACAGCAACGTGATGCGGGAGAGTGGGTGAGTAAAGCCCCCCTCCGGGGCGGGGGGCACGCCGGCGGCCCAAGCCGGGTCTGGGGAGGCCTGGGGCGGGCGGAAGGCTGGGAGCCGACCCGGAGCTGTCACGGGAAGGGGGTGGGGGAGGGGGAGGGTGCAGCCACATGGGGATGGAGGTGACTGAGCTGTCAGCGGTGGAAAGGGAATGGAGAGAAGGGAGAGCAGAGACATGTTTACAGAGCGAGGCTTTAAATTTTCGGGGAAGCCAGGGCGAGTGAGTGGTAGCGACCGAAGAGCCAGTGCGTGGGGTAGGAGGGGAAAGAGGAGGAAAGGATACTTGGGGAATCTGGTGTCAAGCTGTCAATTGTGTACTTATAGGGAAAGGCTTTAAAGCTGCCTGGCTCTTGGGAAGAAACTGATGATGTGATTTGGATTGGCTGGGCGGGGGATGGTATTAGGGACCGAATTGGGTCGCAGGATGATACGAGTCGGGGAGGTGGCCTTGCAGCTAGCTGCTGGGGAGAACCGCTTGGGGAAAAGGACTTCTGAACTGTCAGTGTGTTTGTCAGTATCGGGGAAGGAGCGCTAGAGCTTATGAGGTTGCAGGAGGAGGGAAGGGGAGGGGCCTGCATGAAAAGTGACTGTTGAGCTGTCAGTGGAGTATTTGGTGTGCTGGAATGACATCTAGAATTGGGCTACTGAACAGTCGGTTATAGAATACCCTGCATACCAGAAGAACAAACAAAACACTGAGCCAATTAGGAATCGAGTGTTAGGTCTTCTCCAGTTAAAAGGGCACTTTATTCACTCACTAATATGTGAACCTCTGTCTAAAAAGAGACAGTCAACAAATGCTTTTTAGATAGGAGCAATGTACCAGGGTGTTTGGACTTAGGACAAAAGGCATTTCAGAGATTGCAGTGAGCTAACGAGTTGGTACATGTGTAATGTCTTGGTTTGGGACATGATATCAATGTCTGGGGAAGTCCTGGGAAAAGAAGAAACTTGATGAAAGAGAGGACATTTTGTCAGGGCAGTAGTAGAAAGGATGTTAGCAAACCCAGTTATTCAAGTTTAAAATTTTTTGGGTTTTATAATTGATGATAGAGCATAATCCTTTAGAAATGGTCACTATTTTCTTCTTTGGTGTATGTGTAGCTTGCTCTTACTATAGTACCTTTGTATCCATCAATTGCAAGCAAGACACCTAGCATATTAAAAATGAACAAGACATTGACCTACCTCTTTAAGGTGCTTAAGTAGAGTAGAAAATGATAAATTCTTTAAATTGTCTGGGAGTTAGAGGAGGCTTCTGTGCAGAGGGAGTACTTCAGAAAGGAGGTATTTTGAGCTTGCTACTACAACTACTGCTACTAATAACAACAATGGCAGTAGTAATTGTAGCCAACATTTGAGAACTAAAATGTATTCCTGACACTTAAAAAATACTTAAAAATTAATGTTTGAATAACTAAAATATTCATATAGCTAAAAAAGCAAAAGAAAAAAATCAAAAGATGCACAGTTTGAAGTTTTCTACCCATCTTGTCTTTCATCTTCCCAGTTCCTTCCCACCATTACTACTTTTTCTTAGTGCTTAAAAACAAATAAGGGTGAATATGTATTTTGATTTTTCAGTTTCCTTTTATGTAAAAGGTAACATCATATACACTGTTCTACACATCTTACATTTTTCACTTATCCAAGAGGTCTTTCCATGTCAGTTAATCAGTGCACTCACTCTACTTTAAGAGTGTTGTTGACACTTCAGGGGCACCTGGGTGGCTCATTTGGTTAAGTGTCCAACTTGGGCTCAGGTCATGATCTCACGGTTCGTGAGTTCAAACCCTGTGTTGGGCTCTGTGCTGACAGCTCAGAGCCTGGAGCCTGCTTCAGATTCTGTGTCTCCCTCTCTCTCTGCTCCTCCTCTGCTAGCACTTTGTCTCTCTCTCTCAAAAATGAATAAATGTTAAAAAAAAAGTGTTATTGACACTTTGGATTTTTATCCGTTTGGTAAACAGTGGTCAAGTATTAACTGCTTTACATTATGTAACTCTTTTAATCGCCAGCAGTTCTGAGATTGTTACTGTCATTATTCTCATGATGCAGAAGAGGAGCGTGGGGCACAGAGTTTCAAAAATTTGCTTAGGATTATACAGATCGGAAGCTAGGTATGCTGGCTCCAGAGAGTCACAGCTCAACATTTCTCTCTACTGCCTCTACAAATAGCATTCCAGTGGTACTTCTGTTTAATACTGTGTTTTATCTTTTTTTTTTTTTTTTTTTTTTTACTATGCCATTCCTATTTGGGCCTTTGATTATTTTTCTTTTTAAAAATGAAAAATTTTTAAGAGGGATATTAAAACAGGAATTGGAACAATCCTTTACTGATATTTAGACATTTTTTACTTCTTAGACTAGGTTAGCATTTGGGATGCCCCTAAACAAGGTGAAAGTAGGAAATAATATTGATTCGTCCCTGAATTTTGGAACACAGTCATAATTATCAAGTTGATCTGGTTGAGTTGCAAGTGTCATCTCTAATTGTGATGCTTCAGTGCTGGAGTGGAAAGATCTCTGAGTTTCTTTGAAGGTACTCACACAGGTTTAGGGCTTTGAGCTGTATCAGATAGTCCACATGCTAATCTGACAGCATTTGCCTTTCTTTGCTGACGTCTGGTAAATTCTAATTTTTTTCCTAGTCTGGCAGCACTCTATGAGTTGATACATAGTAGTGAATAATTACTGTTGCTTATCTGAAAGGCAGAGCTGTTGCACTATGTGCCAGCAGCTGCCATGTCCAATTTCAAGGTATTTCAAGGTAAACAATAAAAGTATTGTGGCTATGTGAATATTCTGAAATTTTTACAACTCTTTGGGTTAGAAAGAATAATTCTGGGCTACACAGAATTAATCTGCCTGGAGAGACAGAGGTGATGTTAGTCAGCAGTACAGTTTAAAAGACTGCCTCTGGAACATTTTCAGAACAAATTAAAGCAGCTTTCCTGGTGGGCAAAGCTGGACTACCCTGGCATGGACAGAATATATTTAACTTTTCTCAGTTTTTGATATTTCTTGAAATCCTTTTAGGTTTCTAAAAATTAAAGACGTTGTAACTGCCATAGAAACTTATAAATCCCATAGTTTAATAAATTTTTGAGCAAGTATTCTATTTTTCTCTGTATCTGCTTTCTTAGTACAAGAGAAAAAACCCTGCTATGCCTTAATCCTTTCCCCAAGTGTCTGTTTTGAGTAAGATTTTGTATGATTGGAGATGGGGAAGAAGCTTGGATCCATCACAACCTATATTAGTATTTAATTTTCAAATTTATAATTAAAGAAATATGGGAAGAAGATTGTTATTTTTGATTAGTGGTATTGATATAATGTGGTAATATTAACAGGTATACAAACCAAAGGAAGAAAACAACCGAGAATTCATTTGTGGGATGAAATCACAAAGGCTATGGAAGCTAGATATTAATAACTATATGTATAACAGCGTAATTTTGCTATTAATGAATAAATGTAATCATTGTCACAAATGGTTGATGGATGGATACATTTTTATTTTTATTAAAAAAATTTTTTTTACATTTATTTATTTTTTGAGAGAGAGAGACAGAGCACAAGTGGGCAAGGGGCAGAGAGAGAAGGAGACACAGAATCTGAAGCAGGCTCCAGGCTCCAGGTTCCCAGCGGTCAGCATAGAGCCTGATGTGGGACTCGAACTCATAAACTGTGAGATCATGACCTGAGCCGAAGTCGGATGCTTAACTGACTGAGCCATTCAGGTGCCCTGGATACATTTTTAAAAAGTAATGAAAAATCTAAAATAATGTCTGATTGGTTTGGGGTTCTGATGGTGCTAACCAAAAGTTGGAATTTTAAACATTTAGTTCTCAAATTTTGGTGAGAGGATGACCATTTTTATGTTCTATCCTGTATAGATATCCTGTATGTTCTATCCTGTTTTTGCCTCCTTGCTTGTTCTTCTCACAGATTCTAAGCTCCTTAAAAAAAAGGAATCCCATCTTGCAGTTAATCAAAGGCCAGCATAGTCTCTTGAACTTAGTAGGTGATTAGTAAATTGGATAAAATAAATTGAATTGAATTCAGTTGGATAAAATAGTGGTTGTTATATCTGAAAATTTACACTAAGATTACATTGGTTTACTAATTCAGGAGCTGGCACTGATTATTAAATCCATAACATTTTTTTCCCCAGAGTGCTTTAGGTGTAATTTCCTTCTTTTTTAATTTCAAAAGTAATACATATTGGTTAGAACATAAAAAATAAGTGGGTAAAGTAGAAAGTAAGGGTTCCTCTTTCTTCCGTCCCACTCCTCAGTGAGAGATTTCCCTTATTTTCTTTGAGCTTAGCTGTACATTTAAAAGATATTAGTTATAATTTACTCTGCAATTGTAGATATTTTGTTGTGGGAAATTTTTAGGTTGTTTGGTCTGTGGCAGTGCCAGAAATGGAAGCAGTGAATGTCTGGTTGAATAGTGTCATACTCTGCTGTACCAGGCTTTTTTCTCCTTATCATATTTATTGTACACGGCCTTGTATTAGTGTACATAGAACCATTTTATTTTGTTTTTTAGATTATAATTCATTGCATTTAAAATTCTTTTCCTGTAATTTATCCTGTCATTTCCCTACTATAGACATTTAAATTGTTTTCAGTTTTAGACTATTATTAACATTGTTGCAATCAGTATGCTTGTATACACTTACTTGTATATATGTGTGAGCACACGGGTGAGGATAAATTCCTAGAAGTTATATCTTGGTTAAAGGAAATGTACGTTTTAAGCTTTGATAGACTCTCTAAAGACATGGATTTATATTCCCACTGACAATGTATGAAAGAGCATGTTTCCCTATGTCTTGGCCAATGTATGTGGTGTTTTCTGTATTTCAATCTTTGTTAAGTGAGAAGTGATAATCTTGTTTCATTTATTACTCCTCCCTCCACTGCTCTTTCTTTCCAAACTGGAGTATTTTTAAAAAATTTTTTTTGAACATTTATTTATTTTTGAGAGAGAGAGACACACAGAGTGTGAGCAGGGGAGGGTCAGAGAGAGAGAGGGAGACACAGAATCTGAAGCAGGCTCCAGGCTCTGAGCTGTCAGCACAAAGCCTGAAGCAGGGCTTGAACCCACGAACTGTGAGATCATGACCTGAGCTCAACTTGGCCGCTTAACCAACTGAGCCACCCAGGCACCCCAAACTGGAGTATTTTGAAGCAAATCTCAGATATAATTTAATTTATAAGTATGTGAGCATGTATCTCAGAAAAAAAAAATAAAAATAAAAATAAACTGATACAAATAAATTCATAAAAATAAAACATAACCCAAATGCCATTGACAGATGAATGGGTCAACAAAATGTAGTATACACATATGATGGAATGTTGGGTGCCTAGGTGGCTCAGTTGGTTTAAGCATCTGACTCTTGATTTTGGCTCAGATCATGATCTTATGGTTCCTGGGATCCAGCCCCAAGCTGTCAGCGAGGAGCCTGCTTGGGATTCTCTAGCTCCCTCTCTTTCTCTGCCCTTCCCCTGCTTGCGTGCATGGATTCTCTCTCTCTCAAATAATAAATATTTAATAAATAATTAAATATTTAATAAATAATTAAAAAAAAAAGATGAAATGTTACTCAACCTTTAAAGGAATGAAGTTCAGGGGCGCCTGGGTGGCTCAGTCGGTTAAGCATCTGACTTTGGCTCAGGTCATGATCTCACGGTTCGTGGGTTCAAGCCCCGCATCAGGCTCTGTGCTGACAGCTCAGAGCCTGGAGCCTGCTTCAGATTCTGTGTCTCCCTCTCTCTCTGCCCCTCCCTTACTCATGCTCTGTTTCTCTCTGTCTCAATAATAAATAAACATAAAAAATATTTAAAAAAAAGGAATGAAGTTCATGTGTCTGAATGTATTTAGAGTAGGGATGATCCTTGAAGACCTAAGTGAAATAAACCAGATACAAAGGACAAATATTGTATGATTCTATTTTTATGAGGTACCTGCAGTAGTTTAATTCATAGAGATAGAAGGAAGGTAGAATGGTAGTTGCCAGAGGCTTGTGTGTGTGTGTGGGGGAGGTGGAATGGGGAGTTATTATATAATGGAAATTTGGGAAAATGAAGAAGTTCTTGAGATGGATTGTGGTAATGGCTGCACAACAATGTGAATGTACTTAATACTGCTGAACTGTACTTTTAAAAAGTTAAATTGGTAATTTTTGTGTATATTTTATCACAGTTAAAAGAACAACAGTACCATTACCACACCTAAAATATTCACATTTATTTCCTAAGTCTTCAAATATCCCGTGAATGTTCAGAGTTTCCCAGTTTCATGAATGATTTCTTAGGGTTGCTTTCAAATTAGGATCCGAACAAGGCCCTCATACTGTGTTTGGTTGTTATATCTCTTAGGACTCTTTTATGTTATAGCCCGCCTCAGAGCTTCCCCCCCTTTTTTTGGTTCTCTGCATTCTGGATATTACTGATTGCATCTCTATGATGTGATGTTTAACTTGTTCCTCTGTCCATTATTTCCTGTGAAACAGTGGTTGGGATCTAGAGTCTTGATTAAATTTTAGGTTATATTTTTTTGTTTTGTTTTGGCAAGGAAACTTTATAATAGTGTTTTATACTTCCTGTTGCATCATATCAGGAGCTACAGATCGTTTTCTTGTCTTTCCTTTAGTTAATGTTAGGGTTAACTAGTGGCTCAGATTTGTCAGTGTGATCTGTTTGTTATAAAGTAACCTATCATGTTAAAGATTGTAGTAGCTATTGATTATTATTGTCCAGATCCATGTTTTTATTAGGGCTTGCAAAATGGCTATCTCTAATTGTAGTATTGCTTTCATACTCTAGTGAGAGCTCTTTCTAGACTACTTCTAAAGTTTCAAGCATCACCTATACTCACATATGGCCTCTACCTGCTCTGCCAACCTTATCATCTCCATTGCAGTGGGATCCTCCATTATTTCTTTAACTCACTGTATATATTCCTGTCCTTGAAGTTTCATGTTATACCTTCTCCTGCAAAGTCCAGAGGTAGGTTTTACTTTCACTGTCCAGCTCATCTGTAGGGGCAACACTCCTGTAACATAAGTACAGGGTGAAACCATATTGTAGGATTTGATTTTCTGAATTGTAACAACTTTTTTCATTTCTAGGTTATATCTCTACAAATAACAAACTTTTAACAAAGATTTGGTGATAAAGACCTGTGCCATATCTTCCTCTTTTATTTATATCCTCTCACACATATTTAGAGTTTTAGTAAATTGGTCAATCATATCATATTTTCTGTTTATTGATTTTGTAGGGAGAGTGTTAGAGCTAATCGCCTAAATTATTTATGTATGTATCCATGTATTTACATGGATTACATTGTGAAATTTTCTTCCCTATGAATCTGGAATTTTCTCTACAGTAATATCCATCTAATTCAGATCATGAATTCAGACAAGGGAACATGACACTCATGATCCAAGAGTTTGGAGGAAGAAGAGTTGAAGACTTTTTTGTTCTATTTTCTGTGTTCATTGTACTTTTTTTTCATTGCTGATTTACTAGATATAGTATAGACAGATTTAGAAGATTCTACTTGAGCTGGAAGTGTAATCTCTAGTAATCTTCATTGTAATAAGGTTTTAACTACACAGCAATTTGGAAATCTTATTAGATTGTACTTATTTTTTCTAATCATTTTAATGTTTTATAAAAATCATTAAAACTTTTCAACTATGAAACATTTTTAATATACAGAAAGGTACAAAAATAATATAAAAATACCTTTGTACTTACCACTGGGATTAATAGATGTTAACTTTTTGCCCTTTTTGCTATAGAGCTTTTTTTGGTCAAAGAACTAAAGGTCATCCTCTTTCTCCCTTCCTTTCTCTTTCCTTCCCCAGGGGTTACCATTATCCTGAAATTCCTGTGTCACATCCATGCATGTCTTCTACTTGTGCTACATTTAAACAATATGTGATTGTATTATTGTCAAAATTTGGCATAACATGTACCCCAGTGTTCATAGCAGCACTTTCAACAATAGCCAAATCATGGAAGGAGCTTAAATGTCCATCAACTGATAAATGGATCAAGAAGATGTGGTTTATATATACAATGGAATACTACATGGCGTTGAGAAAGAAACTCTGGCCATTTGTAGCAATGTGGATGGAACTCAAGGGTGTTATGCTAAGTGAAATAAGTCAGGCAGAGAAGGACAGATACCATATGTTTTCACTCATAAGTGGAAAAGGAGAAACTTAATAGAGGACCATGGGGGAGGGGAAGGGGGAAAATAGTTGGGGAGAGGGAGGGAGGCAAACCATGAGAGACTCTTGAATAACTGAGAACAAACTGAGGGCTGATGGGGGTGGGGGAGAGGGGAAAGGGGGTGATGGGCATGGAGGAGGGCACTTGTGGGGATGAGCACTGGGTGTTATATGGAAACCAACTTGACAATAAACTATAAAAGAAAAAAAATGAAAAAAATTGGCATAAATTATTTTCCATTATGTGAATCTTTTTGCAGTTTGCCTTTTTCACTTACCAAGTTACTAATATGGACTCGTTCGTCATTTCTAACCACGATTAAGTATTCTGTGGTATGATTGAACCATGGTTTGCTGATTTCTTTGCTAAGGGACAGTTAGATGCTTTACATTTTGTCATTGTTTCCACAGGGCTATAATGAACATTTTTGCATGTGTCTCTTTGTGTAGATATACTAGAATATTTTTAGGATAGATTCCTGGGAGAGGAATTGCTAGGTCAATTCTTTATATGTGTTATTCTTTATATGTGTGTGTGTGTGTGTATGTATATATATGTATATATGTATGTATATATGTACATATATGTCTATATGTGTATGTATGTATATGTATCTATATCTATCTGTACATATATGTACACACACAAGTTTGTGTGTGTGTGTCAGTCTGTTGGATATAAATATATTTTTAAAATTTTTTTGTTTTTCTGACTGCTAGTAAAGTTGAACATCTTTTCATGCTTTAAGACTATTTGAATTCTTCCTTTGTGAATTGTTCGTTCATATTCTTTGCCTGTATTTTATTTGTTGTTGTTGTTGTTGTTTTATCTTACTGAATTTTAAGACTACTATATATATATTCTAGATACTGATCCTTGATAATGTGGATTCCTAATTTCATCTTTCGGTCTGTGGCTTGTCTTTTCCCCTTGTAATACATACTAGTGTAAAAAGCTTTAAATTAAAAATGTAACTTTTCTTCTATAGTTTGTATTATTTATGTCTGTTTTAAATGTTTATTTTGAGAGAGAGAGTGCATATGTGCAAGGGGCAGAGAGAAAGGGAGAGAGAGAGAATACCAAGCAGGCTCCAAGAGCCCTGCGTAGGGCTTGATCTTACAGTTGTGAAAATCATGACCTGAGCCAAAATAAAGAGTTGGATTTTTTTTTAATGTTTTATTTATTTTTGAGAGAGAGAGACAGACAGCACAAGCAGGGGAGGGTCAGAGAGAGAGGGAGACACAGAATCTGAAGAGAGGCTCTAGGCTCTGAGCTAGCTGTCAGCACAGAGCCTGATGCGGGGCTCAAACCCACGAACTGTGAGATCATGCCCTGAGCTGAAGTCGGAAGCTTAACCTACTGAGCCACCCAGGCGCCCCAAGAGTTGGATGTTTAACTGACCAAGCCATCCAGGCATCCCTTATTTGTGTCTTTTAAAAGCAATCCTATCTCTGTTTGGAAAAATGCTTATATGTTTTGTTTTAAAAGATTTAAGGTTTTGCATTTCATATTTACACCTTTATTTCTTCCATCAATTGTGCTACCTCTGTCATTTATCAATTTCCTACATGTGTCCTAAGCTTTCTGTTGTATTGGTATGTCTCTGGCAACAGTATCATACTGCTTTAATTATTATAACATTAGAATAGTTGTTGATATGGCAGAATTGCCCTTATAATTATTCTTAAAAAGAATCTTGGCTATTTTTGGTCCCTAACTTTTTCATTTTAATTTCAGGGTAACTTGTCAAATTCTGTGGAAAATTTCTGTCTGATATTGACTGGAATCATATTAAATTTGAGGACATTGCAAAAGGAGACATGTACAAGGATATTCATTAAAATACCATTTTAAATTGGGAAAAATTGGAAACAATGAGACTAGTAAACTATGGTTTAATCATGCATTAGAATACTTTACAGTAGAACACATATATTTTCATATTTACAGTATTTAGTCTGCCTATACATGAGAGTAGTAATTGTTTTTTCTCCAATAAAGTAATTTTGTCCATAAGTTGTATATTTTTCGTTAGATTTTTTCCCTGGTACCTTATTTTTGTTTCTACTATAAGTAGTATCCTTTTAAAAACTACTTTTTCTGGGGCACCTGGGTGGCTCAGTCGGTTTGGCTTCTGACTTCAGCTCAGGTCATGATCTCGCAGGTTGTGAGTTCGAGCCCTGCCTCAGGCTCTGGGCGGACAGCAGCCTGGAGCCTGCTTCAGACTCCATGTCTCCCTCTCTCTCTGCTCCTCCCCTGCTCATGCTCTGTCTGTCTGTCTGTCTGTCTCTCTCTCTCTCTCTCTCTCTCAAAAATAATAAATAAACATTAAAAAGTTTAAAAAACCCTACTTTTTCCAATTTCTCATTTTTTGCTTTTTTCCTAATATTTTACATAATAAACATTTCAAATGCTATTGAGTTTTTTATATCGAGCAACCCTCAACCTTCTCAAGTTTTTTTTTCTAATAATTTGTAGATTTTATTGAGTGCTTATTTTATATCAGGAATTTACATTTATCTCATTTAATATTTTCAACAAGTCCTAGGGATTGATATTATCATCTACATAAGTAAAATACTATCTCAGAGAAGCAACTTGAGCAAAGTTACAGAGCTCTTATTCACAACTGTTTCTGTCCACATGCAAAGCCTGTATTCTAAACTCCTTCCTAGCACCTCTGTTGTTACTGCGTACTAGTGAACATTAAAGAAAACTTTACAAAGAATCTGATCTGGTGGGAGATTGGGAGGTGAAGTAGGACATTATGGATAGAAGGAACATAAAACTTCAAAGTCATGAAAGAACATAATGCAATCAAGTGCTAGAGTAGTTCTCATCTTCTCTCTTGAACAATGTTAAAAATTTTTTTATTTTTAAGTATTTTGAGAGGGGGGAGGGGGAGGCGCAGAGAAAGAGGGAGACACAGAATCTGAAGCAGGCTCCAGGCTCTGAGCTGTCAGCGCAGAGTCCACTGTGGGGAAGGAACCCACAAACCGTGAGATCATGACCTGAGCTGAAGTTGGCTGCTTAAGTGACTGAGCCATCCAGGCGCACCTCTCTTAATAATATTTAAACTGGTAGAGAATTTTATTTTATTTTATTTTATTTTACTTAAAAATTTTTAAAATTTATTTATTTTTGAGAGACAGAGAGTGAACAGGGCAGAGAGAGAAAGAGACACAGAATCCGAAGGCTCCAGGCTCTGAGCTAGCAGTCACCACAGAGCCCGATGCGGGGCTTGAACCCATGAACCGTGAGATCATGACCTGAGCTGAAGTCAGACGCTCAACTGACTGAGCCACCCAGGCGCCCCATAAACTGGGTAGAGAATTTTAGTTGACACTTGTTTTCCCTTGCACTTTGAAGATACTATTTCTGTTGTTGAGCAGTATTTCAATGTAATTGTTCCTTTGCAAGTAATCTGCTTTTTTTATTGGTTGCTTTTAAGATTTACTTTTTGGTGATCTGCAGTTTCAGTATGATGTGTCTGGGTGGGACTCTATTTGTTGGGTTGGTTCTAGATGATTTTTTGTCTCATCGCTTCTAGAAATTCTCAACCATTGTCCCTTTGAATTTCAAGTCTCTCCCATTCTTTCATTTCTGTTTTGGGATTGCTATATATAACATATTTGTTGGATCTTCTTATTCTCTCTTCTAAATCCTAGAGTTTACTCATTTTCTACCCGTTTATCTTATTTTGGGCTGAATTAGAGGGTGATTTCCTAGGTCTGTCTTCTAGATAATTTCTTCGCTATATCACATCTGCTGTCTAGCTTGAGTATTAAGGTATATTTTTAATAAATGTATTTTCCAGTTCTAGGAATATCTGTTTTTTGACTTGGCCTTCTTAAAAAAATTCTTATTCCTTTTTTTTAAGTTTATTTTGAGAGAGAGAGAGAGAGAGAGAGAGAGAGAGAATGCGTGTGCATGTGTGCACGAGAGCAGGAGAGGGGCAGAGAAAGAGGGAGAGAGAATCCCAAGCAGGTTCCATGCTGACAGTGTGGGGCTTGAACTCACAAACTGTGAGATGATGACCTGAGCTGAAATAAAGAGTCAGATGCTTAACCGACTGAGCTGTCCAGGTGCCCCAAAAGTCTTACTCTTTAGTTAGGGTTTCAATTCCTTTTGTGCTTGTAGTAATTATTAAAAATACTTTGTGTGTGTGTGTGTGTGTGTGTGTGTGTGTGTTTTCAGAATTTTTTGTTCTATTTTTTGAAGTTTTTTGGAAAACAAACCTACTGTCTATTGTGCCTACTGACTCTGTTGATGGATTGTTTCTTTCTGTTTTTGAAATTTTGAAATGTAATTTCTTTTTTTCTTTCTTTAGTGTTTGTATTTGGGTCCAGTGATGGAGTGAAGTAGGAATGCTTTTGGTGTGGAAATACCTTGTGGTTCGAGTTTGTTAGTGGCCACATTAGAGTAGTTTTCTGCCAGCTGTCACAGATATCACAGATATCCCAATGCCAATTAAAAAAATTAATATCTGGCTTGGGGAGTTCCAGTATGACATGAGTAATGTAAATTTGAACCCCAAGCTTGCATGCAGCTTCGATTTGGGGTTTTGACTTCTCAAGGGAATTTTAACCCTTATTCATTGCTCAGGTTGAGACATCCTGCCTGTAGGCGATTTTATTTGGAGAAGTAGGGACAATTTAATGGAAGATATTCTTGAAAGAATCTCTGGAAATCTCACCTGTAATAATTTGAAGAATTTCCTAGAATACTGGTTTATAAGAATACGTTATAGTTTTGATTTATTAACTGTGATATTTTCATCATCACAGAACTCCAGTTAGCTTATCAATCATCTATAGAAAACTCCCATTTTTGACAGGGGAGCTTTGAAAATTGGTAACTTTTAGTTTAGAATTTGTGAGAACAGATTTACCTATAAGGCTATGTTTGGGTTGTATCTCCAACATTTGGTATCTCTTTGTCTTTGGTAAATCACTTAATTTTCCTTGGCTATAGCTTTTCTTACATATACAATGGGAATGATGTTTGACATGTCTACTTCAATTTATTTATTTATTTTCAAGATTTTTAAAAATTAAATGCTATACCACACACATATATAGAATGGTATTATTCCCATTTTATATGATTAATTTCCCAGGACTGTGGAACATTTTGGCATGCCATATTAATATTCTGTTTATACTGATGCTCTTGTGGATAGAGCCATAAGAAGCAAAGCCTTTTTTTGGAGCATCACATTAAAATGCTTGAACAAGCCAATTGCATATGATTTTAGGGCGTTTGTGGTACTAGCTTTGTTGGAGGCATAATTGACATACAAATTGTACACATTTAAAGTCTACTGTTTAAGTTGTAACATATGTATGTGTAAAACTATCACCATAATCAAAATAGTAAACATAGCAATGATTCCAAAAAGGGTCCTTTTGCCTTTTGTAATCCCTACCTCCAACTTTTCCCTTTGCCCCTTCCCCCAGCAACCACTTATCTACATTCTGTTGCTATGGATTAATCTGCATTTCTGGAATTTTATATAAATGGAATTAAGTAATACGTATATATGTATTTTGATCTGTTGTCTTTCAGCATAATTATTTTGAGATTCATTCATATTGTTGTGTTATTAGTTCATTTCTTTATTACTAAGTAGCATTCCACTGTATGGATATACCACAGTTTGTTTATTTGTTCATCTGTCGATGAACATTTGAGTCATTTCTAGTTTTGGGCTATTACACATAAAGCTGCTGTCAACATTTGTATTCAAGTTTTTTTATGGATATTAACAAGTCTCTGTAGGGATACTTTATTTCCGTGGGGTAAATACCTAAGTATGTAATGAGTGGATTGTATTAATAGATTTATGTTTAATTTTTAAAAATTAAAAAGCTTTTTAGTATAGTTTTATGTAATAAAAGTTTACATTTCAATTATTTTTAAGTGTATGATTCAGTACATTAATTGCATAATGTTTAACTTTTAAAGAAACTTTCAAAATGTTTTCCCATGTGAGTGTTCCAGTCTATATCAACAATGTGTGAAATTTCCAGTTCCTCTGCATTCTTGCCAACACTTGTTGTTGGTCATTCTTTTTAATTTTAGCTCTTCAAATAGCTATGTAGTGGTGTCTTCATATAGTATTAATTTGCATTTTTTAATGGCTAATGATCTTTTAATGCATCTTTCCATGTGCTTATTTGCCATCGATATATCTTCTTTGGTGAAGTATTGGCTCAAATATTTTGCCTGTTTTTTTTCTTACTGGTTTATTTGTTTCCTTTGTTTCTAATTATTAACTTTTTTCCATTTAATTTAATTTAATTAATTTTTTTTTTAAAGTAGGCTCCAACATGGGGCTTGAACTCACAACTCTGTGATCAAGAGTTGCATGCTCCATTGACCAAGCCAGCCAGGTGCTCCTCTAGTTATTAACTTTTGATAGTTCCTTTTCTATTGTGGATACAAGTAATTTATCAGGTGTATGGTTTGCAAATATTTTTTCCTGGTTTGTGGCTTATATATTTATAGCATCTTTTGAAGACCAGAGGTTTTAAATTTTGGTGAAGTCCAGTTTATTAATGTGTTGGTCCCTTTTGGATCCTATCTTTGATGTTAGAGTCAAGAAGTATTTATCTAACTCAGCATCAAGATTTTCTTCTAGAAGCTTTTTAGGTTTAGGTCTGAGATCAATTTTTAGTTAATTTTTATATATGGTATGAGGTGTGGCTCAAAGTCCATTTTTTTACATATGGATATCCTGTTGTTGAAAATACTCTCTTTTCTTCATTGAATAGCTTTGGCACCTTTGTCAAAAATTAGTTGTCAATGTATGTGTGGAAGTGTTTCTGGACTTCCTATTTTTTGTTTTTTAATTTTTTTAAAGTTTTAATTTATGTATTTTGAGAGAGAGAGAGAGAGAGAGAGAGTGAGAGCACGAGCTGGGGAGGAGCAGAGAGAGAGAGGGAGAGAGAGAATCAGAAGGGAGCTCTGTGCACTGTCGGCATGGAGCCCGAAGTGGAGCTCTATCTCACAAACTGTGAGATCATGACCTGAGCTGAAATCAAGATCTGCCGCTTAACTGAGTGAGTCACTCAGGCGCCTCTGGACTTTCTATTTTTATGCCAGTGCCAAGCTCTCTAGATTACCGTAGAAAGTAAAATCAGATAGTATCAACCTTCCAACTTTAGTATTTTTTATTTCAAAGTTACTGTGGGTAGCTTTGCATTTCCATATAAATTTTAGATTAAACCTATCAGTTTCTATAAGAAAGAAAGCCTGCCAAGATTTTGACTGAGATTGTGTTGCATCTGTAGAACAGTTTGGGGGTAACTGACATCCTAACATTACTAAGTCTTCCAACTTACAGTAAGTCTATTCATTTTTTAAGGTCTTCTTTAATTTCTCTGAGCATTGTTTTGTAGTTTTCAGTGAATATATGTCTTGCACATTTTTTAAATGCATAAGTATTTCATATTTTTATGCTATTATAAATGGTAGTTGAAAATATTTGAATGTTTGTTGCTAGTAAATAGAAATCCGAGTGAGTTTTGTCTATTGATCTTGAACCTTGCTGAACTTATTATTCTAGTAGCTTTTTGTAGACTCCATTAGGTTTTCTACATAGATGAGTATGCTGAGTCTGAATATAATAGTTTTACTGCCTTTCACATCTTAGTGCCATTTATTCATTTTCCTGATTACATGGAACAGAACCTCCATTACACTATTGGGCAGAAGTGGTAGATTTGGACATCCTTATCTTGCTCTTGATGTTAGGGAAAAGTAAACCTTTTATCATTAAATATGATATTAGCTGTAGGATTTTGTAGATGCCTTTTCTCAGATTGAGGAATTTCTGTTCTGTTCCTAGTTTGCTAAGAAAAAAATTTTTTTTAATCATGAATGGGTTGTTGGCTTTTGTCAAGTGATTTTTTAGCTGCTATTGAGATAATTGTATGATTTTTCTTAATTATAGATATGGTGAATTACATGGAATAATTTTTGAATATTGAACCAGTCTTGCATTCCTGGAATAAACTGTATTTGGTCATGATGTATTGTCCTTTTTACATATTGCTAGATTCCAGTTACTAGTATTTTGATGTGAGGATTTTTGTATCTGTGTTCAAGAGGAATAATGGACATCTTCTGTCATGTCTTTGTTTTCTTCTTTGGTAATATCTTTGTTTGATTTTGGTATCAAGGCAAATCTACTTACGTAAAATGAGTTGGGAAGGTTTCCTTCTATATGTGTATATTTTTAAGAATTTATGAAGACTATAACTATTTCTCCCTCAAATGTTTGTTGGAGTTGAACAGTGAAGCAATAATAAGTTTAGAGTATTTACTGTTGGAAGGTTTTTCAGTAAAAATTTAATTTCTTTTTTCTTTTTTTAAGTTTGTTTATTTTGATGAGAGAGAGTACAAGTGGGAGAAGAGCAGAGAGAGGGAGGTGGAGGATCCGAAGTGGGCTCTGTGCTGCCAGCAGCGAGCCTGGAACGGGGCTCCAACTTATGAACTATGAAATCATGACCTGAGCCAAAGTCAGACGCCTAACCTAACAGAACCATCCAGGCACCCCAGTTTTTTTTTTTTTTTTTTTTTTAATGATGTAGTACTTATTCAGATTACCTGTTTTTTTCTGTTATGTACACTCTGGCAGTTTTAATCTTTCAGAATTTGTCCATTTCATCTAAATTGAATTCCTGAGCAAACAAATTTTCATTTGTATTGCCCTTTTGATGAAATCAGCTTTTGGTTTTATTGATTTCTCTCTCTCTTTTTTCCCCATCTGTTCTTTATTTCATTGATATGTGCTCTTTATTACTGTCTTCTTTATTGTTTGGGTTTAATTTTGTCATTTCTTTCTGATTTTTTAAGGTGGCATTTTAGATTAATGCTTTGTGACCTTTTCTAATGTAAGTGATCCTACAAATTTCTCTCTATGTACATTTTTAGAGGAATCTCACAAATTTTAATGTTTTTATTTTTATTCAGGTCAAACTGTTTTTCGTTTTCCATGGCTTCCTCTCTGGCCCAAGGATTATTTAGAAATTTTGGGGATTTTCCCAGCTTATATTTTTTAATAATTTCTAGGTGAATTCTGTTATAGTCAGAGAAGATACTTATATGTCAATTTTTAAAAAATTGTTAAGTACCTGGGTGGCTCAGTCAGTTGAGTGTCTGACTCTTGATTTTGGCTTAGGTCATGATCCCAGGGTTGTGGAATTGAGCTCTGTGTTGGGCTGCACACTGAGCATGGATTCTCTCTCTCACAAAATAAAAATAAATAATAAAATTGTTAACTTTTTAAAAAAAGGTTTCCTTCATAGCCTAGAATATGGTCTAACTTGGTGAATGTTCCATGTGCACTTGAAGAAAGTGTGTATTATTGTGTTGTCAGGTGTAGTGTTTTAAAAATGTCAATTTGGTCAAAGTAGTCATTGCTTCGGTCTTCTACATTTTTAGTGATTTTCTGTCTACATCTTCTCTTCATTATTGAGAAAGGGGTGTTGAAGTCTCCAAGTATAATTGTGGTTTTGTCTCTTTCTCTTTGTAGTTGTCAGTTTTTGGTTCTTGTATTTTGAAGTTCTGTTGTTAGGTGCACACTTAGGATTGTTATGTCTTCTTGGTGATTTGACTCTTTTAACCTTATATAACGTCCTCTTTGTCCCTGGTAATATTCCTTGTTCCAAAGTCCGCTTTGGTGGAGGAGTTAAGATGGCAGAGAAGTAAGAGGACCCTAAGCTTGCCTTGTCCCACAAACACAGCTAGATAAACATCAAATCATTTTGAACACCTAAGAAATTGATCTGATGACTGAGAGAGCGAAACTGCACAACTAGAGGTAGAAAAGTGGTCACAGTGTGGAAGGTAGGAGCTGCAGAGAGGTGATTTGGGGAGAAAAGAGGGACAGGTGCTGCAAAGGGGAGGGAGCCCTGATTACGGAGAGAGGAGTGAGAGACAGAGTACACCGAGAGAGTGTACAGGGGATTGCACAAGAAAAACTTCCCTACAGCTATTGACTGGGAAAAGGAGAGGGACTGACTACTACAAGTTTTTTAAGCAGCAGAGCACACACAAAGTTGGAAGTTCTGGAGGTCTCCACCATTACTGGGGTTGTGCCTGGCAGGCTTGGTGGGGAAGGAGGGCAGAGGAGACCTGGGAGCAGGCAGGGTGGTTTGAGGATCCCCTGGGTCCCATGGGGAGAAACAGTTCTCCTGCTTGGAGTGCATTTGGAAGTGGTGTCATGGCTTCTCCGGGGACAAAAGAACTGGGTAGTTCCAACATGCTGCCCTTTTCCCTACCATGGGAAGAAAGACACTGGCTGAGGGCAGCAAATCTTGCTGCCAGCTTTTTGTTGTGCTTTACCATAAACTTTGAATTACTGTGCAGTTGCCAACCAATTTCTGGGACAAATCTGCACTGGCCAGTGCAGTGAAACCCTCCCCCACATAGGATCTGCACAGTCTATACTATGGGGATCTCTAAAATGTGGAGTTATGAAACCCAGCCTTACATCTAAGATAAAAGACAGGAGTACTGTGCCGCTTGGCAGGTGGACAGCTCTGACGCAGGCAGGGTGAATGCAGGGATCTGGCAGAAGTCAGGGACACAAGAGAGATGATTGTTTGCTCTTCTGTGGGGGCTTCCTGAAGAGTGGTGGCTCGAACTTAACACTCCAGGGACAAGAGAGCAGGACGATGCCATTTTCCCCCACGCCCATCAGCACTGACTGACTTAAGTGAGCAAAACAGCACCACCCAGTAGAGGCTGGAGGTACTTACACCAATCCCTGCCCTACTGTACCCTGCAAGTGCATCTCTACTAGGGCAAGTCGGCCTGAGAATCAGCACAGCAGTCCCCACCCTAAGAAGACCGGCACAAACTCCTCTCACGCACCAAGTCTATGGATCATAGAATGTTGCGAAGCTTTAACTCTAGGGGAAATAGGATCTAGCTTCCTCTTTTTTTTTTTTTTTTTTGATCCCTTCTTAATATAGCCATTACTCTCAGGAGCAGGAATATAACAGGCATTCCTAACAATCACATACAAAAAAACAGTGACCCAGACAAAATGACGAGACTAAAGAATTCACCCCAAAAGAAAGATCAGGAAGAAGTTATGGCGAAGGATTTAGTCAATACAGATACAAGTAAGATGGCTGAACCAGAATTTAAAACAATAATCATAAAGATACTAGTTGTGCTTGAGAAAAGCATAGAAGACACTAGAGAGACCTTACTGCAGAAATAAAAGAACTAAAAACTAGTCAGGCCAAAATAAGAAGTCCTTTGACTGAGATGCAAAACTGAATGGAAACAATGACAATGAAGATGGACAAAGCAGAGGAATGAATCAGTGATATAGAAGAGAAAATTATGGAAAATAATGAAGCTGAAATAAGAGGGAAAGAAAGGTATTGGATCATGAATGTAGACTTTGGTAACTCAGCGACTCTTTAAAGCATAATAAGATTCATATCATAGGAATCCCAGAAGAATAAGATAAAGAAAATGGAACTGAAGATTTATTTAAGTAGATTATAGGTGAAAACTTCCCTAATCTAGGGAAGGAAACAGACATCTAAATCCAAGAAGCAGAGAACTCCCACTAAATTTAACAAAAACCAGACATCACCAAGGCATATCATAGTCAAATTCACAAAATACACAGACAAGGAAAGAATCCTGAAAGCAAGGGAAAAAAAGTTCTTAACCTACAAGGGAAGACAGGTTCACAGGAGATCTGTCCACAGAAACTTGGCAGGCCAGAAGGAAGTGGCATGATATATTCAACATCCTAAATGGGAAAAATGTGCAGCCAAGAATTCTTTATCCAGCAAGGCTGTCATTCAGGATAGAAGGAAAGAGAAAGAGTTTCCCAAACAATAACTAAAGAAATATTAAGGGAACTCTTTGGGTGGGGATAAAAAGATTAAAAGCAACAAAGACTATAAAGGAACAGAGAACATCACCAGAAACACTAACTTTTTACAGGTAACACAATGGCACTAAATTCATATCTTTCAATAAGCACTCAATGTAAATGGACTAAAGGCACCAGTCAAAAGACACAGGGTGTCAGAATGGATTAAAAAAAAAAAAAAGACCTGGGGCACCTGGGTGGCTCATTCAGTTAAGCGTCAACTTTGGCTTAGGTCATGATCTCATGGTTCATGGGTTCAAGCCCCCTGTTAGGCTCTGTGCTTATAGCTTTGGATTCTGTGTCTCCCTCTCCCTATGCCCCTCTCCCCACTCATGCTCTGTCTCTTTCTCAAAAATAAACAAAACAACAACAAAAGACCCATCTATATGTTCCCTACGAGAGTCATTTTAGACATAAAGACATGTGTAGGTTGAAAATGAGGGATAGAGAACCATCTATCATGCTAATGGATGCCAAAAGAAGGCTGGAGTAGCCATGCTTATATCAAACTAGAGTTTAAACCAAAGACTGTAACAAAAGATGAAGAAGTGCATTATATCATAATTAAGGGGTCTATCCATCAAGATCTAACAATTGTGAATATATATGTCCCAACCTGGGAACACCCAAATGTAAATATCAATTAATAACAAACATAAAAAAACTCATTAGTAATAATACAATAATAGGGGACTTTAACAGCCCACTTACAGCAATGGACAGATCATCTAAAGCAGGAAATCAACAAAGAAACAGTGACTGTGAATGACACACTGGACCAGATGGACTTAACAAATATATTCAGAGCATTTCATCCTATAGCAGTGGAATACACATTCTTTTTGAGTGCACATAGAACATTCTTCAGAATAGATCACATTTTGGATCGCAAACCAGTCCATAACCAGTACAAAAAGATTGAGATCATATCATGCATATTTTGAAACCATAATGCTGTGAAACTTGAAAGATAATTTCTCTGGGTCTAGAATTCTAGTACAGTTGACCCTTCAACAAACCGGGGGTCAGAGATGTGACCTCTGCACAGTGAAAAATCCACTTATAAGTTTTTACTCTTCCCAAACTTAATAGTAATAGCCTGCTATTGACTGGAAGCTTTCCTGATAACATAGTTGATTAATACATGTTTCGTGTGTTATCTGTGTTATATGTGTTATATAGTGTATACCTAAAGTAAGCTAGAGAAAAGAAAATGTTATTAAGAAAATCAGAAGGAAGAGAAAATACATTTACAGCACCATACTGTATCAAAAGAAAAATCTGTGTATAAGTGGAGCTGCAGAGTTCAAACCCATGTTGTTCAAGGGTCAACTGTATGTATTTGATTCTTAAACTAAGATAATTTCTCATCATTTAATCAGAAGGACCATGCAGCTTTGGTCCTCCCCCCCCAGCTTTACTGAAATATAACTGACAAGTAAAATTGTATACGTTTAAGGTATATAATGTGATATATGTTTATACTGCAAAATGATTACCACAATAAAGTTAGTTAAGGCATCCATCACCTAACATAGTTACCTTTGTGTGTGTGTGGTAAGAACTCTTAAGATCTGCTTTCTTAGCAAATTTCAACTAAACAGTACAGTATTTTGTTAAATATAGTCAGCGTGATATACGTGAAATCCTCAGAATTTATTCATCTAACAACTGGAAGTTTGTAGCCTGCGATCAGTAATTCCTTATTTCCCCTCATCTCCCAGACCGTGACAACCAGCATTCTACTCTCTTGTATCTAGACTTTGACTTTTTTAGATTCCACATATAGGTGAGAGCATACAGAATTTGTCTTTCTCTGTCAGATTTATTTCACTTAGCATTATGTCTTTCAGGTTCATCCATGTTGTCACAAATGGCAAGATTTTTTAGAAGTGGGGGTAGCATTAGCATGTTGTTCAGACTCCATGTGTTTGTGTTTTTTCCAGTTTTCTTCATGTGCTTGGGATTTCCTTTTTTTAAAAAAATGGTTGCATAATACCCATGTGTGTTTCTATCATATTTTCTTTATCCATTCATCTGTCAACTGCCAGTTATTTCCATGTTTTTGCTACTGTGATAACGCTGCAATGAACATGGGAGTTCAGATATCACTTTGAGATAAAGATTTAATTTCTTTTGGATATATGTACTCAGAGTGCTGGGTGTTGGACTGTATGCTATTTCTGTTTTTAATTTTTTGAGAAACCTCCATACTGTTTTCCATAATGTACCAATTTACATTCCCACCAACAGTGAATAGGGGTCCTCTTTTCTTCACATCTTTGCCAACAATTGTTGTCTCTTGTCTTTTTGATAAAAGCCATACTAAGAGAAATGTAGTTTTGATTTACATTTCCTAATGATTATTGATGTTGGGTACCTTTTCATGCACATGTTGGCTATTTGGATGTTGTCTTTGGAAACATGTCTATTCTGTTCCTTTGCCCATTTTTTAAAAAGATTTCCCTAAAAAATGTTTTATTTATTTTGGAGAGAGAGTATGAGAGTGTGGGGAAACGGGCAGAGAGAGAGAGGCAGACTCCATGCTGTCAGCGCAGAGCCCTATGTGGGGCTTGATCCCATAAACCATGAGATTATGACTTGAACGGAAATTAAGAGTCAGATGCTTAATTAACTGACTGTGCCACCCAGGCACTCCCCTTTTGCCCATTTTAAAATCAGATTATTTATTTATTTGCTATCAAGTTACAAGGTGGGTTTTTTTTTTTTGAGTTCTTTATATATTTTGAATATGAACACCTTATCAAATAAATGGTTTGCAAACATTTTCTCTGATTCCTTAGGTTGCTTCCTTTGGTGTGCAGAGGTATTTTTACCTGTTTGTTTTTGCTCTGTTTGTTTATATTTTTGGTGTTATATCCAAAAAGTCATTGCCACAGTCAGTGTCAAGAAGCTTTTCTAGGAATTTTGTTGTTTCAGGTCCTGTATTTAAGCCTTTAATCCATTTTGAGTTAATTTTTGTGAGTGTATAAGATAGGGATCCAGGGGCTCCTGGGTGGCTCAGTCGGTTAAGCATCAGACTTCGGCTCAGATCATGATCTCTCAGTTCGTTGGTTTGAACCCTGCATCGATCTCTGTGCTGACAGCTCAGAGCCTGGAGCCTGCTTTGGATTCTGTGTCTCCCTCCCTCTCTCTCTGCCCTTCCCCAGCTCGCACTCTGTCTGTCTGTCTGTCTGTCTGTCTGTCTCTCTCTCTCTCTCAGAAAAAAAAAATTAAAAAACAGGGATCCAATTTCATTTCGTTGCATGTGAGTATGTAGTTTTCCTAATGTTATTTAAGAGATTATCCTTTCTCCATTGTATTTTCCTAACTCCTTTGTTGAATATAAATTGACCATGTATGCATGAGTTTATTACTGGGGTTTCTGTTTCGTTCCGTTGATCTGTGTGTCTGTTTTTATGCCAGTTCCATTCTGTTTTGATTACTATAACTTTGAAATAGAGTTTGAAATCAAGGGTGATGCCTCCAGCTTTGTTTTTTTTCTCAAGGTTGCTTAAGTTATTTAGGGTATTTTGTAATTTCATATGAATTTTAGATTTTTTTTCTTTCTATTTCTGTGAAAAAACACTATTGGAATTTGTTTTGTCTAGTATGGACATTTTAACAATATTAATTCTTCCTGTCCATGAACATGGGATGTCTTTCCATTTATTTGTGTCTTCTTCAGTTTCTTTCGACAGTATTTTATAGTTTTTAGTGCACAAATCTTTCACCTCCTTTGTTAAACTTATTCCTACATATCTTATTGATACTATTGTAAATGGGATTTCTTTCTTCATTTTACTTGCATGTAATTCATTGTTAGAACATAAAAATGTTGATTTTTATATGTTGATTTGTATCCTGTGACTAATAATACTAGTTCTAATAGTTTTTTGGTGCAGTCTTTAGGGTTTTCTATATATAATATGTCATCTGTAAACAGGTAATTTTACTTTTTTCTTTCTGATTTGAGTGCCTTTTATTTCTTGTTCTTGCCTAGTTGTTGCAATTAGGACTTCTAGTGCTTTGTTGAGTAGAAGTGGTGATAGTAGGCATTCATATCTTGTTCATGATTGTAGAGGAAAAGCTTTCAGTTTTTCACCATTTAGTATGATGTTAGCTATGGGCTTGCCATATATAACTTTTATTATGTTGAAGTTTATTTCCTCAGTACTCAGTTTGCTGAGTTTTTATCATGAAATAGATGTTGATTTTTGTCAAATGCTTTTTCTTCATCCGTTGAGATTATTGTATGATCTTTATCCATCAATCTGTTAATGTGGTGTTACATTGATTTGCATATTTCGATGAATATGCTGTTGAGTTCAGTTTGCTAGCATTTTGTTGAAATTTTTGCATCAATATGCATCAGGGATATCGGCCTGTAATTTTCTTTTCTTTTAGTTTCCTTATCAGAGTAATGTTGGCCTTGCAAAATGAATTTGAGAGTGTTCATTCCTCTTCAGTATTTTGGAAGAGTTTGAGAAGAATTGACATTAATTCTTCTTTAAGTGTCTGGCAGAATTCACCAGTGAAGTCATCTGGTCCTGGGCTTTTTTGCCTGGGAGGTATTTGATTACTGATTTAGTCTCCTTAGCTGTTATTGGTCTGTTCAGATTTTCTGTTTTTTTTTTTTCCCACTGATTCAGTCTTCAGTGGTTGTATGTTTTAGGAATTTATTTCTTCTAGATTGTTCAATTTTTTGGTGTTTATTTTTATTATTAAAAATTTTTTTTAATGTTTGAGAGAGACAGAGTGTAAGCAGGGGAGGGACAGAGAGAGAGGGAGACAGAATCTGAAGCATGGTTCAGGCTCTGCTCAGAGCCTGATGTGGGGCTTGAACTTATGAACCATGAGATCATGACTTGAGCTGAAGTCTGATGCTTAACTGACTGAGCCACTCAGATGCCCCAAATTTGTTGGTGTTATATTGTTCATAGTAGATTCTTATCCTTTGTATTTCTGTGGTTCCAGTTGTAATTTCTTCTTTTTCATTTATAATTTTATTAGTTTGAGTCATTGTTCTTTTTCTCTTGATTAGTCTAGTTAAAGATTGGTCAGTTTTGTTTGTCTTTTCAGAAAACCAACTCTTAGTTTTGTTGTTCTTTTCTATTGGTTTTCCATTTTGAATTTCATTTATTTCTGATCTATTCTGTTTTCTTCCTTCTAGCTTTGGGCTTACTTTGTTCTTTATTTTTTCCCCCCTAGTTCCTTGACATGTTGAGGTAGGTTGTTTATTTGTAATCTTTCTTTTTCCTTAATGTAGACATTTGTAGCTATAAATTTTCCTCTTATACTTGCTTTTTCTGCATCTTGTAAGTTTTGGTTTCATTTGTTTCCATTTTCATTTGTTTCAAGATATTTTTTTATTTTATTTTCTTTCTCAATCTATTGGTTGTTCAGGAGTTTATTTCTAATTTCCATGTGTTTGTGAGAATTCCAGTTTCTCTCCTGTTATTGGTTTCTAGTGTTATAGTTTTCTTTGTGTTCAAAAAAGATGTAATTTCAGGCTTCTTGAATTTGTTAAGACTTGTTTTGTGGTCTAACATATGATCTTTCTGGGAGAATGTTCTCTCTTGAGATGAATATGTATTCTGTTACTGTTGGATGGAATGTTGTGTATATGTCTGTTAAATCCATTTGGTCTATAGTGTGATTCCCATCTGCTGTTTCCATACTGATTTCCTGTCTGGATGATCTATTTATTATTGAGAGTGGAGTATCACAGTTCCTTATTATTATTGTGTTGCTATTTATTTTTTCTTTCAGTTGTGTTAGTGCTTACATATTTCGGTGCTCTGATATTTAGATGTGTAAATATTTACAATTGTTAATATCCTCTTGATTAACTGAACACTTATCAATATGTAATAACCTTCTTTTTCTCTTCTGACCACTTTTTAAAAAAAATTTTAGAGTGAGAGAGCACAGAAGTGGAGAAGGACAGGGAGAGGGAGAGAAGGAGAGAGAGAGAGAGAGAATCCTAAGCCCCAATTTGGGGCTTGCTCCCATGATCCTGGAGTCATGACCTGAGCCAAAATCAAGAGGCAGATACTCAACCAGCTGGGCCACCCAGGGGTTCCTTTTATGCCTATTTTCTAATTGAAATTTTTTTAAAATTTGCAGTTGAGTATTGAGATTTCTTAATATATTCTAGATACTTGTCTTTTGTCAGATATGTGGTTTTGATAATTTAATGATAATGTGTCTCAGTGTAGACCTTTTGGGGCTCAACCTATTTAGGGACTTTAGGGCCTCCTGAGGCTTGATGTTCCTTTATTTCCCCAAATTTGGGATGTTTTCAGCCATTATTTGTTTATTTAAAAAATTTTAAGTTTTTTTTGATAGAGAGAGAGAGAGAGAGAGAGAGAGAGAGAGAGAGAGAGAAGGCACAAGTTGGAAGGAGCAGAGAGAAGGAGAGAGAGAATCCCAAGCAGACTCTGCTCCATCATTGCAGCAGCCTATGTGGGGCTCAAACTCACAAACCATGAGATCATGAGCCAGATTAAGAGTCAAATGCTTAACCACTATGCCACCCAGGCACCCCAGCCATTATTTCTTTAAATGATTTTTGGTCCCCTTCTCTCTCTTCTCCTTTTGTAATTCCCGTAATGATGTATGTTGTTTGTTTGAGTTATGTCTTATGAGTCCTATAGCTTTCTTCATTCTTTCTTATTCTTTTTTCCTTTTGCTTCTTCGACTGGATGATTTCAAATGACCTGTCTTGTATTAATGAATTCTTTCCTAGTGAAGTCTGCTATTGAATAGTTCTGTTGAATTTTTCAGTTCAGTTATATTCTTCAGCTCTAGAATTTCTGTTTGTTTTTATTTTATTTTATTTTTTTTAAAATTTTTTTTAAATTTATTTTTGAGACAGAGAGAGACAGAGCATGAGAAGGGGAGGGGCAGAGAGACAGGGAGATACAGAATCCGAAGCAGGCTCCAGGCTCCGAGCTGTCAGCACAGAGCCCGACACGGGGCTCGAACCCACGAACATGAGATCATGACCTGAGCTAAAGTCAGAGGCTTAACCGACTGAGCCACCCAGGCGCCCCTAGAATTTCTGTTTTTTTTAAAGTGATGTTCATTTTTTCTTGAACTTATTTATGTATTTCCCCTGTATTTTGGCTTATTTGTCTATCTGGGTTTTCTTGTAGTTCACAACACTTATTTAAGAGGATATTCTGAATTCTTTGTCATTCAATTCATCTCCATTTCTTCATAGAGGAATTTTATTGATTTCCTTTGGTGGTGTCAGGTTTACCTGAATCTTCTTGATCCTTCTATCCTTGTGTTGGCATGTGTGCATTTGAGGAAGTGGTCTCCTTTTCCAGTCTTTACATGTTCACCTTGGCAGGGAAAGATTTTCTTCAGTCAGCTCAGCTTGGGATTCTGAATGGGCCAGCTGATACTATACATTGGCAGGCAGCACTTGCTTTCAGGGTGTCTGGTTGGGTGGAGCCACTGCCTGTGCTCTTAAGTTGAGAGTGGTTCCCTGGCTGTGTTCTCCTGTCAGATGAGTCTGCATTCAGGTGGGGCTGCTGGCTGGGTTCTGTGGGCAGGCAGGGCCATTGTCTGGCCTCCATAATCACCTGTGGTTGGGCAGAGTTATGGGCCGTGCTTCCTGGCTGGGTGGCGTAGCTAGTTGGACTCTGTGATTGGGTGGGGCCACAGGCTAGGTCCTTCATCAGCCCTGATTGGGTGGGTCCCTAGGCTGTGCTCCCTGGCTAAGTGCCAGTCTTTGCTTCCTGCTTAGTAGGATTTTTTGAATTCTCCCCCTTTAAAAAATTAAAAAAATTTTTTTTTCTGATTGTTCAAGCTATTGAAAACTATGGGGGTTATAATATTTTATTATTTTGGCTAGACTACATCTTATAGCTTAACTCTTTCATCTGGACACCATATGAAAATTCTTTTTTTGTGCCGTGAGAAAATGTTCTCATAAGTTTTTTGAAAAAGCTCTAGATTATAAAGTAGGCAATCCTGACTCCAATTCCTTGAATTACTGGGTCAAATAGGTGTGCATTTATACTTTTGATACATTATTGCCGAATTGTCCCCATATTTGGTATGTTAATTTACACTCTTTCCCATCAATACAATGAGAATATTCATTGCTTTAGTACTCAGCTAGGAGTACTAGCATATCATCAAGCTTTTGGTCTTTTCAAATAGGATAGGTACAAAAAAGTTATCACAATATGGTTTTATTTATTCTTTGGTCCATGCATTGTTGACAAATGTGTTAATTTTCACATTTTTAAGGATTTTTAACCTATGTCTGTTACTGATTTCCATTTTAATTCCTTTGTGGTCTGAGAACATAGTTTGTGTAATGTCCATTTGAAATATTTCAATACCATAATGTGATAAGATCCATATATCATTCTTTTATATTTTCTGCTTGTTAGTACTGAAAAGCCATCAGTCTGGTTTGGACTAATTTCAGTGCTGGCCATAAGGCTGGCTCCACTGTATATTTAGGCAGTTCGTGTCCCACTGAGGGAGTGTATTAGTCTGTTTGCTGCCATAACATAGTATGACTGACAGATGGGATTAAACAACAGAAATTTATTTTGCACAGTACTGGAGGCTGGAAGTCCAAGATCAAGATGCCGGCAGGTTTGGTTTCCCCTGAGGCTTTTCTCCTTGGCCCATAGATGGCCGCCTTCTCCCTGTATCCTCACATGGTCTTTCTTCTGTGTATGCATGTAACCTTGGTGTCTCTCTTCTTACAGTGACACCAGTTGTATTGGATTAAGGCCCCACCCTATGACTTCACTTAACCTTAGTTACCTTTCAAAGGTCCTGTCTCCAAGTATTGTCACAGTAGGGGTTAGGGCTTCAATGTATGCATTTTCAAGGGTCACAGTTCAGTAGGAAGAAGAGGATGGAGAGTGGGTATATTGACGTGTATGTTGGTAAACATGTACAGTGTAGATCATTTGAAAAGGTCTGTCTGTTTGACTACTCTGTGAGTTAATAATATCTGAATACTTCTTAAAAAAATGAAAAAAGGAATTTATTGGGATGTATTTTATGAACAATGGAATGGGCTTCTAGCTGTTGTAGCTTGCAGTGTTCTATTATTGTTGGGTAGGTCTAGTTTGTTGATAGTGTTTTTAGTAGTTATCTATCACTGTGTTAAAACAGTAAACATTTGTTATCTCATAGTTTCTGTGGACCAGGGATTTTGGAAATGGCTTATGTGGGTTGTTTTGGCATAATGTCTCATGGAATTGTAGTAAAAACCTTGGTTGGGGTTACAGTCTTCCAGTGACTGGAAGATCCACCTTCAAAGGTGGGTCACTCACATAGCTGTTGACAGGAGGATCAGTCTCCTGCCATGTAGGCTTATCATAATGCTGCTTGAAAAATTTTCTTTAATATTTCTTACTGTGCAGTTACGATACCAATGAGTTTTCTCAGATTTTGCCTGGAAAGGTTTCATTTATATTCAGTTTTGAAGGGTGTTTTCTTTGAGATAAGAATTCTAGAGTCAAAGGTTTGCTTTTTTCTTCTAGCACTTTAAATATGTTTCTACATAGTGTTCTGATTGTACAGTTCCTGTTGAAAAGTCTGCTGTTATTTGTATCTTTGTTGCTCTGTACATAAGGGGTCATTTTCTTCTGGTTGCTTTGAAGATTTTTTTATCACTGGTTTTCAACAATTTGATTATGAAGTGCCATCATATGGCTTTAAGAAAAGTTTATTCTCGGGGTTTGATGAGTTTTTGGATGTGTGATTTTATGGTTTTCAACAAATATGGAGAAACTTCAGCCATTCTTCACATATTTGTTTTTTCTCCCCTCTTCCCCTTTTTGAGTTTCCAGTGCAATGCAAGACTGCTTATTATTGTCATACTTCACATAAGTTCTGTTTATTTTCTCAGTCTCTGTGCCTTATTTTGGATAGTTTCTTGTTTTTAAAAATAATTTTATTTTATTTCTGTGTTTATTTATGAGAGAGAGAGAGCGAGCGAGTGTGCGTGCAATGCATGAGTTGAGGGAAAGGGACAGAGAGAGAGAGAGAGAGAGAGAGGGAGAATCTTAAGCAGGCTCCATGCTCAGCATGGAGCATAACACAGGGCTCAATCCTATGATCCTGAGCCTAAGAATCAGATGCTCAACTGATTGAGCCCCCCAGATGCCCCCATTTCTTACTGTTAGGTTGGTTAAATCACTGATCTTTTTTTTCCTAGTGTCTAATCTACTGTTACCCCATGTGGTGTATTTTTCATTTCTGATATTTTTAATCTGTAAAAGTTTGATATGGATCTTGTTTATCTATTATCATGATATAAGGTGTGAGGAGATTATTCCTCCCCCGAATCTTTGCTGGTTACTCAGTTCATCTCAATATCATTTCTATGAATAAACCATGTTTTCCTCATAGATTTGAAATCTGCCATGTCATAAATTAAATTCCACATGGATTTGATTTTGTATTTGGACTCACAATAATTAATTTGTCCATTGATACACCTTTTTATGTACCATTAGCACATTGTTTTCTTTCTGCCCTCGAGCATTCAATATAATTTATTTACTATTTTAATACTTTAATACATGTATGTCTCTAATTTTACTTTTATATCTTCTGGTCTTATATGCACACTGTGACTGAATTTAGAACTTGGAGTTTTCATAAATATTTTGCTTTTGCTTTTTTAGTACTTTAGACCTCACCAGATAATATTAAACCTGTATAGATGGAATTTGTTTCCTTTGTTTCTAACAATTTTAGACATAAGATGAATTAATACTTTAAGCCATACAAATTAGAGATGTAGAACTGTCTATCTAGAGAAATGGGATAAGAATACATATAGGTGAATTTGGAACTGAATTTCTGACCTAACTTTGCCTTTCTTTACTTTATATTTTGTTTAATTACATTTATCATTAATGTCTATCACTGTCTTCTAAAATGTAAACTCTTTAAAAGCTGTCTACCACAGTTTTGATGATTTTAACTTTAAGTTTTAATATCTGGTAAAGCTATTCTACTGTTATTACTCTTATTGTTCAGAATTTTCTTAGCCATTCTTTCTTTTTCCGTAGGAATTTCAGAATGACCTTGTTTATTCCTTATTAGTATTTTTACTGAGGTCATATTAAATATATAGGTCAATTTAGTGAAGACCATATATTTTTATGGTATGTCTTTTGTGATCTTTAGGAATTTTTTAAAAAACAATTTTTCTAGTTAGGCATGTCATTTAGTGTTTCTGAGGTTTCCCCATCTCTAAAATGAAGAGAACAGATTATTTCAAGGGCTTTTAATCTGGGATGCATGTCTCTCCAGGTATCTCTGTGAATTACCTTGAATTATATGCAAAATAGTGTATATGTGTGTAATTTGTGCTAGATTGGGAATGGGATGTATATGTCACAGTCTGAGTTTTAGGGGAGCTTATCTTAGATGTTTTTCTAATTTTTGAAATATGTGTTTGAGTTATTTGAACTGGCCTCTTCTTCTTACCCTCCTATTCCTCCCCGCCCCCCCCCAAGTCTTAATAATTTGCAGATGGACCACCAAGAATCCTTTTTTCTTCCCTTCTCTCCTTTCTGGTCCTATCCACCCCCTTCCCATCCTATCTCCTCCCTTCTCCTCTCAGAGTCCCGGAATTCTGCTTTTAGCCATTTAAACTCAGTATCATTGGAGTTACAAGGAGAGTTTCTGGAATACTGGGAATGTTTCATGTCTAGATCTAGTTGGTGGTTACATAGGTGTGTTGTTTGTGATACTTCATTGAGCTGCACACTTATTTATTTATTTATTTTTTTGGGGAATTTTCTGTCAGTTATACTTCAATGAAAACTTTTAAAAAGTTGAGGTAAAATAAAATTTGGAGAGGTCATTTAATTAACTGTTTCTGTAGTTCTATTCAGTCTTTCTATTATGGCCAAAACATCCTGCTCCACTAAGGAATAATCTTCTTAATCATTCAAAACTACTGGAGTCTTTGAAGAAAGTACCCTGCTATTGTGAACGCGTTACTTTCTGCGTCATTTTTTCTTTGGAGCCATACTAGTTGTCTAGAAAGGCCTCTTCCTGTTCACTTGGGGAGAGACCCTTAATACCTATTTATATACACTTGCATTTGTCAGGCCTCTTGACAATATACCAACAGAGCTTTGTGTGCCTAGCCTAGCTCCTTCATGTCATTTGGCCTGTATCCTAAACATCACCTCTTCAGAAAGGCCTTCCATTTCAAACCCATTTTAAAGGAGCCTGGTAGACACATTCTGTAAGTCATATTGTCAAATTAATTTTTTAGAACTTATTATTCATATTTATATTTTTGTTTCTTTCTCTGTCCTCTTCTACCCGCTCCCCCAGTAGAAAGCTCCATGAGAGCAAGGTCCTTGTATTTCTGGGTCTAAGTGTCAGTGTCAGGCATACAGTTCTTTAAAACATAGTTGAACAGCTCATATTATTAAATATGTGTCTAGTCCGTTGTTGTTCTTATTCACAAGAAGTCTGGTTATTCTTTAACTGGATGTCCTTGAAATCATCTTGGTGTTCTCTTATTAGATTTATTCTTTGTTTCCTCAAGTCTTCATTGAACACTTGCTATGTAAGTTCTCACTTACATAGTTCTCACACTATGATCAGTTTGAAATATGAATATGAAATATGAAAACCAATTTTGTCAATCTTATGTTATACCCATATTGCACAGTCCTACATTATTTAAACTAGCTCACAGAGCTTTTTCCTTAAGTCTTCAGGCTATTAATTTTTTCAATCAATAGTCATCTGGTACACTTCTGTAATCCCAGTACCTAGGTTGCTTAGACCACTCTTGTTCCTTGGGCATGGTTAGTTCAAGGTTGAAATTTCACTCTTCAATGCCACTTGACACTCTTCAAATTGTTCTTCACTGTCTGCCCAGTAGCACTTTTGAAGTACTTCCTACTTCTTCATAGTATGCTAGACATGGAAATGATATTTGGATGGGCCACAGAAGCAACTGAGGAGGCTGCTCAGACCCTGCCCATCTGTCTGCCTTGAGGATTTAGGAAATCTGTATCTCTGCAGTGTAATCTATTGATCTAACATTAAGGCTAGATAGGCTTCAGCAGTGTGTGAACACTCTGAATGTTGTGTGTGTGTGTGTGTATGTTTGTATATATTTTTCTCCTTTTTTTTTTTAAGACTATGGTCTTAAAAATTTTTTCTAAATGTTTTTATATTTGGGAGAGAGAGAGAGAGAGACAGAGCAGGAGACAGAGACAGAATCTGATGCAGGCTCTAGGCTTCGAACTGTTAGTGCAGAGCTGGACGCAGGGCTTGAACTCATGAGCAGTGAGATCATGACCTGAGCCAAAGTCAGACGCTTAACTGACAGGCACCCCTGTATATATTTTTCTTAAGAAAGAGTTATAACTTTCATTAGATTCTCAGAGGAGTCTATGAATCCAGTAAGATTAAGAATTAAAGCTTCAAATTGTAAAACTAAAACCAAATGAATTGGCATAACATTGTTTACTTTTAGTGTAAATTTTGTCTTTTGATTACAAAGTTATGCATGTGTTCGTTATACAAAAATCAAACATTATAGGTGGAATTAATGTAGAAAGTAGAGTGTGTTATATATTGTATTCCTGGTTAATTTCCACCAACTTGGCATACATATATTTAGTATAAATATTTTTTCTTATACATATTAACATTTTTCTTTCTTATTCTTTCTCCAAAATTTTAATTATAAAGATATTACCACATGTGTAATATTACATAGTTCTTTTCTCACTTTATTTATCTTAGATATGATTCTACTTCAGTACTTGTTGATCTACCTCATTCTTTTAACAAACATAAAGTATTTTATGGATCTGTCATAATTTGGTTAACCTTTATTAACCAAATAACTCCTGAACACATGAGTTGTTTCTAGCTTTTTTTTTTTTTTTTTTTTTTGCATTGCATACATCTTTGTAGATACTATCTTGGAAATTTAGGAGTATTTCTATATAATCCCCAGAAATAGAAATGCTAGGGTGGGGTATGAACACTTAAAGTTTTTTAAATTAAGTTTAATTTTCATTCTAGAATAGTTAACATACGATGTTATATTAGTTTCAGGTGTACAATATAGTGATTCATCACTTCCGTACCATACCTGGTACTCATCACAACAAATGTACTCCTTAATCTCCATTACCTATTTCACCCATCTCCCCAGCTACCTCCCTCTGGTAACCATCAATTTGTTCTCTAGAGTTAAGAGTCTGTTTCTTGGTTTGTCTCTTTCTCTCGCTCTCTTTTTTCCTTTGTCCTTTGCTCATTTGTTTTTTTTTTTTAATTATATTTGTGTTTCTTTTTTTAAAAAATTTATTTATTTTTGAGAGGGAGATAGAGTGTTAGTGGGGGAGGAGCAGACAGAGAGAGGGAGACAAAGAATCCAAAGCAGGCTCCAGGCTCTGAGCTGTCAGCACAGAGCCCGACGTGGGGCTCAAACTCACAAGCCATGAGATCATGGCCTGAGCTGAAGTCGGACACTCAACCGACTGAGCCACCCAGGCGCCCCTACTCTTGTTTTTTTCAATTCAAATTTTCACAGATTGAAAGATTGGATTTTATTAGAACACATTTACAGGAGGTTTACAGCAATGATTTCTCATGAAAAAAAAAAAAACGATAATCACTCAGATTTTTGATGTGAATGAAACATTCCTGCAAACCATGGAGATATTCCCACCAATCTAAAAGCAGGAGTTGAAGAAAGATATGACATCTTATATTGTGCCCAAAATGTAGGGTAAGGCTTGAAGCTCTAGGTAGCACATGTTCTCATAAAAGCAAGATGCAAGTGTTGCTCACTGTAGCATTCACAGACACACCATGTATGGGTCCAATGGCTTGTTACTCTCCTGCAGTGATGAACATAGCACACACATGGAGGAAGGGCTGTCCCCTTTACAAGTGAATGAATCCAGGCAATTCTTCCTGAAAATGATAAGGTTTGGGGCACCTGGGTGGCTCAGTCAGTTAAGCATGTGACTCTTGATTTTAGCACAGGTCATGGTCCCGTGTTTTATGGGATTGAGCCCCGTGTTGAGCTGCATGCTGACAGCTCAGAGCCTGCTTGGGATTCCCTCTCTCCTCTTTCTCTGCCCCTCCCCACTCTCACACTCTCTTTCTCAAAATAAATAAATAAACATTAAGTAAAAAGAAAATGATAAGGTTCAAAAAAATGTTTGCTCCAAGGCACCAAGGGTTATAAAGCTTTTTAGAACATACACAGAAATGAACAGGATATACAAGGGAATTAGTTCTCAATGGAGGAATCTGCTCTTATTATAACTAGTGTAAATAATTATTTCAGATAGATTACAATCAAAATGCATATTGGGGGTGCATGGGTGACTCAGTTGGTTGGACCTGTGACTCATGATTTCAGCTCAGGTCATGATCCTTGGGTTGTGAGATTGAGCCCCATGTCAGGCTTTCCAGCGACAGTGCAGAGTCTGCTTAGAATTCTCTCTCTGTCTCTGTCTCTCTGTCTCTGTCTCTCTGTTCTTCCTCTCCATGTGCACATGTGTTCTCTCTTGCTCTGTCTCTAAATTAAAAAAATAAAAAAATTACGTCAAACAGACTGTGCTGTATGAGGGAATGTCTGACCAAAGAACATTCCCATGGGTACTTGGGGAGCTGCTAGTACATGCTTACAGGGTTTCTTCCCAGAGCCAGAGAAGCTGTGCCCCACTTGTATTTGCAATGTCCTTCTCGAGTCTTCTTGCCAAGCTTATTCTCTGCTACCAACTTATTCAAGGACAGGCTGGACTAAAACGGGGGGTTCCATTTCATGCCACCTGTCCATGATGAGCTTTGTAGTATCCATCCCTATTTAATCAACCTCAAATGGGCCCATGGAGTAATCAGATCCTAGCTTCATAGCAGGGTTGATGGCTTCCTTTGGATGCATTACCTTGTTCTTGCAGCCTATCTGCTTCTATGAGGTATGGCACTAGGAGACAGTTCACAATAATCTCAGATGTGTCCTTAACAAGAAATGGGATGCTTCCCCAGGACTTTGCTGAAGTCTGTCAGAGATTCAGATGTATTCTGGCTGGTCAGTGGTGTTTTAATGACCTCCACAAGCTTCATCAAAGGCACTGTGTTGAAGAAATGGAATCCAGCGAATCAGTCCTGTCCTGTGGTGAAATTGGCTGTTTGTAGTCTGCAGATGGGAAGTGTTGCTGGCAAAGACTGTGTGTTCAGAGGCAAACTTGTTCAGTCTCTTGAAGAAATCATTCTTCATCTTTAGATTCTCCAGAATGGCTTCCACCACCAAGTCCATGCTGTGGACTATGGTTGCTGCGTCCATGCTGGTTGATATGCTGCTCAGGGTCTTCTCCAAAAATTCATCACCTGCCTTGGGGTTTTCTGCAGACTTCTCAGCCACTTTGCTAAGACTTTCCTCAATCCCGTTGCCAGTATGTCCTCTGTCTGGTCCACCAACACTATTGTGGCCAGTTGCTGCTGCAAAGTGGGTGATGCCAGTGCCCATCATCCTGCTGCTGATAACCAAATGTACTTGATGATGGTTTTCTTCACTGAGGCTGAGGCAGTGGATGAGGAGGACACAGAGTACATGAATTGCTGGGTTATGAAAGCCATGCTGCAGAGATGAAGGCAAAGGTGGCAACAGCGACAAGACTCACCAAAATTTTTTCTGCTCATTTGCTTTTGAACACCTAAAGTTTTAATAAATTTTGCTAAAACTCCATCAAAAACTGGATCTATCTACATATAATATACCTATACGTTATCATGTATATGATAATGAATTAGTAAAGTGAATCTTTCTCAATCCTCAAGATGAAAAAGATTTTTGTGTTATCAAAATTTTCAAACATACACAAAGATAAAGATAAGAGAACATTGAATATCCATATACTCATCACTGGACTCAACATTTATCAGGATTTTTGCCACATTTGCTTCATTTGTCCTTTCCTTCTGTTTCTCTAAAGTATTTTGAAGGAAATTCCAAATATTGTCATCTCACCTGACATACTTCAGTATTTATCTTTTTTAATGTTTATTTGTTTTTGAGAGAGGGAGAGGGAGAGGGAGGGAAGGAGAGACAGAGAGAGAGAGAGAGAGAGAGAGAGAGAGAGAATGCCAGTGGGGGAGGGACAGAGTGAGAGGGGGACAGAGGAGCCCAACAGAGGATTCAAAGCAGCTCAGCACTGACAGCAGAGAGCCCAACGTGGGGCTCGAACTTGCAAACCACAAGACCGTGACCTGAGCCAAAGTCTGATTCTCAACCAACTGAGCCATCCAGGTGCCCACAGTATTTATGTTTAAAAAATTCAAATAATTCCTTTCTTTTAAACATATTTTAGCTTCTTAGTACAGAAAATTTCAAACATATATAAAGGCAGTGCACATAATGAACCCAACTACTATGATCTTTTATTAGGAAAAAGCTCCTTCAGTGACATTTTTAATTTAAAGACCAATTAAAACTACATTCTTTGACTTGGTGCCTTAAAAATGTGAAGGGAATACTTACTGGCTTTGATATTGGCCCACATTCTATTTAATGAGCATAACATAATGAAACCTCATGTATCCATCTCCTAGTTTCAACATTTAACAACTCATAGTTCGTCTTTGGCATACTTTCACCTACTTTAGCTCACTGCGCCATATTGTTTTGAAGCAAGTTCCATATATTTAGCATTTTATCTGTATTTGTATAGATATGTCTCAACACAGGACTTCCTTTTTCCATGATAACTGCAGTGATGTTACTGTCCTCCCTACACAAAAGAATTTCCTTAGTATCATCAAATATCCATGAATATTTTCTTACATAACCACAATGCTGTTATCATACCTAATAAAATTAATGAACTAATGAATTGTGTTACCCAGTTCATAATTAGATTTTTCTGATTGTTTAAAAAATACCTTTGTAAAGTTGGTTTGTTAGAATTGGTTCACGCATTACATTTATTGGGTCTCTCAAACTTCTTTAACCTAGAGTGGTCCTTCTACATTCTTTCTCCTCTTGCCGCTAACAGGTTGCATAAATTAAGTCCATTGCCCTATATAATGGTCTACATACATGATTTGTCTGTTTGCTTTTTTGGGGTGTTTTTAACTTTTTCCTTTAACCCTATACTTCTTATAAATGGAAGTGAGCTCTAGAGACTTGGTGTCAGGTTCAGCTTGTTTGGTAAGAACTCTTCCTAAATGGTGCTATGTGCTTCATAAGCATAACAGTGTCTGATTTCTTTTTCGTTGTTTTTTTTTTTTTTTACTTCTTGTTAAACTAAGATTGATAAGGATGTTATCATCTAACCTCTAAGTGGAGAATTTCCCCTTAACCTTTTCTTTTTAATGGGTCCATTGCATGGGTCAGTTATTTCAGTAGATATCACAAAACAGTTATTTTCTAGTTACTCATTTTTTATTTTAATATATTTCATTGCTTTGGTTATTAGAGAACTTGAGCATCTTTTCCTATGTTTATTGGCCATTCAGCAATTTTTTGTGTGTGAATTGTTCTTGACCTTGGCTGCTTTTTCTATTGAATTGTTTTCTTTTCCTTACCATTTTCAAGGGCTCATAATCAAAGATATTAATCTTTAATCTGTTTTGCCTTTTATAATTTTTTTTCAGTTTGTAATTATCTTTATAGGAGTTATTGATTTACATAGTTAATTTTTTTTTAAACTTTATAGTTTATTGTCAGGTTGGTTTCCATATTACATAGTTAATTTTTATCTTACATTTATGGCTTTTGGTTTAAACTTAGTTATGCTTTCTGTACTTTGAGGTAATGTAGGTGGAATAGTTTATTTTTTTACTTGTAACTTTTTTTTAGATGTGTATGGAATATATTTTGTATATGGTGTAAGATAAGAATAACACTTATTTCCTGCATATATAAAGAATCAATTATCCTAAAGCAATTTGTTGAAAGTCTTCTCCCTACCACATTGAATTGAGATGCCATATTTATTATATTAAATTCACAGATTTACATGGTCTGTTTCTAGACTCTTTTGTGGTCCTTTGATGGTATTTTATTACCACAGATTTTTAATTTTAATAGCTCTGTAGTATGTTTTAAGATTTAAATCACTATCCCTAATCATTTTGTCCCAAGTTTTACAGATTTTTTTCCATTTGCTCTTCCATTTAAACTTCACAATTAGTGACTAATCCCATTGTGATTTAACTGTAATGGTATTAAGCTTGGTGTACTGATTAAAAAATAAAATTAGGGTTGCCTGGTTAAGTGGTTAAACATCCAACTTTGGCGCAGGTCATGATCTCATGGTTCCTGAATTCGAACCCTACCTGGGCTATCTGCTGTCAGGACAGAGGCTCCTTTGGATCTTCTGTCCCCCTCTCTCTCTGCTCCTCCCCCACTTGTGGGTGCATGTGCTGTCTCTCAAAACTAAGTATTTTTTAAAAATTAAAAAATATTGTTTTTTCCATTTGAGAATGTAGTTTTCTCTATTCAGATCTTTTATGCTTTTCAGCTGAGATAGTTTCTGCACTCTTCTTAAGTTTGTTTCTAGATATTTTATATGTTTAGTGTTGGTTATTCTGTACTGTCACAAAATAACCTTATTTGTGATCATTTGGATTGTGAATACAGAATAGTTTGCTTCATTTTTGTTCAAGTATATCAACCATACTTTAAAATAAGTATAAACAAGATTAGAAGGAATGTATATACTTAAGTGTGCTATATAAATGTTTCAAATAAACTAAGTATTTCTATCACTTATACATTCATTAATAGAATAAATTAGAAATAATTAAGGAATAGAAAGTGCAAATTCTTAGGAAATGATCAGTTTCTACTTAATGATTTATAAAGAGTGGAAGTAACAAAGTAGTATGTAAAAGTAGTAAACTGCAGTTAAAAAATATTAAATCCTGTAATGAGATTTTCTTTTTATATTCTAGTTGGAACCTAGCTAGTATAGTCTTCTGTTAGGAGGAAATCCCCCTCAGCCACATTTTTGACTCATTTAAAGTCTTTTACCATGGTACCTTAACAAGAATCATAGAGGAGTAATAAATTGGCTTTCCTATTGGCCTACATTCTGTTTATGGATATTATATATAGAAGTAATATGTTCCTTGCAGATTAAATATCACTGTTAATTTTTTTTCCTTTTTCATTTTACAGGTTTTGCAAAAGGCATCAAATTAAATCAAGTTCGAATATTCCGTGTGTCCCCAAAGACTTACTGATGATGTCTGAATTTGTTCTTCCGAGATTTATTTTTTGTCTTATTCAGTACTTAAGAGAAGGCTATAATGAACCAGGTATGTTTAATCTACTCTTTGTTAGTACTCTTTTTAAGTTCCCAATGAACAGAATTTAGCATGAATAATGAGGTGAATTTTTACAGATATATATATATTTTTTTGCTTAACCTGTTTTATGAGATGACTATGAAATAAAGATACTAAATAAAAATAAATTTTAGTATACAACAATAATAACCTTAAACCTTTTAGTAGATACAGTTTGAAACTTTCTCTTCCTGGGATCATAGATCTGTTGAATCAAACTTACTTGGCCTTTTGCGGATGAGGAAATAATCATTTTATGGGGTTAAAGTGACTTTACGATTATATTATGCTATAACAGAATTAAGAAGTCCTGGAAATGTGTGACTTTAACTTAGATTTTTAGAAGATAAACTATTTCACCAAATTTCTTTCTCTTTTTTTTGTAGATGTCTATATATTTTTATTCACCTCCATATATAACAACTTATGAGGGAATCAAATTGCTCACTCCCATCTTACAGGTAGAATGTATGGGTGTAAGCATCATGATAGTATTGAAAAGAAAAAAGAAACATGCAAATTGTAGATATTCTTCTTGCCTTTTAAGATTTAGTCACAATCTTGACTTAATATACTTTAGTAAATATTTTGGATTTGGATATTATCTGTTGAAGTTGTCAGTCTGACCTCGTAAATTATAGATATAAATTAGTGTGGTAACTTTTTATGATCTTTTACGTTGCTGATGTTACTTGTATTTTTATCATTTAGGGGACTACATCTTAAATTACTTTTAGAGGTTTTAAATTATATATTTACTATAAATAATCTTAAATCCAGTTTGAAACTATGGCACATGTTTTAATCTTCTGTCCATCCCCCATCATTGGAGTGTGAAGAAATATATAGCATCTTCATCATTTCTAAAAGTACCATGTTATTCTTATTGTGAGCAAACACTTATACTATCATATTTCTCCATTTTAACAGAATTTACAATCCTTTGTTAACTACTTCCACTGTTCTCAGAGTATATTTCTTAAAATATGGGAAGAAATACTATTTTGATTTAGCCCCAAACTACTCTCTCTTTGGAATGAAAGACCTGGAGGCCAGCTGTTTATTGAACTTGCCTTTTGTGCTTTTTCTCATATACTAGTTAACAGAGTTTTGGGGAATTTACGTTTTGTATTATAAATGTCCTATTTTAGAAAAGTAATAGGTAGAAATCATTTATTATGAGAACTTTAAACCTTACCATTAGATCAGAGAGCAACTCATACAAAAGTACGTTATGTTTATTTTTTCCTTTAGTGACCTTTAGCAGTTATAAAAGGTAGATGACATAGGTACATAGCTTTGATAATTATTTGCTATTTATTCGCTATTTAATTTGATAATTATTTGTTTTGCAAATATGAATGGAAGCACTTTTTTGTCTTCAGATAAGCTTTATGAACTTAGGTTCGTGAAGATTTCCTTCCTCTATTACGACTTGTGCTTAGCATTCATTTCTTTTTTCTGTGCCAGAAAAATTACTACATTCCTTTGTGTAGAGATCACTGTTTAAAATTAAAAAAAGGACTTGAAATCATCTAATCCAAGGTAATAGAAGCTCAAGAGATCTTGTTGTTTGACAGATGCCTTGATTTTCATTTCTCATTTCACTCTGCAATCCTCAGACCCGTTTCAGAGCTCATCTATCTAGAGCCATTGCAAACCTGGAACAAATGTTAATTAAATATCTGCTGTGTTACTACATAAGTCATTGGGGAGGATATGAAGATGAATAATATACAGTATTAGTTATCCACTGAGAAAGTAAGGATTTTTGGTTTGGGTCCCAGGGCTCAAGAGTTATCTAAAATTTCATTCACTGATCATCTTTGAACTGGGTTGTAATTTCCTTGGGGGTAGAAACTAGGTCTTACTTAGTTTTGCTTCTCAATGCCTATCATGCAGTACAAACCGAATAAATGTTGAATGAAATTGATGTCCCCTTTCCTGGGCACACAGGCCTCCTGTTAGCTCCCTTATTATGCATCCTCTTAGCCAATTATGTCTGAGTTCTAAATCTCATTATTTATTTCTTCCTTTAAGACCTCAGTTTCTCTGAAAAATCGCTTTCTTTTTTCTTTCCTTCTAAACATTCTTTTTCAATTGCTGTACAAGTTTCTTCTCTCTTTCTCCAGCTCTACTAGGCATATCTTGTCTGGTATTTTAAAACTGTTTTAGTAAAAACATTCATGTTTATGAAAACAGTTATTTTTTATTTTGGTTGCTTTGACCTCCAGCTAACATGAGTTTGTATTTTTAGAATATGATAGAGGGTGGGTTGTTTGCTACACAGGTTTAAATTTAGAGCTGACATAATTTTGTTCTAATATTCTTACACTACTCTCAATATTATTTGATTTGTGTGTGTGTGTGTGTTTTTAGGGAGTGATCTTACTTTTTCTTAAACACTAATTTTGAAATGATGTTATGATTACATTTATATGTTTGAAAGTATAGGACCCTCAGATTGAATCCTTTTTAATCCGATTAAGTGCTTAATATCTCATGAACTCATCTCTTTTCCCCTTCTCAGAGAATTGAATTCCTGAGCAAGTCTATCCTACCCTGGGCCCTGGGTGGATAACCGTTTTCTAAACTGAGTTCTTATATTAACTTTTTGATTATAAAATACTCTTACCCAAGTTGCTATAATTTGAAAAGAATAAAATACTGTTATTCTTAGCAAAATATCTTAAAGGAAGTTAATTATACATATTTTCAGCAGCCGATGTACCATCAGAAAAAGACCTTAACAAAGTTCTTCAGCTTTTGGAACCTCAAATTTCCTTTTTAGAAGATCTAACTAAAATGGGAGGAGCAATGCGGTCTGTTCTTACTCAGGTTTTGACAAACCAACAAAACTACAAAGATCTGACTTCTGGTAAGTAAAATGTTAGAATAGAAGAAAGTTAGAATTTACTTATGTTTCTATAATCATACGAAATTATGTATTTTCTAACTTAAATGTAAAATGTGAATTTTTTCCCCATAGAATGCTAAGGCTATAAGTTATTAATTTGGAGTTAGCACTAAACCCAGGTCTCCTCCAAGTTTTGGTGTGATAGACTCATAATTGTACTCTACCTCCCCTTCTCTAAACAGTAACAAAACTACTTCTATGTCTTCATTTTTGGTATTCTATACTTTTGGGTTATATTAAATAGGATTTTATAATGTAGAGTTTAAGTTAAAAACTTGAAATTGCTGAATATATTTGCACATGATATATACTGTCATATAAAATAGTACAACAAATATTTAAATTTTTTTTAACATTTATTCATTTTTGAGAGACAGAACGGAGCCTGAGTGGGGGAGGGGCAGAGAGAAAGGGAGACAGAATCCAAAGCAGGCTCCAGGCTCTGAGTTGCCAACACAGAACCTGACGTGGGACTTGAACTCACCGCAAGATCATGACCCGAGCCTAAGTTGGACACTCAACCGACTGAGCCACCCAGATGCCCCAGTAAAACAAATATTTTAAATAGCATTATTTTTGCTGGCTCATGAAAACATGTTGTGAAAATTACTTTCTCTTTTCTTTAGAGTATGAAATTTTCATGTGTATTGTAAACCATGTATTATTCAGAGGTCGTCTTACCTATTTACTTTTTCAACAAATACTTACTAAGCACCTACTATCTTGGTTTTGGAGTAAGTACTGGAGCTTGGGGTAGGGAATGTAAGTAGTAAACCAGCTAATCCTATCTCTGCCCTTATAAAGCTTAAGGACTAGCGAGTGAGATGGCATCAGTACAATTATATTAATATAGTATAAAAGGAGACTTGATTTCACTGATGGGGAAGGTGGGGGATGCTTCACTGAGGAAATGATATTTAAAGTAAAACCTAATGGTTGAGAGAAAGTCATTTAGCTAGAGGGTGAGGGAAATTGGGTGGTAATGGGATGGAATTATATTCAGGGTAGAGGACATACTCTGCTTCTGACTGCTGGGCTATCCCTTCTGTCATAGACAATATAAAACTGGAAAAAATGTTAGGCAGCTGTTATTGGGCATAGTACAAAAGGCAATACAAGACTATAAACCTTTGAGAGAAAGGAAAAGCATGAGATGAACCCCACGATTGCTCTGAATATCTGTCTGGGATAACTTCCTGACTGTAGTACAAGCTGACATTGAAGCAGAGTGTGGTGGTTCAACTGAGCTAACGAGGCAAGATCACAGTTTAGGACAGCTGAAGCAGTTGGAAACTGGAATCTTTTGGGTAGAACACCAAGAGGTATTAGGACAGATGTATGAGGTACCCCTGAGGACGGAGATACACATGTACAGGATGAGATTGCCTCAGGCTTACTAGAGAGTCACTAGAGAGTGACTGCTATGGGGTTAAAAGCAGAATAGTGACATTAGAGGTTAGGCAGTTTTGGGAGACATTGGAGTTTCAGCCCAACCAGACTGGAGAGACCTTGTTAATACCCCAGGTATCTAACTGAGACACCTTAGAGTAAGGTCTGTCCTCGGTCAGATTTACTGAAGCCTAAAACCCTGTCAGTATCTGCAGTGGAGACAGAATTTAGAGATTATTTCTGTCACTTTAGAGGGGCTTTTGAGAACCTTAGGCTTTCCACAGACCTGCCCTTTACAAACTATAAAACCAAACCTTCATAAGTTTGTGATCAGGCTATTAATTGAATGGTCTTCTAGAATTAAAATTGATAGTCTTCAAAGGAAGATAATAGAATTCAGATCTTCTATAATGTGTCCTTAGAATGTCCAGCATACAATAAAAACTACTAAACATGCAAGAAAATAAGAAGTTGTGCCTATAAGTAAGAAATAGGGCAGTTAATAGAAATTGACCTTGAAATGGTCCAGATGTTGGATTTAGCAGATGAAGACATTAAAGCATCTATTGTAAATACGTTCAAGAAATTAAAGTAAAATCTATTTAGATAATTAAAAGTAAATATGCTGTTAATGACTGAAGAGATCAGGAATCTTAGCAAAGAAATAAACAATAAAAAAATTCTAGAACTGAACATTAGTGTTGAGTGCAATAATTGAGTAAATTTACTAGACAGGTTTAGCAGCAGATTAGAGAGGGTAGAAGAAAGACTTAGTAAATTTAAAGACAGGTTAATAGATCATTCTATCTAGAGAACAGAGAGAAAATACAGCAGAGTCTGAGGGACCTGTTAGACCGAATCGAATCTAATGTGCCTGTAATTGGAACCCTAGGAGGACAGGAGAGTATGAATGTGGCAGAAAAAACATTTGAAAAAATCCTGACTAAAATTTCCCAAATTGGATGTAAAACATTGACTTATAGATCTAAGATGCTTAATAAACCCCAAACAGGATAAATACAAAGAATATCAATCACACCTGGATACCTCCTAGATTCCATGTTGAAATATTTGTGGGTGAGAATGAGCTGACTTTTTTAAAAAGGACTAAAAAAGTCTAGTGTTGAAATGAAGGTAGGGTGATAGTGGCGCCAGGAAGGCCACCACGTCAGGTTAGACCCGTGGCTCTCATGGGCGATGTGATGTTTTATATCTTATGCTGAATGTATTGGGAAGAATGGAAATAGATATTTTTTTAAATGTTTATTTTTGAGAGAAAGAGCGGGGGAGGGGCAGAGAAAGAGGGGACCGAGGATCTGAAGCAGGCTCTGTCAGCACAGGGCTCAAACCCCCAGTGAGACCATGACCTGAGCCGAAGTCAGACGTCAGACGCTTAACCAGCTGAGCTACCCAGGTGCCCCAAGTTATGGAAATATTATAAGCTTAAGAGTGACATGATCAGATATGTGTTTTGAAAACATGACTTGCTATTTTGCCAAAGTAGATGGGAAGGGGCAAGAACAGAAAAGCTCTACTACAGTAGCCTGGGATAAAAATGATGGTAGCTTGAATTTGAGTTTTGGTGATAAAGCTGGAAAGATAAATTATACCTGGTGGTCTGTTATTTCTTCAACCTTAGTCAGAAACCCAAGTGTTGTGAAAGAAAGCAGCAAGTTGTTCTTAATCATTGTAAGAATGTATACCTTAGGAAAGATTTATGGTAATTTCCTTCTTTTATTTCTACAATTCCTTTTTAGTTATTTATTGGAATTAAAAGACAACACAACAGAAATCCTTGATTGACTTTTAGTGATGGAAATCACATTAAATTTTGATTCAGAAGTTTAAAATTTGCAGTCTAGCTTCACTCCTAATCACTGGTTGCTTACTCACTGTTACCTTTGTAAGCCTTAGTTTCATCACTTTTAAAAATGGTGATTATACATTCATTTTTCTCAGGCTTGTGGTGAGGGTTGATAAAATTACATTTTGTTATTTAAAAAGTATTATAGGGGCACCTGGGTGTCTCAGTCCGTTAAGCATCCGACTCTTGATCTTGGCTCAGGTCATGATCTCGGCTCAGATTGTGATCTCAAGAGTTTCGTGGGTTCGAACCCCGCATTGGGCTCTGCACTAGCAGCATGGAGCCTGCTTGGGATTCTCTTTCTCCCTTTCTCTCTGCCTCTCCCACTTCGCATGTGTGCACATGCCCACGCTCTCTCTCAAAAATAAATAAGTAAACTTAAAGTATTACAAAAATTTCATCTATCATGATTGAGAGAAATACATGGCTTTTATTATTCAGGAGACATTTAGTCATTTCTTATGTAGGATGCTTAGAAGGTCTTTATTTTTTTTTAATTTTTTTAATGTTATTTATATTTGAGAGAGAGAGAGAGAGCATGAGCCGGGGAAGGGCAGGGAGAGACCGAGACAATCTGAAGCAGGCTCCAGACTCTGAGCTGTCAGCACAGAGCCCAATGTGGGCTCGAACTCACAAGCCTTGAGATCATTACCTGAGCCAAAATCAGATGCTTAACCTACTGAGCTACCCAGGTGCCTCAAAGGTCTTTATTCTTCATAAACTAAATTTTATTGTTTGTTTTACACTAAGTGTAATTGTTTTTAATGTTGGGCTTGAACTGAAGGATGGATGTATTCCTGTCTGTTTAATAAGTGTTAGAGTGTTTTTTTTTTTTTGTTTTTTGTTTGTTTTTTTAACCAGCCCAGAGAGACAGACATGTAAAAAACTAAACTAGGGGCGCCTGGGTGGCTCAGTCGGTTAAGTGTCCTACTTTGGCTCAAGTCATGATCTCAGGGTCTGTGAGTTCAAGCCCTGCATCGGGCTCTGTGCTGACAGCTCAGAGCCTGGGGCCTGCTTCAGATTCTGTGTCTCCCTTTCTCTCTGCCCCTCCCCTACTCATACTTTGTCTCTGTCTCTCCCCAAAATAAATAAACATTAAAAAAATTTTAAAACAAAACAAAATCGTTCTGGGGCACCTGGGTTCAAGCCCCACACTGAGCTTGCTGCTGTCTGTTCAGAGCCCGCTTTGGATCTTCTGTCCCTGTCTTTCTCTGCTACTTTCCTGCTTGCGCACACTATCAAAAATAAATAAATCTTTAAACAAACCCCCCCAAAACCAAAACTGTTCCATTGCAATTATTCAGGCTAGCAAGGAGAGAAAATAGAGAAAAGCTCAACAAATATTAAAGAAGCTCATTTATGTATTTTTATAATCAGAGAGATTGAGACCTTAATTTAAGGTATATAATTTGCCGAAGAGGTATCAAATGCCATGGGATTTTGGCTTTCAGACAGCGAATAATTTTTTTCTTTTAAAGAACTCTCAAAATAAATGTTTTTCTGTTATTCCATCCTCCATAAATATATTAAAAAACAAAACAAAAATTAGCAATAATTAATAAGCTGCAATGCTAAAATGCAAGTTCTAGGATTATGTAATTCTAGAACTTAAGCTTTTCAATATTACTTGGAATAAATTAGTTTTAACTGATACTTCTATAGAAATTATTCTTTTAATTCTTGTGATAGAAAATGTGATGTTTAAAAAGTTTGATAAAACAGGAATTAAGAGTAATCTCAGTTATAATGCTTGAAAATTCCACTCAGGTATTATTTTATCCAGGAAGCCTTTCCAAAGTGCTTTGCTTCAGGTTAAGGCTAGCTGCACAGTATTATGAGAGCACAGATTGTCAAACCAGATGGTGAAGTCTGCTATACAATTTTCATTTACCATATTATCTGCCTTTCTCTGCCATGAGTTTTCAGGTTCCCTGAAGACAGGAATTATACCCTATTAATCTTTGTATCTCTTGTGCCTTGTTTATAATCTCTGGCATATTTTAGATGTTCAGTTACCTAGTAAATTTTATTATTTGTTATAAACATGCTGTGCAGTTTTGCCTGAAGCTATTTTATATTTTTTATTCTAGGGTTCTCCTGCCATTAGAATAACTAGCTATCATTCATATATATATATATATGTTACTGAGATCACTTTACTTATATCTTGAATGGATTTTTTTTCTGATTTTAAATATTAGGTCTTGGAGAAAATGCTTGTGCAAAGAAAAGTCATGAAAAGTACCTTATAGCTTTGAAGAGCTCTGGACTTACATATCCTGAGGATAAACTTGTATATGGTATACAGGAGCCATCAGCTGGCACTAGCACTCTGGCAGTTCAAGGTTTGTCTATTTAATTTGAACAGTGGTAACTTTATTAAAACAAAAAGACCCTCACACTTGACTTATTATTGGAGAGATTTAAATGATGTGTCATTCTTTGTAAGGAAAGTGGAAAAAATGTAGAAGCAAGAAAGAATAGATTGGCCAAAGAAGAGAATGCCATTTCTTAAATGGAATTTGGTTAAGTTTATTTATTTTTTGGTTTATATTTATTTATTTATCATTTATTTGGTTAATATTAATATTTATTTATTATTATTTGGTTAAGGTTCTGTTTCTAACTCATGAAAAAGGTAGCAATTGCTATTTAGAGTAGCCTAAAACTTTAGTATCTTAATATTTTATTAATCCATGGTACAAAAAAAAAATATATCCTTCTGAAACATTTGTGATGATTAAATTGCGAGTTTCACTAGAGATTTCCTTTGGAGTATAAACCTGTATGAGGCTCAAATTTATTAAAGATAAATAAATGTTGAACTCTGCCAAAATAAGTGTTGGGATGAGTTGTCTCAACGTAACAAAACTTAGTTTTTTGTTTATGTCTCAAAATAATTTTAAAGTAAGGCAGTATGTAACAGCTATGAAGGAAACTTATTTTCCTTTCCAAAGGTTTTGCAGGTGCAACAGGAACTTTGGGACAACTAGATTCTTCAGATGAGGTGAGATTTAAAATTTAAACTTTTTGAAAATAAAAGTTTAGAACTGTATAGATTTGTGGATATTGTCTAGTTTAAATTCTCATTTTGTAGACAAGGACACTGAAGCCTAGAGTGGCATAACTTAGCCAAGATTGCACAGTTAACTAACTTTTTACTTCTGGTTTATAATTCATTTCTTTCTTCACAGTTCAAAAGTGGGAGATAGAAAAGAGATAGTGATCTCTCCTAGGAAGATATCCCCAAGTTGACCCAAATTATAGTATTTAAGAGAATATAAAATGTAACTGCTTAAAAAAATAAAATGTAATTACTTTTGCAATTTCATAATAAGTTATACCTTATATGTTATAGCTTATTTTAAAAAGCAGGGGAATGGCCATCAGTTAAATTTCAACTTTTAGAGTATTTATTAGCCAAGTAGTGTTTATTAAATATTTCTGATAAATCCTTTATAACATTCCTATATTTTAGTAGTATACAACTTATAAGGGAAAATTGCTATTTAACAAATATTTGTGTATAATCTTGATGCTTATGAAATTTAAATCTCACATTTTTGTCAAATTATACATTTAATGATTAAAATTTTATTTTTTTAATGTTTGTTTATTTTTGAGAGAGAGAGTGGGAGAGAGACAGACATGAGCGGGGGAGGGGCAGAGAGACAGGCACACACAGAACTGGAAGCAGGCTGAAGGCTCTGAGCTGTCAGCCTAGAGCCCTATATGGGGCTCTAACCCACGAGCCACTAGGCTGGAACCCACGAGCTGTGAGATCATGACCTGAGCCGAAGTCAGATGCTTAACCAACTGAGCCACCCAGGCGCCCCTCTGATTAAAATTTTAAAACTTCAATTGTGTTATATTAAAACATACACTTTTTTTCTTTGAAAACCCATTTTGATTTGATAATACCGCATGAACTAAGCAAAATATCTTTTTTGAAAACATGATTTCTGTTAATGATGTCTTGTAATTGATTTAGTGCCTTATAATTTAAACTTCCTGGTAGTATTTTTCCCCTCTAAAAAGGCTCTCAGAAAATGCAACATTTTATGGAGTCTTTTTTTGGACAGTTTTAAAGAGTTTTCAGCAAATTGGAGAGACAGTTTCATAGGCTGTTTACAAGTTTGACTGTGGAATTAGAGTGCCTGGGTTTGAATCTGGCTCCTGTACCAATTAGTAGTGTGACTTTAGGCAAGTGTCTTAACTTCTCCATGGCTAAATTTCCTTTTCTGCAAAATGGAGGTAATAATAGTTATTACTGCCTGGAGTTATTATGAGGATTGAATGAGTTCATATATGAAAGCACTTAGAACACTAGTGCCTGTCATATTGTAAACACTGTATACATATATGTGACTATTAAATAAATAAGTTAAAATAAAATCGTTAAAATTTAAATTTAAAATCATTTAAAAATAGTGCAAACGGTTAGCTGAAACTTTTGTTTTTTTTAACTTTAAAGATTTACAAAGAACATTGCTATAATGACAGATTGGAAAACTTTATTTAAAATAGACTTTCAAAAGTACATATAAACATTATTCATTATTTCAACCAAAATAGTGATAATTCCATTTCGAAGCTAGTGGAGGGGAGTGATGGAGTTAAGAACACTAATTCTTCTTAGGTCAAAGAAGGAAGAGATTGGATAATATACATGTTGGTTTCAAATGACTTTTCTTTCTTTTTAAGGCCATTTTATGGGGAGGCAGAATGGCCTCTCAACAGGCAAGATCTGGGAATACTAGGAATTGAATATGAATGGGTGCATGGACATTTTTGGTTGAAAGCCAGCCAGATAGGAAAGGAGCCTTGTATCTATTGTCAGTAGGAACTTTAGAAAATGGTTTTATAATGAAATGGTTTAGTGATGTTATAGAACACTTTTTAAAATTTTTTTTATATAGTTTATTTATTTTTGAGACAGAGAGAGACAGAGCACGAGTGGGGGAGGGGCAGAGATAGAGGGAGGCACAGAATCCAAAACAGGCTCCAGGCTCTGAGCTGTCAGCACAGAACCCGATGCGGGGCTCGAACCCACAAACCATGAGATCATGACCTGAGCCGAAGTTGGATGCCCGACCGACCGAGCCACCCAGGCGCCCCACAGAACACTTTGTAAAGATAATCTAAACATTTTATGTGATCTAGAACAATAAAAATCTATACTTATGTTTGTTTATATGGTAGGATAGAATTTTCATATTATTTTAGCACACCTAACATTATGCACTTAACAGCCATGTTAATAATTCTGCTTTGTTTTCATGAATTGAATTTGATTTCTGGGCATGTAGAAAGCTGATTTCCAACATAGATCCTTTTCCTCTGTCTAGGAAGTAGTAACTAACTGTCATTTTTGTCTTGGCCTATACTCTCCAAATTGCCTTTTTAAACTGCCAGGGGAGACTTTAGTTGTATATAACTGCATTATAATAACACTGTATTTTATGCTGGGGTGCTAGAAGGAAATCCTTTTGTGTGTGTGGTGGGGGGAGAGAAGTAATTTTTGGGGGGGTATCAGAGGATTTGAAATATGGCTTTTCTTTTGTTCATTACCATTGCTTCTAATCTGCCCTTACAGCTTTTCTTCTGTTCCTCTTTCATTCCTCTTGGGTTCTTTGTTTCAGCAACTTTGTGTGTGATATATTTTATTACAATAATGTGTAATATTTCGTTCCTTGATTATGATTATGTATCAGTGTGAATATCATATTGAAAACATCTTGATAGTGACAGCTTCAAAATACTTCATCTATCCTCAAAATACATCCTTTTTTGAGAGTAGCTGAGAAGAATTACTGTTAGAACATGTGATACATATTTAACTTACATATTTAAAAGTACTTTGGACTTTTTGATTTTTAAATCACATTTTATAATTAAAATTGTAATCTATTTAAAAGTACTTTTTATAATTTATGTACTTATTTTCTAGTTTATATATTATATTTTCTAAATATATACATTTATTATATTTTCATAAACATGGGGTGATATCAACATTTGAAAAGTTAAGAGTTTGAAGTAGAGTTGTTTAGCTGGAAGTGCATTGAAGGGATATCTACTTTAGTTTTTCTTTAAGAGAAATTTGGGCTTTAGAGTTAGGCAGATCTTAGTTTGGATTTTCTCTCTAATCTTGCTGTGCTTTTTGCCAGGTTATTTAACTTATGAATATCCATTTTCTCTTGGAGAAATGATGGTGGTTATGTTAGGGTTGGGTTAGTTAAATGGGATAACATATAAAGTACCTATCATGGATTAGACACAGATTAGACTCTTGATAAATGTTTTTGAGTACTTCATGTGAGAAGTGGTTCAAATATGTGAATTTTTGAGCTGTTATGGGTTATATTATATACATTTCTGCTCATCTTTCCAGAGGAAATAGTTTGCTAAAGCATGTTTTAAAAGAATGAAGTTTATTTTTAAAAATTTAATTAAAATATTACCTAAGTAATGAGCAAATACATTGTAGTTGTTTTGCCAGACAATTCAGATAAAATAAAAGTCCTTTTTCTACCTTTACTAGTACCAGCCCTTCTCTGGGTAACTACAGTTAATAGTTTGGATGTCCTTGACAGACCCTCTTATATGGAGTTAAATAACTGCATGTTTACAGAAATGTGTGTGCGCATGTGTGCGTGTAAATAAGTGTGCTATGGCAATGAGAAGGAATGAAATCTGGCCATTTGTAACGTGTATTGAAATCGAGGGTGTTATGCTAAGTGAAATAAGTCAGGCAGAGAAGGACAGATAGCATATGTTTTCATTCATAAGTGGAACAGGAGAAACTTAACAGAGGACCATGGGGGAGGGGAAGGGGAAAAATTGTTGGGGAGAGGAAGGGAGGCAAACCATGAGAGACTCTTGAATACTGAGAACAAACTAAGGGCTGATGGGGGAGGGGGAGAGGGAAAAGGGGGTGATGGGCATGGAGGGAGGGCACTTGTTGAGATGAGCACTGGTTGTTATATGGAAACCAACTTGACAATAAACTATAAAAGAAAAAAACAGGAAAACCTCAAACAATAAACAGTAAAAATACAAAATCTGAGCTGCTAAGTCAAAAATAAAAAGATAATTATGATTAATATAATAATCTGACTATAACAACAATAAAAAAGTGTGCTATTTTATGTCCTTTTATTTACTCCAAAATGTAGTGTGCAGTATTTGTCAGTACTCTTTTCTTTCCATTTGCTGTACAGTAATCTGGAATACAAATAAACTACAGTTTATTCAATCATTTCTTTAATTTGCAGTTTTTTTATTACACTTTGCAATACTTACATTTCTTTTTGTGCAGATGTGCAAATAGTTTTCTAAGGTGGAATTGCTAGATCATAGGGTATGCATATCGTAAATTTTAATAGATTAGATTATATTTCTTTCTGATTATAAAAATCACACATATTTAAAATGAAAAATTTAGAAAAGTTTAAAAATAAAATCATTACCTAGGACTAATCATAGAAGAGTTTTAGTAATAAAGTCAAGAAATTTTTCTATTTTAAGATTATAATCATAATTTTTATACAAAAACATATTTATTTTTATTGATTTGTGTACCACAGGGTCTCTGATTTTTGATTTTGAACACATTTTCAAATCTTTTTTTTTTAATGTCTATTTATTTTTGAGAGAGAGACACAGCTTGAGCAGGAGAGGGGTAGAGAGAGAGGGAGACACAGAATCAGAAGCAGGCTCCAGGCTCTGAGCTGTCAGCACAGAGCCCAACGCCGGGCCGGAACCCACGAACTGTGAGACCACAACCTGAGGCAAAGCCAGATGCCCATTCAACTGAGCCACCCTGCTGCCCGTGAACACATTTTCAAATCTTGAGTTAGAAATAGAAAAAATAGAAAAACTGACTGTGTTTGGGTGGCTCAGTCAGTTAAGCATCCAACTCTTGATCTTGGCTCAGGTCATGATCTCATGGTTTGTGAGATCGAGCCCCACATCAGGCTCTCTGCTGACAGCCTCTCCCCACCTCATGTGGATTCCCTTTCTCTCAAAACAAACAAACTTAAAAAAAAAAAGAAAAGTCATATAATACAACAAATTGAAAATGAGAATTAGGAGGAGGGAGGCAATTTGGTGGTTATAAAAATTATGAATGCTAGAGCTAAAAGAGACTAAAGAGCATTTTGCCTAACTTTCTCATTGATGAAGAAGCTAAATTTCCATGGAAATAACAGGCTCACTCAAGCTAGTGAATTTTAGCTACTAGTTTGTGGTAGAGTTGGAAATGGCACAGGGTCTTCTATCTAGTTGGTTTAGAGTTCTTTTTGTAAAGTGGATAAACTACTGATTTATTACTATTGCTGTGCAGCAAATTTCTCCTAAATTTTGTGGCTTAAAATTGCTTTTTTTCCCTTACAGTTTTATGACTCAGAAATTTGGGAAGTGTATAGTTCCAACTGTTAGTCGTGCATTTCTCACTTGGGTTACTTCATGCAATTTTTAGTTATTTATTGCAGCCAACAACTAACTGCATTGCAACTGTAGTCATCTAAGGCTCAGCTGTGGTAGAGGTTTAAGGTGGTCACTGACAGGCCTAGGAGTTGATTGCTGACTGTCTGCAGGGAGCTGAGCTGGCTTTTAATTGGAGTGCCTACAGGTGGCTTCTCTAGCATGGGGTCTCAAGTTGGTACATAGTTACTGGCTTCTCTCAGATTGAGCAGTTGGGGAGCAGAAGATGTAGAGCCTTTTCTGAGCTAGCTTTGTAATTATGTAGTGTCATTTCCAGTTGCATCTTATTAGTTGTGAGTTGTGAAGGTCAGCCCAGAGTCAGTGGGTGGAGACACAGATCTCACCTTTAGAGGGAGGACTGTCAAAGAATTCGTAAACACATCTTAAAACTTCCATAACCAAGAGGTGATTTTTGGCATTGTTTTCCCTGGATTCTCTTGATATCCAAAATAATGACCAACTAACATACCAACAATTGATTATAGATTTTTCCATCTATTCAGTGATTTTTTTTTTTTTTGGTTGGAAAAACTATCACATGATAATGAAATACCACTGCAATCAGAAATGGCTTTTGTAGTTTTCCTTAAATGTAATAGTTACTATTGTACATCAAGAAAATGAAAACTTATATTTAAGATGATAAGATATTTTTTTAAAAGGTGATGAAAAAGAATGAAATCTTGCCATTTGCAACATTGTGGATGGAACTGGAGGGTACTATGCTAAGTGAAATAAGTCAGTCAGAGAAAGACAGATATCATGTGATTTCACTCATATGTGGAGTTTGAGAAACCTAAGACCATAGGGGAAGAGAAGGAAAAAATAAGTTACAAACAGGGAGGCAAACTATTAGAGACTCTTAAATACAGAGAACAAACTGAGGGTTGATGGGGGTGGGGGATTAGGGGGGTGGGGGATGTGGATGATGGGCACTGAGGAGGGCATTTGTTGGGATGAGGACTGGGTGTTGTATGTAAGTGATGAATCACAGTAATCTACTCCTGAAGCCAAGACTACACTGTATGTTAGCTAACATGACAATAAATTTAAAAAAAAGTTGATATTTACCTTTGTGAACTCTCTTTTTAACTCTGTAAAGGAGTAAGTTGATGAAGGGATAAGATAGAGTATGATAGGAGAGTACTTAGATATAGATGTTCTTGAACAAATACCTATTTATGCTATTTAAAAAGTTCATTAAGGCTTTTAAAGCTATTACATTTTTTTTCAATTATAGGTTCAAATGGTATATTTGCATTTAGTATTTATATTTGAAATTTAATTTAAGACCTGGATATGGCTTAAGGATTGGAGTTTCTACACTCTTACCCTGCAGGTCCATGAGATTGTTGAGCAAACTCTTTTCATGATTTCATTCTTGTAATTTAACAAATGATATGAAAAGACGATGAGAAGAGAGCAGTGGCATTTTAATTACTACTATAGAGAAGTGATTATAACAATTAAAAAGTGTTGGGAGAATTTAGAATTGGTGACTCCAGAGGTAAGGTACTCTTAACCAATTTGTTATAAAAATGAAGAAACAGATTTGGAACTGTAACAGCAGCAAGATTTCTTTTTGTAAAGTTTTATTTGAATGAGGGTATATATTGCACTCTGCTTAATATTATACACGTTGTGTCAGATATTTGTCCCTGCTGTCCCTAGAGTAACAGAACGTTATGTACTCAACAGTGCTATTTATACACATGACATTCTTCATACTACTTGCTACTACTTACTCTTTTTTTTGTATAGCTCATATGAAATAGGAGTAGAAAATGTTTGTGTTGTATGGCACTGAAAATCAGAAAATAAGCACATTTAACTATACAAAGTATTTTTAAATTTTTATTTGTATTCATTTTTTGTTTAGATTTATTTATAACTGTCAGATAATTCAGTTCAAAAGAATTATCTCTATATTATATGTATATGGGGCTAATTAGAGAATTTATCAGAGAAAATAGGATCTTTGAGATAACTTTGTAAGGGAAGATTATAGTCACTGTGGCTGTTACCATAGCAATGTCCATTTATCTGTGTGCAATCACCAGATCATTAATTTCTGTGACATTAATGTACTTAGCTGTTAATGCAAATGAAAACATTTAAGACACTTTTCCCTCTGTGAAACTGTAAAAATATGAAAAATTGAAAAATAGAAAAAAGTATAAAAAAGAAAACATTTACCTTCAGCTGTACCATCCAGAGATAACCATTGTTTATTAATTTTGCTTGTTTACTTCTAGTCTTTTTTTCCTGCTTACTCTTACATAATTGATAAATAGTCACTCAGCAAAATAAGTTACTGTGTAAATATGCTCTCAGTACTCTTGCCTTTATTCAAGACAGAATCCAAATGAACAGTTAAAACTAATCTGTCAAACTGTAGCAAAAACAGGATTATTGAAATTGAAAGTCAGTTGCTTTTCGTAAATTAATAGGTAAAAGAAAAAATTAGTTTTAGTTTTGGAAGTACAAGAATGGAGTAGGGAATCATAGAAACTTTTGGTTGGGAGGGCAGTAGAAATGTCTAATGTATTTCTTTTCCAGTGCAGGAATTGATTTTACAACATTCCCAGTAGTTGGTAAGCCTTTCATAAACACTTCCAATGATAGGTAGTTTACCTAGTTTCTGAGGTAACTTTTTCTTTTGTTTGATAGCTCTAATTATTAGGAAGTTCTTCTCAATACTGTGCTAAAATATTATAATTTTCACACATTTCTTATTTTTTCCTACAGAAAGATTTTTGCTTTTACTTCCATAAGATGCCTCTTTAAATATTTAGCTTTAGTTATTTAATATTCTCTGCTGTACATACTTTTTTTTTTTTTAAACCTATTCACTCCCTTTTAAATCTGTAATCTGATTCATTACACGGTCATGGGCTATCTTTTGATAAGCATACTGTTTGTTAAAGTCTAAGTTTTTTTTTTTGTTAGCCTTTTAGCAGCTATGTAGACTGTTGGCAGGAGCCCAGTGGTCAAAAATAAAATGCCTAGGATTTGACCTCTCACCCCCCAACACTTAAAGCTGACAAGCTAGAGGTTCCTCTCTGCTTTGTATTTGTAGAGTTGATTTAAAGTAAACAATCTTATTATAGTGGCTTACGTAAATATATATTTCATTTTATTGTTCTAGCCTCTCAAGATCTTTGGATTTTAGTTTTATTACTTGATGTGTTAAATATTCCTTTTAACCAGGTATATATATATATATATATATATATATATATATATGAAGTAATATATATATAATTAAATTAATTAAATTAAATATATATGAAGTATATATATATATTTAATTTAATTAAATTATATGAAGTATATATATATTTAATTTAATTAAATATATATGAAGTATATATATATATTTAATTTAAATTTTAACATACAGTGCAATATTGGTTTCAGGAGTAGAACTTAGTGATTCAGCACTTAACATATAACGCCCAGTGCTCAACACGACAAGTGCCCTCCTTAATACCTGTGACCCATTTAGCCCAACCCCCCACCTACCTCCCACCATCAACTCTCAATTTGTTCTCTATAGTTAAGAGTCTCTTATGGTTTGTTTCCCTCTCTCCCTCTTTCCCCCTCTCCCATACGTTCATCTGTTTTGTTTCTTAAATTCCACATATGAGTGAAATCATATGATATTTGTCTTTCTTTGATTGATTTGTTTAGCCTAATAGATTCTAGCTCCATCCACATTGTAGCAAATGACAAGATTTCATTCTTTTTGATGGCTGAGTAATATTCTATATATATATTCTATATAATCTATCTATCTATCTATCTATCTATATATACACACACACACACACACACACACACACTCCACATCTTCTTTATCCATTCATCACTTGATGGGCATTTGGGCTCTCTTCATAGTTTGGCTATTGTTAGATAACACTGCTGTTAATACTGGGGTGCATGTACCCCTTTAAATCTGTATTTTTGTATCCTTTGGGTAAATACCTAATAGTGCAATTGCTAGATCCTAGGGTAGTTCTATTTTCAATTTTTTTTAAATTATTTTTTTAATATTTATTTTATAATAATTTTTTAAGTATTTTATTTATTTTTGAAGAGAGACAGAGTGTGAGCAGGGGAAGGACAGAGAGAGAGGGAGACACAGAATCCGAAGCAGGCTCTAGGCTCTGAGCTGTCAGCACAGAGCCCAACATGGGGCTCGAACTCACCAGCTGTGAGATCGTGACCTGAGTGGAAGTTGGCTGCTTAATCGACTGAGTCACCCAGGCCCCCTATTTTTTTTTAATTTTTGAGAGAGAGAGAAAAACAGCATGAGCAGGGGAGGGGCAAAGAGAGATGGAGACACAGAATCTGAAGCAGGCTCTAGGCTCTGACCTGTCAGCACAGAGCCCAACGTGGGGCTTGAACTCACAAACTGTGAGATCATGACCTGAGCTGAAGTTGGACGCTTAACTGACTGAGCTATCCAGGCACCCCTATTTTTAACTTTCTGAGGAACCTCGATACTGTTTTCCAGACTGGCTTACACCAGTTTGCATTCCTGCCAATAGTGCAAGAGGGTTCCTCTTCCTCAGGAGCCTAGCCAGCACCTCACCTGTTGTTTCTTGTGTTGTTAATTTTAGCCATTCTGACAGGTGTGAGTTGTTATCTCATTGTGGTTTTGATTTGTATTTTCCTGATGATGAGTGATGTTGAATATCTTTTCATGTGTCTGTTAGTCATCTGGATGTCTTCTTTGGAAAAGTGTCTATTCATGTCTTTTGCCTCTCTCTTAACTGCCTTGTTTGTTTTTTGGGTGTTGAGTGTCATAAGTTCTTTGTTGATTTTGAATACTAACCTTTTATCAGATATTTGTTTGCAAATATCTTCTCCCATTCTAGGCTGTCTTTTAGTTTTGTTGATTGTTTCCTTTGCTGTGCAGAAGCTTTTTATCTTGAGGAAGTCCCAGTAGTTCATGTTTGCTTTTGTGTCTCTTGCCTTCTGCAACATGTCTAATAAGAAGTTGCTCAGGCTGAGGTCAAAGAGGTTTCTGCCTATGTTATCCTCTAGGATTTTGATGGTTTCCTGTCTCACATTTAGGTCTTACATCCATTTTGAGTTTATTTTTATGTATGGTGAAAGAAAGTAAGTGGTCCAGTTTCATTCTTCTGCATGTCATTGTCCAGTTTTCCCAGCCCCATTTGTTGGAGAGACTGACTTTTTCATTGGCTATTCTTTCCTGCTTTATTGATGATTAGTTGGCCATATAGTTGTGGGTCCATTTCTGGGTTTCTATTCTGTTCCATTGATCTATGTGTCTGTGTTTGTGCCAATACCATACTGTCTTGATGCCTACAGCTTTCTAATGTAGCTTGAAATCTGGAATCAAGAAGTCTTCCAGTTTTGTTTTTAGGATAGCTGTGGCTATTCAGGGTCTTTTGTGGTTCCATACACATTTTAGATTGTTCTAGCTCTGTGAAAAATGCTGATGGTATTTTTATAGCGATTCCATTTAAATGTGTAGATTGCTTTGGGTAGTATAAACATTTTAACAATGTTTGTTCTTCCAATCCATGAGCATGGAATGCTTTTCCCTTTCTTTGTGTGCTCTTCAATTTCTTTCATAAGTGTTCTATAGTTTCAGATCTTTGACTTTCTTTAAAAATTTAAATCTAAGTTAGTGTAATAATGATTTAGGGATGAAATTTAGTGATTCATCACTTACATATAAACACCCAGTGCTCATCCCAACAAGTGTCCTTCTTAATGCCTCTCGCCTATTTAGCCCATCCCCCCATCCTGCAACCCTCAGTTTGTTCTCTGTATTTAAGAGTCTCTTATAGTCTGTTTCCCTCTCTGTTTTTATATTATTTTTGCTTCCCTTCCCTTATGTTCATCTGTTTTGTATCTTAAATTCCACATATGAGTGAGATCATATGATATTTGTGTTTCTCTGACTGACTTATTTCGCTTAGCATAATATATTCCAGTTCAATCCACGTTGTTGCAAATGGCAAGATTTCATTCTTTTTGATTGCAACACACACACACATCTTCCTTATTCATTCATCATTCAGTGGACATCTGGTCTCTTTCCATACTTTGGCTATTGTAGATAGTGCTGCTATAAACATTGGGGTGCATGTGCCCCTTCGAAATAGCACTCCTGTATTTTTTTTTATTTTTTAATGTTTATATATTTTTGAAGGAGAGAGACAGAGTGTGAGCCAGGGAGGGGCAGAGAGAGAGAGGGAGACACAGAATCCGAAGCAGTCTCCAGGCTCTGAGCTGTCAGCACAGAGCCTGACGCGGGGCTTGAACTTATAGACTGTGAGATCAACCTGAGCTGAAGTCGGACGTCCAGCCAACTCAGCCACCCAGGCACCCAGCTCTCCTGTATTCTTTGCATAAATACCTTGTAGTGCAATTGCTGGGTCGTAGGGTAGTTCTATTTTTAATATTTTGAGGAACCTCCATACTGTTTTCCAGAGTGGCTGCACCAGTTTGGATTCCCACCAGCAGTGTAAAAGGGTTCCTCTTTCTCCGCATTCTTGCCAACATCTGTTGTTGCCTGAGTTGTTTATTTTAGCCATTCTAACAGGTGTGAGGTGGTATCTCATTGTGGTTTTGATTTGTATTTTCCTGATGATGAGTGATGTTGAGCATTTTTTCATGTATCTGTTAGCCATCTGGATGTCTTCTTTGGAACAGTGTCTATATTCATGTCTTTTGCCCATTTTTTCACTGGACTATTTGTTTTTTGGGTGTTGAGTTTGATAACTTCTTTATGGACTTTGGATACTAACCCTTTATCAGATATGTCATTTGCCAATGTCTTCTCCCATTCTGTCAGTTGCCTTTTAGTTTTGCTGGTTGTTTCCTTTGCTGTGCTGAAGCTTTTTGTCTTGACGAGGTCCCAGTAGTTCATTTTTGCTTTTGTTTCCCTTGCCTCTGGAGACATGTCAAGAAGTTGCTGCAGCTAAGGTCAAAGAAGTTGTTGCCTGTGTTCTCCTCTGGGATTTTGATGGTATCCTGTCTTATGTTTAGGTTTTTCATCCATTTTGAGTTGATTTTTGTTTATGGTATACAGAAGTGGTCCAGGTTCTTTTTTCTGGATATTGCTGTCCAGTTTTCACAACACCATTTGATCAAGAGACTGTCTTTTTTCCATCGGACATTCTTTTCTGTTTTGTCATAGATTAGTTGGCCATACATTGTGGGTCTATTTCTGGGTTCTCCATTCTGTTCCATTGATCTATGTGTCTGTTTTTGTGCCAGTACCATATTGTCTTGATTACAGCTTTGTTATACAGCTTAAAGTCTGGAATTGTGATGCCTCCAGCCTTGGTTTTCTTTTTCAGGATTGCTTTGGCTATTCAGGGTCTTTTCCGATGCCATACAAATTTTAGGATTGTTTGTTCTGGCTCTGTGAAGAATGCTGGTGTTATTTTGATAGGGATTGCATTGAATATGTAGATTGTTTTGGGTAGTATCGTGTTCTTCCAATCCATGAGCATGGAATGTTTTTCCATTTTTTTGTGTCTTCTTCAATGTCTTTCATAAGTTTTATCTGTAGTTTTCAGTGTATAGATTTTCCAACTCTTTTGTTAGGTTTATTCCTAGATATTTTATGTTTTTTGGTGCAATTGTAAATGTAATCAATTCCTTGATTTCTAGCAGTTTGTTGGTGGAGTCTTTTGGGTTTTCCACATAGAATATCATGTTGTCTGCCAAGAGTGAAAGCTTAACTTCCTCCTTGCCGATTTGGATGCCTTTTATTTCTTTGTGTTGTCAGATTGCTGAGGCTAGCACTTTAATACTACGTTGAATAACAGTGGTGAGAGTGGACATCCTTGTTGTGTTCCTGAACCTTAGGGGGAGAGCCCTCAAGTTTTTCCCCTTTGAAGATGATATTAGCTGTGGGTCTTTTGTATATGACCTTTATGATCTTGAGGTACGATACTTCTATCCCTACTTTTTTGAGGGCTTTTCTCAAGAAAAGATGCTGTATTTTGCCAAATACTTTTTCTGCAATTATTGAGAGGATCATGTTGTTCTTATTTTTTCTTTTATTAATGTGATGTATCATATTGCTTGATTTGCAGATATTGAATCAACCCCGAATCCCAGAAATAAATCCCACTTGATTGTGGGTGAATAATTCTTTTAATGTATTGTTGGATCTGGTTTGCTAGTGTCTTGTTGAGAATTTTTGCATTCATGTTGATCAGAAAAATTGGTCTATAGTTCTCCTTTTTCGTGGGGTCTTTGTCTGGTTTTGGAATCAAGGCCTCATAGAATGAGTTTGGAAGTTTTCCTTCCATTTCTATTTTTTTATTTTGGAATAGCTTCAAAAGAATAGGTGTTACTTCTTCTTTAAATGTTTGGTAGAATTCCCCTGGAAAGGCATGTGGCCCTGGATTCTTGTTTTTTGGGAGATTTTTGGTTTCTGATTGAATTTCTTTATTGGGTATGCGTCTGTTCAAATTTTCTATTTCTTCCTGTTTCAGTTTTGGTAGTTTATATGTTTTTAGAAATTTATCCATTTCTTCCATATTGCCCAGTTTGTTGGCATATAATTGCTCATAATATTCTCTTATTGTCTGCATTTCTGCAGTGTTGGTTGTAATCTCTTTCATTTGTGATTTTATTTATTTGGGTCCTTTTTTCTTTTTATCAATCTAGCTAGGGGTTTAATTCTTTCAAAGAACTACTTCCTGGTTTCATTGTTCTGTTCTACTGTTTTTTTTATTTCGGTATCATTGATTTCTGCTCTAATCTTTAGTTTTTCCCTTCTTTTGCTGGTTTGGGCTTTATTTGCTGTTCTTTTTCCAGTTCCTTTAGGTGTAAAGTTAGGCTATGTATTTGAGACCTTTCTTCCTTCCTTCTTTAGGAATGCCTGGATTGCTATATTCTTCCCTGTTATGATCGCCTTTGCTGCATCCCAGAGGTTTTGGGCTGTCGTGTTTTTTTTTTTTTTTTTTTTTTTATTGGCTTTCATGTACTTTAAATTTCCTCTTTAATTTCTTGGTTAAGCCATTCATTCTTTAGTAAGATGTTCTTTAATCTCCGAGTATTCATGGTTTTCCAAATTTTTTCTTGTGGTTGATTTCAAGATTCATAGCATTGTGGTCTGAAAATATGCAAGATGTGATCTCGACCTTTTTGTACTTGTTGAGGGCTGATTTGTGACCCAGTATGTGATCTATTCTGGAGAATGTTCCATGTGCACTTGAGAAGAATGTGTATTCTGCTACTTTAGGATGAAATGTTCTGAATATATTTGTTAAGTCCATTCAGTCTAGTGTGTCATTCAAAGCCATTGTTTCTGTATTGACTTTATGCTTAGATGATCTGTCCATTGCTGTAAGTGGGGTGTTGAAGTCCCCTATTATTATGGTATTATTATCAATGAGTGTATTTATGTTCGTGATTAATTGATTTATATATTTCAGTGCTTCCAGGTTGCAGGCATAAATATTTACAATCCTTAGATCTTCTTGGTGGATAGACCCCTTAATTTTGATATAATGCCCTTCTTCATCTCTTGTTACAGTCTTTATTTTAAAATCAGGTTTGTCTGATAGAAGTTTGGCTACCCCAGCTTCTTTTTGACGACCATTAGCATGATAGATAGTTCTCCATCCCGTTACTTTCTTTTTTTTTAATTTAAATTTTTTAATGTTTATTTTTGAGAGAGAGACACACACACACACACACACACACACACCACGAGCTGGGGAGGGGCAGAGAGAGAGAGAGAGAGAAGGAGACACAGAATCCGAAGCAGGCTCCAGGCTCTGAGCTGTCAGCACAAAGCCCGACGCAGGGTTTGAACCCATTAGCTGTGAGATCATGGCGTAAGCTGAAGTCAGATGCTTAACCAACTGAGCCAACCAGGCTCCCCTTCCATCCCCTTACTTTCAATATGGAGGTGTCTTTAGGTCTAAAATGGGTCTCTTGTAAGCACCATACAGATGGGTCTTTTCTCATCCATTCTGATAACCTCTGTCTTTTGATTGGAATGTTTAGTCCATTGACATTTAGAGTGAGTACTGAAAGATAAGAATTTAGTGCCATTGTGTTGCCTTGTAGAGTTAGTGTTTCTGGTAATGTTCACTGGTCTTTTTAGTCTTTGTTGCTTTTGGTCTTTTTGTTTTGTTTCATTTTCTTCTCCACTTAAAATTTCTTGCAGGCTGGTTTAGTGGTCACGAATTTCTAGTTTTTGTCTGACTGGGAAACTCTTTATTTTTCCTTCTATTTTGAATGACAGACTTGTTGGATAAAGAATTCTTGGCTGCATATTTTTCCGATTCAGCACATTGAATAGATCTACCACTCCTTTCTTGTCTGCCAAGTTTCTGTGGATAGGTCTGCTGTGAACCTGTTCTGTCTTCCCTTCTAGGTTAAGGATTTTTTTCCCTTTTTTTCCCTTTTTGCTTTCATAGTTCTTTCCTTGTCTGTGTGTTTTGTGAATTTGACTATGATACACTTTGGTGATAGTCGGTTTTTATGAAATCTAATGGCGTTCTCTGTGCTTCTTAGATTTTGATTTTGATATCTGATGCCTTCTCCAGATTAGGAAAGTTTTCTGCTATAATTTGCTCACATTAAACCTTCTGCCCCTTTTTCTCTCTCTTCATTTTCTGAGACTCCTATGATTTGGATGTTATTCCTTTTTAATAAATCATTAAGAGGGGCACCTGGGTGGCTCAGTTGGTTGAGCATCCGACTTCGGCTCAGATCATGATCTCACAATTCATGGGTTCGAGCCCAGCGTCAAGCTCTGTATTGACAGCTCAAAGCCTAGAGCCTGCATCATAATCTGTGTCTCCCTCTTTCTCTGCCCCTCCCCTTGCTCATGCTCTGTCTCTGTCTCTCAAAAATAAATAAACGTTAAAAAAATAAAAAAGAAATAAGTCACTGAGTTCTCTTGTATCATGCTCTTATGCCTTTGTTTCCCTCTTTTTTCTGCTTCATTATTCTCCATAGTATTGTTGTCCATATTGCTGATTCGCTGCTCTGCTTCGTTCATCCTTGCCATTGTGGCAACCATTCTTGCTTGCATCTCATTTTTAGCATTTTTAATTTTGTTTTGACTGGATTTTACTTTTTTTTTTTTTCATCTCTGTAGAAAGGGATTCTATGCTTTTTTCAACCCCAGCTAGTATTCTTATTATTATGGTTCTAAATTCTAGTTTAGAATGAGACATCTTGCTTATATCTGTGTTGATTAAGCCCTTGGCTGTCATTTCTTCCTGTTCTTTCTTTTGGGGTGAATGGGTGAGTTCCTTCATTTTGTCATTTTGGAGGAAGAAAAACATTAATAAAATAAAAAATTGAAATTAAAAACAAAACAAAAATCAAACAAGGGAAGTTAGCTCCTAGGTGTGTTTTGGTCAAGCAGTTGAAAGAAGCTTGATACAATAGAGAAAAAAGAGAAAGGAAAGAAAAAACAGGTAAAAAAATACTTAAAATTTTAAAAATTTATGGGGTGCCTGGGTGGCTCAGTCGGTTAAGTGTCCGACTTTGACTTAGGTCATGACCTCACAGTTCATGGGTTTGAGTCCCGTGTCAGGCTCTGTGCTGACAGCTTGGAGCCTTGAGCCTCCTTCAGATTCTGTCTCCCTCTCTCTTTGCCCCTCCCCGACACACGCATGCTCTCTCTCTTTCTCTCTCAAAAATAAACATTTAAAAATTGTATATAATATGGGGTGCCTGGGTGGCTCAGTTGGTTAAGCAGCCAACTTCAACTCAGGTCATGATCTCGTGGTTCGTGGGATTGGGCCCCGCGTCAGGCTCTGTGCTGACAGCTCAGAGCCCGGAGCCTGCTTCAGATTCTGTATCTCCCTCTCTCTCTGCCCCTCCCCTGCTCACGCTCTGTCTCTCTGTCTCTCAAAAATAAATAAAAAATGTTAAAAAATTGTATATAATAAAAGAGAATAAAATGAAATAGAATAAAATTTTTAAAAACTAACGAAAAAATAATTAAAAAAATTTTAAAAGAAAATAAAAATAAAAATTTCCCCTTCTTTATCCAAGAATAAGAAAAGAAAGGAAAAAAAATGAGAAAAGCAATTTAATCAAAATCAGAAGCAAAAAAAAAGCTCACAAAAAAACAAATAAATGAACAAGCAAACAGAATGAAACCCAAATGAAGTTACATCCAGGTTCCCCTGGATATCAAACTATGTAGTAATAATCTATAGTTCCTACAGTAAGCAGGTGGAGGGACTTGTGTGGTCTTCTAGAGGATGTGCTTGGAGCGTGCAGTTGGGTGGGGCGTGGTGGTAATGGCTCCGTTCTTCACTAGGTTGTGCTGCCTAGGTTGCTAGAATGATCAGTGTGGCTTGTGCCAGAGAGGTGGAAGTAGTTTCACCCAGCTCCCTTGACTCTGGCACAGGAACTTCCTGTTCTCACTGACCTGTGAGCAAGCACACCGCTCTTTGTTTCAGGCCACCCTCCACTCCCCGCCCCTACCCTGTCTATAACTAAGCCATTCGCCTGCCAGGCAGCACCTCCCTCTGGAGTTTTATCTCAGATAGGGTTGTGTTTCAAAACCCCACACTCCAGAGACCCCTACAATTTGGGCCTGTGCTCCCTCTCTGATGGAGGATCTCGCTGAGCAAGGTTGGTTGCTAGCTTGCTCCAGAAAACGTTTGTGTGATCGGGCAGCAACAGAGGTTCAGAGATTATGGCAAAGCACAACACAGCTGGCGCCAGGTTTCATCACACTCTGGCATCTTTGTCCCAAACAGCAAATGTGGCTGCTTTCTAAGGTCTGCTGGGACCTTTGCCTTTGGGGAGGCCATATGACCTCTATCAGATGCTGCCTAAGGAGGGGAACTGTTTCTCCTCATGTGGCACATGGACCCCTCAGACCTTGCTGCCTGCTCCTAAGCATTTGCCCTGCTTCCTCACTGAAACACTGCCAAGCACTGAGCTCCAAAACTTCAGACTCTGCTCTCCAGTGTTTTATAGAATCCTGGTGGTATTGAAGCCCTCTCCTTTCTTCCCGTCAGTGGTTTTGGGGAATAAATTTCTTGTTCAGTCCCCTGTGAGTGTTTTCAGTTCTTTTTCTCTCACTTCAGCTACTTTCAGGGGAGTGTTTTTCCTGTACTCTCCCGATGTGCTGCACTCTCCCCCTTTCTCTGTCTTCTTTCCACAAAAATAGCTCCCTGTCCATCTCGGCTTTTCTCTCCCCCAGTTCAGCTCCTTGCACTGTGTTATTGCTGAGTTCTGTGGCTCAAGTTATGCAGACTGTTGTGTTAATCCTCAAATCAGTTTCCTAGGGTGCAAATGGTTTGGTGCTGAGCTAGCTGCATTTTACGAATGCGGCAAGCTGAGGGTCTTTCTGCTGCTCCGTCATCTTCTTATGACATCCAGATCTTGTACTTCTTTAGTTAGGTTTATTCCTAGGTATCTTATTGTTGCAACTAGTGCAGTTGCAAATGGGATTGACTCCCTGATTTCTTTTTCTGCAGCTTCGTTATCGGTGTATAGAAATGCAGCAGATTTCTGTGCATTGATTTTATATTCTGCGACTTTGCTGAATTCATGTATTAGTTCAAACAGTTTTTTGGTGGAGTCTTTCAGTAGCTAGGTAACAATCTTTGTGTATTGTTTTAAGTGGCTGTTAATTTACTGTACTTCTTTTTTTGGAGTTCACATTTTTTTCATATGTCTACTAAATCTATGAAAGGAAGAGAGGTTAATTTAGATTGAGAAATCATTGTAAATTTTGCAGGCTGGGAGTTTGAATCTGGGTTTTTATGGATCTTATTATCTCATTTTGGACACATATTTTGTATCTGAAACACATGTAGCAGTGTTGTCTACTTCCCTGCCCAGGGATTAAGTTAAGATTTGGAAAGTGTTTCTAAGGGTTGCCCAAATGGTGTTTGGATTGAGGTTGTACTTGATTTATTTCTTCCTTGTCAATTAGACCATGATTTTCTCCCAGGGTTTTTATATTGCTTCCTCATGGATAAATAGGGAAGAACTACAACTTACCATCATGAATTTGTGGTGAGTTGTGGTACTGTGGTCATAGTAACTGTTTTCTCATCTTCCTTAATCCTGAAATTTCCACTACTGGGAGTTTTTCCTGTTGTTAAAAGTACTGTTTTTTCTCAAAATAAAAATGCAGGACTTGTAATAGATAACACAATAATCCATTATCTTGAGTAGGTTGTCATATTTGGGATTGGAAATCAGAACTAGTATTTAAAACATATTTATTATCTTCAAGCTATAATTCATAGTCATTGAATAAATAGAAAGTAAATATTAACAGAAATATAAAAAATAATGTATTAGTCTCTCACTTAAAAGTGACTTATTGTAAATCTCTGTATTCTAACATTTTATATGCAGTATAGTTTAATGATTTCATGCTATATATGCCGTTCTGTAACCTACTTTTGTCACTGATGACAGTTTTGAACATTATGAGTATATTTTAATAGTTTTTATATGTATTTTATTAGTACTTAAATGGTTTCATATTATATTTGCTATTCTACATCTCATGCTTTTCTCTTTCTTAATAATGGTTTATGAAGGTATATCTGGCCAAAATGAATTTAGAGCTCTAGCATTGTTGCTCTTCATAGAGTACAGGTGTACTATATCTAATCCCTTGCTGTTGGAAGTCAAAGATTCTTTTATTTTGATTTTATAAATAACATTGTCATAAGTAGTTATGCACATAGTCCTTATCACTTGTTTATTTCTTTAGGATAAATTCCTATAACTAAAATTTCTGTTACAATAATAAATATACTTAAAGGCTTTTGACATGTGTATTGGCAAACTGCCATTCAGAAAAGTTACACTACTGTATGTACTCTTAGCAGTAATGTACAAGAATTTGTATTTTCTGGTACCTATAATCTCCCTTCCTATAATCTCCCTTCCTAGCTGTATTTGCTATCTATCTACCATGATGTAAATCCCAACTCACTGGTCTGTGTCCAGACTTTTGCCGTTGAGCTTTTGTTCATGCTGTCTTTTTCATGGCTTTCCTCTCCTTTGTTTGGTTAATTTTACTTGCTTTTTATAACCTAAGGCTGGGAAATTTATACAGCTTTATCATACCATGACCATTGCTTGATCGAGAGTACTCTTCTTAGAGGAAGTTTATATTTGAAATTATGAAGTAATCCTAGCCTGGGTTATAAAGTATTTTTTTCCAGATTTGTCTTTTCTCTCAAGATTGGGAGAATAGTTTTACAAATGGCTATTAGCTAAATCTCACACTTTAGAACCCTCTGGGCCCTATGTCATGATTTTATATTCTTGTGTCTGTTTTCCACCTTTTAATCCTCCAAATTTCATTTGGAGTAACTGGCTGAGTTATTCCAAGGGCAAGTGAGGGTGGTGGAAGAGAAGGAGGAGATTGTAGTTTGACTTTCAGTACTGCTGCCCGGTAGATGGTCAGAGAGGACTGGCAAAGGTCGGGATTCATAGGGAGGGCATACTGAAATGCTCAGTAAATGCTGACTGACTGAGCTAAGTGGTATCTTTGGAAAACCCCAGCTCTGAGGATGGATGCTAGATTTGCCAGAATTCTGAAGTTAAGGCTATGGTATGTAGGCCAAGGAAGCCATACCAGTAGATAAAACAGTAGCATGAAGCCAAGGCTACTTTTCTGCTTTGGAGATTTGATGGGCTATAATAGAGAAAGTATCTGGGAATTTGTACCACAGTTTTAACCTGCCACCAACACAACACCATTGATAGTACAGCAGACTGTATACAGAATATTACCACATGTCTTTATAATACCAGTTGGCTCATATATGTTTGGAAAATAGGAAAAAGACATCAGTATAACAGAGGTTTTCGATGCCTGTGCAGTCTTTCCTAGTTGAGGAGAGTTGGGATAATGGGTAGAATCATCCTTTAGCTGGATGGGAATAAACCTGAACTGTGCTGTGAAGCCAGCAGGAACTTTTTCAGCAACATTTAAAGACAATTAGAAATGAGCACTTGCATCCAGGGCTCCCTCCCCAAGAGGCACACCTCTAGCTTCACATTGGTTGCACTAGGAGTAGGCTGCTGCTTCCTCTGCTCCTCTTCCCTGTGTGTTGTCTTAGCTGGGTAGCTTCCCATTCTGCTGTGATGCAGAGGTAATATTCCCTCAGGCAGCCTCACACCACTCCAAGATGTTTGTCCAGGCATCCAGATAATGTCCCCAGGTACTGATTATTGCTTTTGTTACTTCTCCAGTTACAAATTTGCATAGGTTGTGAGTTGTCTGCCCCTTACCTTTTTTTTTTCCCATAAGTTTTGTTATTTTTAATGGGAGGTTTTTTCAGGAATGAATATATCACATATAAGCAGAAATGCCTGTATTTCCTTCATGGATTTTTTCTTAAGTATTTTAAAATTTGTTGTTATTACTTTTTAAACTATCAACTCTAGTTTTTAATGCGCTGTGCTTATTTTTCAGAATTTTGATTTCTTGAACTCATCTTTTCCTTCAAAGCCTTTTCTCAATTCATTGTTTTAGCTCTCTTCCCCTTCTCTTCTTCCTTCCTGTGTTAATCTGCTTCCCTCTGCCCCCACCTTTATCTTTTTTGTGCATGTGATGTTCTGTTTATAAGGTTAGGAATTTTTTGTTTTGGAAATTTTTATTTTGGAATTTTTGGGTTTTACAAGTCTACCATTAAAAGCACAGATTAAGGGGCGAATGAGTGGCTCAGTTGATTACGTGTCCAATTTTGGCTCAGGTCATGATCTTGTTCGTGAGTTCGAGCCCTGTGTCGGGCTCTGTGCTGACAGCTCAGTCTAAGCTGCTTCAGATTTTGTGCCTCACTCTCTCTCTGCCCCTAACCCACTTGCACTCTGTCTCTGTCACTCTCAAAAATAAACAAACATTAAAAAAAATTTTAAAGCACAGGTTAAGTTTAAGAGCTCTTGTATTTTAATACTAAGGATTTTCATTATGTATTTTAATTATAATGCTAATTTTAAAATGAACATATTTTATTACAGTAAATACATAAAAGTAAAATGTGTTGATTAATACTACGTAAGCATGCCTGTGTTACATATTTAACATAATTTATAAGCATATTTATATTTATGTAAAATGTATAAATTCATGAATAGGACTGTCCGTGATGCTAATTTTGTTTTCCTCCAGGAGGATCAGGATGGGAGTCAAGGTCTGGGCAAGAGAAAGAGGGTCAAGCTAAGCAGTAGCACCAAAGGTATTTATATTCAGTTTTTTCCTTGTATAAAAAGCTAAAAATACCAACCAAGAAACAGACTTTTAACTATAGAGAACAAACTGTTGATTAACAGAGGGGAGGTGGGTATGGCGATGGGTTAAATTGGTGATGGGGATTAAGGAGTGCACTTGTGATAAGCATCGGGTGTTGTATGGAAGTGTAGAATCACTGTATTGTACACCTGAAACTAATAATACACTGTGTTAACTAACTGGAATTTAAATAAAAACTTAAAAACAGTGAAAAATGTTTAATCATTAAGAACATTGATTGGCTAGCCATTTTTAAGAGAAAATTATGGTTTTAGATTTGTCTAATGATGGAGAAAGTGTTGTTAAGGAGTGATTGTGGGGACTTCAAAAGCAAATGAAACCCTTACTATTGCAATTTTGTTTCTTGTTTTTTTCATAAGATGTGCATAATTATATTTGAGCCATAAAAACAAATCTTTTCATTGATTCTTTGATTTGGATCCAGTGTTTTTGGTGTAAAGTTTTAGGTTGATTTACATCTTTTTATAATCTGGGGTATATAGTTTCTAGAGTGAAAAAGGATGAGCACAGGAGAGATGGTGAGAGAGAGAGGTGAGTGGAGGGAGAGAATGAAAATGAATGGCACTTATTAAGGGTTCATTAAAGAGTGCCTGGGTGTCTCAGTTGGTTAAATGGCTGACTCTTGATTTCTGCTCAGGGAATGATCTCAGGGTTCATGATTTTGAGCCCTGCATCTCTGTACTGACAGCAAGGAGCCTGCTCTGAATTCACTCTCCCTCTCTCTCTGCCTCTTCCCCGCTCGTGCATGCTCTCTGTCTCTCTCAAAATAAATAACATTAAAAAAACAAAGGGTTCAGTAAAGGCTCAATACGTGTTTGTTGAAAGGAGGAAGTAGATGTATCTGTAGTGAAGGAATAGATTAATAATAATTATAGTGAATAATATTTATTGAACTTTTTGTGTATACTAGACAGCGTAAGCACTTTACATGTATCATTTAATTCTTAAAGTCACCGTATGAAGCAGTTATTATTATTATTACTATTTTATGAATGAGGAAATGGAGACATGTTAGAGATCACAGCTAATGAGAAGTCAATCCTTAATTCAAATCCCAGAGCCTAACCTCATAATCACTATGTTTTCTTGACCCTCACTAAAAGCTTTTCTAGTGTACTTGTTAGGAGTTGATGGGCTGTGCTCTGAAGTTTTGCCATGGATTTCCAAATATTAACATGGTCTATATGCTGTGTTTGTATGCACTGTTAGAGAGTCTCCAGAGGTTAAATTATTATTTTGATGTATCTTATAGAACATTTAGAACCGCTTGGAAAGGTGGAGGAAGCAGGCAGTTTCAGTTGAGGCTTATTTTGTAAGTCTGTTCTGAGTTACTTATGCTGCTGCATTTAACTTGAGGCTTCTAGTGGTGGGGACCCTTCAAGGTTTTTCTAGTCAGACTAAGATGACATGAGACAGATTGACAGGAGAAAATCAAGTTTAATAGCTTACATATGGGGAATCCACACAGACATGGAAATTCCAAAAACAGGCAAAATAAAGCATATAGGTCATTCTGAAGTAAGAAGAAGGAAGGTAGGGGTCTGGGACTTCAAAGAAAGACATGCAATTCACAGTAAGGTGAAAAAGAGTAAATATTTGATAGACACGTTTGCCATGCACTCAGAAACAATGGGACAAAGAAGACTTTAATCAAACAAGTCTTGCTAGGTGCCTCCTTGTCTACCATACTTAGTTTATATTATAATGTAATTATCTTTGGTGATAGCTCTCTTCCTGGAGCAGATCCTCTATCTAAATTCTTTCTAGGTGGTTGAGGGGGTAGGTAAAGAGCTTTTGCTGAATCTGCTGGCTTTTGGTTGCTTTTTGTTTGTTTGTTTGAGTATAGTTGACACAGTGTTATGTTAGTTTCAGGTGTACAACTTAGTGATTTGGCAAGTTTGTACATTATGCTATGTTCAGCACAAGTGTGGCTACCATCTGTCCCATTACTTCACTATTACAGTATCATTGTGTTCCATATGGTCTGCTTTTTATTCTCGTGACTTACTTATTCCATAACGGGAGGCCTATATCTATATATCTATCCTTTCTTCTTTACCCATTTTGCCTCCCTCCCCCACTCTGTTCTGGTGACCATCACTGTGTTCTGTGTATTTGTAGATCTGATTCTGCTTTTCGTTTATTCTTTTTTTTTTTTTTTTTTTTTTTTTTAGATTTCACTTATGAGTGGAATCATATGGTATTTGTCTTTCTCAGTCTGACTTATTTCAAATAGCATTATGCCCTATAGGTCTATCCTATTGTCTCAAATGGCATAATCTCATCATTTTTTATGACTGCCTAATATTCCATTGTGTGTATATATCACATTCTTCTATTGATGGACACTTAAGTTGCTTCCATATCTTGGGTATTGTAAATATGCTGCAGTAAACATAGGGTGCATATATCTTTTAGATGTCTGAAGGAAATTAGAAACTCGTACGGCTACCTGGCCCTTTGACTTGGCAGAGTTGTCTGTGTGTTTACCTGAGTTCTTGAGATAACAGTTGAAGCAGATTGTTAAGCACATACTTGAGTTTAAGCTTTAGGGATGCCCAGAAAAAAATACCTGTAATGGTGTAAGAGGTCATTGTTTTCCTCCAATTTGGTCAGACTTTGGCTGAGGATACTTTTTATGGAGACTTAAAGTTGGAGCTTATTTAATACCTGATTTTTTTCATATTTGAGATTGGATTGTCTTCCTTCCTCCACTGGTGCAAGTAGTACAGAGATTTAAGACTTCCATCAGTTATCATTTTTGCCCTAATTATGTGCATGGAAGAAATGGCTATTTGAATTACTAGAACCACTGTTTTCAAAAAGTGATTGTTGCTTTTGAAGATATTGGTAGTCCAGGGAGTGGTATAGTTTTTGTAAAAATTTGGTTCAGTGGTTAGAAAGTGAGCTGAAAATAAAATATGTAATGATAGGGAAGAGGTTGAGGGACTGTGCTACACACACTCACTGTCTTTTCTCAAAACCTAAATTCTAGGGGTAAGGAAACTGAGGCTTAGAAGGCTTCCGCTAACATGGCCAAGATTATTGAGCTTTGGAGTTACAGAGCCTGGACTCTGCTGTCTAATTAAAACCTTTACTCATGAATTTTCCACCACATACTTATTGTTCAAAAGTCTCTTTTTACAATTTGGCTTAAGGTAATTTTGGCATTGTAAAAGTCATGACAATTTAACCCAGATTTTAAAGTAAATATGTAGTCATACATAACTCTTGGCAGCATTTCTAACCACATTTCCATAACATAATGCACAAAGCGCATCACATGTGTTTTATTTTTTTGCTAAGTGTTTTTTAAGTTTTTTTTTTTTTTTTAATGTTTATTTTTGAGGTGGGGAGGGGGAGAGAGAGAGGGAGACACAGAATCCAAAGCAGGCTCCAGGCTCTGAGCTGTCAGCACAGAACCCAACGTGGGGCTCAAACCCATGAACCACAAGATCATGACCAGAGCGGAAGATCAATGCTCAACTGACTGAGCCACTTGGGCGCCCCACACATGTTTTTAATATCTGGGGGGAAACTGACATCATCTGTTTTAAGAATGACTGCAATGAAGACATTGTAGGGTTTTTCTTTGCTTTTTGTCTGAAGATGAAAAAATTGAACAACTGAAGTTATTTTCATTTTAGTAAAAGCCATAGCTTTTCTGGTTCATTTGGCTTGTTTTATTTATTTAAAACAAAGTTAATGTATCTTTCTTTTTAAATACTTGACATATAATAATTAGGGTAGCTTCAGGCTTTCATTTGGCAAATGCAAACTTGCAGTGTCCTCTGAATTCTAAGATTAATACTACCAGTTTTTTTTTTTTTTTAGCTTTGTAAGTACTTTTAGAAACATTTTATCCCTGAAGGTTTTAAAATTTTTTTGGTAATCTGTAAAATTTTCAGTCATGTTAGTGCTAAATGAACTGTGCAAATTAAATTAGCATCAGCAATATGCTCTGAGTTATATTCTAATTTTAAATTCTAATCCTCATATTCCTGTCACCTGATTCACTTGGGCCCTAATTTTATTGCTTTTTGGCTTTGAATATGTCATGTGTGCCTTTGAATATATTTTACCTCAGTTTTTGCAAGACTGGTTTATTTCTATTTTTAAATCATTGTCATATCCTGGGAAAGATCTAGTTCAGTAGGAAGAGATTTCTGTTTTGCAACAAGTAGAAAATTCTGAGATTTAAAAAATAAAGAAGTAGTTTCCACTCAGGGGATGTATAGTATAATTGTATTTATATTTTTATCCCTATTACATATTGCTTACACTAAAGGCACAGTGAAAGGGAGTTAGGGGATTGGGACATAACTTTTGCCTTTCTGTAGTTAAAATTGTAGTGTCTCCAGAATAATGAAATTATTATTCTGAAAATAATGGGTTATTAATTATTAACAAAAAGTTGGGTTAAAGTAAGTCTAATAAGTTCTTATTCAAGCCTGTTAAACTCAGAATATTTTATAGAAGAATCAAGAGAGCGATGACATGCTTGTTGATGATATGCTTACTGAGCATACTGTTACATTTTTAGACCTATGAGCTGAGGAGATGTGGTGTGACCACATTATTCAATAATAGAAGAACTGTGACACTGAGGTAGGGTTAGTTAAAAAATGGTCCAAGATTACCCTGTAAGACAACTTGAACTATAATGTAGTTAGGACTATTCTTGAGTATTTTCATGCACATGATATTATTTTTTTAAATCTCTCGTCTAACCCTAGTTCCTGCATAAGCATCATCACTGAACCAATCCATTCAGTTGACACTTGCTATCTCCTCTTAAATGTGCTTATGTAGAACCTGATGATCCAGAGCAGTATCCCAAGATTATTGGCTCCAGCAAAAATCAGTAGTCAGAATATTCTTGTTCTTTTTAGGGAAAGAAATTTGAGAAAGTGAGAGAAAGAAATAAGCAAAGTATTAAAATATTCAGTTCATTATATACCTGTTGAGACCTTTCTGTTGACTAAGTGTGGCAAGGATGCAGAGATTAACAGGACACAAAGTAGCCCTCAGGGAGTGAGTAGCACTTCACCATAGAAATTGACTGTCTAGTAGATAATTTTATTCTTCTTTGAATACTTTTATTTAAAAGGGGCATCCAGGGGTGCCTGGGTGGCTCAATTTGTTAAGTGTATGACTCTTGATTTTTCAGCTTCGGTCATGATCTTGTGATTGGTGAGATCAAGCCCCATGTGGAGCTCCATGCTCATGGCGTGGAACCTGCTTGGGATTCTCTCTCTGCCTCTTCCCTGCTCACTCTCTCTCTGTCTCTCTCTCATAAAATAAATAAATAAACACGTAAAATAAAACAAAAGGGGCATCCATTTTTTTTCTTTCTTTGTTTCTTTCTCTCTCTCTCTCTCTCTTTCATTTTTTGACCTTTGTTTATTTTTGAGGAGCGGGGCAGAGAGAGGAGAGAGAATTCCAAGCAGGCTCCACATTGTTAGTGTAGAGCTGGATGCGGGATTCGATTTCATGAACCATGAGATCATAACCTGAGCTGAAATCAAGAGTTGACTGCTTAACTGATTGAGCCACCCAGGCGCCCCAAGGGGCATCCATTTTCTGTTTCCTCTCTGTATGAAGAGGGCATCTTGAGTGCAGTGCAAGTAAGCATGTATAATACTCTTTATACTTTTTCTGGTACATTCTTTCCAGAAAAAAGTAAGTGCTTCCATATACTAGAGTAAGCAGTACATTAGTAATTATTTCCTGCAGCAAAGTTAGTATTTCGTTTATGAAGAACAATTTTAAAGAAATAAATTACTGAATTCTATAAAAATTTCCCCTCTTTTCTCTAAAAATTAAAAATTAAAAGATGTAATAACTTTGGGCTTTATGGCTTTAATATTTTGTTTTTGGCTTAAAATTGTTATTACTGTTAAGTACCATGACTATTGGTCTTATAAGATAATTACTTTGTCTCTTAGAAATTTTAGATAAAGGGCTTATGTTTAAGAAGTAATTACTTATTTTCTAGTAACTGCTTTCTATTAAAATATAAGGATTAAGTATTTTGTTATTTCATACTATGGAGGTTATAGAAATCTGAATTGATGATGTCAGTATTATCATTGAATTACTGAAAGGGTATCCTTAATTTTTATATATGTTCAGGTGTTTGAGGTTGATGGGTTATTAATTATAATAAGGTTTAAATGAGATGAGCAACTTAAATCATTAGATGGTAAGCTCTCTTTTTTTTATGCAGATCAATCTATAATGGATGTTTTGAAACATAAAAGTTTTCTAGAAGAACTATTGTTTTGGACTATAAAGTATGAATTCCCTCAGAAGATGGTAACTTTCTTACTCAACATGCTTCCAGATCAAGAGTATAAGGTATCTACATTTTTTCCCTTCCTTTCTGAACTTTGCTCCCCTTTTTTTGCGTTTTCATTATGAAAAATTTTTTAGTGTGTTTCTCAGCTGTGGCTTATTTTATTGTAGCTTTGAGGACTGATACAACACTAATAAAGAGCATTAGCTTCTTTTGTTGTCAAACAGGGTTTGCACAAAAAGCACAGGATCATAACTCTAAGGCAAGGCAACTTTACAGAGCAGAATTCCTAAGGGTAGTCTTTCTGCATGGAACCTGGGGGACAGAGACATAATTGCACAAGTAAATGTGTAGTTACAAATTGTAGTAAGTTCTCTAAAGGAGAGGTACAAGGTGCTATGAGAATGTTTAAGGGGGTGACTGAATTTGGATTGTGGGGTTAGAGGGGCACTTGGCTGGCTCAGTTGGTAGAGCGTGTTACTCTTGATCTTGGCGTCATGAGTTCAAGCCCCATGTTGGGTGTAGAGATTACTTAAAAAAATGTATTGTGAGGTTAGGTTTGGGAAAATCATGGGGTTGGTAATTGCTAGCCATACTGTTAAAGACAGAACAGGTATTGACTTATATATGGTAGTGAAGGCTCTAGTCCTAGAAAGCGTGGACCTTCACCTGTGACTACGATTTATTTATGGCAAAGTGACACAACCTCATGCATGAAAAGAAAATAAATTATGCTGTGGTAGTAGTAGTTGTTGTTGTTGTTTTGTTTGTTTTTTTTGTTCTTTGTTTTTGTTTTTGTTTTGTTTTTTTGCTGTAGCTCTTCTTATGGTTTAGATAATAAAGCCTGTTTAGGAGTTAAACTTTAAATTTTTTAAAATGTTTTTTATTTATTTTTGAGAGAGAGAGACAGCACGAGCGAGCTGGAGGGTCAGAGAGAGAGAGGGAGACACAGAATCTGAAGCAGGCTCCAGGCTCTGAGCTGTCAGCACAGAGCCCGATGCGGGGCTTGAACCCACGGACTGTGAGAGCATGACCTGAGCCGAAGCTGGACGCTTAACCGACTGAACCACCCAGGCGCTCCTAGGAGTTAAACTTTAATGAATAATGCCATTGTTTTGTGTCATTAAAGCCAGTTAACAAGAGGAAATGTACATGTTACACAGAAAGAGTATTTTTTTGTTTTATTTTTAATAATTTTTTAAGTTTATTTTTTAGAGAGAGAGAGAATCCCAAGCAGGATGCAGGGCTCAAACTCATGAACCGTGAGATCATGATCTGAGCTGAAACCAAGAGTTGGACACTTAACTGACTGAGCCACCCAGACACCCCAAAAAGAGTATTTATTTAGTCAGGTAGTGGTCAGCTTTCCAACCAAATAGGGGAATGCATTTCTTTTGGAGTAATCACATTCACTCCCTTGTTTTTTAGTTATATTATATCCTCTGATATGGTTTTTAGCTGAGACTTTAGGTTTTATTGTTAGAGAAGAGAATAGTGACACTTATTTTGACATCAGCTAATTGATATTGTTTGTAATCAAAGTGAAAAATTGTATTTTTAAATCATGGTTTTTATAATTGCTCTAAAACTTTAATAATTTAAAATGCTTATTAAATTTTTTTAACCATCCGAGTATTTTGCTAATGTTTCCCATGATGATAACTACCATCATCATTGAAATTACTTTTAAAATTACCTTGGGTGTCATCACAAGCTAATTATAGCATTAAAATGCTAATATAATGTATTGGAAAATGTGTTGTAAAACTCTGTTAAACTAATGTGTTTTTTTCCCTACTTAAAAAAATTTACAGGTTGCTTTTACAAAAACTTTTGTTCAGCATTATGCTTTCATTATGAAAACACTGAAGAAGAGTCATGAATCAGACACAATGTCTAACAGAATTGTGCATATTAGTGTTCAGTTGTTCAGCAATGAAGAGCTAGCCAGACAGGTAACAGAAGAATGTCAGCTGCTGGATATTATGGTCACTGTGCTATTATACATGATGGAAAGTTGCCTTATTAAAAGTGAGCTACAAGGTAAACTCACAGTTATTTAACTAGTTTTATTATTGGTATACTTTGTGTAACTAGTCTTAAAAACCTCCTTATATGCTTAAAATAACTTTAAAAATATTATAAAATTATACATCTTAAAGATTTTTTTGAAAAATTTCAGCAAAATTTAAAGACAAACATTAAAATTACTTATAGTTTAGTTATTCACAAACAACTGTTGTTAACGTTTGGGGATATTTATTTTCTGACTTTTTGTGTGATAGTGTATTTACAGATACAAATAATACTTTAAAAATATCGTATGGTACTTTAAGTATAGGCTACCACACTGTGCATGTTGGGAACATGTTTTTTAATGATTGCAGGTATTAATATCATATGGCTTTACCATAATTTAACCATTTCTTTATTACACCTGTTCCTCTTTATTATAAATTTGTTAACTGTCAGCTTTAGGCATTTTTATATACCTATAGTTTTATTATTTAAAAATTGAAATAAATCTTGCCCTTTTTTGTTTTCCCACTGTGAGGTCTTTAGTTTTATTCTTTTGTGTCCACTGTATGATTGATACTCCTCAAATTGCCATAATATTTCTACGGCCTCTTCCCCTTCTCATTTTGCTATGGTCTTTCTTCTTAACTTTGCCTTCCTGTGATACTGTATATTATTTGAGTATTTGCTATGTACGAGGCACTGTATTAATACCATTCATACCTTGTCTCAGTTAAGCTTCTGAGCACTTCTCTGAGATTGGTATTATTATTATCCCCACTTTATAGATGAGTTAAATTGAGGCTTATAGAAGTTAAGTCATTTGCCATAGATAAGCCAGCTAGTAAATGACAGAGCCAAGGACTTAGTATCCCCGGATGTCAGAATCTGCTCTTAACCAAGAAAACAAGGCAAGTCAACATCGATAGTACTGTGTCTTCACTTGTTGGCATGTGGAGCTAAACTTTAACAATAAACAGTACCTCAGATTAAATCTTAGGACTTTTCCATTTTTCTTTGGAGGAGAGATCTTGTAGTTGAAACTTGCTTTGTTCCACTGTTAACTCCTTTTGCATATCAGCTCCTGTTTTCTCCCTATTGTGATAGTCTGTCTATATTCTCCGGTGATACCGTAGCCTGAAAATTGATATATGCTCAGTGCAGGGTGCGGTGCCTTATGTATGCTAATACTAGCTAGCTAATATGCTAGCTACCATCTTTTGAGCACTCACTGTATGCTATGCTCTTTTTCTTGATATTATGTCATTTAACCATTAGTTCTAAGAAGTAGATTTTGTTTTTTCCATTTTATAGGTGAGGGAACTGTGGCTTAGGGAATTAAAGTCAATCATCTGTGGTTTTACAGCTGTAAGTAGTAAGGCTGAGTGTTTGACTTAAACCCATTCATTTGCCCACTATGTGATTCTGTCTTCCATTGTGGGTATAGTGGGAGCACAATGCATTATTACATTAAGCAATATACCTCTGGAAAATTTAACAGCTGCTTTGTATTATAGTTTTTATGTCTTCATGTAAGATGACCTTTTCTTTCTGAGATTTAGTTAATTACATGTATTGTTTGTTCTTTTTTGAAATAGTATCTATCATCATTCAGTTCTATCAGTGATATTCTTATATATAGAATTATATATTTAGAGAAGGATTTTTCACAAAAAGTATTTTTAATTTATAGACTAGAAAACTTCTAAAATTTAGTAGTATCTACTCTTTTGAAAAGAATCTGGGGTCTATTTTCTTGACTAAGTGGTTTAACTGTGCTTATTATATATAGTTTGCACTTGATCTTCAAGGAAGAATGTTTGAGAAGAAGTGTTTGAATCTGTCTCATATTTTTTCTGCAGCCAGATTTCCTGAAAGAGTTTGCTTGTTTCCTTCCTTTTCAGTCACTTAGTCACCGACCTCAGTCTAGTGTTCACTTTTATCATTCTGTTGATCTCTCCAAAATTGTCCGTGACTCCGGTGGTCACATGTCCTACTTTTCCCAGAACAATTCCAAGTAATGTCTATTGTTCTGATGTTGTTATTCATACAATCCCTTTTACTCTCAAAAGTGTACCTGTTTATACAATAAATTATATGGTCACCCTTTCCATGACCTACATGATGGGGAAACCCGTGGCCACCCTTCAACCTTATCTTTCCTGATTTTCAGTAGCATTTCACACTGTTGATTAGCTGTCCTTTCTGTGGCCCAAAACTCTTCGGCTTGTCCTGTTGACATTGGTGTTTTTTGGCACTTTGTCTTGGTATCTTTGCTCTTTTCACTTTACCCGTATTTTCTGAAATCATATTGCAAAGTCTTATTTTGCTTTCTTTATATACTTCCCTTCTAATGCAGTTAATCTGTCCTGGAAATTCAACACAAATTTAAGCTAAATAGCTATCTGTAGCATTGCTAAGATCTTTAAATACAAATGTATTTTTTCTAGCATTAAATTACATTATTTCTAAGTCAAGGCCTAAAATTATCTTTAGCTCCCATGGTGTTTTATTCCAAAGTAGCATAACATTTCATGATACATACTTAATGTTCTTCTAAAAGCACCATAAACTTTCCTCTTTTTACATCAAATATTGGAATGGGCTTTAAATATTTTGAACTACCTATAACTAGCTACAGATATTACAACAGGATCCCTGTACTTTGTTTTTATTTTTTAATCTATCTGGCTTTTTCATAAATTTTCATTAGACGATATTTGAAAATTTTGTATATACTGTTAGTAAATAGACACTCATACAATTAGAATTCACATGGCCACAGCAATAGCTGAAGATTAAAAGGAAAAAGCCTCTTTTACTCTGTTTATTCATTTCTACACCATACTATTTTGTAATTCCAAACATAACTCATAATTATTGATGTCCCTGAAATTTTACAATTTGTTTTATGAAATAATCTATGCAAAATAGGAACTTAAAACCATATGTTGTATAACTATCAGAGTGTCTGCAATTGGTAATAATCCCAGATCTGTTCTGCACATCAAACTCTTTATTGAGCTGTATTCTTTGGATGTCTATAGGTACCTCAAACCCACAATGTCCATACCAAGAACTCCTTCTTATCTCTCTATCAAGCCTGGTTCTCTTCTATTAGTGTGTGTGTGTGTGTGTGTGTGTGTGTGTGTGTGTGAGAGAGAGAGAGAGAGAAAGAGAGAGAGAGAATGAGAGAGAGAGAGAGGGAGAGAGAGGAAGAGAATATGTGTATTTGTACGTGTATGTGAGTACACAAGTGTGTGTTTTGGTACCCCTGTCCAGCCACCTACACAGCTGCCCATCCTAAAAACCTAGGAGTCATTTTTGACTTCTTCTTACTCCTTGTGGATACAGTGAACATCACCAAAGCTGTCATTTTAACCTTCAAAACATCTTATAATAGCCACTTTTTTTCATCTTTACATCTTCATGCCACCACCATAGTTGAAGCCATTGCCATCTCTAGGCCTCATACTAGTAGCCATCACCACCTTCCTTGAGATATGTTCCACACTGCACATCTGATCATGTCCCCATCTCTCAACCCTACCCGCAGTGGCTTGCCATTCTCTTCACATGAACTCCAAACTCCTGAAGCTGATTTATAAGGCCCTCTGGCATCATTTGTGCCACCAGTCTTCTGCATTCTTTGTCCCAGCAATTCCATCCTTTTTTATATTGCTTCCTCTACCTAGAACACCATTTCCTCTCCCATCCCTAACTTATTTGGCTTATCCTAATCCTCCTTTATTATGTAGATCTTAGTTTAAACATCACTTCCTCAGGAGAGTTTTTTCTAGCTGTATTTGTTCTTATTACTTCTTATACAATTCCTGTTATAGCCCATGGTGGTGGCAGTAGTAGTCAGTCAGAGAGGGCTTTCTAATCTCAGGTGTGGATGATATGTAATAGTTCCCTGACCCCCATTCTTTCATTCAGTTATAGCCTCTCTCATCCTATTGAGAGGCACTAAAAGAGAGCATACACAACTTTGTGGGTCCTGTTCTTATATATCATTAAAGTTAAGAATTGAGTAAAATAATTTCATGGACTGAAACCTAAATTTAATTATGGAAATGAAGAAGTGCTGTAGAAGCCTCTTCACTGATGAGTTTGACAAGTAGATGGTTAGTTGAAAAACTTGGTCAAAGTGAGGAATCATTAAAACAGGTTACATGTGTGTATTAAACAGTGCGTTTTTTACTTAAAAACACAGAGATGCATGTTCAGTCTCCAATCTATTAATTTTGGGCAAAGCATTTTAAAATTAAAGTTTCCTTGACTGGAGTTCTCCCTCATCTTTCTTACATGTACCACTTCTGCAAAGCATCATCTGTGATTTCCAGTCTCATTTTCTTTAGAGTTAGAACATAAAGATCTTTGTGAAGCAATCTGAGGGTAAAATCCTAGGTTTTTATGATTTGTCTCCAAGATTTTTTAGCTTATATGCTTCTCCAGAGTCAGTTCTTGTTTCTGTTTATGCTAATTGTTCTTATTATAAAATTTAAATTAAACATATATAAACTGATTAAATATGAATGCATAAAGAGAGGTATTACGAAGCTTTTGAGAGACAAAAAAGTAAGTGCCTAAGATGCTAAAAAATCTTGGGGTATTAGTATGTTTTATAGTAGGAATGGGGAGCTCGTTTGTCCAGTGAATCATTTAAGTCGGAATAGGTTAAAAGAGCTAATGCATATATGCTCTAACTTCTAATCGTAAAAATTTTGTACCTGCCTAATTTTACCCCACCACAATAATGTATTTAAACCTTGAGGATTTTTTTTAGAGGCTTAAGAAGTTTATTTATGTGTGTATCTTTCATTTTTGAAACACTGTGTTTGCTAAAAAACTATGTTTATGTACTTTTTGAATAGAAGAAAGCAACTAAATATATATAACTTATACAGATTTGTTTGATAAGATGGAATAAGATTAAGAATAAAAATATTTTACTGGTTAGAACTGAAGATACTGCATTATGTTGTTAAAATCAAGAAATAATAAGGTTTTATGAACATATAGCTAGCTCAGTATCATGCATGTTAGACATGTGGTCAAAATTATTATAATGTACTAAGTATTATGTTAGTGCTTCATTTAATTTCTTGAAGATATGTGTCTTTTCCCCATTTTACAGATGGGGAAATTGATTCAGAGTATAAGTAACACAACATATATCAAGCTGGAGTTTGAATATAGATGTCCCTATATATATAATCTGTATCATTGGTAAAGTTTTTGTTTTGTTTTGTTTTTAAACTTATTTATTACTGGGCCGTGTGTGTCTGTTTTAGATGAAGAAAATAGTTTACATGTGGTAGTCAACTGTGGAGAAGCATTACTGAAGAATAACACTTACTGGCCTCTTGTCAGTGATTTTATTAATATCCTTTCTCATCAAAGTGTGGCTAAGAGATTTTTGGAAGACCATGGTTTGTTAGTTACATGGATGAACTTTGTATCTTTCTTTCAAGGTATGAATTTTACTTTTTTTGTTAAGTTTTTAGTTTACAAAATGCCTAATGCAAAACTATCAAACTAAGTAAAAGATAATAGGACATCATTCAGGTTACATGTGAAATGTCTCATTTTAATTAATATCTGTAAGTACTTTAATCAAGTGTTCATGAAAATATATCAGAGTTATGAGAAATGTCAAATTATTAAAAAGGAAACAGGAGTGTAATTTTTAAGCACTTTAAACCATTAATCTAGAATTTTCTATTCTATTCTCCAAGAAAGATTTATAACATCTTCATAAAATTTCAGTTAGCATCAATTAAAATAGTTTTGACTTTCTTAATATATTCAATTATGTTGGATAAGAGACAATTCACAAAGTGTTCCTAAGAAAACCTAGCTTGTACAAACTTCCAAAAAGACTAGATTATTTTATTTTAAATATTTACTTATTTCTATACATATTGTGCCATTTGTGTGCATTAAAGTATTTGGTACTTGGAAGTATTTTACTTGACTTTTAATATGAATACTTGCTTCCATTTGGCAAGGTTTATATCTGCTTTAATTTTTGCAAGGTATGAACTTAAACAAGCGAGAACTAAATGAGCATGTGGAATTTGAGTCTCAGACCTACTATGCTGCCTTTGCTGCTGAACTCGAGGCCTGTGCACAGCCAATGTGGGGGCTCTTATCACATTGTAAAGTTAGGGTATGTTGAAATATTTTTGTTAATTTCTGTCTTTACCTTTAAAAAAGTGATTTGAGAAAAATATTTGTGAAAACATTGGTTTGTTTACTCATATATACTAATGGGCAGTGTTCAATTGTGAATTCAGGTCTGTGAAAGCTGACCTGAGACAGTAATTATGATTAGGCATTATATTTTCAGAGCTTTGCAGCCTTCCCTTACCACGTATAGCCTTGCAGCTTTGTAAGTTTCCACATTCATTTTTATTGCTTCATTTTACCCATTGTCTTTTAAGGAATGAGAATAGTTCTCAAGAAAGTTTCCATTTTTAATATTCTAAGCACAAAATTAGTATACATTTCATACCGCTTCCAATTGTTTATAAAAGGAATCTTAAAGAGTAGCATAACAGCAACATAAATTCTTAAATTCTTGGATAAGAAAATGATCACTTGTAATTGCATGTGTGTATGTCTTTGTGTACAAATATATATTTTACCTTTGCATTTTAAAGTATTGGTTTGATTGGTCTTCTGAATCTTTTGACAATCCAGAAAAATGGAATTCCCTGACCCTACTAAATGAAGAACTTGAATGAGATTTTGCCATATGGATCCCATGGAGACCAACCTGCCAGCCTGTACCAATAAGCATGCTGGACAAGATTTTATAGTGGAAATATTTTGAAGCCCTGCATGCTGATCTTTCTACTTAGGTCACTTGGTCAGCTCATTTAAAACTATTAGAGTGTCTTTTTCCTTATTTTTTAAAAAACAAAACGAGAAAATGGAAAGGAACACTAAAGTCTGCCTTTCTTCACCGGGTTATTACGAGGCTTTCCTCCATATATTCTTTAAATATATGGGTTCCTTTAAGCAGATTTATATTTTCTCTCGTGACTTCAGCTATTCTCCAAATGCACGTTACTTACAACTTTGTTACTGTAGCCAGTAACAAAGCTCTGGTGATTCATGTAGATCAGGCCCCTAACTTTCTAAATTCATCTGCCCATACTGAGTCCTTTATATCATTTAATGGTATCTGAAAATATATAGTTATCCAGTATGGAAACTTTCTCTCCCTTCTGTGCCAGCTGTGTTCAGACTGTAATCAGATACCATGAAATATCTCTTCTGTTCCAGAAATTCTCCCTACCACTTCTTTCCTGTGTTTTAGTTTATTTCTTCCTATATTAAAAATAATCTAGGTTGTTAAGATAATTTCTTAACTGGTTTTCCTGCATTTAGATTCCACCTACTCTAATCTGTCCCAATGCTTAAATTACTTTTCTAAGCTCTATGCATATCTCTCCTTTGCTTAAAAATCATGAAAAGTTCTCATCTTTCTACAGGGTAACATCTGTGTTCCCTACAGAGACATTTAAGATCCTGCATCATAGGGGCGCCTAAGTGGCTCAGTTGGTTGAGTTCAGGTTATGATCTCATGGTTTGTGAGTTTGAGCCCCACGTCGGGCTCTGGGCTGACAGATCAAAGTGTGGAGCCTGCTTGGATCCTATGTCTCTCCCTCTCTCTGCCCTCCCCAATTCGCTCTCTCTATGTCTCTCTCAAAAATAAATAAATATTAAAAAAATTTATTTTTTTATTATTTTTTATTATTTTTATTTATTTTATTTTTTTTAATTTAAAATGATCATCCTTTGCTCTTAAGTTGTCTCTTATAATTCATCTTCCATCTGTGCCCTTCTATCTCCATGTCTTCATTGGATTGAATGCCATTCTTCCTTTTTTTTTTTTTTTTTTGAGAGAGCACACACGTGCATGTGTGGCTGGGGGAGGGGCAGAAGGAGAGGGAGAGAGAGAATCTTAATCAGGCTCCACACCCAGTGCAGAGTTCCACGTGAGCCTCTATCTCACAACTGTGAGATCATGAGCTGAGCTGAAGTCAAGAGTTGGAACGATAACCAACTGAGCCTCCTGAACACTACATGCAGTGTCCTTTCTTGATTCCTGTGCTTCTGTTGTAGTTAGTCCCTTTTTTGGCTTATGTTCTCTCATCCTTTCTGCTTAGTCTTACAAGAGAATCATCTGAGAAGTTTTAAAAATACATATGCCTAAGCCCCACTGTCAGAGGCTTTTGATTTGATGTGCAGAAGGACCGTGGCAGTGATTCTAACCAGAGTGAAGAACCATTAGTATTAGCTCTTAAAACTCTTGAATACTGAAAACAAACTGAGGGCTGAAGTGGGAGGGGGAAAGGGGAAAGGGCATGATGGATATGGAGGAGGGCACTTGTGGGGAAGAGCACTGGGTATTATATGGAAACCAACTTGACAATAAACTATAAAAAAAAGTATTAGCTCTTAAAAAATGCTACTCAGCTGGTGTATAATCTGCTCATTTAAGTTTTTTCAGTTAGGTTTACAATTCTAGTTTCAGTGTTTTCATAGTACTTTAATTTCCGCTATAGCATTTATTAAAAAAACCGTTATATAATAGTAAATTCATTTGTTCGTTCACTGAAAAAAATGTTTGTTGAATGCTCTTCTTAGGCTTAGACACTATCTAGATTCTTGGGTGTTTGGTGTTGAACCACATAGACATGGTTCTTGTTCTCATGGGGCAGTCTGGTCAGGGAGATAGGCATTAAGTAGGTAAACACACAGATTCATTTTGTAAGTGCTCTATAGGAAAATAACAGGTTGCTGTGAGAGTAACGAGTGTGGGGACTAATTAGTCTTGGGCTCAAAAGGAAATTCTGGACTAAGGTTATAAGTTTTAGACCCTTGGTAATGTAAATGGTGTTCTTCACTGGGGGATGGGATGAGATCAAGTAGGGGGAAAAGAGAAATGGACCCTGAAGAAAGAACTAACATTTTGACATCAGAGATAAGGGTGAGGAGAAAACCCAGGGGAACACAGTATCATATAAACCAATAAAAGACAGCGATGCAGCAGGGAGGTTGATATGATGTTAATGTGAAAAGATTAGTATTTTGGGAGGATTGTGTTTAGGATGAATTTGAATTATAAAGCTGGGTTATGTTTATCTCTGTGATAATGAGAACTAATTGTTTCTAGACAGTAGTTTAATTTGCAGCTTTGAAGGTCAAGATTACAATGTGTTATGGTTCTCTTAATCTAAGAAGTGAAGAGAACAGAGAGAGAACAAGCTCATATTGTCCTTGTAGAATCTGAGAGAGTAGTTCCTCAGTTAAGGGAGTATTTAGTTCCTAAATAAGACATTCTCTTGATGAGCACCCACACTATGTCAAACATTGTTCTTCACAGTATATTCTTTGCATTATATTCTTATCTAATCTTCATTGCATCTCTTATAAAGTAGATAGTATCATCTCTTTTTAAAAATTTTTTTTAATGTTTATTTATTTTTGAGTGACAGAGAGAGAGACAGAACATGCGCAGGGGAAGGGCAGAGAGAGGGGGAGACACAGAATCTGAAGAAGGCTCCAGGCTCTGAGCTGACAGAGCTGACAGCTCAGAGCCTGATGTGGGGCTTGAACTCCCAGACCACAAGATCATGACCTGAGCCAATGTTGGACGCTTAGCCGACTGAACAACTCAGGTGCCCCTCATCTCTTTCTTTCAGAAAGAGAGTAACGTTTATTTAACTAGAAGTTAAATAACTTCTGAAAGAAAGAGATGATACTGTCTACTTTATAAGAGACGTAATGAAGATTAGATAAGAATATAATGCAATGACTATAGTGTGAAGAACAATGTTTGACATAGTGTGACTTACTCAAGTTCATTCAGCTTTAACAGAGGCTGAGTTTGAAAACAAATCCATCTGATTTCAGAGCTAGTGCTCTTTACCATTTTGCTGTAATTGTTTCTTAAGCAAGAATGTCTAGAGCTTTTTAGCAGTAATGTTGTTAGGCTTTAGAAATGTAAGCTAGAAGAAAGACCATTAATTAATGTAAAAAAATATAAGCTATTTCGTTTCTGTTCTCTTACAAAACTAAAGGATGAACAACGAAAAGAACTTTACCTGATAGCTTACTTTCTTTGTATGATTGCCCTAAATGCTGTTCAGTTCTTGAAAATGTAAAGGGCTAGTTAAACAAGTAATACTAGATTAATGACAGATAGATTGGTGAAAGGGATGGCACAGTTCTAGCACCTTGCTAATTTTTGCCTTCCTAAGAGCACAAAGTTGTAAAATCTCCATCTAGTGGCAACTTTAGGTTACTGCATGAGTCTGGTCTTGACTCTTTGGAGCACTTAACTGCGTGTTAAGACATAGTGCTAGACTATGACAGAGCATTTTACAAACATTATTCCATTTGCTTCTTTCATGGTATTAGGAAATAGTATTATGTCCATTTTTGCATATGGGTGACAGACTGAAAAGGTTATAAAACAAGCAAGTCAACATGCACATTGAATGTTTTTGGGTGGATGTGTTAGTGGTGAGAGATGGAAGATGATCTGAACATGATTATTAAATATGCTGTATTTAGGAATGGAATTAACTGATCACCTTTTTAAAGCCCATTAATGCATGCTTTTCAAATTTTTCTCCAGAAGGGCTGTATCTGTTTATACTTGTGCCAAGAGGGTATTATGATACACCTTTGCCCAAACCCTTGATAAAATGGGAGAACATTTGGTTTTAAATGTTTCTTATCCATGACTTATCTGCCACATTAGCTTGGTTATGACACATTATTTATGATAACTTAAAAGTTCTATTAAAAATTTTTAGTAAGAAATAAGGGAACAGAATATATAAAATAATATTTTTATAAAGATAAATTTCATATAGGGTAGATTAAAACAGGGTAAAACTCTTGGCAAGGAAACTAGATAAGTGATATTTGGTCTGGATGGTAGTGGAAATAAGAGTGAACCTACATGATATATTAAGGAAGAATTAGCAGGATAGGAGATTGAACAGGGTGAAGAAGGCAACAATGTGAGACCTTTAGCTTTCTTTAAAGGTACAGGATAATTTATATATGTTAAAAGATATTAACCTACTTGACTTTGATGCTACCTGCACTACCTGCACTTTCATTATACATTAAGGCCCCAAAATGTCTCTCTGTCTTTCAAAATGTCTTTTTTAAAAACTTTTTTTATTAAGATCAAATTTACACAATCTAAAATTCACTATTTTAACCATTTTGAAGTATGCAGTTCAGTAGTGTAGTGTATTCACAAAGTTGTGTAACCGTTACCAATAATTCTCCGCTAATCACCCCTCCTCCAAAGAAACGTCATACCTCTCAATCCCAACCTCCTCTTATCCCCTGGAGACCACTGATTACCCATCTGCCTCTGTGAATTTGCCTAATCTAGATGTTTTATATAAGTGGAATCATACAATATATGACTTTTTGTGTCTGGTTTCTTTCACTTAGCATATGTTTTCATGGTTCAACTATGTTGCAGCATGTATCAATACTTCATTTCTTTTGATAGCTGAAGTAATCCATTCCATAGATATATCACGTTTTACTTGTCCATTCATGGGTTGATGCCATTTTTTAGCTACTATGGATAGTGTTGCTGTGAACGTTTGTATGTAAGTTTTTGTGTGAACATATGTTTTTAATTCTCTTGAGTATGAGTGTAGAATTGTTTGATTATATG
>CM053578.1:47476285-47530133 GCA_028646485.1 Cryptoprocta ferox
ACTCTCCACCACGTGTACTTTGGCTTGTTTCTTGAGGTATCCCTGAAAAGGAAACAGACTAGCATACAGGGAACAAAAGTATGCACACGCACAGACAAATCAAACAAACAAGCAAGCCAAAAGGGGAAAGAAGTAAAGAAAAGGAAAGGAAAGGAAAGAAAAGAAAGAAGAGAAGAAAAGAGACAAGAAAAAGAAACAAAAAAAGAAAAAGAAAAACAAGGTGGGGACAGAGACAGCAAAAAACTGTGGACAGTCTAAAAGCATATAACCAGCGAAGAGAAGAGATAAGAATATGCTAAGGGGAATATATCTGGATGGCAGCAGAAAAGGAAAAGCAAAGAAAAAAGGGGGGGAAAAAAAAAAGACAACTCCCCTGTGCAGATGGGCGTGGTCTGGCGTCAGGTCAGGTCTGGGGGGCTGCTCTCTCTGAGGCCCCGCCTTGGTGATTGCGGGGAGAAGAATGGCGCAGCTTCAAAGCCTTGCCGGAACCAAGCGTTGCAAGCCCCTCTTCTGAGTCCGATCTCCCTGTGCCGCGGGCGAGCCAAACTGTATTTTCCAAGCTCTGCCTCACTTTCAAATCCTAGTCCATGCAGTTCAACACTGTCACCGGGGATTAGATGCGTTCCCGCTGGCAGCCGGCCTCCCGGCCGGCTTGCGCTGCCCTTTTCGCGGAGCCACCGCCGCCGCTTTTCAAGGCGCCTTTCTTGGCGCCGCCGCTTTTCGCATTGCCGCCGCCTTTATCTGTGCCGCTGCCTTTCACGGTGCTGCTTGGAATGGATGCTGTTGCCGCTGCGCCCAAGGAAGAATTCGCCAGCCAGATGGGACGGATTTCTCTCCCCGCGCCCGGCCGTTATATATGGGGAGACGGGCGAATTTTTCCTCCCTTAGAGATGGTTCTATGAGCGTTTTTCGTCTCTCTTTCTCTTCCACTAGTCTCTCCGGGGCACAGCGCACTCTCCCTGTGTTGGGCTCGGGCTCCTTCCCCCTGCACCACCGGGACCCGCCCGTCCTCTAATTTCCCAGATCACAGTCACTCACTCAGGCATCTTTGAGGTTGTCTTCTTTCTGGCGTCTGTTTCTTCTTTTCCCCACCTGCAAACCCAAGTTTTATCACTTCAATCCTTCTCAGTTCAATCCATGTGGGTGTGCACGGATTGCAGAGCTCCCTGCTTCTCCGCCATCTTGCCCGCGTCCCTCTCCCTCTTTTTTTTTTCTTTTGTAGATGTAAAATGGAGATGCAAAGATAGTAAATCACTTGCCTATAGTTACATAGCATATAATTGGTTGTTCTCAGTCCAGAACCCACATCACTCAACTCCTTGTCTGGTAGTATTTCAGTGATGCTGGCTATTGGCAGTGGAAAGAGCTCTGGGTCAAGCCAGCACAAGTATAAATTGTGGCTCAGCCACAAACCAATGAGCTATGTGATCCTAGATAGGTTTTTAAAAATTATTTTTAATTTTTTTTAACATTGCTAAATCCATCTCCTCATCTGTTTATGGAAGATAATAAGAGTAGCCAATGAGGATTGACTAAGAGGCACATTTTACATTGGTGATAAGTATTTCTTTTACCGTCCTTGTTGGTGGATGTCAGAAGCTATTGGGTCAATCTAGCACAGATTAAATATTTTTTTGAACTGAATTAAGGCAAATCAAACAGTTATACAGAAACAAGGGATGGGGTGCCTGGGTGGCTCAGTGGGTTAAGTGTCCGACTCTTGATTTCGGCTCAGGTCATGATCTCAGAGTTCATGGGTTCGAGCCCCATGTTGGGCTCTGTGCTGACAGCTGGAGTCTACTTGGGATTCTCTCTCTCCCTCTCTTTCTCTCTGCCCTTCCCCAAATCATGTGCACGCTTGCGCTCTTTCTCTTACAAGAATACCAAAGTTCTTTGATATATATATAGTACCTAGCTTTCTTATGGAGGTTGTGTTTTCAGTGCCGATATGGGGAGCATCTCACCCAGCTTGTGAAGGAACATAGGCCCTTCACTTGTACCTCACTTTTAGGACTGTGATAGAGCCTGTTACTACTCTGAATGTAACAGTAGAGTTCAGACTGGCTCTTCAGTATCACTGTTTGTTAGCTCTAGGAAGTTATTTAAGTTTCCCAGCTTGAATTTCCCTACTCTTAAAATGAGAACATTAATAGTTTCTACTCTATAGGGTTCTTGTGAGGATTAAATGAGGTAATGTAAATATGGTCAGTTGTGATTATTGTTCTTACTACTCTCATCATGTTTGGTATGCATGTTTTTGAAGATTTCCAAATAGAGTACTGTAAGAGGAAATCTATTCCATCCCTTGTTCAATGCTAGATACTTCAGAGGATTCGGAGTTGAGTAGTATGTAATTTCTGCCTTCAGAAACTTGGATTTAGGGGTGTAAAATGGAATTAATTTATCTATACAGGTTTTTTTTAAGGCTATATCTTCTAAAATTTTAAGTTTTGATTAAAAAGGTATAGGAAGAAATCAAGTTGAAAGTGTGGTTTTAGCATTTTGAAACTTTCTTTGAACTTGTATAAAACATTCTTCAACTTGTGGATTTTGTTTGTTTATTCTAGCCAGCACCTAACCAAGTCACTTTTCATCTGCCCCTTCATCGTTACTATGCTATGTTTTTGAGTAAGGTAAGACTATCATTAAGCAATTCTGGTATTTTTTTTTAATTTTGGGAAATAAGTATTGAATTAGTAACTTTTTTTTTTTCATAATTTTTAGGCTGTGAAATGTCAAGAACTAGATTTGGATTCTGTTTTACCTGATCAGGAAATGTTAATGAAACTAATGATTCACCCACTCCAAATTCAAGTATGTATTCAGGCTTTAAAAAGTTTTGAATTTAATTCCTTGATTAAATGAGTCTTCTTTATTTTATTGTTTTACATTGTTATTATAGCCAAAATGTTTGATAAGCTTTTTTTTTAAACTTGGATATTTTTGCCAGATTATATTTTGGTGTTTTTTTTTGTCCTGTGAGATTTATAATGAGTTATAATTTCCCCAGAAATTCTTTTCACCATATTATAGGGAAGTTTTTAACATACTACAGCACTGTTTTGAGAGTCAGGAGACACAAAAGATTTCTAGCATTGGTGCTATTTCTATTTTACTAAAACCATGTTGTTTGGGGTAACTTACCTACTTGATTTCCCTATCTGGAAAATGAGAGGAGAGAAAAGAGAGAAGAATATTTCTGCATAAACACTGTGGTTTCTTTTAGTTCTATTACTATAATTTTATGGGCCCATCTTTTATGTACAGTACAGGGACGTGTACTTCAGTTTATTTTTTCCTGGTAATTTTAGATTTGTTAAGTATTATTGAACTTTAATACCAAGGGGTTAGGAACAAATAAGAGATGAAGTTGATACAGGACACAAATACATGAAGAATAAAACATTAATATAATAAAATTTATTCTAATCTGACCTTCTCTTATCTGCCAATTTGAAAAATTACTAATTTAGGTTGAAGATTGAGTTAGGAGACATGAAAGCTATAGATTATATTTATTGATTGGAACAATTATCTTTGTTTTATGCTTATTTGTGTGTTTCTTTAAGCATTATGTAATTTTTTCCCCTGAGAAACAAAGAGTTAAATATAAGTCATTGATTCCTCATGAAAGATTTCCTTTAAAACTGTTATAAATGTATCCAGGAATCATCATACTAACTCATATACTAACTCATATACTAACTCTCCAAAAGAAGGGATTGTATAAAGTATAATGATCATTTAAAAAATTCAAAGTATGTATTTGAATAGAATATTTTAAACTAACGTGGGGCAGAATATCAGGCTCATTGTGTGATTAAGTTACAACATATTTTGAGCTGATTATTCACTATAACACGATTTTTATAAAGAGTGATTTTTTACAAAGAATACATCTTTGTCCAATTTACTTGATTTTTATTTTACTAGGCAAGTCTTGCTGAAATCCACAGCAATATGTGGGTAAGAAATGGTCTACAAATCAAAGGACAAGCTATGACCTATGTCCAGTCTCATTTCTGTAATTCCATGATTGACCCTGACATTTACTTATTGCAGGTAAGCCAATTTGATAATGCATATATTATACTTCAGAAGTGTCTCATTTGTACCTGCAGCGTTTAGTTTATAGAGGTGACTCAATGACATGAAGAGGTCAGTGCTATTGAAAGAATTTACTACTTAAATTTTCCAGGAGAAGTGGGCATGCCACGCCACAACAGAGCCACAGAGGAAGCATTAGAGTTTGGTCAAGAGGCAGGAACAAGGAGGAAATCCTAGAGCAGGATCTTTTTGGGGGGTATCCACAGAAAGCTCAGCAGGGCAGGGGAAACAGTTTAGGATTGGCTCATTTGAATAAATTCTGGTGGGCTTTGGGGCATCAGGGGCTTTCCCCAACTAGCTGGTACCTGGGCCTGGGTTGTTTTAGGGCAGGGGGGATATTGGATTGGTGTGTGAGTTAGATAAAGGAGGTGATTGACTTATCTGTAAGAGGCTTGCCCCCAGGCAAGTTGTTTACTGTTTTTAGAAATATTTTTAGTTTACTAAATATATACTGTCTTTAGCTAGCTAGCCCAAAGAGGGGTGGTCTCTCCCCATGTGTATAAGTGCCCTCCATGTGTCAAAACATCATAAGACACAGGAAACTAACAAACCACATGGTTAATACAAGAAGTAAAACTGAATATTGAGAAATAAAGTTTCTGGGTTTGTTTGTTTGTTTGTTTTTGTCTTTTAAAGGTTTGTGCTTCTAGACTTGACCCAGATTATTTTATTTCATCTGTCTTTGAAAGGTGAGCATAATTTTATTAAGACAGGTATTAGGAAGTATTTGGAATTTAAGTTGATTTTGTTTTAACTTAAAAAAAATCTGTCTCAAATATTTCTTATTATAGATTTAAGGTAGTGGATTTGTTGACAATGGCTTCACAACATCAAAACACAGTACTTGATGCAGAGCATGAGAGATCGATGTTAGAAGGCGCTCTTACATTTCTTGTGATTCTTTTAAGTCTTCGTTTACATTTAGGTAAAAAGCACTCCTACTAATGCTTGGGTATTAAGTGTTCTCCTCTCTTTCCTCCCCTCTCCCTTGGTAGTAACTGGCTTATGGAAAAAAGAAAAGGATTTGGGTATATTTAAATATGGTTTCAAACTCTTGACATGTTGTACAATTGTTACTCCTTTCATAATATCCTTTAAAAACCCCTTTACTTAAGGGAGCTGCAAACAGGTTAGTTAAACTGGTTATACTTGGGGCATTGCATTCTTTGCTCTTTAATTTTGAAGCATCTCATTTTTGGTAAAACAGCTTAATAAAAAGTGTGGTAAGTTGTTTTATAACCTGTATATATATCCAGATTTATTAATTTCCTTTTTACTTGTTCTAGGAATGTCTGATGATGAGATTCTCAGGGCAGAGATGGTAGCCCAGTTGTGTATGAATGACAGGACACACAGTTCATTGCTGGACCTCATATCCTTTTAAAAGCTTAAGTTTCTGTTAATTATAGAATCTAAATGATAAGTAAATTTTACAGGTTAAAGATGTATCACTTTTGTGGTTAAAAAATATTTTTGGAGTTGAATAATAATGTGGGGGAAAAAAAGAACTTTAACTTGTCAAGTGTGTGTTCAGGGCTAGTTGGCAGATGTTTTTGCCTCTCATTGTCACCTCTCAGGGAGCTCTTGTTAGCCGTGGTTAGACTTCAGAAGTGATGGCTCTGGGCACCCCAGGATCTGATCTTCTAGGGCAGCATTAGTGAAAGGAAGCTGGACAATTCGTAAGAGGCAGCAAAGTCTCCTTTATCTGTATACCTAGGTTGGAATATATGGTTAAAGTTTATAGGTATACCTTATAATTATTACCAGGTTTTAAACATTTTAAGAATTTTTTTCTTAGAATTCAGTCTTAAACCAAGAGGTTTTTAAGGGCAAAGACTATTGTTTAGAAACTTTAAAAACTTATGGTTCTTCATATAGGACAGAGCATACAACACTTTCATTAGTTTTTAAGTTGTTAATAAAATTTTAGACAAAGATGATGTTATTTTGTGATAAAAATTTATTTTGTGAATTTTGGACTAAATACAAAGCAATTTACTTTGTATATTATGAATATGTTTGGAATAATTGGCTAAAATTTTGTGAAATAACTCCTATGGAATGCCATTTGATAACCTTGAAGATTTTCATAAGCAGCAGCAATTTGATATTGTTTGATGATTTCATTCAACTGTTATATAATGTGTATCAGTGCTGTAACAGCAAAAACATTCCTCTCTAACTTTGAATTTTAAAAGTTAATTAATTAATGTGAAATCAATGGGAAAGGATCGTTGTGGTTTCCTGGTTTCCTTCTTTGTAAAAATTTGTTTAGCATCTTTTTTTTTTCTTTTTCTTTTTTTTTGAGGATGGCATTTTGTGTTTTTGGAAAAATAATCTTTGGTCCTAAAAATATTGGCTAATTTTTAGCATACTGTTTTTGATTCTCTAAGGGAAAATATAACATTATTTGTAAAATGATGAAAATGGAGGGGCACCTGGGTGGCTCAGTAGGTTGAGCATCGACTCTTGATTTTGACTCAGGTCATGATCCCAGTGTTGTGGGATTGAGTCCTGGGTAGCATGGAGCTTGCTTAAGAGTCTCTTTTTCCCTCTGTTCCTCTCATGTGTGCTCGCTCTCTGAACAGGAAAAAGAATTTTTTTATAAGCTTTTTGTTCATTTCTTAAAATTCGGTTAATTTGTTTTGGGGGAGAAATAAACTTGGGAATTACTTTAGCATATAATTTATTAGTAGGCTTCTAGGTTTAAAATATTTTAAAAATTCACAATTAATAAAAAGTTATTATTGAATTCTTCTATTATATCGCCCTCTTGTGGCCAGTATTACATATTACAGCCAATTACTCTTAATAAAAGTAGTTAGAAACTAGAGTACCTTGATAATTTTATAAAGCCGACTTTTAGCCATTCATTTTTTTTCTTGACACATACATCATATTCCAGAAAATCCAAATCCCAAAAGTGGCATTATTCCAGGCAGTTATAGCTTTGAATCAGTTTTATCAGCTGTAGCTGATTTTAAGGCTCCTGTTTTTGAACCTGGAGGTTCTATGCAGCAAGGCATGTATACTCCTAAAGGTACGTTTATTTACATAAATATATTTTTTCAAAATTGGTTTTCTGAAGGTAAGTTGTGACCTAAAGAAAATATTTTGCTTTTTATTTATTTGTCTTTGAGTTACTCCTCAGTTTTCCTCTAGATGTATGTTTGTTTTTATGGTATATGGTGATATTGCTTCCATTTATTTATAAATCTATGGTTTTATGTTATAGGAAACCTTCTTAGATGACTCTAAGTTAGAAAAGGAACTTTATATATGACTTCTAGTTCATCTTTATACATGAATGAGCTTTAAATGAACCAGAAATTATAAAACAATATATATTAAATTTTTTTTGTCTATTTACTCTCCAAGTTTGATTTTGAAATAGTTCTCACTACCCAAAATTTAACTTGAAACAGTTAAAATTAAAATCCATATACAATACTGATTACATTTTCTTACATCCTATGTAAATACGTAAAATCTTTTCCTTAAGTGGTTGGTCTTCCAAGGTTTTCTTCTGGGTTTCACAGATGACATGCTTGCCAAGCGCTAGAAGTAGTGAAGTCTTCATTCACAGTCTTGTCTCTTTCACTTTCACATGTTCACTAATATAAGTTAAAATTTTGAAGGAAGTACCACTTAAATGCTTCATGACTTCCTCAGTACTCATTGTGTAGCTGAAAAACTGACATCCATGTTGAAGTTGTGAATAACATGTACCGTGTTTGGCAAAATCCAGCAGAATAAGCCTTATCATGTGGGGTTTTTCCAGGAGTTCGCAATGATGAATCCAGAGTCTCTGGTTGCAGTGTGTATTCATTAAAGGAAAAGCACAGTGTTTCTCTATCGTAGAGAACTTCTCAAGTGGAGCTGCGTTATTGCATAGTACACTGCTTATTATGGTGTAATGTGAGGATTCCCTCTGTCGTTGTCACTTGCGGTCCTTATAAAAAATGCGGGTTCTTATGCCTCATCCCCAATCTGCTCTCATCAGGATCTCTCTGGATGGATTCTGGGAATCTGCTTTTTTAACAAGCTCTATAAGATGATTGTCGTGCACAGTAAAGTTTGAGACACTGAGATGGAGCATTGGGCTTTTGAAGATTAGATTAGCTAGTTTGTGTGATGTTGACAAAAGCAGTTTCTTAACTTTGGATTTGACATCTTATTTGTAAAAATGAGAGAGTTGGAATAGATGAGTGTTTCTAAAGCTTTTAAAAAGTGGTTGAAATAAGCCTTTAGTTTTGGGCAACTAAACCATAATTAAATCTGTTATACAAAACCAATAAAAGCAAACCTGCTCTTGTTAAAGTGGGTCCAGGTAGTGTACGTGGCTTCTCAACTGTTTTGTCATCGCCTTGCTCCCGAAGTGGCCCCAGTTAAACTTCTGTGGGAATCCACAGAACACTAAAGCCTGCAGACTAATCACTAAAAGTTTTCTTCCATTGCTGTGGTTTTATTAATTCCAATAAAAGCATTGGCATTTTAATTGTACAAATTAATAGATTTAAAAGTGAAGGACAATAAATGATGATAGAAATAAGAACAGTGGTCTTGTCTTTGTGAAGACCTATCTTAAGGGATCTTAAGTCATACTTATGATAATTTAAGATGAATGAATAGTCTGTTATATGAAAATAGGGACAATTGTTAACAGTTTCTTATGCCAGGAAATTGGAATTACAGTAGATATGTAGAGAGAAGCTTAAGTTACTTACTGTTTTCAGACATTAAGAATTCTGCTAGAATGAGATGGGAAAAAACAATGTAGGAAAGATAACACTCTTAAGGCAATGGTTTCTGAAATTATTATTCTCAGGCCATGCTGTAGATTTTTGCCACATCTAAATACCATCTCTATTACTGTATACATAGTACGCCGTATTTCCTTAAGTGGATTCACTTTAAATTACACCTCATGCTAAGCATGATTATGAGATCATGGGTTTTATATGCAATGTACAGTCTCTTAATATATGTTAATGTAATTGTATAATTGTGAAAATAAAAGCTTTGTACACTTAAAATCATCTTGTATACCACCACTTGTACACATACCACATATGGGGTAATGGTTCCTAATTATGAAGAAGGTAAGGAGGTCAGTGATCACTTTTAGCAAAAGAACAGAAAATCTTTTACAAACCAAAAAATACTACAAATTAAGACTCTTGAAAATGAATAGCTCATTAATTTTTTAATCTAGCTTTCACATTTTTATCTTTGAATGATTTCAAATTTGTTAATGTGTTTTGTTTCTTACATTCTATTGGCACTTTACAAAAAATATGAACTAAACTTTTATGGTGAAGCATTATCACATTGTAATACTTCTTTTTTTACATTATAATACTTTTTGCTCACTAGTTCTTACTGAACTTAAAAGAACATTCATAATGATGAAATTATGATTTTTAAGACTTAGAAAAGTAGTCATGATATCAAGCTTATTAAAGCAAATATATATTCAAATTAAACCATCCCATCTTATAAATTTAAAATATACTTAAACATAATTAGTCATCAGAGATTGATTTTGTTCCTAAGAAGTCAGTGTTTTGTTTCTACTTTCTTTTGAATAATAGCTGAAGTCTGGGATCAGGAGTTTGACCCCGTCATGGTCATTCTTCGAACAGTTTACCGTAGAGACGTGCAGTCTGCAATGGACAGATATACAGCATTGTAAGTCTGTTATACTAGTATAATAATGGATATGTTGTATTTATGTAGAAAAATTTGAGTTATAACACAAATGTGATATGCAGTGATTAAAATATACTTTCAATCTTTAGAGGAGAAAATAATATTTTAAGATTAAAAAAATCTGCCATATATTTATGTTCTCAAGATCTTGATCCAAAATCTGATATTATAAGTGTCACAAATAAACATGAAAAAAATAACAAACTTATTTAGTTTCTGTTGGACCAGTGGAAGGCAAAACTTGGTTTTGTGTTGTTCTGCTTTCACACCAGTAGAGGAGGCACAAGTTAAGAGAATAAAATTGTCTGATATCAGATGATGAGTATCTACAAAAAGTGTGGTAATGTTGCTGTGTTTTTCACAACTGGGAAAATAGCCAGCATGTTATAGTAGTGTAATAATAAAATGAATTTTATTTGTGAATATTTAACAGAGTGGTTTAAAATGTTGATGATTGCAGAAAAAATTTTGAAGAATATCTTTTTAATGAAGCATTCATTTTTGTTTGTTGTTGTTATAGACCAATTTTTAATGTATTGTTTCTGCCTATTTTTAAACCTTAATATTATATTGCTGAACATCATATAATACTATGTTTTATCTGTGCTTTTCTGAAGCATTATGTTAAATATTTTAAAAACAAATTTTAAATGATACAAATGTCTTTGATCTTGAGAAAGTATTTGTCTGTCCAAGTGTAAGTGTAGATATTAGGTATAATTGAAACTTCTTTTTTGCCAAGACAGTGTAGTAATAGATATATGTTCAATTTATGATCCATCAGAGACTCATCTGAAGAAAGTTTGTCATGTAGAATTTTAGCACACCCTTCCTACCCTATAGAAATCAAAAACAAAGACAAAGTCTAGTTCAGCCATCAGCATCTCGCTCTTTCTCTAAAACCCTTTGAGAGGTAGTCTGAGGTTCTCCATATTCTGGTTTCTTAACAACCTCTTTTTATGATTTTTTTTACATGGTTTTGTAACTATTTATTTGTAGGCTTTCACTAGACTCTTAGTTCCTTGAGGGAAGATATTTTTGTCTCTCCCTTTTTACATCTTTAGTACCTATTTCAGTGCTGCACATAGTAGGCATTCAGAATATATTTGTTGAATAAATACATTGGAATACATACTGAAAAAAATGGATGGGAGGAATTATTTGCATGGAAAACCTAATGTGACGTAAACATTGTGGTCTTAAGTGGCTCTGCCTTTTTTCAGGAGGTGGTAGTGGTGGGTAGTCACTTGAATATATATATATATATATAGTAAATTTTATTGCATTTTTTTTACTTTGTATTAAATAGAAATTTGGACTGGGATTGGGTGAAACTTTCAAAGGTTTTAGGGAGCCATTAAATACTTAATGTAATCTGTTTTAAAAGGGAAATTTTGTTAACAGTACATATTTATTGAATGCTTGTTATACGCCAGGCACTCTGTAAAGCAAACAACATTGTAGTTTTTATTTTTCACATAGCAGACTTAATTGAGCTCTGAGCAGTTAATTTCCTTCATTGAGAACCAGTAGTTCTCAACCAGGAGTGATATTTTTCCTCCAAGGGGCATTTGGCATTGTCTGAAGACTGGGAGAGTTGTTCCTGACATCTAGTAGAGGCTAGATCTGTCCCCCTCAACAAAGAATTTATCTGGCCCCATATATATCATTAGTGTCAAGATTGAGAAACCTGGTTTATACCCATACTGACATAAAGGTATCCTTTCCTGTTTTTCTGTTATCTTGTGTTTTGTAATCTATTTTGTGTTATTAGTTGCTTAGAACCAGATCATAGTTTGATTTATACTCACTTCACATAGTCATAGAAAATCGTATATCTTCAGAGCTATTTTTTAAAATATTTTATTGGTTTTTTAAAATATAGTTTATTGTCAGATTGGTTTCCATACAACACCCAGTGCTCATCCCAATAAGTGCCCTCCTCAATGCCCATCACCCATTTCCCCCTCTCCTCCACACCCCCATCAACCCTCAGTTCTCAGTATTTAAGAGTCTCTATGGTTTGCCTCCCTCCCTCTCTATTTTTTCCCTTTCCCCTTCCCCTCCCCCATGTTCTTCTGTTAAGTTTCTCCTGATCCACATATGAGTGAAAACATATGGTATCTGTCCTTCTCTGCCTGACTTATTTCACTTAGCATAACACCCCCCAGTTCCATCCATGTTGCTACAAATGGCCAGAGTTCATTTTTTCTCATTGCCATGTAGTATTCCATTGTATATATAAACCACATCTTCTTGAACCATTTGTCAGTTGATGGACATTTAGGCTCTTTTCCATGATATGGCTATTGTTGAAAGTGCTGCTGTGAACATTGGAGTACATGTGCCCCTATGCATCAGCACTTCTGTATCCCTTGGGTAAATTCCTAGCAGTGCTATTGCTGGGTCATAGGGTAGTTCTATTGTTAATTTTTTGAGGAACCTCCACACTGTTTTCCAGAGTGGCTGCACCAGTTTGCATTCCCACCAACAGTCTAAGAGGGTGCCTGTTTCTCTACATCCTCGCCAGCATCTGTAGTCTCCTGATTTGTTCATTTTAGCCACTCTTCAGAGCTATTTTTATTAGTTTTTCCTCTTTCCTGTTTTGTTCTCCATTTTTTTCTAATTCTCTCACGTCCCCCATTGGGCTTTTGAGTTTCTTCCTGTACAATATCTTAATAATTTCTTAGAAATTTCTGAAGTTCAGTGATGTTTCTTGGCAGTTTGAAAATCTTTGTTTTAAAAGAAATGTGTATTTATTAATTTTATTAAATTTTTTTAATGCTTATTTTTGAGAGAGAGAGATATGAGATGAGATGAGCAGGAGAGGGGCAGAGAGAGAGGGAGACACAGAATCCGAAGCAGGCTCCAGGCTCTGAGCTGTCAGCACAGAGTCCAACATGGGTCTCAAGCTCACAAACTGTGAGATCATGATCTGAGCTGAAGTCAGATGCTTAACTGACTGAGCCACCCAGGCGCCCAAGGAATGTGTATTTCAATAAAGCAATAATAACAGATGACAAATAAATATACTCTATAGCTTCAGACTAAAACTTTTTAATCATTTTAAGTTAATCTTTGAAATTTTATGTATAAACTATTATATTCACCTAATAACATTTTGTGTGCTTAAATATCATACCCATGAATAAGTATATTAGTTTTCATATAAACCTTAATTTTGTTTTGAAATTTATTTTCTACGGGAAACAATAGCATCTGCTTTCTTTATGTGATATCTTTTGTTTGCTGTATATTTGACTCTATAGTTGACTGTTTCAGTTCTTACTAGAGCACAATGAGAAATAACCCTGAATGGTAGGACCTCCTGGTCATTTTCATTTTCTTTCACTTTTAAGGGACAAGAAGTGGCTACACTGATTTTACTGAGTGATCCTTTTTGATTTGCAAGAAGGCAATAGAAAGTCCTTGTGAAGAGTTATGGTGAAAAATGATTGGTTAAATTAACACTATTATTGTCTTTAAAATCAAGCTTGGTGTTAGGCCCTTTGTAGGTGGTCAGTAATTGCTAAATTAATGAAAAATAAATTTCTTTTAAATTTTTGTGCTGAGCGTTTAGGTGAAAACAAGCCATTTGCTCTATGTAATGTTTAGATGTTTAGAATCTTAGGATCTTATTGCTGGAAAAGGCCTTTAACATCTACTATCCAGGTCACATCAAAGTGTCTCTGGGGACCATCACTGAAAGAGCAGGTTGGGCAACAGCAAGAGAAAGCCTAAAGACAATGGAGGTGGTTCATACTGCTTTCCTCACTCCTTTCCAAATACCCCTTAGTGGGCAGTTCAGCTTTTAAAAGGAAAACAAAAACAAGACTACAACAACACAAACCCAAACCCAACAGTTGGAAAACCGTCGATACTATATTTTATGTCTGAGAACATTGTGGCCCAGAGAAGTTCAGTGAAAATGCTTGTTAATGGCAGTGTTGGCACTATTGGCTAGGCCTTTTCCAACCCACAAATGTGATTTTTATACAGTGGCTGTTTTAAATTCAGCTGGAAAGTAAGTTTTTTCAACTATAATTTTTGATAATTCTGTTGCTTCCCATCTCCCTTCTTGAAGGTTAATGACTGCTGGCCCATGTTTGAAAGTATGATGTATGAGTTTATATATATATCATTTTTGCCTCAACCTAGTCAATAATTAGGTGTTGGTTTGAGTCACTTGAAAATTTCTTGCTGTCATGTAGCTTTTCATTTGCATTATTCTATTAATGCTTTTGAAAAGAGCAGTCAAAATGATATATTACCTGCTGTCTTGAACAAATATATAACCTTTATTTTGGAATACTTTATTAATCTAGGTGCTAGGGGCATATTTTGGGCCTAGCAAACAAAGAAACAAAATGAACACTAAAAATGCTTATCTACACTAAATGAAATAGAATAGTTGAAATATTTTATCATAAACTATTGGGACTGTTTTGAAAATTATGCTTATAAATAGCTACTATAGTATTATATAGAAACCAGCTTTTTTTTTAAGCAAATTTAGTTTTATGTCCTTCTCATCTTGAATCATAGATGCAACTCATTTCTCTGATATATTAATGATAATTTTTTAGTTTTTAGTTTTTCCCCCCTACTTACATAATATCTGTTTATTCTAAATTGATATTAGAATGCTTCCATGTTAGCATTCTTCAGATGTCTGATAATTCTGGCTGCTCTTGATAAAGAGCTCGGAGTGGTGTAGCTTGTAGATCTTGAGCTTTAATGTAGGGTGATTTGGGCAAGCAGATGTGTTGAGAGCCTTTATGTTAGTCTCTTTAGAACTTTCTTTTTGGTCTGGAAAGAGTCCTCAGAGAAGTATTTTCATATATCGCCCAGAAGGCAATGGTCCGGCTGCCATTATCTGTGAACTGAATAGGGGGAGACAAAGCCTGGCTCTGAATCAAAATGTATACCGTGACTTTAACTCCCCATCCTCCTTCCTTTAACTGTGCTTGTGTTTTACCTTCTCCTGAGATGAATTCTCTAGCCAGAATTCTGTTGGTAATTCTGAGTGGGAGAGAAGCACTTCTGTCTCCCGACATCGAGTTACTGAGATACCAGCTGCTGTCAGTTTCTTGACTTTTTGAGGGTTCTGCAGGGGTACTTGGGTTGATTCTCAGCTTGCCCGATTGCCTTCTTGCGATTTGGCTTACTTAGGTCTACTAGATGAGTTACCATGTGTTCATTTCCTTTCAAATTAACAACATTTTGCATTTTTTTTCTTTTCTGAATTTCCCCATCTTTGTGTTGGTTTTCATCCTTTAAAAAATACCATTACCATAGTTCTGTTGGAGTTCTGAGTGCAAGTAAAATTAAATACTATGTTCATTCTTTGATTTTAACTTCAAGTGCTGAATGTGTAGCTCACTTTAGTTTGCATTCTCTGGATTACAAGGTGAGGTTGAGCTTTAAAAAACCTAGTAATTTCTCTTCATGTTTCTTGCTCTGAGAACTGTGTATGCATTTATTCTTTGCCAGTTTTTCTATTAGGTTGTCTAAAGTTTATTAGGTCTCAAGTTTTACTTTTTATAGTTAGATCTCTAACCCACCTGGAATTGATTTTTGTTTGTGGAGTGAAGTAGTGATTATTTATTTTCTTCCCCCTATAGAAAACCAGTTGCTTTAGGATCATTTATTGAACAATTCATTCCTTTGTCACTGATTTATAATATGCTAATTCTGTCATATAGACTTGATCCTCATTATTTGCAGAGTTGGCTGCTTACTAAAGTTTAAACCCCGAATTAATACTTAAAGCTTTCTCCTGGGTATTTGCAGGTATGCATGGACATGCAGAGTACATCTAGCTGAGGTTGAACAGAGCAAACTTCTGTCCTCCTGTGTCAGCTCTTATACTTTAAACAAGTGTCCTTTTCGTGGTGTATTTAGAGCTGTTTTTGCATTTTTGTCCTTTCTGTTTGTGATTTTACTATTCAAAATGGTCCCCAAATGTAGTGCTGAAGTGCTGTCTGGTATTCCTAAGAGCAAGAAGGCTTTGATGTGCTTTACAGAGAAAATTCGTTGTTAGATTAATCTTCATTCAGTCACGAGTTATAATGCTGTTGGCTAAGAGTTCAGTGGTAATGAATCAATAATATGGTACATCCAGAAAAAGGTAGAGGAAATTCACTGATCTGTACATGGGATCATTCCAAAAAGTGCTAAAATAACAACTGTAGTGTGTAATGAAGCTATGGAAAAGCTGAAAAGCTAAATTTGTGGACTCATGAGATGGTGACTGATAAAAAACTATAGTGGATAGCATTGTTGTGAGGCTGCAAGCCAAAGAAATTACCGTCATGTTTAGCAAGGGTCGGAAAAAAGGTAAACCCTACTTTGCTAGTGCTGGCTGGCTTGTATATTTCAAAAGGTAATATACTGTGAAAAATATTAAATTTGCAGGCAAGGCAGCTTCTGTAGATCATGAGATGGAAGAATTTTAAAAATACTTGCAAAGAGTTCTACAGAAAAGGGTTATGTTCAAAGCAGGTTTTCAGTGTTGATGGGCCTGTCTTGATCTGCAAAGACATTGGCATATATACTGCAAATTGGAATTTTGATTGACAAAATTGACCCCAATTTTGTAGGGTCAATTCTGTATTTCTCCTAGGAGCAATAATTCAGTGTGGTGTCTGTGGTGTTTGTGATGACTTTATAGAGCATAACTACTGTGAATAAAGGCAGTTGACTGTATCATGTATGTAGATCTGTTTTTCTTCTCTTCATTCTGTAAACTAATACTGTCATAAATAGTTTCTTTCCTTCCTCCTCCTTTTCATCTTCCTCCTCCTCCTCTTCCACCTCTTCCTACTCTTCTCCTCCTTTTCTCTTCTATTTGTAAGTTATTTATTCTTGGCCCTTTGCCTAGAATTTTATGATGATCATATCAAATTTAATGATGAAACATGTTGGATTTTGATTGAAATTGTACTGATTGAAATTATCTAGATCATCTCTTTTTTAAGTTTTTATTTTAATTCCAGTTAGTTAATGTACAGTGTTTTAATAGTTTCAGGTATAGAATATCATGATTCATAAGTTCCATACATTACTTGATGCTCATCTCAGCAAGGGCTCTCCTTAATCCCCAATCACCTATTTAACCCATCCCCCCATCCACCTCCCCTCTGGTAACCCTCAGTTTATCAGTTTGTTCTCTGTTATTAAGAGTCTGTTTCTTGAGTTGTCTCTCTTTCTTACTTGTTTCCCCTTTGCTTGTTTGTTTTGTTTTTAAAATTCCACATATGAGTGAAATGATATGGTATTTATCCTTCTCTGCCTGACTTATTTCACTAAGCGTTATGCTCTCTGGCTCCATCTGTGTCATTGCAAATGGCAAGATTTCATTCTTTTTTATGGATATGTAATATTCCACTGTATATGCATACCGCATCTTCTTTATCCATTCATTAGTCAGTAGAAATGCCATTCTAACAGTAATATGTTGTCCCATGTATGAACATAGTCCATTTATTTAGGATATCTTAAATTTCATTCAATAAAATTGAAAAGGTTTTGGATATCTTTTGTTAGATTTATTCAGAATTATAATTTTTATAGATATATGGTATATTTCCTATAATTGTAGTTTCTTTTTGTTCTAGTGAATAGGAATGCAATTATTATGGGGCTCTTATTTGTTCTAATAATTTGTAGATTTTTAAAGATTTTCTATGTGGACCATTAAATTAGGAATAATGGTGATTTTGTTTTTTACATACTCTCTTGTCTTTGGTGACTAGAGTCTCAACTATAGTACATAATAATAGCAGCGATGAAAAACATTCTTATCTTGTTCCTAACACTGTTCATGTGTCACCATTAGATATAATGTTTACTTTAGTGGTTTTGTGGCTACCCTTTATCAGATTGAGGAAATTCTTTTTTACTGCAAGCCTTCCAGGAATTTTTATTATGATTGAGTTTTTGATTTTATTAAGTGCTTTTCTTGCATCTCTGTAGATGATGGTATACAATCCAAATGTCTTTGCATTATTGGGAAAAACCCAATCTTGTCATAATGCACTTGAAAAAAAAATATTGTTTGATATGGCTTACTGATTTAAACATCTTTTCCCCCATTATACTCCTCGGAGTATGGTCTTATAAGAGTCTTTTTTTAAAAAGTTTATTTTTATTTATTTTGAGAGAGAGAGGGAGACAGAATCCCAAGCAGGCTCCATGCTGCTAGTGCAGAGCCTGATGTGGGGCTTTGAACTCATGAACTGTGAGATCATGACCTGAGCCAAAGTCAAGAGTCAGATGCTTAACCTACTGAGCCACCCAGGTGCCTGATCTTATATGATAGTCTTATAAGTTTTTTTTAATCATGTTGTCTTCATATTGGTAACAGGTTATATTAGCATCATAGAATTATTTGTGTATCTTTTATCTTTTTGCTCTTTTCTAAAATTTATGTCAGGAGATAGAGATTATCTGTTTCTTAAAAAAATTTTTTTTAAGCAGCTTTATTTAGAAATATTTCACCGACAGTATAGTTCACCATTTAAAAAGTACTATTCAGTTAGTGGTTTTTAGTATATTCACCTACAGTATATATAGTTCACTATTTAAAAAGTACTATTCAGTTAGTGGTTTTTAGTATATTCAACAGAGTTGTGCCACTATAACCATAATAATTTTAGAAAATTTTCATCACTCTTAAAGGAAACCCCCATTATTCAGTAACAATTACTACACATTTTCCCCAACCCTCCAGTCCTAGGCAACCACTAATCTACTTTCTATTTCTATGGATTTACCTGTTTTGGACATTTTGTATACATGGAATTCAGTGTGGTCTTTTGTGACTTGCTTCTTTTACTTAGCATAATGTTTTCAGGGTTCATCTACATTCTAGCATGTATCAATACCATTTTTTTATTGCCAAGTAATATTCCATTGTGAGGATATCCACTGTTTATCCATTCATCAGTTAATGGATATTTGGGTTCTTTCCATTTTGGGACTATAATGAATAATCCTACTATGAACAATTGTGTATAAAATTTTGTGTGGACATATTTCATTTTTCTTGAGTATATGCCTGTAAGTCGATTTGCTGGGCCTTATGATAACTCTTTAATTGTTTAAGAAACTACTAGATTGTTTACCAAAGCGGCTTAAGCATTATACATTCCTATCAGCAGCATATTTGGGTTCCAATTCCTCCTTATCTTTACTAACACTTGTAATCTGTTTTTTTGATTGTGGCCATCCTTGTGGGTATGAACTGGTATCTCATTATAATTTTGATTTGCATTTGCCTGATGGCTAATGATGTTGAGCATATTTTCATTTGTTTATTGGCCATTTGTTTATCTTCTTTGGAGAACTGTCCAGATCCTTTGCCCATTTTTAATTGTATTAGCTTTTTATTATTGAGTTTTAAAAGTTCTTTATGTATTATGAATACTAACTGATCAGAAATATGATTTGTAAACATTTTCTACTCTTCTGTGGGTTGTGGCTTGTCTTTTTACTCTTTTGAATGTCTTTTGAAGCACAAAAGTTCATTTTAATGAAGTTCAATTTATCTATTTTTTCCTTCTGTTACTTGTGCTTTTGGTGTCATAGTCATTGCTTAATCCAGGGTTACAAAGACTTATGCCTGTTTTCTTCTAAGAGTTTTATAGTTTAACCTCTTATATTTAAGTCTTTGATACATTTTGAGTTAATTTTACATATGGTCCAACTTCATTCTTATTTATGTGGATGTTTCTTGAAGGTTTGATAGAACTTGCCTAGTTAACTACCTGGGCCTTGTGTTTTTTTTTTTTTTGAAGGAGGTGTAATTTAAAACTGATTCACTTTCTTTAAAGCTTATAGTCTTAGGATTTTTATTCTTTTTTGAGAGGGATTGTCAAGCTATATATTTCTAAGAAATACTTTATTGTCTTAAGTATATAATAAAAAATTGTCTTTGCCTCTTTATTTCTATTATTTATTTGTGTTTGTTGTTACTTTTTCTTGACTAGTCTTATCAGAGGACTGCCAGTTTTACTATTTTTTTTAAGAACAAACATTTGATTTTGTCATTTATTTCTCCCTTGTATTCTATTTTGTTTTTTTTTTTTCTTTATTATTATCTTCTCTCAGTTTAGTTTGGATTTTTTCCCTTAGACACTTAGATTTTGACTTTTTACAAAACCACACACATTTAATGCTGGGAATTTCCTTCTAAGCACTGCTTTGGTTGTATCCCGCGATTTTTTCTATATAGTTTAGGTTCTAATTTAAATTTCTATTATGATTATAATTATGTCTGAATTTCTAAGGACATTGTGTTATAAAATGTCTGCATGTCTGAAGTTTTGAGTTATTGTGTAATGGATTTCTAGTTTTATTTGCTTTGTGACAAGTGTTTGTGCCCCATATATCCATTCTTTCGGTATTTTTAAAAGTTACTTTCAATCCTAGTATTTTGTAAATTTTCATAAATGCTCTACATGCACTTAAAATTATATGTATTCTTTAATTATTGGATGTTCTTTATTTGTATTTGGTTCACGCTTGTTAATTATGTTGTTAAAAATCTTCAAAATCCTTACCAATTTATTTTTCTTGGGCTTTCTGTCAGAAATGTTAATATCTTCTATCTTATTGTGTATTTGTCAGTTTCTCAGTGTAATTCTGTCAGCATTTGCCTTCTGTATTTTGAGTCCGCTGTGATTTGTATACAAATCATTGTTAGTATCTTCCTGGGGAGGCTGTTCTTCACAGAAGAGACAGACATGCTCTCTTATTTCTCCTAGTGAGTTATTCTTTCATTGAGGGTAAAGCTTTTCAAAGGTGTCAGCTTTATGTGGAATCTCAGTTCCAATAAGCTTGAGATCTGTCTACGCAAGGACTTGAAACCATCGGTAAACACATATTTAGTGCTTGTTGTTAATTCCTTCATCTTTTTCTGGTAACTGGAGAACTTCACATTCTTTTTTGTGAGTTGAAATATGCATTAAAAAGATTACATTTTATATTTTGTCCAGGTCTCCCAGCAGTTCCTAAGTGGGAGAATTTTTGGGTTATCTTTTTTTTCCCACTAGTTTCAACTGGAAATTTCTTTGTTTAGTAGTATATTTTGTATTCTTTCCATTTCCTTTTGTTAACATTTCCAATCCCCCCTTTTTTTCCTAGTTTTTGGCCTCAGGACTCCCTACTCATTTTTATCTGATACAAAAAGAAAATAGTTATGTTTATTGTGAGAGAATAGATATCTGTTTGGCATTTTTGAGCAATTTGATTAAAAATAGTACTGCATAGAAAAATATGACAAAAATTGGTATCTATAAATCACTATTAAACCATAGTTTAATTTTGAATCTATCATCTAATTTTTGTTTTGCTTTCTTTTTACAGTTTAAAACAGAGTGGGAAGTTCCCTGGAAATCCCTGGCCTCCCTATAAGAAAAGGACACCACTCCATCCTAGCTATAAAGGTCTCATGAGACTTTTGCACTGTAAAACTTTACACATTGTGCTATTCACTCTGCTTTACAAGGTACAGTAATAATTTGAATAGAAATACTGAGATTAGAATTTATTTTCATATTTTCTAATAAGACTGTTAACAAAGTATTTGCATAAAGTAGCCCTTACAAATCAAAGAGTATTTATACATTAAAGATGTATGAGGATATTTCATAATTATATATATGTGACTTCTAAGTTGAAAACAGAGAAGCTAAACCACTCTTTGTGGGAAACTATTCATCATACCCAGTTTCAGATAGAAATATTTATTTGTGGCTCCTTTAGAACAAAAAGTGAAATACTATAAAACGACAGGAGGATGGAATGAACAGTAGGGACCAAACAACTACCAGAATCCATTAAAGTGACAAAACTAAGCCACGAGGGCCAGTGACCTTGTGTTTAGGGTTGTTTCTTGGCTTTTTCCCTCTGATCAGGAATGGGACATGGAGGAATATGAATTGTTTTCTGTGTGGCATCATTAAGAATTTGCATTGGTAAATACCTTTGAAACTAAAAAGATACTTTTACTTTCTTATTACCTAGAATTTGTATTATCCTTGGGTTTTCTTGTATAGAACAGATTTATTTATATATTGGCTAACATTAGGTATATACTCAGAAATTGTATTCATAATAATGTGGACTGTGTGTGTATACGTAACAGGCATATTTATGATCTAATATGGATAAGAGATGAAAGATGGAAGAACTGTGTACTTGTGTATAGATAAAATAACTATAGGTATCAATGAAGCAACTATAGATGTGATAAACATACAATTAGATACAAAGAAAACCTTTTGTTTCTTATTCCTAATTAGAATTTGAAAAACTAAAAGAAATTTTTAGAAAGCATATTTTTATGCAGATTTCCAATTACTATATACACGTTTTTTAATTACTTAAGGACACATACAGTGCATTTAGTTAAGTAGACATTGGTTTTATTGCTCAATGTTTGCTATGTAGTGAAAGAATACTTTTAAATTTCTGTACACTCCATTCTTTCAACTCTACCTTGTCCACTTTTTCGTTTTACTTATAAGTTACTCCTGTTAAAATTTTAGATGTGTGACTTAAATAACATCTTTGAATTGTTTATTTTCATTAATTTCTGAGAGGATTATTCAGTAAAATGATTTAAAATATTCTTTTCTTCATCAAAAAAGATAGATTTTTTTTATTAGATACTTGTATTTACAGATGTTTTGGTTGTTTACCTGTACCAAATTTTGTTTTAGATGCTTTATATATATATTTACTTTGTTTAATTTTAACAAAAATCCTTATGAGTGAAAGTTTTGTTATTCTTATTTTTCAGACATAATTATTGAGTTTTAGAGGTTAAATAACTAGATGATGAAGCTGAGTACTGTGATATCAATTAATAAGTAATAGGTCAGTAATTCATGTTTTAAAAATGAAAGGAGACTTACTACTGTGTTCTTGCAAGTTATATTTTTCAATCTTTTCATTTGCCGAATGTAAAAAATAGAACTTTCTCAAAAATAGAAAAGCAATATTTTAGTTGTTACAGGATTATGACAGATTTTTAAGTCTCAACTTTATAATAGCTTTTCTGACTTTAAAAAAACTCTAATAGACATTGCACTGGCAAGTCAACTTTCTAAACAGTGTCAATAAGCTGTGTCATCTCCTGCCATGTCAAATGTTAAAAAACATTAGTATAGGACATGTTAATAAAACTTGTCAGAAAATCATTCTTAGAAAGTCATTTTTTTCCTTAGCAAAGTTACTCATTTGAAACTGTAAGGTATAATGTCATAGAATTTCAAGCCAAAATTTATTTGAATTTAATTAGTAATGTTTTATTTATCAAGAGGAGGCACTGTAGTAATGAGAGGCAATAGTTGGGAGTCTGAAATCTGTTTGGTGTTGCTGATACTAGCTGGGTGTGTGGCTCAGCCTTGTTTTCCTCTCTGTAAAGTAACGGATGCCTCCCATTGCCTCCCAGCCTTCAGTCACCTCCTCCTGCTGCTGCTCCTCCCACCATCTGCACCACCTGCCTACTGTTTGTTGAACACCAATGGATACATACTGTACTACACAAATTACATAATTACAGTTGTTAACTTGTGTAATCCTCACAACAATTCTGGTCTATTGTTCCAGTTTTAAAGATGAGAAAACTAAGGCCAGAATCTGTGCTCAAGGTGCAATAGTAAAGGTATATACAGAATTTGCATAAAACAGGTTTTTAAAAGGTCCTTACCACTGTGCCACACAAAAGATGAACAGAAAAGCCTCCTAAGTAGTCAAAATAAACATTAGAAAGGCAGTGAACTGAAGGTCTTTTTATTTTTTAGTCAGAATAAATTATCTGTTAGGTGATCAAGTCCATTTTTTAAGCCTCTTAGCCTTTTGTGGAGTTTCTATGAGGCCCATCCTAGAATGTCCTCTTTTGTACTCTCTATAATCTCACCTGCAGCTGACAAGGCCGCTCCCCAAACAACCTCTTCCTCTTACCCCTTCCATCATTTGGCTAGATGGCTTTCTTAGAATGAGACAACATGATGGCTGCCCAGCCATTTTTTTCTTAGGTATTTTAGATATCTTCTGGTTAGTAGTTTGTTGCGTCATATTGAATGAGTGATGTAGACTGGCCCTGAAATCCTGCATAAGATGTTTAGCTTGCAATGTATAATCCCTGTAAGGTCAGATTTATCTGATGTTTCCTCAGATAAGCCTCTTTTTTTTAACTAGTTGCATCTCTTTTGCTTTCTCACCCATAAACCAAAGACTAACACATACATTTACTCAACCTCAAAAAATACTCAGGCTGAGAACTTTAATTTTATAGATATTTTAAGAACATTAATATTCTGTAAACATTTATTGTCCTCCCAATTATATGCCAGGTGCTATGCTAAACACATTTGCATGAATTATCCTATTTAGTACACTTATTTATCTGATATTTTTGTCATCAGGCAAAGAATATCAGCAAATAAAGATGTGAAACATTTTTGTTAAATTATTTTATATATACTACTATATTTATAATAATGGATTTAATAGACTACTTATTGTGTTACCCCTAGGAATCAGTGAGCCGGTATTTCTAGATACTGCTTAAAAGACTGGGTGATCTTGAAAAGGAACCTATTTTTTTGGGTTTAGTTTGTCTTTTTCACCAAGGTGTAGCTTTACTTACTTTCTGATCATGTGGTGTATTTATTTAGATATGTATGAATATGTTATTTTTATTTATAATAAAATTTTTTTAAGTAACTAAATGAAATATATTCTGTGGAAAAAGTAATTACGAGGCATTTTTTCCCTTTTTAAAGATTTTGATGGATCATCAAAATCTGTCAGAACACGTACTCTGCATGGTTTTATATCTGATTGAATTAGGACTTGAAAATTCAGCTGAAGAGGAATCAGATGAAGAGGTAAGTAAGTTTCTTTTATTTTTAAATACTAAAGTTATGAAATGCTTTAACAAAGGTAGTATGTTATCTTGAAATGTATTTATGGATTCATCATACTAATTAGCTGTTCTTAAGAACTACTGGAAAAGTCCCTTTTTGATTTTTTTAAAGTTTTTTTTAAATTTATTTTGAGAGAGACAGGGACAGCATGAAGGGAGGGGTAGAGCAAGAGGGAAACAGAGGATCCCAAGCAGGCTTTGCATTGAGGACACAGCTTCATGTGGGACTCGTGAACCGTGAGATCATGACCTGATCTGAAACCAAGAGTTGGATGCTTAACCAAGTGAGCCACCCAGGCACCCCGATTTTCAAATACATATGTTCTTTTAGAGGTGTCACTGATACATTAAGCTCTACTTATGAAATTATTAAATTTGAAGTTTGTAATTCAATATATATGTGTCTAAGAAAAGAGGTTAATGCAGTTTTAGTGTTATGCTAATAACATTGATTATTAGTAAATGTTATGTTAGGACTTCAGTCTAGAAATTCTAATAATTTGATTAGGGATTAATTTTGAGTGGCAAATTCTTCTGTAAAGGTTTTAAGTTAATGAAGTAAATATTGTCATATGGGAGAATTTTTAAAGTACTTAAGAGTACAAGTTGTGGGGCACCTAGACGGCTCAGTCGGTTGAACGTCCAACACTTGATTTCCACCCAGGTTATGATCCCAGGGTCTACGGAATTGAGTCCTTCATTGGGCTCCATGCCAAGTGTGAAGCCTGTTTGGGATTCCCTCTCTCGCTTCGTCTGTGCCGCACCCCTCCCCTGCCTCTCAATAAATCAATAAGTAAAATGGAAAAAAATGGAAAAAAAAAGAATACTGTACAAGTTGTTAGAGGCACCTGGGTGGCTCAGTCGGTTAAGTATCTGACTCTTGATCTCAGCTCAGGTCTTGATCTCAGTGTTGTGAGTTCAAGCCTGGCATTGGGCTCCATGCCAGGCAAGAAGCCTACTTATACTTAGAGAGAGAGAGAGAGAATACAAGTTGTTAATATGTTTCAGGACTTTAGAAGTATCACTTCTATAAAAACAGTTAATACTACAAATGATTTGCAAATATAAGATTTCCCTCATCTCCTTTCTCCAAAAAGACAAAATATTGCAGAACATTCGAACAGCAAAAACAAACAAAACGACTAGGCAGTGTGCTGTTTAAGTTGAGTCAATGTATATTCTTCACACTTTTGGTTGATTTCTTCGACTTTGTTCTACAATTAGTCCAAATCAGCATTATTTGACTGTATTATGAGTCATTACTAATGGGTACTGAAAAATACTCTGTATTGTTAAGTACTTCCAGATTGAAAAGTGTATTTTTTTTTTTTCAGGAGAAATTTAGCTGACTTCCATTGGACTTACCTACATTAGTATTAAGAAATTCATTCTTGTATTTTATGTTTGAATTTGGGTTTATTAGCATTTTATAATTTGAAGATGAGACTGTAAAGGATTCAGAGATAAGACAGGCAGTGGATGATTATTTGGACTAGTTACATCTCCATTGTACATTAGACCTGACTTTGCAAGGTTTCATATTCATTATGTTCATGTTTTAGGCATCAGAGTGTGGACCAGAACGTTGTCATGACAGTTGGTTTCCTGGCAGTAACTTAGTGTCAAACATGCGACACTTTATAAACTATGTTAGGGTGAGAGTTCCAGAGACTGCTCCTGAAGTGAAGAGAGACTCACCTGCAAGTACCAGCTCTGACAGCTTGAGTTCTTTACATGTAAGTGTAGAAGAGAGAAAGAGAAAAAGGAAAGGCTTTATGTTATGGTGGGGCATGTTGTTTAGATCATACTATGATATTCAAAAGAAAAATGTGGTTGTAGGTAACTTTAAATTGTCTTTTGTTTCCTCTGATAAGTCTAAGCAACTTCTGCCTCACCCATCTTTTCCCTTTAATCTCCCAGAGTTCACGAAGGCCTAAAGTTCTTCAGAGAGAGGTAGATATATATGATACTTGCATTAACTAGCAATATGGCTTTAACTGGAAATAGGAAAACACTTTGAAGTATTTGTGTGTATATGTGTGTGTTTAATATGGTTATATATATTTTTAAATTTAACGTGTTGCTTTTATATGGTGCTTTAGGCTTAAATTTTAAAGAAAATTCACATTATTGAAGTTAAAAAAATAATACTGAGTATTTATTAGTGACTTTTTCTTAGTATTTTGGACTAATAATAAGTAGTGCATTTGGGTTTGTTTGCATTTCTCATTGTTACTAATATCTTAAAAATGAATATTTCCTAAATCAAAATAAATTTAATCTTTAATTGCTGGCAGCATGCCCATTGACAGATCTTTTTTTTTTTTTTTGCTTCTATGGCAATTATTTAACTTTGATGAAATAAACTCACAAAAATCTTAATATAATGTAAATTTGGATTTATTTTGAAAATCAGCTCTTTCATTGCATGTAGCTTTTAATTAACTAATTTTTAAAAGGCAGAAATGAAAAAGCTTGAAATGACATGTGAAGTAATTAAATTTAAACACCTCTCATGCCTACAATCTATTTTTTTGTGGATAGAGAGCACTGAATCAGATGTTTCTCTTAGCAGAATCCATGTATGGGCACTTCCTTTGCCTTTGACAGTATGTGTTTGCTGTGAACACCATAAAGAATTTTGATTAAATTGGAATCTTAATCAGAGGGAGCTTTTCCCTCTAGTAATGGCAGAGAGTACTTTGAAAAACAATTTGGATGTTAAAAAATAGCATATACTATAAGTTAGCTCATAAAAGCTCAGCTGATATTGGAGCATCATTTCTGTGCTTGCTTAAAAAAGTTAAATCCATTAAACTGACTTGTATCTTAATTAAAAGATGATTTCTAAGAGCTCTGATGCAGTTTGACTGTTTTAACAAAAAGACTTTTTAGAAGATAAATTATTGAGGGAAATATTTTAAAAATCTGTTCAAATAAATTATAGTGATATTCAAATATAGTGATATTCAAACAGACCAGTTTGATTTTTCATCTTTATATATAATTTTAGTAACTAAGTATTTATTAGAAGTAATTTTTCAACTTTGAAGTTCTTTAAAAATGAAATTAATAGTTCAGATTCATCAACTTAGGAAAAATTAGTTTATAATTTACTTAATTAGAAATGTACCGGTCTTATAGCAGTTAGTAAAGAGTATAGTATTTTTTAAAAAAATAGAAGTATAGTTGATGCACAATATTATATTAGAAGAGTATAGTATTGTTGATGAATGTTGGGTGGAACATCTTTTATTCCTATAAACTGGTGAAGAACTTCATGTATGATTCCTCCTTAACATGGTTATAGATACTTCTCAAGCTTTGTCTCTTTTCCCTGGTAGATAGGCCTAGGAGTTTGAGAAAGAGGTGTTATTGTGGATAACCTCCTTCCTCCCCAAAATTGTTTCCAGATTGAGTGAGACTAAATATATCTGATTAAGAGAGATAAAGGGACAGATTTACTTAAAGAGTAAATCTATTAAATAAATCTTCGGATGGAACTTCGAACATTCTTCCCTTTGGAAAATGTTGTACTAATATGTTCTTATACACTTAACATTGAATAACTTCTCTTGATTTTTCTTTCTTTCTTTTTTTTTTTTAATGGTAGAATTCTGGTACAGCTCAAGTTTTCAGCTTAGTAGCAGAGCGTAGGAAGAAGTTTCAAGAGATCATCAATCGCAGTAGCAGTGAAGCAAATCAGGTGGTTCGTCCCAAAACTTCAAATAAGTGGTCTGCTCCTGGTTCAGCTCCACAGTTAACTACAGCCATTTTGGAAATTAAAGAAAGCATATTGTCTTTGCTAATTAAACTTCATCACAAACTCTCAGGAAAACAAAACTCCTACTATCCTCCTTGGCTTGATGATATAGAAATTTTAATCCAACCAGAAATCCCTAAATATAATCATGGAGATGGTATAACTGCAGTAGAAAGGATTTTACTAAAAGCTGCATTGCAAAGCAGAATGAACAAACGCATCATTGAAGAGATATGTAGAAAAGTGACCCCTCCTGTACCACCCAAAAAAGTCACTGCAGCAGAGAAGAAAACATTGGACAAAGAAGAAAGGTAATTTTTATTTTTTGTTTTAAACATGCATGGTTCAGTTGAAGATTTGATATATTCCCCTTTTTTGGCCATCTGAGGCTGATCATCTGGATGTTTGGCAGCTATAATCACAGTTGATTAGTTTGTAAGGTAAAGGGAACCAAACATAGTCAGTGCTCGGGCATGTATTATGCTTGAGTTAGCTGGGAGTAAGAAGACAAGAGTTTATGACCCCAGCATTAAATTACTACCCTAAACTTGTGAGACCCTTTTGAAAAATTGCTACTTATATTATTACTGTGGGTTATCTAATGATTTCTGCTGCTATTTTCAAAAACTATTATTAATTCAACTTTAAATGAGAATGGAAAAATTTTTTTAAAATATTTTAAATATTTCTCAAAAATTTGGTTGTTTTAGGGTTTGCTTGGTCTTTTCCACTCTTTCCAGTGGATGATTACTAATTATTAAACAAGTAATGTTTTATTTATTTTTTAAGAGTTTATTTATTTTGAGAGAGAGAGAGAGAAAGAGAGAGTGAGTGTGTGAGCAGGGGAGAGGCAGTAAGAGAGACAGAGAGAGAATCCCAAACAGGTTCTGCTCTATCAGCATGGAGCCTGATGCAGGGTTTGATCTCACAAATTGTGAGATCATAACCTGAGCCGAAACCAAGAGTCAGATGCTTAACCAACTGAGCCCCCCAGGCACCCCAGCAAGTAATTTTAAAACCGAGCTCTAGCTTTTGGAACTTTGGGTTGCTTTTTTTAAATTAAAAAAAATTTTTTTAAGCAAACTCTACTGCCAACATGGGGCTCAAACTCATGACCCCCAAATTAAGAATCACATGTTCTAATGACTGAACCAGCTAGGTGACACTGTTAGATCATATTTATAAATTAAAAAAAAAGCTTTCTTGGATGATGTTCCTCTTTACCAAGATAGGGGAGGATAAGACAGACCAAGATAAGGAGAGGCTTAGGCTTAGCAGTAAGGTTGACATGCTTAGCTTTGTACATTACTGCATTGAAAGAGGACATCCAGGTGGAGATGTCCAGTCAGATAAAGGGTTTGAGACTTAGGGGAGAATTCGGAATTAGAGCTATAGATGAGGGCATACAGGTAGTAGTTAAAGGCTTATATATAGAAAAGTGTATGCAGTAAGAAATGAGATACTTAATACTGAACTTTTATAGAATAAGGAAAAAACATTAAAGTGAATTACCTATAAAGGTGACTGACAAGGGATGACTCGAGTGGAAGAGGTGGAAGTAGAGAGTGGCATTCAAGAGGGTTCAGAAAGGAAGAAACTTAGCAAGATTGTGCTACAAAAGTTCAGATAAGATTGGCAGTCTTTTTTGGTTTAGTAGTTAGGTGGTTATCCTTTCTAACTGTATCAGGAGCAATTTTAATAACATACATAGTTTTACTTCATTTCTGATAGGATTAAATTTGTTGCCGATAATTTATATTACAAGTATAAAATAAATATGTATATCTACAGTGCTTGCTTTGGCAACACATATACTAAAATTGGAACGATACGGAGGAGATTAGCATGGCCTCTGCACAAGGATGACATGCAAATTTGTGAAGCGTTCCATATTTTTAATTGTCTTTGGAAAAAATGTCTTTACTCTTCTATTCATGAAGAAGAGGTCAGAAACAAAAAATTAAAGTTACTCTAAAACACTCAACAATCAAATAACTCCATTGGACTTTATTGGATAGCTTTATTTTGTTACACATTTCATTGTTGTTAATTTAGAAAACATATGAAAAAAAATCAAACCCATGTATAATTCTATCCTTCAGTGAAAACCAGTGTTAGTAATAGTATGGTGTACAGTCATCCAGTGTAAATGCAATAATAATGGCTTTTCTATGTGTATTTAGCATACTGTATTTTAATTTTTAAACAGTTGTTATTGTAACAACAGAGGTGAGATTCTCCATGTTGGGGAATCTTTCTTGTATTTTTGAATCTCTTGTATCTAGTACCATATCTGGAACACAGTGCTAAGTATATATTTGATGACTAAATACATGAAAAAAGAAAAAAAGCATATACAAAAGCTTTTAGTAGGAGAAGGTAGGAGAGTTTTATTTCTCACAGTAGTTCATAAATAGGAGTTATTATAAATGACTAAACATATAATTTACATGACAATTCATTAATTTTGAACTAGTAACTGCCTAAGATTTAAGAGATCTGTTGATAAAATTAGAAAGTTGAAAGTGAGGTAAAATTTTTATTTTTGTTAACCTTTTAAGTTGGTGATATTTCCTTGATTATTGAATAATGTCTTTTTTTAAAAAAGAAGGTAAACATTCAGTGAATCAAACTTTATTTTATTTGGTTAAAGGTATTCTGTAATTATTACTCAAAATAGATGTGATACTAGAGATGCTATTTTTACAAAGGCTCTAATGCTATTGTAATAAATGGAACTCTGAAGAAATTTTAAAGGTTTTCTTCGTAATGGGCTTTGTTTCCTTTGAGTGGTGGTGGTGATGATATTGACAAGGACTTGAAACTAATTCTATAGCAGACAGCTAAGGATTAAGATATATTTATTTGAATCTCACTGTGCTTTTCACATTATCTTAATTTATTTTGGATTTTGAATTAAGTTTCCTAATAAAGGCCAAACAGTTTATAAACAATGGTGGTCCATTTCCAACTACCTCACCCATAGACAAACTTGGCATCATTTTCATTAGAGTATCTCCATAGAAAAGATACAAATAGGAAACCTTTAGATGGTTGTAACAGTGTGCAGCCTCAATGTTTTCTACCTCTGGGATAATAACAGAAAATTCCTGAGTTGTACTAAATCTGCCACACTTTTCTGCCTTTTCATTTTTACTCACATTTATGCCCAATTTTAGAAAAAAAAAACCTAAATTAGGAAAACTTTACAAGGGAAAAATAATTGACATTCTTTTTCTGGAAATCATAGAAAGCCAGTACAGATTTTTGTTTTTAGCAGCTTAAGACAACATCCATTTATTTACTCAGTGTACCTGTATGTTGAAGTGTAGGCATGATGTGACTCGGTTCTCTGCGGGAGTCTCATGAGGCTAAAATCAAGGTGACAGCCATAATTATCTGGGGCTTTTAGTTTTCCAGGCTCATGTGGATGTGTGAGAGTAGACATGCATTTTAATACTAGTGCCAAACAGTTATTTGAAGTTTCCTTATGTTTGATATATGATTTGTTATTTGAAATATTCTTTTATGGATATATTCTAAATGTTCATGTAAAGGTGATTTGTAGAGTGGCATAACTGATTGTGTTATTCAAAGATACATGAAACTTATATAAATTTTATATGTAAATTTTTAAAGTAGTGATGTAGGAGATTAAACATGTATTCTATGCATGCTGTTATTGCTTACAGTATATTTGGAGGTTTCACAGAATGCTTTGAACATCTATAGACCATTTTTGTTTGTTTCCATTTCTTCTATTGTGGCAAATTTTTCTCCTTTGAGGATAGATTTTAATTTTCATTTTTAAGAAATTTCAAACTTGCTGAAAAGTTTCAAGGATAGTACAAAGAACTTCCTAGACCATTTCAGAGTAAGTTGCTTTACCCTGAAATACTTCAGTTTGTATTTCCTAGAAATAAGGACTTTTTTTTTATATAATCACAATATATAGTTTTCAAAATAAGGAAATTAACATTTTATTTGAGTATGATAAAATCCTTAGATCTCAAGTTTTGATAGTTGTCTCAATACTGTTTCTTATAGCAATAAAATCCAGTACAGAATTGTCCCTTGCCATTTGGTTGTCATGTCTCTTTGGTCTCCTTTGATATGGAATTTCTTTAGTCTTTCTTTTATTTTCTTGATCTTGTCACTTTTGAAGAATACAGGGCAGTAACATTATAGAATGTCCCTCAATTTGGGCTTCTCTACTGGCCCTTATGTTTAGATTCAGGTTATGCATTGCTGGCAAGCGTATCAAGGAAGTATTGCTATGTTCTTTTGATTGTATTCCATCAGGTGTCATATGATTTCAGTTTGTTTCATTTGGTGATTAATTTTGATCATTCGATTAAGGGGGTTTTAGCCAGACTTATTCAGTGTTAAGTATCCCTTTCCCCTTCCCCCCACTTTGTAATTAATATGTAATTTATAGAGAGATACTTTGAGATGCTGTAATATACTGTTTCTCACCAACTTTCAATTTATTCATTTTTCTATTTTTATCAGTTTGGACTTACAGATCTCAATTTTATGAGTTATAATCTCATATGCTTGCCATTCATTTTGATGCTCAAATTGTTTTAGATTTGACCTGTGGGACTCCCTTCCAGCTGGTTTCTGTGTTCCTTTGATGTCTCCCTGTCATTCTTTGAACATTTCCTTTTTTTTTTCCGGGGCCAGAAGATAGCCCAGGTTCCTTTTGTATTTGGAACTAGCCATTTCTCCAAGGAGTTCTGATGGCCTTTTTTTTTTTTAGAAACCACAATCCATGTGCTCATTCTAGGGGATATAGCTATTTTCAGTCACTCTTAGTGGAGAGAACTAGGAAAAGTTTGTGTGTTGGTGTGGGTATGGGTATGTAAGCTAGACGGGGAGTGAGGGGAAGGAGTTGGAGGGAACAGGGAGAGAAAAGTATTAAAAACTGTGAGTGGGGTGCCTGGGTGGCTCAGTTGGTTAAGCATCCAACTTTGGCTCAGGTCATGATCCCTTGGTTCATGAGTTCGAGCCTTACATCAGGCTCTGTGCTGACAGCTCAGAGTCTGGAGCCTGCTTTGGATTCTGTGTCTGCCTCTCTGCCCCTCCCCACTCACGCTTTATCTCTGTCTCAAAAAAATATTAAATTAAAAAAAATAAAAATAAACAATAAATATAATAATATAAGTAAATATATAATTATGTAATTAATACATATAAATAAAATAAATAAAATAATTTTTTAAAAACCTGTGAGTTCATCCTGATAATTCTAATTCCAATTCAACACCAGAGGAATCATTCTTGTTTTCTCTCTTTCCATACTTGTAACTCTCTGTTTTCACAGTAAGAAACCTGGCAACCATAATCCTCAATAGATACTACTTTTTAAATCACTTCCCGTGTATGTGATCAATTTTTTGTAACCTTTCTTGCAAGAATGCCCTCCTGTGTCAGGCTCTTGGTTGTGGCCCCTGGTGCTAGGCCACTGTTGCCACCTTCCCAGACCTTTCAGGAAGGGAAGAGAGGTCAGATGTGGATTTAATTTTTTTGAAATGGCCATTGCCAATTTACAGTTAAGTTTGATGAATAAGGTGAGAGTGATTGACCTGGATAAAAATATTTGGCTTGAAAATAATAGTTGTAGTTATGAAATAGTAAAGAGAGTTTTCTTAAGCAGATCCTAAATTACATTTAAAGTAAATATTAGTGGGGCTCCTGGGTGATTCAGTGGGTTAAGCATCTGACTATGGTTCAGGTCATGATGATCTCAAGGTTCGTGGGTTCCGCTGGCGTTGGCCTCTGTGCTGACAGCTCAGAGCTTGGAGCTGCTTTGGATTCTGTGTCTCCCTTGCTTTCTGCCCTTCTACCACTAACTCCCACTTTCTCTCTTGTTCTCTCTCTCAAAAATAAATAAACATAAAAAATTTTTTAAAGCAAATATTAGAAAAGCATTGTTAAAATCTTGAACTTATTGGCAAAAATATGTAACTTCTCATGGTAAGGCTTGTACTTGACTTTATACCTGTTCATAATAATCTCCACTAATTGGATGGGAATGGATATGTGAATGAAACATCTAAAATTACTATTAGCATTTTTAAAATCCAATATTCTCTATCCTTGAATCATTCAGATTAATGAAAATTCTTTTAGGTTTCCTATAGAAATGACTTCATAGAATCTCAGCTTAATACTATGCTTTGACTTTTATAGTGTATATATATATATATATATATAGTATATAATAAATAGTCATTAAATGACTACTATAATATGCTCTATTCATTACGGTTTTTTAGATTTTTTTTATTTTTAATTTTTTAAAAGTTTTTATTTAAATTCCAGTTAGTTAACATACAGTGTAATGTTAATTTCAGGATATCGATTATGTTTTTAATGTCCTTTGTATCACAGGCTATGATAAATTTTTTTTGAGTTTTGTTTAAAAAGTTTCTCTCTTTTGATGAGCTAATATATAGCTTACTTTGTAACATTTTTTTCCTTCTTCCTTGCCTCTTGTTTTAGATTACTCTTTAAACCTTTCTTGGCTCAGGATAAAATTTTTATGCTCACTAGTATTATTGGCATCCCCAAATCTAGGGAAGCCTCTATTTCCTTTCTTTATTAGTTTACTTTTATCTTCTTATTCTTATGTTACAGTCCTGTTGTGTTGTGTTTTGTGTGTGGGTTTTTTTTTTTTTCTTTTTCCAAACCAGCCTCAAGTTAAAATACTTCTTGGAAGTAGTTAAAGGATAAATAATAAATAGAATTTGATGAAATAATCCAAAGGAATATTTATGCTTAGATTTGAAATAGTTTTATTTTTTATGTTATATTTGAGACTCTTACGTATTTTTCCTTGAAACAAAATAAACTAAACTTGGAATATTTCCTAGTAGAAACTGGGAAATTTATTGGCTTCTGCTCATTTTCTTTTAGGAGAGTCCATTTTTTTTTTTTTAGGAGAGTTCAATTCTTAATGTAATAGTAAATCTGACTATTTTTATCTTTTAGATTCTATTTATATCTAAACATCATAGCTTCTAGCAACTAGTTTGCTGTTATTTGTGTCTGGGGTTAAATTGTGAGTTCCTTGCTAAAAAAAACTTTTCTTATTCTTGCTGTCAATTGACATGACATATACTTAGGAAATTGTTGGAAACCCAAATTTTCTATCTACTTTAATTATTTCACATTTTAAAAGTTTGGCTTTTATTTTTGCCTATTAAGCCAGTGATCTTCAAACTATGTTGAAACAGTGGAATCCTTTACGTAAAATTTAATACATAGTTCAGAAAATATCAATGTGCCAGGGGCTTTTCATACAGTATACACTTCTGAAATATAGAAGGTAAGTCTTAAACACATCTGATACTTACCACTTTGTTCTGTTTAATCTAGGCGACAAAAGGCTAGAGAGAGGCAGCAGAAATTGCTTGCAGAGTTTGCTTCACGACAGAAAAGCTTTATGGAAACTGCAATGGATGTTGGTAAGTTAAAATTTATTAGTATATAACTCTTATACTTATTACTTCAGGGATTATCTAGTTCAGTCTTCACCAGTTTTCAACATTATAGACCGATGATTTCTGGGCTTTATTTAAACAGTAGAGTGATGGAGGATCAGACTGTTATTGCAGGCACTTTATTCTGTTGCTGAGTAGTTGTAATTGTTAGAAAGTTCTTCCTGATGGTAGCAATACTATATCCTCTGCTGTTTTCTTCTGTTAGATTGTCCTTAAGATTTGTGTGGTACACCAGTATATATTACTTATTCTGATTTTTCCTGTGAAATTATCCTGAGATTTTAAAGATCGCGTTCCAATACTTTTAGTGCCTCCTCCTTCTGCTACCCCTTCAGTATTTCTTAAAATCAGGTGCACTTCTCATTTCTATTAGGATAAGCATTTGTGTTTGTACAGTGAGGGGGATGCCATTTTCCTGTATGATAGTAGGTTGCTATGAGTAATTTTTTTACAAACATGAAAGAATAGATTAAATTTCAGTTAATCTCAGTCTTCAGTCATCCAGGATATTCCCTTTCCTGACTACCTCTTGCAACCTGATTTTTTTTTTTTTTTTTTTACTTTTAGAGATGCTGAAATAGTCATGCACGTAATTAAAATATATACACATATGTGCATTCAAACACGCATATACATTCTCATGCACTTTTGTGCACATAAGCACACATGATCAGTATTCAGGAGACGTGCAGGGAGGGTGTCAGTCCAGATACAGCATAATGTCTTCTGAACCATCAACAGTGGAGTTTATGTTCAGGACATAACTTTGATCTAAAGAATACTGTTTATCAGATTTAGTATCAGTTGACTTTTTCATATGAAAGATGAGGATTAATTCATTGACATTACTTTCCTTTTTTCCATCTCTTCTTTTCCATGTTGCAAACATTCATAATTAATATTTTGTTTTTTACATATCAAATATAATTACCATGTGTATTAATTGTTCTCCCTATAGCCCCTGTCTTCATACTCCTTCATGTAAAGTAAACTTATAGCACCCCTATTTTTCCTTTTATTTTTCCTTTCCACATAGCTACCTCTGCCTTTATCTGTTAGTTACTCACTTACTTTTAAATTGTCAGGGTTGCTTACATTTTATTTTGTAGTTACAATCAAGTGTTCCATCCAAAGGTTGACTTTAAATGTTGAAAAATAATTAATGACTTTTTGAATGTTACTGAGTACAGGGCCAAGTAGTGTGCTAGGAGTCATTTACTTATTTTTTTCAGTCCAGTGGCCTGACTCCTAGACTACTTTAAGGAGATTGTATACAGTATATAGCCCCAATTTCTTACAGTTTCTCAATTGCTAAAACCATACCACCCTTTACATATTTCTACTTGGGCCATTACTTTGTTATATTGTCTTTTGTTTTTCCTGAAGTTTTCAACTGTAATTTTTTCTTAACTCATGTGCCCTTATGATATCTCTATTCTACCCACTCAGTCATATTGTCCTTTTGAAATTCTGTTCCAGTCTGTTCCATTTGCTCTGGAAGCATCCTATACAGCCATTATCTTTGGACTTTCCTCTTGTGGAGTTGATCGGGGGTTTCCTGCATCTTATATCATCTCTCTTTTTTGGGTCTTTATTGGAGTTCAGCCATATGTGTGTTCCTTTTTTCTTTTTTTAATGCTTATTTATTTTTGAGAGAGAGTGTGCAAGTGGAGGAGGGGCAGAGAGAGAGGGAGACACAGAATCTGAAGCAGGCTTCAGGTCTGAGCTCCAAGCTCTCAACCCGGAGCCCAGCGTGGGGCTTGAACTCACAGACTGAAATGAAGTCGGACGCTTAACTGACTGAGCCACCCAGGTGCCCCTTAAGTGTATTCTTAATAATGCTTATGTGGGGGCTGAACTTTCTGATTCTTTGTGTTTTTGGATGGGACTCTAGTTTGCTCTCATGACTGATTTTTCATTTGGATGAGTGTTTAATTCCAGGTTGAAATATATTCTCTGTTACAAATGTTTAAGCAATACTCCCTTGTCTTTTACTGTTCATTTGATGAAAAGTCTGATGGTAGTTTGATTCTTCTTCCTTTGTAGGTGAACTTTTTTTCCCTTTTATTGTAACTTTTAAAAATTGATCCTTAGAGATCTAGATTTTTTAAAAAAGATTTTAATAGGTTGTTTTTTTTTTTAAATTTTAAGTAGGCTCCATGCCCAACATGGGGCTTGAACTCATGACCTTGGGATCAAGAGTCTCATGCTCTGCCAATTTAACTAGCCAGGCACCTCAAGAGATCTGAAATTTTATGATTTGTATCTAGGTGGATCGTTTTTCATTTTCCTTAGTCCTTAGTGGGCCTTTTCAGTCTGAAGATTCATATCTCTGAAGCTCTGAGGAAATCTTCCAACATGACCCTACATAATCCATGCCTTCTTTTTTCTTTTTTTAAATGTTTATTTTTGAGAGAGAAAGAGACAGAGTACAAGTAGGGGAGGGGCAGAGAGAGAGGTAGACACAGAATCTGAAGCAGGCTCCAGGCTCCAGGCTCCAAGCCGTCAGCACGGAGCCCGACACGGTGCTCAGACCCACAAACTTGGAGATCATGACCTGAGCCGAAGTTGGATGCTCAACAGACTGAGTCACCCAGGTGCCCCTGGACTATAGCTTTTTTCTAATTTTAATTCTAAACATTGTGTACACAAAACTTTTTCTGTATTTAAAAAATGTGTTTTTTTTATGTTTATTTATTTTGAGAGAGAAAAAGAGCACAAGCAGGGGAGGGGCAGAGAGAGAAGATGATGTAGAATCTGAAGTAGGGTCCAGGCTCTGAGCTGTCAGCATAGAGCTCAACGCAGGGCTTCAACTCATGAACCACAAGATCATGACCTGAGCCAGAGTCGGATGCTTAACTGACTGAGCCACCCAGGCACCCCAGACTTTTTCTGCATTTTGAGTCTGGGTCTAAGAGTATGAATTTTGGGGAATAATGATGGTAAATAGTTTTGTATGTCAATTATGTACCCATCACTGTGCTGAATGTATTCTGTATATTGACTTATTTGTCCTGACACTCCCATGAGAGAGGTGGTATTATTCCAGATAAAGATACCTAGACTTATATCATCAAGCAATTCATCTGAGGTTATACTGTAGTAAATGGTAGTGCCTGGGTAATTAACAAGAGTTGCCTGCTCTTTACTATTTCTTCAGATTTGGAGCAAATTGAGGAGAGTTAAGTGCACTCCCCCCCAAGTTGGTAACTTGGGGATAGAAAGGGACAGACATGAGAATAGTTGCAAAGTAAGAATTAAAAGATCTGATTATTGATTGATTGATTCAGGCACAAGGCACAAGATAGAAGGGATGGATATTCAACATGTTTGGAAATTTTTATTTTTTAAAAAACCAGAATGAAAAGAATACTGTTTTTCCAGTAGCTAAAGCAAAATTCTTTGATGTGGCTCTATTAGTCTAGCCTATTGTAGGGTCAGCCCCACCTAAATCACATGAATTGGAAGTGAGTGGTGAGGGGGTGATTTTGCTAAACAAAAACTGAAGCCTGCTGTTAGCAGAAGGGCAGTAGATACTAGGTAAATTGAAATAATATCTGCCTGCTCTACCCATCCTTTAAGATTTCATTTGGAATGTGGGCTTGTCCAAGCAGCAGCTGACACAAATCAGAATTTGGTTGACTTTTATTGTTGCCTGTGGAGAGAGCTATTTATTTTGTTATTTAATAATACAGTTGGTGTTATTTTAAAAGTTCATTTATTTTGAGAGAGAGGGAGAGAGAAGGAGAGAGAGAGAGTGAGTGAGCATACAAGCAGGGAAGGGGAAGAGAGAGAGGGAGAGAGAGAATCCCAAGCAGGCTCTGCGACACCAGCATAGAGCTCCACATGGGGCTTGGTCTCACGAGATCATGACCTGAGCTGAAATCAAGAGTTGGATGCTTAACCAACTGAGCCACCCAGGCACTCCAATAATACAGTTTAATTTGAGGTTTATCCTTTTGTTTTTTAACACATATGATAAAAATTTAATGTTAGTATTTACAGAAGAAGGGACTGGAGATATGAATATATTTTATATATTAAATTGTGGTATAAAAATACGTATATATCTCTAGTGTCCCCTTCTTAGGTACATAATAACATACTATGTATGCTTTTTTTACCTTGTTTTTTTCACTTAACATTCTATCCTGGAGAGCCAGTGTATAGAGATCTTCTTCATTCCCTTTTCTAGCTGTATAATATTCCATTTTGTGGATTTCCCCCTCCCTCCAGATTTTATTTAAATGGTCTTCTATTACTGAAATTTAGGTTGCTTCTAGTACAAATAGCACTTTGGTGAATGTCCTTATGTATATATTTATTTGTATCTTGATAATATATCTGTAAGAGAGATTTTTAGAAGTGGGATTGCTAGATCAAAGGGTAAATACATAGGTAATTTTTCTAGATACTGTCAAATTACTTTCATAGGGGTTGTACTGTTTTGCATTCCCACCAACAGTATGTCATAGTATCACTTTCCTTATATTCTTGTCATAAGAAATAGTTGTCAAACTTTTGGTTTTTTTGGTAATATCATAGGTGAGAAGAAGTGGTATTGTAGTCTAGTTTTAATTAGCATTTCTCTTATTTTTAAAAAGGATAATCTTTGCATTTTTAACTGCTTCTTATTCCCTGGCATATCTTTTTGCTGCTTTAGACAGTTTTGTGTATGATTTTATCATGAATTAGCCTCTTTTTAATGTTCTTCCATTTTCATGGAATCAGACACATCCGTGAGCTTTGTCCTCTTTCAGGTAGGACCAAACTCCTTGGAATACATTGGAATGCATATAGTGCATAGTCCTATGTATCTATGGCTGTTGCATGTATGTTTAAAAAGATTATTTTATGAAGTATTATAGTTTTGAATTTTGCTGTGTAACTTGTGAAATTCTTGCTCTCTCAACTAAGTAGAAACTACTTGAATTCCTTTTCATTGAAATTAGAAAGCAGATCTCATGGATAGAATACTTCTTACATTGGTTGCTCTGAATATAAATATGTCAGTTTTGAGGGATGGTGCTAGGTCTGTAATGTTTTTTAAGTCTTTAATTAATTAATTAATTTTTAAAGTTTATTTACTGTGAGAGAAAGCAAGCTGGGGAGGGACAGAGAGAGGGAGGGAGAGAGAGAGAGAATTCTAAGAAGGCTCCACATGGCCAGTGTGGAGCCCAACTCAGGGCTCGAACATATGAACCATGAGAACCTGAGCTGAAATCTAGAGTCAGATGCTTAACCAACTGAACCACCCAAGTGCCCTTTAAGTTTTTAATTTAATTTCTGCTTAGTTAACATACAGTGTAATATTAATTTCAGGCGTACAATTTAGTGACTAAACACTTAACATGAACACCTGGTGCTCATGTGCACTCCTTAATCCCCATTACCTGTTTGACCCGTCTTCCCACTCACCTTCCTTCCGGTAACCATCAGTTCTCTATGGTTAAGAGTCTGTTTCTTGCTTTGCCTCTCCCTCTCTCTCCCTCTCTCCGCCCCCCACTCTCTTTCTCCTTCCCTCACTCTCCCTCCCTCCCCCCTTTACTCTTTGTTCTATTTCTTAAGTTTCACATAGCAGTGAAATAATGTATGTCTCTTACTCTGACAGACTTATTTTGTATATCATAATACTCTGCAACTCGATCCATGTCGTTGCTAATGGCAAGATTTCATTCTTTTTTATGGCTGAGTGATATTCCATTATTTCTGTATACCACATCTTCTTTATTCATTTGTTAGTCGATGGACACTTGGGCCTTTTCCATAATTTGGCTGTTGTAAATAATGCTGCTATAAATGTCGGGGTACATGTATCCTTTTGAATTCGTATTTTTGTATTCTTTATATAGATACCTAGTAATGTAATTGCTAGATTGTAGGGTGGTTCTATTTTTAAGAACCTCCATACTGTTTTCCACAGTGGCTGCACCAGTTTGTATTCCCACCAACAGTGCAAGAGGGTTCCCCTTTCTCCACATCCTCACCAATACCTGTTGTTTCTTATGTTGTTGATTTTAGTCATTCTGGCAGGTGTGAGGTGATATCTCACTGTAGTTTTGACTTGTATTTCTCTGATGATAAGTGATGTTGAACATCGTTTCATGTGTCTCTTGGTCATCTGGATGTCTTCTTTGGAAAAGTGTCTGTTCATGTCTTCTGCCCATTTTTAATTGGATTATTTGTTTTTTGGGTATAGAGTTTATAGTTCTTTATAGATTTTGGATACTGACCTTTTATCAGATATGTTATTTGCAAATATCTTCTCCCATTCCATAGGATGACTTTTAGTCTTGTTGTTTCCTTCACTGTGCAGAAACTTTTTATTTTGATGTAGTACCAGTAGTTTGTTTTTGTTTCCCTTGCCTGAGGAGACATATCTAGTAAGAAGTTGCTATGGCCAATGTCAAAGGCCAATGTTGTGGCTTGTGTTCTCCTCTAGGATTTTAATGGTTTCTTGTCTCACATTTAGGTTTTCATCCATTTTTAATTTACTTTTGTGTAAGGTGTAAGAAAGTGGTCCCGTTTCATTCTTGCATGTTGCGGTCCAGTTCTCCCATTTGTTGAAGACACTGTCTTTCTTCCATTGGATATTCTTTCCTCCTTTGTCAAAGATTAATTGACCATATAGTTGTGGGGCTAGTTCTGACATTTTAAGACAGTCACTTGTGATGTGGTGTGTTTCAAAAACTGGAGCCCATAAATAAAAATTATGTTTTATTTGTATCATAAATAAGACACACACTGTATCAAGCCAAAACATTTTTTTAAAGCAAAATAATATGCTTAACATATCATATGAAACTATTTGAAAGCAAAGGTATTCATCTTTTCCTACCTTCCCTTTTAATCTCACCCTTCTGGGGTAAACCATTATAAACAGGTTTTCTTGCTTCATATGAATACATAGAAAAACTGTGTAAATAGATTTTTTTTCTGAAATAAAATTATACTGTACATAAGGCTGTGCAGTTTGCTTCCTTTTTTAAAAACTTACTAATGTATCATGAATACCTCTGAAAATTACATATAGTATATACAGATCTCTTCTTATCCTAGATCTCATTATGCACACATGTGTGTGCACATGCACGCAATGTTACATGAATAGGATTAATATTAAGTGCTTTTAATTTGTGTTTTCTTTTTCTTCCATGACCTGTGATTACACTTTTCTTTGTGTACTCCTCTGTCACTCTCTATTTTCATATAATCATGTACAAACATACTACAAATACAGGTTCATTTAAGCTTCTCCCTTTCTTCCTCCCTCTCCCTCTTCCTCTTTCTTCCTTCCTTGTTTTTGGTCATTGTTTGCTTTTACTAAATGAGATCACCTTTCCCTGCTCTCTACCTCAGTAATACTTCTAAGTCTTAACCAGTAGTTCTGATTCAGTAGTTCTCAACCTTGGTGCACATTAGAATCATTATAGCCTCATTAAGGTAAGTCTGTGCCTAGGTGCCACTATAGACTAGTTAAAGAAAGTCTTTGGGAGTGGAGTTCAGACATAGGGAGCTTTTGAAAGTTCACAGCTAATTCTAATGTGCAGCCAGAGTTGAGTACCACCGTTCTAATTTAGTGTTTCTTTTCCTTCCTTTTCTTTATTTGGGGGCAAGCAGAGAAAGCCCATAATAGTGCATAATGAAGTAATTTACTCAGCCATGTCTTTATTATTGGACATTCACTTTATTTTCAGTTTGTTTTTTATTCTGTTTTAAGTAACAATACTGCAGTAAATAGCCAACCTAATTTTCTGAAATGGGAATATCACTATATGTATCTACTCTTTGATAGCCACTAGATGGAGATAAGTGTTTATTTTTGGTTTTAATATTTATTAACCAATAATTTATAAAGATCCAGCTACAGTGATATAAATGTGACATTTAACTCACAGTTTTTCCATGTGTTGGCAGTTAAAAGTACAAAAAGTTCTTTATCTTGGAACTTTTGGATTTAGAAATTTGACATTTTCCTACAAGGTAAATTTAGTTTCACCATATGATTCAGTCATCATGCTGTTAGGTTATTTACCCAATTGATGTAAAAACACAGATCCATACAAAAATCTGCACGAGTGTTTAGGGAAGCTTTATTTGTAAGCGCTCAAAACTGGAAGTAGCCAAGATGTTTTTTCAGTCCATACATTGGAGTGCCAGTCAGCAATAAAAAGAAATGAACTGTCAAGCCATACAAAGACATGGATGAATCTTAAATGCGTATTGCTTAGTGAAAATAGTCAGTCTGAAAAGGCTATATACTGTATGTTTCCAATTACATGACATTTTAGACAGGCCAAAACTATAGAGACAGTGAACAAATCAGTGGTGACCATGATTGGGGAAGGGACTTAAGTAAGTGAAGCACAAAGTATTTTTTAGAGCAGTGAAATTATTCTGTATAAGACTGTATAGTTGGATACATAACTATGCATTCATCAAAAGCCATAGAATTTTGTAACAGTAAGAGTGAGTTTTAATGTATGTAAATTTAAAAAGTCATTTAAGAGGTTGAAGGTCCCAGAATAGACTTAAGAATGTGGCAAGAGGATCTGACTGTATTACAAATACATGAAATAGCTTCATTTAGGGGATGGGGAGAAAAGAGGCTAAGTAACTTTGGAAATTAGTGAAGTCTAGAATACTGAAGATAAAAGGAACTACACATCAATACTGAGGTTGATAACATTCCTCCCATGGAAGTATGGGTTAACTATTCTGAAACCACTATCCTGATATACTGAGATCGAACAATTAGGTAAATGGAAGTGGCTGATGGGAGCTGGATTTCTCATGGCTGGAGTGGGAAGTTATAGTTAGATAAGAGAGGGCTAAAATGATCCATATAGTAATAGATTAGAGTTGGAGACTGAAAGTGCTCCCAGTGGCCAAGGTGGAACAGTTTATACAAGGAAACAAAGTAGTATTGGATTATAACCCTGAGTACAAAATAAATATCCATGAATTTATATTTAAATAAATAAATGATTGAATAAATAAGTGAGGAAGAATAGACACATTTCCCATGCAGAAGAATTCTAAACAGTTTATGTAGATAACTCACCTTCAAGCAGGTGGAACAACTCCCCACTCCTTATGTGTAGGCTGTGCTTAGTGATTTCTTTCCAAAAAGTACAGTGTGGAATGGGGGAGAAAGTAATGTTACAGTAGAAAAAGTTGGCAAGCAATACCTTAACTAGGTAAATATTGATAGTGATGTCGTGTTGGTAATATGTACCTTTGGTATGATGTGATGAGATTGATACTTTACCTCAGTGATCTTGTCCCTAAAACCCATAACCTAGGAGTAATTTTGAAAAAAGCATTAGACAAGTTACAATTGAGGAACATTCTACAAAACACCTGGCCAGTACTCCTCAATGCTGTCAAGGTCATGAAAAACAAGGGAAGTCTGAGAAACTGTCACAGCCAAGAGTAGCTTAAGGAGATGTGACAACTGATACGGTATCCTGAATGGGATTATGGAACAGAAGAAGGACGTTAGGTAGAAACTAAGGAAATCTGAAGGAAATATGGACTTTAGTTAATGTATCAACGTTTTATCAATAAAAATTGATCAACAATATACCAATATTAGTTCATTGTGGCAATCATACCATGCTGATATAAGATGTAAAAGGAAACTAGTTGTGGGGCATATGACAACTCTTATAGTAGCTTTAAAACTTCCCTGCTAATATAAAATAATTTAAAATGAGATTATTTTTTATGAAGTAAAAAAGAGTAAAGCAAGAATAATAATAAAAATAATGGCCAATTCAGTTCATCCTTACCAGAACTAGTGATATTGCACAGTGCGAGTTTTGTAACTGTAGCAGTTGTCTCAGGGTGGTCAGACTTCTTACCAGAAAACAGTGAACTCTAATAGTGCACTTAGTTTATGAATAGTAACTCACCTAATGGGTTACTAGCAAATACTCAAAGTAATTAAAAATTAAAGTGTATTGTATGTTTTTAAAACCAAATAAAATGCTTATTTTGGATCAATTTATGCAATAAAGAAAATTCTCTGTGCCTGCCACACTTCACCCTGTGATTCTTGTGTTTTGCAGTTGATTGTTGCCCAGGGGAGGCCTACTGTTTTCAAACAAAAATATGTGTCTCACAGTTTTGAGGGCACTAAATATATCATCTCTATATCATTTATCTAATCTTTCCTCCAGTCATCCAGAAAACTCCATTAACACAAAGACAAAACATGCACCAAGATTTTTGATTGTTTTACAAATATTTATTTTAGTTTAAATTAACCCAGTGATTTTGTAAGTGTCAAAGTTAAAAGTAAAGGCAAAGTTGTGTTTTTTTTGTTTGTTTGTTTGTTTGTTTGTTTGTTTGTTTTTTTTGAGAGAGAGAGCATGAGTGAGCACGCACAACCCCAGGGTCAGAAAGATAGGGAGACACAGAATCCAAAGCAGGCTAGGTGCCCTGGGCAAAGCCATTTTTTAATTAAAGATTAATTTTATGTGAAAATAGACTTTAAGCAATATTGGAATAAGAAATTTTATATAACATTGTAATCTCTTGAAGTGGAATTGTAATATTCATGAACGGAAGCTTTTTACTCTGGTGATACTAAAATTAGTGCTTGGAGGATAAATAGATATTAAAATGCTGCAAATGGAAAATGATTTTTAATCCCTTAAATCAGAAAGTATCTCAAATGGAAACACCTTTATCACTTAAATGTTAGCTTTCGTGACTCATGTAGCTTAGTAAAGCACAGCTGTTCAATTCTTTTGAGAGGTTACGTACTGTAATTAACATACAGTAGAAATTTTGTTAGTGAACAAATGCTATGTAACAGACCATCCCAAAACTTAGTGATTTAAAACAAAAACAACTTGTTATTTTTCCTGAGTTAGTAGGTTGCTTGTAGTTTTGATTTGGACCAGACTTTTCTGCAAAAGGTTTAGCCGGTTGGCTGAGATTTGCTGGTTAGCTGGTTGGGACTGGGCTGAGCTGATGGGACAACCTGACTGTTCTAATTCCACTCTTGTTGTCTTCAGGCAAGCTAGCCTAGATTATTTCATGTGGGTCACATGATTGAGAGTGTGTGAGTGAGTTGGGGGGGGGGCCATGCAAGATCATTTGAACCCTAGTCTTGGAAAGGCATGCTGTTTCTGCCACATATTTTCAACTAAAGCAAATCAAGACCAGCCCATATACAAGAAGTGGGGAAATACATTCTACCTGTTGATGAGAGGAGTTGCAAAGTCACATTGCAAAGATCATGGATACAAGAGGAAGGAGTAGAGAATTGGGGCCATTTTGCCATCATTCTAACAATGATTGTAAACAGAACTTTGGCAAATTTGAAATAGTATTCAGGGAAAATTAGCTGCTTAATTAATTCACATAGATTCTTCTCATGTAAAACCAAACAGATGAATTAACTATTGCTTTATTCTTTTTTGCCTTTATTGTAATAATATTAATTATGGTAATTTAAAGTAGGCACTTTTGTTTTTAAAGGACAAGTGTCGATTTTATATAGAAACATATTTAAAATTTTAGTTATCTTGAAAGTCAAAATACAATTTAAGTAATCAAAGTGTTATTTGTAGCAGGAATGTTTTCATTGTTAGAATCGTCTCTTGTAGCACTGGGATTTATCATCTTTGACTATTACTGTCTCAGTTTTGTATCTTTCTTCATTCATTTAGTTTACCTAAAAGAAAATACTATAATCTCTTCATTGCATCAATCTGTAGGACATACATACCCTGTAATATATATATTTATAATAATATATATATATTTTTTTGCTGTGGAAAATATGTGCAGGTGTTGATGTGTGCTTGTGGTTGACAGAATTAAGTATCTTTATTGTATTACTTATCACAGGATATACCCAGTTATGCCGTTCATTTAATAGGGCTTAAAAAAAAACCTTTTGTTGAAATACAACATACACATAGAAAAGTGCATGTGGGGCACCTGGGTGGCTCAGTCGGTGAAGCATCTGACTTCCACTCAGGTCATGATCTCATGGTTTGTGAATCCAAGTCCTGCATTGGGCTCTGTGCTGACACCTCAGAGCCTGGAGCTTACTTTGGATTCTGTGACTCCCTCTCTCTCTGCCCCTCCCCTGCTCACCCTCTGTCTCTCAGAAAGTAAGTAAGTAAGTGAGTAAGTAAGTAAGTAAGAAAGAAAGAAAGGAGGGAGGGAGGGAGGAAGGAAGAGGCATGCATATTTCATACGTATAGAGCTATATGAGTTTTTAAAAACTGGGTATCACTGGGTAATCAACGTCTGGATTGAGATATAGAATATTACCAGCATTCTGTAACCACCTTCATGTTCTCTGTCACTCCCTCTTCCAAGAGTAATAAGTATCCGTATTCCTAATCCTATACATTAGTTTTGCCTGTTTTTGTTTTTTATGTACCCATTTACATATAATACATAGTCTGCTGATCCTCTTTGCAAGGTTATTTTTTTCCATAGTGTTATCACTATATGACTTTACTGGTATTGAAGGACAGATTTTTTTTTTATATGCCAAGTATGTCAGGTACTTTAATTCTGTATATGTGTTATATTTTAAATCTTATAAAATATTCTTGTTTTATATAAGGAGCATTCACTTAGATTTACCTACATATTTAATTAATTTTCTTTTTCTTAATTTATTTTTTTAATTTAAATTTTAGTTAACATACAGTGCAATATTGGTTTCAGGAGTGGCATTCGATTCATCACTTACATACAACACCCAGTGCTCATCACAAGTGCCTTCCTCAGTACCCATCACCCATCTAACCCATCTCCCACCCCCCTCCCTCCATCCACCCTCAGTTTGTTCTCCATCATTAAGAGCCTCTTGTAGTTTGTTTCCTTCTCTCTTCTTTTGTCCCCCCTTCCCATGTGTTCATCTATTTTCTTTCTTAAATTCGACATGAGTGAAATCATGACATTTGTCTTTCTCTGATTGACTTATTTCTCTTATAATACATTCTAGCTCCATCCACATCGTTGCAAATGGCAAGATTTCATTCTTTTTAATGGATTAATATTCCATTATATATGTGTGTGTGTAAAAATATATATATATGTGCGTGTGTGTGCGCCCGCGCACGCATGTGTGTGTGTGTATATATATATACACCGTTCATCAGTCGATGGACATTTGGGTTCTCTCCATAGTTTGGCAGTTGTTAATGGTGCTGCTATAGACATTGGGGTGCGTGTATCCCTTTGAATCTGTATTTTTGTATTCTTTGGGTAAATATCTAATAGTGCAATTGCTAGATCATAGGGTAGTTCTATTTTTAGTTTCTTAAGGAACCGCCATACTGTTTTCCAGAGTCGCTGACCAGTTTGCATTCCCACTAACAGTGCAAGAAGGTTCCCCTTTCTCCACATCCTCGCCACTTGTTTCTTATGTTTCTTGTGTTGTTAATTTTATCCATTCTGACAGGTGTGAGGTGGTATCTCACTGTGGTTTTGATTTGTATTTCCCTGAGAATGAGTGATGTTGAGCATCTTTTTGTATCTGTTAGCCATCTGGATGTCTTCTTTGGAAAAGTGTCTGTTCATGTCGTCTGCCCATTTCTTCACTGGGTTATTTGTTTTTTGGCTGTTGAATTTGATAAGTCCTTTATTGATTTTGAATACTGACCAAATATTATCAGGTAATGTGATTTGCATATATCTTCTCCCATTTTATAGGCTGCCTTTTAGTTTTTTTTGATTGTTTACTTTGCTGCACATGTTTTTTTTTTTTTTTTATCTTGATGAGTCCAAATAGTTCATGTTTACTTTTGTTTCCCTTGCCTTCAGTGGTGTTTCTAGTAAGAAGTTGTTCCAGCTGAGGTCAAAGAGGTTACTGCCTGTGTTCTCCTCTAGGATTTTGATGGTTTCCTATCTCACCTTTAGGTCTTTCATCCATTTTGAGTTTATTTTTGTGTATGGTGTAAGAAAGTGGTTAAATTTCATTCTTTTGCGTGTGTTGCCGTCCAGTTTTATCAACACCGTTTGTTGAAGAGACTGTCTTTTTTCCATTGGATATTCCTTCCAGCTTTGTCAAAGATTAGTTGACCATATAGTTGTGGGTCACAAAATTTTTTTGAACTTGATTTTTTTCCCTGTATTTTCATTGAAGAAAGATTTTTCTCCTCAGTAATTAAGACCTGTAACTTTTTTCCCTCAGATTCTCCTGAGAACGATATTCCTATGGAAATCGCAACAGCAGAGCCACAAGTTTCTGAGGCAGTGTATGATTGTGTTATTTGTGGACAAAGTGGCCCCTCCTCTGAAGATCGACCTACAGGATTGGTTGTACTATTACAAGCATCCTCAGGTAAAATCAAAATAATTTTTCAGTAGGAACATTTTAAAGCCAAAGTATATACAACAGATTAATAAATACCTGTATTAATAAATTAATATCTTTGGATATAACTATAGATCTACATAGCTAGGATCAATTTAGGTCTGTATAGCAAAGATTTTTAATGTGGTTTTATCTGACTTTCCTGGACAAGAATGTTAGAAGAAGCCCTTAACAGAGAAGTCTTTCTATATGTTACACAAACTTTTTCCTTGAAGTGTGACGGTATATTATCAATGGTAGGTGGCCAATAACTGAGTTTAGCTTTCTTGGCAGTTTAATTATTTAAAATAGGAAAGTATTTTAAGCCCAGAAATACTGTCAGTTTAAATATTTTAGTTACATAAGGCATATTCAGGTAGGTTTGCCTTTACTTTTTGAACTACTAGAAGTAGTCATTCTTTTTTTTTTTTTTAATTGTTTTTAGTTTATTTATTGAGAGAGAGAGAGAGCAGGGGAGGCGCACAGAGAGAGGGAGAGAGAAAATCCCAAGCAGGCTCCACACTGTTAGCGCAGAGCCTAATGTGAGCCTCGAACTCAACCATGAGATCATGACTGAAATGAGGAGTCACAAGCGTAACTAATGAGCCACCCAGGTGCCCCTAGAAGCAATCATTCTTGAAACAGCCTGCTGAGTGATATGATTGCCACTGTATAGTTAAAAAAATTTTTCTTTGAAAAAATTTTGAAGGATTTGTCTGAATGCCCTTCATCCTTTCCCATAATGAAGTATTTTAAGGTGTGATAGCTCTTACACACTTTTGTCCCAATGAATTCAATCCATTTTCAACAGGAGTTTGTGTGAAGCAAAGAGAAAATAAAATTCTTACACATTTCTCCCAAGCCTTTTTTTCTGAATTAGTATAGTAACATGGAAAGAGAAATGACTTCAAATACAGGTATTGCTTGACATAATCTGGTCAAGGTTGTTGCTTTCTTTTAACTATAGAGTTAACATTGACCTCAGAGGATTATTGTACTGGTTAAGTAATGTAATATAGGCAAAAGGATCTAATATGATGCCTGGTAAATTAATTTCTCCCTTGTGACTTTTCTTGCTTAAAAATAAAATTGATTTGGGAAACTCCAACTGAACAGAACATTGGAGTAGAGCTGTCAAGATCAGAAATGCTGACTAAAAAGGAAATGTGTGGGAGTATTGACTAGTTTTGTAGCTATTTCTGTTTACTACTGTGAGGAAAGTAGCTTATTAGATTTTTGCCACTTTTTATAACTTCTCCAAATACTTTATAATCATCAATGTAATGTTTTTGTTTATTCCTTCATTCATTCCACATATATTTATTGAAAACCTAGGTGCCAGATATTGTCACAATAAGAAACAAGGCAAAACAAAATCTCTGCCCTAATGCAGAATTTTGGTTTTTGTTGTTTTAATCTTTATTATTTTATATTTAGGTTGCTTTCACCAAATTGTCACTTGATTTAATCATTTTTTACATTGTTGTATACTAGCTAAACTTATTGATAATTACACTGTAATATAGCTCTTTTATCTTTTATAGATAGAAGAATGTGAATAAAAACTAACATTAAAAAGTATTCAATCTAAAGAGTGATTTTAATTGGGAACTGTGGCAGATGAAAACTCTGGGTATTTCCTTCCTTTCTTACCGAGCCTCACACACCTACTGACATCTTGCTTGCCTTTGCCCCTCTTTACCTTTTCCTTACTTCTGACTTCTTTCTTTATTTTGATCTGTCTCTTCTCTTTTTATCTATTTACATTTGGATATGGAACATTTTAACCACATAATGAAGTAAGGAGATTAGTAAAATGAACTTCCATGTCTCCATCAGTCTTTAACAGTGGCTAATCTTATTTATCCCACCTCCTCAGAATTATATTGAAGCACATTCCAGATATTACTTCACTTCATCTGTAAATATGTCACTGTTTCAGTTAAAAAGAAAGTTCATGCTTTTTAGACATAACCATAGTCACTTGTAAGTAAATTAGTTCCTCGGTATAGTAAAATACCTCATCAGTGTTCAAAATTCCCTAGTTGTTTCTTACTTACTTTATTTAATTAATCTATTTATAGTTATAGGGTCTCCTTGTAGTCTTTTTTTTTTAATTTTTAAAATATAGTTTATTTATTTTTGAGACAGAGACAGAGCACGAGTGGGGGAGGGGCAGAGAGAGAGGGAGTCACAGAATCCAAAACAGGCTCCAGGCTCTGAGCTGTCAGCACAGAACTTGATGCGAGGCTTGAACCCACGAACTGTGAGATCATGACCTGAGCTGAACTCAGACGCTTAACCAACTGAGCCACCCAAGCACCCTGTTAATTAATAAATTCCTTTTTCATCTCCCCTGTTTCTTCTCCCTTCCCCCAAATAGGGGCCCTCCTATCCACATACATTTTACTTTTTTGAAGAAATTAAGTCATTTAAGAAATTTTGAATTTTACTGAATGTATCTCCATGATGCTTAACTAGTTCTTCTATCCACTCTATTTTCTCCCTGTTTTTGAAATTTTAGCAATAAATTGTGATTATTGCCTAGATTCATCAGTTCATCCACAAATCTTTCTCTTTATTAGCTGAAATACTTCTATAAAAGAAATTTTACTTAATCAACTATTTTGATTACTCTGAGATGTAAATTATACCCAAAAGACAGGGTAAATACTGTATTCTTTCCCTTAGATAGTGCTCAAAATATTGAGGTAGCCATTCTTTAGCACTTTCCCAAAATAATTAATTAGTACTTTGTAAACCAATATGCTCTGTTGCAATTAATTTCTTGTTGAGGATGACATTCTTCCTTCTTTGTTCAGTGGGAGCCTCTTCAAGTTACTTCTTCAGTTCTTTTGACACAAATCTTGTAGACTTGGGAATTTACATTTTCTGGCATGGCAAGTTACACATTTCTGACCCAGAAATCAGCCATTTCTCTAAGAAGTCCTAGTTTCTTTTAGTGGGAAATGGTATTTGGAGACCACAGTCTGAGTACTAGGTATGCTCATTGCTCTAGACCTTTTTTTACAGCCACCGATTCTTTATTGGCCTGTTTTGAAACCATGCATCAAAGAAAAGTCCCATGATTTCTCCCCTTAGTCTAACATTTGACTTGTGCTGAATTATATTTTGATTAGGAACCCTTCAAAACACTGCTTAAGTTAAGGGTTCTAAAGGTATCTGTATGCTGTCTCACTATTGTGCAGAATGCCCATTGTAAATATTATTGACTTGGGGAGATTCAGTTCTCCATAGGAGGGGAACACAATATTATATAATCTTTTCCATATTATTAATCTCCACAGTCTTTGCAGAACTTAAGAAAGTCCAAAATTAATGCCAGTGTTTTAATCTTCATAGTGTTTTTTTTTATTTATTAAACTTTATAGTTTATTGTCAGGATGGTTTCCATATAACACCCAGTGCTCTTCCCCGCAAGTGACCTCCACCAAAACCATCACCTCCCATTACCTTTCCCC
>CM053578.1:47530633-47594286 GCA_028646485.1 Cryptoprocta ferox
GATGAGATGCGTTCCCGCTGGCGGCTGGCCTCCCGGCCTGGCTTGCGCCGCCCTTTTCGTGGAGCCGCCGCCGCTTTTCAAGGCGCCTTTCTTGGCGCCGCCGCCGCTGCTTTTCGCACCACCGCCGCTCCCGGTGCGTCTTGGAGTGGATGCTGCTGCCTCTGCGCCCAAGGAAGAATTCGCCGGCCAGATGGGACGGATTTCTCTCCCTGCGCCCAGCAGTTATATATATGGGGAGACGGGCGAGTTTTTCCTCCCTTAGAGATGGTTCTAGGTGCGTTTTCCGTCTCTCTTTCTCTTCCCCTGGTCTCTCCGGGGCACAGCTCGCTCTCCCTGTGTTGGGCTCGGGGGCTCCTTCCCCCTGCACCACCGGGACCCGCCCGTCCCCTAATTTCCCAGATCACAGTCACTCACTCAGGCATCTTCGAGGTTGTCTTCTTTCTGGCGTCTGTTTCTTCTTTCCCCCACTTGCAAATCCAAGTTTTATCACTTCAGTCCTTCTCAGTTCAGTCCATACGGGCGTGCGCGGATTACAGAGCTCCCTGCTTCACCGCCATCTTGCCTGCTCCCCTAATCTTCGTAGTGTTTTTAAAAAATATATGTAATAAAAGAAACAAAAATATATGTAGTAAGAAGGAACTAAATCTGGAAAGCAATGCAGATTGAGGTTTTTAAACCAAATATCAATGTTCTTATAGAAAAATGCAGACAGATAAAAACATGAAGGGCAGGGAGTGGAGATGGAACTGTAAAGGAGCAGAAATTTTATATACTATTGAAACTAACTTCAAATTAATTCCAACTTGATTGTTAGAAAGTGAAGGTAACCATTTAAGAAGAAACTAAAAAAGAAAATAAATGAGAAGGGAATCGATATGGTATACTAGAACATTCAATTAATCACAAAAGAAGGCAGTAATAGACAAATTGAAGAACATAATAGAAACTAAATAGCAAAATGGCAAAATTAAGTCCTCCTAAATCAATAATTACTTGAGAAATAAATGCATTCAACTCTTCAATTAAAAGGCAGAGAGAGAGAGAGAGAGAAAGAGAACTCCAAGCAAGCCCCATGCTCAGGGCAGAGCCGTACCTGGAGCTCAGTCTCATGACCGTGAAGTCGTGACCTGAGCTGAAACCAACTCAGATGTGCAAGCAACTTAGCCAACCAGGCACCCCTAGACATTTTAGATCCAAAGGCACAAATAGGTTGAAAATGGATGTGAAAAAAGATTCCGCAAATAGGAACCAACAGAGAGCTGGGATGGTAATGCTAATGTCAGACACAGTAGATTTTAAGTAAAACATTGTTGCAAGAGCAAAAAGGAAATTATACATTGATAAATGCATCAATCCATCAAGAAGATAAAACAGTTACAAACATAATGCGTACCAAACAGCAGAAACCCAAAATATATGAAGCAAAAATTGAAAGAGGGAGGAATAGTTTTACAATAATAGTTGAAGACTTCAGTGTCCCACTTTAAATAATCGATAGGACACCTAAACAAAAGAAGGTCAAAAAAAAAAAAAAAGAAAACACTTTAGCAACAGTGTAAAACCATTAGATCTAATAAATTTATATAGAATGCTCTATCCAACAAGAGTAGAGTACACATTTTTCTCAATTGTACATGGAATATTCTCCAAGATTGATGATGTAGTAGGCTACAAACAAGTCTTAATACATTTAAAAAGATTGAAATCATCCAAAGTATCTTCTCTGATCACAGTGGAATGAAACTAGAAATCAATAACAGAAGGAAAACTGGAAAATTCACAAATAGGTTGAAATTAAATAACAATTCTTAAACAACTAATGGGTCAAAGAAGAGATTACAAGTGAAATTAGAATATATTTAATGAAAAAACACAGTATACCAAAACCTGTGGGGAAAATAGTGCACAGAAGATAACTTATAGCTGTAAATGCTTATATTAAAAACAAAGATCCCAAATAAATAACCTAACTTTACATTTTTAAGAAACTAGAGAAAGAAGAGCAAGCTAAACCCAAAGCTAGCAGACGAAAGGAAATAATAAAGATTAGAGCAGAGATAAATGAATAGAGAATAGGAAAACAGAAAGAGCAAAAGCAAAAATTGGTTTCTTGAAAGTATCATCAAAATTGACAATATTCAGCTTGACTGGCCAAGGATAAAAGAACACACAAATAACTAAAATCAGAAATGAAAGTTGGGGACATTACCATAGTCCTTACAGAAATAATAAAAACTATAAGAATATTATGAACAACTTTATGTCAATAAACTTGATATCCTAGATGAAATAGATAAGTTCCTAGAAACATAGAAACTACTGAAACTGACTCAAGAAGAAATGGAAAATTTGAATAGACATTAAACAGCTAAAGAGAGTGAATCAGTAATCAAAAACTTCTCAACAAATAAAAGTCCAGGACCAAGAAACTTCACTCACAGTGCTACGAAACATTTAAAGAACTAACATCAGTCCTTGTCAAACTTCTCAAAAAAGAAAAAAAAAAAAAGGAGGAGGGAACACTTCCTAACTCATTCTACGTTGACAGCCATACCCTGATACCAAAGCCAGATAAAGACCTCACAAGAAAAGAAAATGACGGACCAGTATCTCTTATGAATATAAATGCAGACATCCTCAACAAAATCCTAGCAAACCAAATCCAGCAGTGTATTAAGAGGATTATACGTCAGATAGCTAATTATATTTTAGTTGCTAGCATCTCCCTCCTTCTGTTTCTTCTTTCTACTGCTGCTGTAAATCTCTTTAAAACTTGGAGTCCACATTTATACACCTGATACTACTTCCTTAAGAATGGTCTTCCCATGCTTATTGAGTCTTATAGTAATATATAGCAGTGTATGTTTCTATCTCCCCTCCCTTTTTTTGTGCTTGATGTTTTACAGTTATAAAATCTTACTATTATTTTTCCCTTTAGCTATATACCTCTTTTCTCAGCTTTTCATTTTGAACGTTTTATATCTACAGAATAGTCTTTACTTGCACTCAACAATTGTTAACATATTGCCATGTTTTTCTTTCCCTCTCTTATCTATACACACACTCATATACACATGCACACATACTTTTTAGAAGAAAATGGCAGATGTCATGATGTTTTATCCTTGTAAGAACGAGGATGTTCTTCCATATTCTATATTATCGTACCCAAGAAATTTAATATTATAATATCTAATATATTCAAAAATCTTATTGTCCCAATAATATATATATATATATTTTAAGTTTATTTATTTTGAGAGAGAGAGGGAGAGAAGGCAGGAGAGGGGCAGAGAAAGAGGGAGAGAGAGAATCCCAAGCAGGCTCTGCACTGACATGGGGCTTGAACTCACAAACCATAATCATGACCTGAGCAGAAACTTAACTGAGCCAGACTCTTAACTGACTGAGCCACCCAAGTGCACCCCCGATAATATTTTTTGTAGCAAATTTTTTTTCTTGATCCAAGAAAAAGATCATGCATTGCATTTAATTGTCATTTCTTGTTAGTTTCCTTGAATCTAAAAATGTTTCTCTAGCCCCCTTAAAAATTTTTGGAGAGTCTAGGTCTTTTGCTCTGTAGAATATCTCATGTTCTGGATTCGTGTGATTATTTCCTTATTAGGTTTAAGGTAAACATTTTTGACAATGGCATTATGTAAATAATGTTCCCTCACATTCCATCACATTAGGAGGCTCATATAGTGACAGTTTGTCCCATTATTGGTAATGCCAACCAAGTTTGATCACTTGGTTATGGTGGTAGGTAGTCTATAGGATGATACATTGAGACTCTTGACAGTTTACTTCTTTACCCATTTACTTGATATTCCTTGTCTGAATCAATGAAAGTGTTATCTGTTACTATCATGATTCTTTTCAATACTCAAATTTTCTCGAATTTGACCATCGGAACTCCTGAAGGTCCTCATGACCTGGCCCCTTAGTGTTTGAATACTTCCTTGCTCTCTATTACAATACAATTCCAGGCTCACTTTGAACTTTTCCCCAGCCCTGGATGTCACTTTTACTCCAAGGATCTCTGTATCCTTTTAGTGAGAAATAGTATATTTAAAAATGAAGTTTATTGATACTGGATAATCATAACTTATAGGAGTTTTCAGTGGACAGATTTTGAAAACCATTCATCCTCTATTGATTGATCGATTGATCATCCATCCATCCATCCTCCCAGACTTCATACTAATATTTTAATGTTATTTCAAAAAATAAATATTATCGTATTTCATGCTTATTTACTCTGTAGAAGAAAACTAGAATATCACTTTTTCTTAGGTCTTTAAAAATACTCAAAAAAAAACAAAAAAAATACTCAATTGTAGAAAAATTAGAGTAGCATATGATAAATAACAGCTTTACTTAGTGAATCATATTGAATCAGGTTGATTATTTAATGAGCTCTTATTTCTGTTTTTAATGTAGTTTTAGGGCAGTGCCGAGACAACACTGAGCCAAAAAAATTGCCTATCACTGAGGAGGAGCAGATTTACCCTTGGGATACATGTGCGGCAGTTCATGATGTGAGGCTTTCATTATTACAGCGTTATTTTAAAGATGTAAGTACCCTTTTTTATTATATAGTGATATTTTGTCTGCAAAATTAATGGTTACTTCTCTCCAGAGTTTTATTTTATATATTTTCTTCTACCAAATATTCTAATTTGGAATCTGGAAGTTTATTAGAAAAAAAGTTAATATATGGGTAGTAAGGAAATAGAAATCTGTAATAAATAAACTTTTCAGGTTATAAATGTTATATCTATGTTTTAAATATTATTTATTATAAGATGCATAAATTCAGTTCAATGGAATGATAAGTATTAACTGTAAAAACTTTTAGTTATGGCATGAATATTTTATGAAGATTTTTGCCTCCTTTTACTTCCTTTTAAAGATATACAATAAAATCTTATTATGATGCTTTTAAAATGTAAAGTAGGGACAGATTAATTCATGGCTTCTATGGGTTTTTGTTGTGAACTTGGTAGGTTTTTTTCCATCTCTTTACGTCTAGGGGCTCTATCTAGCACTCAGGTGTTATAGATCTTAGAAGATCAATTTAGTTTATTTCATAGCACCAGCATTGTTAACTTCTTTATAAAATTTCTGTACCATCTTTAATATTCTCTCAGTGGATTATTAAATGGCGTTTCCTTTCATCTGTTGTTTTTTGGATCTGCTGTATCTTGAATTAAGTAAACACATACTAATAACTTAAAATAGTTAAAATATGAAGTGAAACTTTATTTTTAGTTAGCTATATGAGATGAATGTCTTGATAGATTTCCACATATGATTCTTTTTTGCCCATAATGCACTGGATTAAATGGAAGAAACTAGTAGGAGATGTGGAAGACAGAAACTTAATTAGAATAAGCAATAACTGACCTTGTACTGATGGGAGTCACAGTAGGATGTGGTTCAGTAGTTTGGACTGAGGAGAAGGTTTCTGGTGGGTTCTGGAGAAAATGATGGCTCTAGTCAGGGAGGCATTGTATAGAGTAGAAAGAGTTCCAGTTGAGAAAAACTGGGGCTTTATCCTGATTCTGCCATTGCTTAGCAATGTAAGCTTGCCAAATAAACAGACTAGGACTCAATTTTCTCATCTATAAAACAGGCCTCATGATCTTTCATACAGCAACCCACCAAGTTAGAAATTTCTTTAGATCACTGCACATGTTATAAAGGTCAGTATAAATGTATAGTGGTGTTTTTAATATTCAGGCTAGCCCATTCAGAGGGCTCAAGTTAGGCCTTATAAGGCAGTTTGGGTTAGGTAGTGAGGATCATGCTCCCATATATTTTCAGAGGCTTTAAAATGAAATTATTATTATTTGGAAAAAGAGGGGTGCGTGGGTGGCTCAGTCAGTTAAATGTGACTCTTGATTTCTGCTCAAATCATGATCTCACGGTTGTGAGCTGGGTGTGGAATCTGCTTAAGGTTCTCTCTCCCTTTCCCTCTGCCCTGTTTGCTCTCTCTCTCAGAAAAACAAAAAACCCATGTATGTATATGTATACATATGCACACACACACATTTTCATGCTTTTTTCTTTATTTTGTATGTTTCTTTGAAATTTTTGCAGCATATATATATTACTTTATTAGTCATAGACAAATAAATATCGTCATTTTGAAGAAAACAATGAAATTGTGCTAAGTTTTGCTTTTGCAGAAATTTACTATCACCTTTATTTAGATTTTATTTTGTTGTCATAATCCTGAATTTTATCATTTTGAATCACTTTAGAATAGATAAGTAAAGATGAATCTTAGAGTCAAACAGACAAGGAAAATAACTTGATTCAATGGAAATATAACCCAGACTTAAGAACAAAATAAATTTGAGGGAAGGGGAGATCTAATAAAGGAGAGAAAAAGTAGGTTATCTCTTTCTTAAAGCAGCCAGGTTAGTTATTCATTTCTAGAAAAAAATATTTTTTTGTAAGAACTCTGAACTGAAATTTGAACTGGATAGAATCTCTGTTGTATTTCTGTTAAAAGGTTGTAGGATTTTATTCTTAAATATATATATTTTTGCACAATAGTTTTTTACTTTCATAATCATTATTTAATGTGTACCTGGTGTGCTCCCTGGACTATATACCTCTAGAGGTGTAGGGCCATTCTTATATTGGTTTTATTGTACCCTCAGGGGATAGTACATGCTGTGTGTGTTGTAGATGCTTAGTGGATTTCTTACTGAATTACTCTATCATAGAGTACCTGGGTTTTGTAGACAGACAGACAGACTCTATGCAACAGAAGAGTTTCTATTAATGGGTACTGATTCTGGTCACAGAATTAAACTATGTAGACTGTTCTCTTCACATCAGTTGCATGCATTTTACAGAGTCAACCTGTAGAATTTTAGTTGTGTAAGGCAGTACTATTATTGAAATTGGGAGTATTATATTGTGAGAGATAGGACAGAGTAGGGAGGGAACCCGAGCTTTGGAGTCAGATAGACTTAGGTTTGAACTTGGACTCTGCCATATGTAACTGAGTGGTCTTGGTAAACTTTTCATTCTTTTTTTGGTAATGTTTTAATAAATATTGAGGCTGTGAAGATTCAGTGTTAAGCAGTTCTTAGCACAGTGGTGTGGGCACATCGTTGAAGTCTGGCTCTTGATTTCAGCTCAGGTCACGATCTCATGGTTCGTAAGATTGAGCCCTGTGTCGGGCTCTGTGCTGGCAGTGCAGAGCCTGCTTGGGATTCTCTGTCTTTGTCTCTGTCTCTTTCTCTGTCTCTGCCCCTCCCCTGCTTGTGCTCGGGTGCTCTCTCTTGCTCTCTCAAAATAAAATAAAATAAATAAATAAACATTAAAAAAAAGTAAGGTAAATTACATTTTTATAATATATTGCCAAAGAGCAGCTTGTTTATTAACTGACTGCTATCCATTCTAAAATGATCTAAATCTGTTTCTACTTCAAGCGGCTCTAAAACATAAAACAAAGATGAGCAGGTCTTCTGTTGCTCTTCTGATTTGTAACAATAGAAGCTAGCTCACCTGCTGTGAGTATTTGATTTGTGCTGCTACATATCTTTAAATCGGCTGGGAAGGCATTTTGCACCATGTAATATTTTCAACTTTCAGATGTTCATGAAGAGTCTTCATTTAACATCAGAATTTTGTTTACTATTGTTTAAAGATTATTGGGTCATCTTACATTATATTGTAAAAATTTCTTTCCAAAGTAAAAATAAAATTTAAAGGTGTACTCAGTTGTAGTGGCTCTCAAATTTTTCATCATGTGCTATATCACCTGTTAGACCTTTTTCCTAATATTGCTCTTGCCTGCCCATCTGTTTACTACAGACTCTAGAGGGTGAACTGAACTCAAGTTCAGGCCCAAATGCTGTTTGATAGAGGCCAAATAAGAATTCAAAGAAAGTTATTTTAGGAGGAAAAGTCTAAGCCTGTTTATAGGTTGAAGGGAAGGAATTAGTAGAGAAGGAGGGAAGGAAGAGTTGAAGATGTAAGAGAAAAAGGAGATAAAAGCAATGAACTTTTAGAACAGCATTCAAAAGAGTATTGTAGTTGCTTATATAATCTGGGTCCCTTCTTTATTGCATATTATATTAAACCCGTGTAAATGTTAAGGTACTTTTTGGGGTTATCTTATGACCAAATTTGTAGTCTACAAAGATGTATGGAGGGTGATGCATTGTGGAGAGAAGAAATTGGCATCAAAGCGACCAGTTAAGAAACTTTATTGAAAAACCTCCTCCCTGACAACAAATGATGCAGATAAGAATGTTATAGTGGAAATGAAGAGGAGAGGACAAAATCATGAGTTATTTAGTAAATAGAATCTGTATAGTTTGGGAGCTAATACTGTTGGTGTAAAGGAAAGAGTATGATACAGAATAATTCTTAGCTTTCTGATTTGGTAACTGAATAGATTGTGGAGTTTTTAAACCAAGAGGAAAAGAAAGATTCAGGGAAAAAAAGACACATTTATAATACATTTAAAACAAATGTTTATTTTTTTTTTATTATGAGAGAGTGTAGGGGGTGGGGGAGGGGCAGAAAGAGAAGAAGAGAGACAATCCCAAACAGACTCTGTGCTATCAGCATGGAGTCCGACACAGGGCTTAATCCCATGAACTGTGAGATCATGACATGAGCTGAAATCAAAAGTCTGATGCTTAACCAACTGAGCCACCCAGGCGCCCAATAACATTTTTTAATATTATCTGAAGGACATCAAACTATAGAGATTTCTGCTTGGGAGTTGAGTGGTTGTACCTGTCACTAAGGCAAGTGGATCCAAGTTTGGAGAGTAGTTGAATTTACTGAAATCACTCAGAGAACCATTCTAGTAAGAAGAGAGTGGCACAAAGAATAGAACCATGAGGAATATAAACATTGAAGGGGCAAGAAAAAAGAGTCTTAAAAAGAAGCCTAACCCAAATGGTTTAAAGAGATCAGAGGAAAATCAAAAGAGAGTAGCATAATGGAAGCCAGAGGAAAGTAGGCACTTTAACAAAGAAGTTGTTATTCCATTGCATATATATATACACCACATCTTCTTTATCCATTCATCCATCGATGGACACTGGGCTGCTTCCATAATTTCCCTATTGTAAATAATACTGCTATTAACATAGGCAGTTAATCCCTTTGAATTAGGATTTTTGTATTTTGGGCATAAATATCGAGTAATGCAATTACTGGTCATAGTGTAGTTCGATTTTTAACTTTTGGAGGAACCTCCATACTGTTTTCCACAGTGGCTGTACCAATTTGCATTCTCACCAACAGTGGATGAGGGTTTTTTCTTCTCCATATCCTCACCAATACCTGTTGTTTCTTGTGTTTTTGATTTTAGCCATTCTGACAAGTGTGAGGTGATATATCTCATTGTAGTTTGATTTGCATTTCCCTCATGATGAATGCTGTTGAGCTTTTTTTCATGTGTCTGTTGGACATCTGGATATCCTCTTTGGAGAAGTGTTTGTTCATGTCTTCTGCCCATTTTTACATTGGATTATTTAATTTTTGGGTGTTGGGTTTGATAAGTTCTTTATATATTTCAGATACTTACCTTTCAGACATAAAAAAGAATTAAATCTTGCCGTTCGCAATGACATGGATAGAGCTAGAGAGTATAATGCTAAGCAAAATAAGTCAGTCAGAGAAAGACAAATATCATATGATTTCACTCATATGTGGAATTTAAGAAACAAAACAAGTGAGCAAGGGAATAAAAAAGAGAGAGACAACAAAAGAAATGGACTCTTAACTATAGAGAACAAACTGATGTTACCAGAGAGTAGGTGGGTGGGGAAGGAGGGGTGAAATAGGATTAAGGAGTGCCCTTGTGGTGATGAGCACTGGGTGCTGTATGGAAGTGTTGAATCACTATATTGTACACCTGAAACTAATAGAACACTGTGTTAACTACACTGAAATTACAGTAAGAGAAAGAAGTTGTTAATGTCAGATATCACAGAGCAGGTAAAATAATCAACAGCAGAATAGTTTTAGTGAACTATAATATAATATCGAGAGTTTATATTTCATGGGGTAGAGAAAGTGTAATTTATAATTATTTCTTTTATTATGAGCCTGGATATTTGGAAGCTAGAAATTTATGGTGTTTCAGGTTTAAAGATACTGCCTTTGTGCTGTCAAGTTGGGTGTTACTTTATATCACAAAAATAGGAAGTTCATATTAGTGTAACAATATGAAATCATTCAGAGCTTTATGTGGATATATTTAGATATGCTTATGCTTCTTTAAAATAATTGTATTGTGTCTTTTTTTTTTTTTTTTAAAGAGTTCTTGTCTATTGGCAGTATCAATTGGCTGGGAAGGAGGTGTTTATGTGCAAACCTGTGGCCACACGTTACATATAGATTGTCATAAATCTTACATGGAATCATTACGGGTAAGTTGATTTAAAGGTGTATGTATCTTTACAGGCATTAAATGTTTTTATAGCATATACATCCCAGTTCATCTTGGGTGATTTTGATTACCATTTTAACTATCCAGCCTTGTAGTTCCCTGACCTCTTCAGCTTTAGGGATTTCATTTTTTTTTTTTTTTACTTCACTTTAGCAACTGATTTCCATGGTAGTAATTCTAGACTTTGCTACTCTAGCTCTGAAATATTAAGCTTTAATATCCTACTATATCATTTTGTCATATGATTACTCTTCAGATTCTCTTATTTCATTTTCATTAGTGTATTTTGCTTCTGACATCAAGATCTCTAGTCCTTTAACCCCTTTATATTTTCTCTAGTGTTAGTTCTTTCCTAGCCTCACTTTTTTGTACAGTGCCTGTTCTGCTCTGAATATCAGTCATTTAATCCTCCTCCCTTGATTTTAGACCCAGGCAGCTAAAAAAACTAAGTTAAGTGATATCTCTGTAAATTTGTGGTTTCCTTTATTATAGTGGCATAGACTAGGGTCACAGATTGTAGATATTACTTATCAATTATTTACCTGTCTTTGATTGGTTTCCTCTCTTAGTGTCCCCAGCAGCTATTCCAAACCCTTGGCTTCTCAGCCCAGGCTCTTTGCCTAAACTCCAAGATTCCTTTCCCCTCTTCAGATTCTGTTTCTTCCTTTGTTACCAAGAAAACAGTGGCTTTCTGTCACACACTACCTTAGCTTCCTACTTTGATCATCTATTCCCTGATAAATGAGTCTGCATCCCAACCAATCCTTTCTTCTCTACTCTGTGAGGTATAGTATTCCTTCTTCTGTTCAGGAATAATTTTTCAGGTGATCATTGAAAGATTTCTATTGGGAATACGTGTCACTTTAGGTGGATCACCCTGGCAGCAGTATGGTTGGAAGACTAGTTAAGAGATACTAGTAAAGAGGGTAGAAGGAAGTAGATGGAAGGACTTACGGGATTTATTAATTAGATCCTGGGATGGGAGAAGGCAGGAAGCTCAAGGAGCTTTCATGACTCTCTTCTTTCTGAGATAGGAAGTGTAGGTTTATGTTTCTAGAGTAAAAGGGGCAAGGCTCAGGTAGGTGAAGGGACTTGACAAGTGAGGAGGTGGTTTGGAAAAAACAGGAATTGGGTGAGAGAGTGCTTCATAGGACGTTGGAGAAAGATTGTCAGGAAGTATTCAGGACTCAGTTGAGGTGGAAACACTTTGTAGCAGGCAGTTATTTAAGTTTTCTTTAACAACACTTAATTTGAATGTAGAATTGGAGAAGCCATACATTGTATTAATTTTGTATGGTTTTATGGAGTATGTATGATTGAAGGACATATGGACAGGGAATGAGAAGTATTGATCAAAGACTTCTTGAAGTGGTAGATCATAGTGTATAAGCAGGATAGGAAAGTCTTGATAAAGTGGGAAAAAAGGAGGAACTAAAACAGCTAGGAGTTGGCAGTCAGAATGTAAGCTGCTTGGATTTAATATTTTCAGATATGGACAGTTTGGGGTCATTTCAGTATTTATTAGAGGGTAGTCATGGTAGCAAGTGCTGGAGTAGAGTGGAGGTCAAAGCCTTAAGAAATAATGAGGTCAAAGAGCTGATAGACCAAGGTATAAGATTGGTTGTCCCCATACACACTGAAGTTGCATAGGAGGACTTGGAGCAATGAGGAAAACTGATTTAGGTACCAAAGTCTTCAGTGATGGAGGGCGGTGGATGACAGTAAAAAGGAAGAAAAAAGGTGATGTCACTAAATGACATTAGCCACAATGATGGGAGAATGCAAGAGAAAAGATCTCAGGCCAGCACTGGAGATGAGAAGGATACTGAGATGTGAGGGATGTGGGAGAATGAGCAGTGCCTACTTGAGAAGGCTTCTGGAGAGGCTTCAGGAAAGAATCTAGTTTCAATCAAGGCAAAGAGGGTGATCTGGCATTCTTTAAAATTACGTTATAGAGGAGCTTATCATAGAATGTCCTTCAATGATCAGGACCTTTACCCCAACGTTCTAGAATACCTTCTTGTATATCTTTAAAACTTAGTTCACAAGTCTCCTCTGAGAAGGCTTCTCTGTTGTATTTTTCCACACTATTATTATAATTTATTTGTTTCTCTTTGCTTTTATATTGTTAGGACCTTAAGTGAAGATGTACCTTATGTCTTTATGCCATCACCTGCACAACATTTGACACATGATAGGAGCTTAGTAAATATTTATAGAATTGGATTTAAGAAGACATGGTGTTACATTTTTAAGAACTTGAAAACAATGTCAACCAGTGAAAAAAGAATTTTGTTCTTTTAGTCAAAGTATTTGAGATCCAAGATATAGCAAAATGAGCACTAAATTAAGAATGGGGATATTTAGGGGCACCTGGGTGTCTCAGTTGGTTAAGTTTCCAACTCTTGATCTCAGCCCAGGTCATGATCTCATGGTTTGTGGGTTCAAGTCCCACATCAGGCTCTGCGCTGATGATGTAGATAGAGCCTGCTTGGGATTCTGTCTCTCCTTCTCTCTGCCCATCTCCACTTGTGTGTGCTCTCTCTTTCTCTCTGAAAATAAGTAAACATAAAAAAAAATTAAATACAAAAGAGTGGGAAAATTTAAATTCATCCTGATACTGTCATTACCTTTGTAACCATAGGCAAATTCATTTTCTTCTATTTGTATCCTTTTTTGTTCATTATTTTTGTCTTGTTTGTGATAATGGTCATATTGTGGCATTCATACATTTACATTAATGCATTAAAACATATTTTGAGATAAAGCATTAGGTTAGTGGCAGAGTAAGAAAGAGACTGCTGGGAAAAAGAGTAATATAGTGGTTAGGACTACACGATAGCAATGGCCTGAAGAGCAAAATAGATGTGTGGTGGTATCAGGCAAAAGAAAGGAACAAATGTAACAGTCTGGATTCTTGCCTTAAGTTTTCTGGTTAGTTAGCATGTATAGCAGTCTCTTGTGAACAAGAATTTCCTCCAAGTCATGTATACTTATGTGTCTCTGTTTAAAAAATTCTCTTTCCTCGTCTTTCTAGCAGAAACATCTGAAGGAAAGGGTGTTAAATTAGTTCCCCTCCTCTTGCACTTATGTTCAGAATACTGTAACTGAATCTTTCCCCATCCATTAATCCTAAACAAATCCACTGCATGAAGTCCAATCAGTTGTGTTTGACAGTTAGATAAAGACACATCACAATTTTTAGGCTTAGTTCTCAGAAGTTGTCAATTCTTCATCAAAGGAGAAAGAGCACATGCATGCACAAGCAGAGGAGGAGCGGGGGTGGGGGAACAGAGGATCAGAAGTGGGCCCCATGCTGACAGCAGAGAGCTCAAGGTGGGGCTCAAACACGCCAACCACAAGATCATGACCTGAGCTGAACTTGGATGCTTAACTGACTAAGCCACCTAGGCACCCTAGAGGTGCCTTTTTTTTTTTTTTTTTTTTTTTTTGGTATGGTTCATTTGTTTACTATAAAATGTAATGGTGTAAATTTTGTTTTCTGTAGAGATGTGCATTATAAATCTGTATGTTTATTTCATCTTTTAGAATGACCAGGTTCTTCAGGGCTTCTCAGTGGACAAAGGAGAATTCACGTGTCCTCTCTGTAGGCAATTTGCTAACAGTGTTCTTCCTTGTTATCCTGGAAGTAATGTGGAAAGTAACCTTTGGCAACGTCCTAGTAACAAAAGCGTACAAGACCTCATAAAGGAAGTGGAGGAGCTGCAGGGACGGCCGGGAGCTTTCCCAGTAAGCATCAGTGTAAGGCAGAAATATCCTGGTAACCTCAGCTCTGCTTTCAGCTCTCATTTTCCTGCCTTTCATTTTCATTCCATTTCTGAATTGCTCTGGACCTTTAAACATTTGATAAGAATTGCTTTTAGATGTTTTTCTCTTTTGTTTGTGGTTACTATAAACAAAAATGAGAATAATGGAACAAATTATTACCAAAGACTATACTTTTCTTTAGTCTAAATTATTATAGTTTTAGTATACATCTTTCAGATCATGAAATCCTGTAAGCTTAGATATGGTTAGACTCTTTTAAGATGTTGAAATCTTAAAGCCAACAAATAAATTACATATATATATATATATATATATATATATATATCTTGCAATGTAAAGCACAGTATAATCATTTTAAAATGTGCCCATTAAGTATATTAGGATTAAGATGATATGTTTACACACACACACTTTTTATGTGTATAGATTTACATACACTGTGTGTGTATGTTAGATAAAATGTCATATACTTGATTGAACCATTCACAGGTCAGTCTCTTTTACTGTGGGGTTTGGTATAAGTGAACCCATCTTTTATCCCATCCAGTAGGATTTATTTATTTGGTTTAAATACTTAAATATTTCACCTTTAATACAGATTTATGATGTGGTCCCTGAAAGAAGTCATAGCTGTGCCTAGTTTAAGCAGTAAATTTATGAAAACTATTAACATTTGACATTTGAGACAGAAATTTATAGTTAAAAGCTACTCTGAAAGATTCATCTCCTGGCAGTTTCTTTTCTCAGTTGAAGACTTTTAGAGTCTGTAGTTTTCTTTTTTGTAAATCCAAATTTTTATGTGTTTTAAATATGCTTAACACAACGGACATCAATTTTAGTGTTTGAGAAATGAACTTAACTGAAAATCAGGTTGTTTATAAACATGAAAACTATTCCAAAATATTATTTTAATGACATCTACTCATTTGTTTAGAATATAGGTTAGTGTGGTTAGTTCATGGTTAGATTATAGGTTAACCAATCACAATATAGAATTAGGATAAGAGAGAAAATATTTATTCTATTTTATCTTTGTACAGTAAATACACTTATGGTAGAAAGCTAATGTATATCTATTTTAACTTTTTAACTTTAATTTCCTAGTGTACTCATATGATAAGCATTGTAGTGTGGACTATATTAGAGAAAATGAATATGAATAAACTTTGTATGTATGTTTCTGTTTTTGCAGTCAGAAACCAACTTAAGTAAAGAAATGGAATCTGTTATGAAAGATATCAAAAATACCACTCAGAAAAAATATAGAGACTATAGCAAGACCCCAGGCTCACCAGACAATGATTTTCTCTTTATGTATTCTGTTGCTAGGTAGGTATACATGTTATGTACTTCAATATTTACCTATTATTGATAGTTTGGTTTTTTGTTTTATTTATTTATTGCCATTCATATTTATTTGAAGAAAAGATACATGTTTTTTATGTTGGTTAAAATTATGGCTAGTTTTAGAACCTCCTCAAAGATCATAAAAATGTAGGTTTCCTTCATTTTCTGAAGTTTTTATTTTAATTAAATATTGGGTAAAGTGTTCTTATATATTATAGGATATGTGAGAAAAAGTATATTGTTAACATTTTGGGACAGTCTACCTTAAAGCATGTGAGTATTATATATGAAGGGTGTTAAGAAATCACTGTTCAAGTCCCATCAAAAAGTGATAATACTGTAAACAAAAATATTGTAATATATCAAACACTTTTAATTTTTTTTAATTCATAAGTAAGAAGAACTTACTTTCTTTGTTTTAAGCTAGTAAAAGAGCTAGTAATATCCTAGAAAACTGTAGGTGGTTTAGAAAAACAGATAAGGGAGCCAAAGCAAGAAATCAGGCATGTTCTAAGCCTCTATTAGTAGCTAGCAGGAGGCTCAAGAAAATAGAGGTAAATACTTCTCATCTTTCAAATTAGATAGGATTAGTCTAATTGACTGAGTGGGTGTTCAGTACCTAAGACATAGTTCCAAATAGGAATTTTAGAAAACTTAATTGAATGAAAAGGAAGAACCATAAAAGAAGTAACTAGAGAAGATGCAGGCACAATTATGAACTTGTAAACACATTCTGTCAGAATTGATGTCGTAGACCCCTGGATATCCTTAGAAGCATACTTCATATTTCGTCTCAAGTAGTAGTATAATAGGTGACATTTAGAGGGATAATGTAACTTGAATATCATGCAACAAATTAGGAGCATGTAGAACTCAGATCTGAATCAAGTTCTATCATTCTTTCAGTTACTGTCCTCCTTTTTCCTCCCCTGTGTTTACATTTTATAGGTCATATGTGCATGTAGTTCATTAGGGCCATTCTCTCTGCCCCATTCCTAGAGCACAGGGTAGTAAGAGTAAATAAACTATATGTAGTCTTTAGAACCTAGGATAAAAAGAACCAGACTTAAGAAAATTGCAGGCGGGTTAAAGGTCAAGATAAATAAACATTTGTCTTTGGTTTAAGAATGCAGATGCTGGACATAAATTGATATAAAAGGATCTAATGGTTTGGGAAGTAATTTTCTAGTTTGCACATTCCTAAACTATTGTTGTTATTTATCCAGAATACTTCGGAAGAAGATATATAACAGTTAATTCAACATTTTGTGTCTGGACAGTTACCAACTGCACACTTGCAATAAAATACACTTTATGTGAAAACTAAATTGAATATAATTTAATTTTGCTAAGGTTTCAAGGTTTTAAAAAACTTATATACAATTGTATATTGTATATATATTGTGGTAATAATGGTGTAGAAGATTGAGATGAATATAGACCAACTCAGCTATGGTATGTGTACGTGTGTGTATATGTATATATACACACACGTACACACATATACGTGTGTACATGTGTGTGTTTATATATATGTTATATATGTGTATATATGCATTTGTGTGTAAATACTATGTTTACGTTGCTTATTTATACCTTTCATTTTCTTAGGATTGACCTTGTAAGAAAATTCTGGTTCACTAGGAATGATCTGTCCATGGAATTTTTCTACAGTGTGATAAATCAAATAACTTGATTTAAATTTAGTTTAGTGGAAATTTTAGATTCCTATTTGTTGAATATATAAATTCTTATTTTCTTAAATATCAAATAACTTAAAAAACTTGCCATTTCGATAGGAGACTTTATAGGAGACCCAGCATATTTTGGATTTTCTCTTAAGGGACGATTGTTACTTATTATGGGTGTATATAGAGAAACAGAAAATGTATTCTCTCTTCCTCCCATTTTTCTCTGATTGCTAATGATAAACTCTAAAGCAACAAGATAATGATTCTGAAAATGAAAGTATATAACCCTTAAAAACCTCATTATGCTTTGTTTAAAATTACCCAGGCCATTGTAAAGTTCTCACAGTGAGATTACATGCCATCTCTAAGTTTTACTTAGTCATTAAAAAGAAAACAAACAAAAACCAAATTAACTAAAAAATTAACAAAAACATGAATTGAAGGAAAAAAAGTATATTGTATCATATTTCTAATTTTTGTATCCTAATATAATTTTCTCAAGGTATGAAACCAGATCTTTATAAATATCTTATGTCTAGCATATCTTATGCCTTATTTCATAAATACATATGATTATAGATTATGATTATTTTCATGCCTGAAAGGGAGGCATTAAAATATTTAGCAATATTTTAAAATGTTTAAATGTTTAAGTAAAGTATTTAGAAATAAACTTATTTTGAAGTATTTAACTTTTAAATTAAATGTTGTGATTCTTAAATGTATAATTTGTTAGAATGTGCACATTTATTTGTATTTGACATCAGTAATTTAAATGGACTACAACCCTGCTTCCCAGAGCTGAATTTCTCCCCACCGAATGAGTAATTTAGTTTGCTCTTTAGGGAACTTACATTTTCTGATGTGTAGAAACAAAATACATCCAGTGGTAAAGTAGCCTATAAAGCTGTTAATTTTAATAATTGTTTTAAGAGATTTTTTTTTTGTAAGGCAATACATTATTTCTTTGTTTTTCATTTTATTTGCATGGTGAAGCAGCCTTGGAGGCTTTTTTGAGGGCAACAGAGAAGAAATTGTTGGAGTGATCTTTCTGTTATATTAAAATTAATCAAAATTACTATATTCAAGTTCTATTATATTTCCAAAAAATGGTGTGTTGCAAATATAGGTCAATTAGATGGATTATGGAAAGTTAATTTGGGGAAGAAAGCTTTCTTCACTTAAATACCAATTCATTATTTCTTTACTGAAACAATAAATGATACTAATTTTAGTAATTGATTTTCCAAGGATTTTGGATTCAAGTTACATATAGCCTAGAGGTATTGGTGAGCAGCATTTGGCCTGTACATATAGGGAGAAACATGGAAATGGAGAGATGAAACATGAATAACTGAGATATAGAGGGAGAGACATCTTTAAGTCACAGTAGGTAAACTGCTTCGTAGAGTGAGTGCACCTTGCTTTACACATGCCTAATAAGTTTAAACTTCACCAACTAATTATGTTCAAAATAAAAGGAATGCTAAAATGCCAAACTATGCATCTTAAAACCAAAAATTTTTGATAACCCCCCCCCTTTTTTGTTGTTGTTGTTGTTGTTTCACTGCTAGATTTAAGAGAATAGAAGGAAGGGTCAGCAAAAGAAAGAGAATAAACTACAGGGACTGAAGAGAATCTTATCATTGGTTATATACCAAAACAAAGAGGTTGCCAGTTCCTAAGGTGTTTTTGAGCACTTTGCTGTATACCGTCAGGACGTTAGAAGCTTTATCTGAAATGATCCCTGCTCTCCAGGAATTTACAAATGTAGTTGGAGAGACAGAATGAATATACACTAATCTGTATAAAACAGAATACACTTTGTTTAAAAAATATCATATTTAAAAAGTGCTGTAGAACTTGGGAAGATGAACAAATTGAAATATAAAGTATGTGGAAATGCTTCTTTCCTGTCCCAAGAAAAAGGAATTAGTTCTTCCTGACCGAAGGAGGTAGAGCTTGAGCTGAGTCTTGTATAATATAAGCTATGGTATGGATGAAGATTTTTTTTTTTTTCTCTGAGAAACTGAGTAACTTGTTCAGCCAGTAAGGGGGAGGCAGGCTCAGGCCTTGAACCCACACTGTCCCAGTGTGTGTTTGAGTGTCTCTGTGTGTGCATGTGTATACACACATGTGTTTTTCAAATTACTGCTTTAAAAATAGAAATCAGTGCCAAAGGAGGGTGGAGGAGGGTGAAAGGGAAGGCAGACCTTGGTCATGCAAAAAGAAGCTGGAGCATAGTTGGAGTTTTTATGTGGTATATGTAGGTGGACACCAAGATAGACTTGAAGCAATCTTTCTCATTATTGTTTCAGATACAGAGATTTTTTTATTCGTTTTTTTCTTTCCAAACTAATAGATATGTGTTAGAAATATAGAAAGTAGAATCTACTTTTCTCTGAGAACAATCTTTATGTCATCCATTCAGGAGGGCAGAAACCGAATATTGTGTTGGGATTTTCAACAGTGAGGGAAAATCAAACATGGGGCACATGACATGTTTGTATGTTCTTTTCTCTAGCAAGTGTTAAATTAAAGGGCCAGTTTTGATGTAAATGAAATAAGAAAAAGCTGAAGGTTACGGTCTCTGACATACTGATTTTTAAAGTCCTAGATTATTACATGATACTAATGTTGTGGGTAGGTGGGGCTGTGTGTGTGTGTGTGTGTGTGTGGTGTTTTTTTTGTTTGTTTGTTTATGTCAGAGGAATGTTGTTCAGGAGACTTTCCAACCATAATCTGAAATTACATAGTAGTTTTCTTTCAAGTAGTCTTTAAAATCAAATTCCTGGTAACATGTTTGTCATCCTTTAAAGTGTTTTATTTGATGATTGAATTCTATTCTATTATTTATATTTTAATGAATATTTTTGCAAATCGTGCTAAAATAAAAGTTGACATTCTGGTTCTGACATTCGTTTGTAAAAATTGATCATGTTTCTGGTTAGCTCTTTTAAAAGTACAATCTAGGAAATCTTAGTTTTTATAAGAGAATATAGCCATTAATTTTTTTCTACAGATTAGGCAACAGAAGATTTGTGAAAACAAAATATATTGATCTCATTTATATTCCCTTGATGAAGGAACACATGCTGGTCTCCGCTCGCTTTCTGTCCACTAATATGAAATCCTTGTCCCTGCTTCCTTGCTGGTAGGTTTTTAGAAGTTCAGTGAGCAATGCAAATCGCCTGAAGGGTGGAAAATTCCCTTGTCACACAGATGCCCTTATCAGCAGCAACCAGATGGAGCTCTGAGCAGGAACATTATCAATGTTAAATTGCTTTTCCCCCACCCCAGTAGAGAGGATTAAAGCATTCCTTTAGAAATGGGTGGCAAATGTGCAGACTTAGAAATATGAATTTAACAGTTTGCATTTATAAGTACATATATGAAAATAATGTTTCAAAGCATTCTTTGTTCAAAATACAGCCCAAACCAGTCCAAACTGTTTTTAAGTAAAATAGGATAATACTCTTCCTTGAATTCATTTACAGAGTAAGCTTGAAATTTTGCCTTTTTTTTTTTTCTTAAGATGGGGATAGCTCACTATTAGTGTCAAATGCATATCTTGGATATAAATTAGTTTATTCAGTTTTAGTTGTAGCAAATAAAGGTGTGTTTAAGTTTATAAATACTGTTGAAGTAAAAATACACGCATTTTATCACTCTGATTTTCATTTATTATTTTAGCAAAATTCACTGGCTATTTTATTGTTTTTGAGTAAACAATTTGATTTTGAAATGTCAGCTTAACTATTATTATTCTGTAAGCTAATAATTGCTAAATTTATAATTTCAGATCTATATGAACATTATTGATGTTTAGCAGTGTCAGTAGTTACACATGTACTTTATAAAACTGTGATTTTAGAAGTCCATAGAAGAGACTGTTGTTAATTATATGTGTTGTTCACAGCCACTTTGATGTTAGTGATTTTAATATTGAATTCTAGATACCATCTAAGCTCCAGTGAGTGGTAACCATTTCTCTGATAGAAAAGTTGGTATGCCATCATGTTTTATTTGACAGTAACCACCTATTCAGTGGCTAACAGTTGGGTGCAAACTCTTTCATCACATTCATGTGCAGGTTTATGAAATGTGCTGCTGTTGTTTTCCTTAAGGCCTAGTTTTTAGTATTTGCCAACATTTGGGATTTTGCCGCAATTACATTGTGATGTGTGCAGCTTTGCAGGTTATAAATATAAACATATAAATAAGGATAGATAAACGGTTTTCCTTTTCTTTTTTTTTTTTGATTTTCATTTGCCACTCAGATATACCTTGTTGTGGCATTCAGGTAGCCAGGGTCCAGAGCTACAGATCCCTTTTTATTTCTAAATATCAGATAAAATATTATTATTGGTATTACATAAACTATTCTTTGGCAAATAATAAAGTTGAAGAACTTTATTATTTAGGTTGATTCAGACATTTCAATAAAACAAATTAAAAAGTACTGCTTCAGCCTAATAAGTTCTATTTTAATGCTTTACTTACAGAACCAATTTGGAACTTGAATTAATTCATCGGGGAGGCAATTTGTGTTCAGGTGGTGCAAGCACAGCTGGCAAAAGGTCTTGTTTAAGTAAGTAGTAAATAGTGCTAAGTTTAAAGACATTTTTATTTTAAAAACATTTTTAATTATGTCATTTCTGAAAGCCTCTACTGGAAAGTGGTCTTTTGATGTATTTTCAAATTCTTTTTATGTTCCATATAATCAGTTTTAGGGTGATTATATGCTTTAAATGGTTTATCTTGTACTTAAAAGAATCATATGAATATTTAGCTCTTTCTATACTATGAATACTCAGTAAATAAATGCCATACCAATGGATCAGATTTACAGTGGTTCAAAATTAAAACAAGGTAGTATTCTCAGCTATAAAAAATTATCTTCAAACAAATTTTTTTAAAGAAGTTTTACACTGTCTGAAGTTAAGAAAATCTTTTTATAAGTTAATTTGTGTTGCTTACAGTTTCCTATAATACATAGTGCTGCTGTTAATGAGGGTATTTGCACTCAATTTTGATGTGGACATTAAAATATATAAAAATTGTGGATGTTTGCTTTTATTTATGAGTATACTTTATATTGTAAAATGAGTGTGATTTTTCATTACTTTTTGTAAGGGTAAATTTGAGAGAAGTGTCATTTGGTACTTAAAGTAGATTTTTCATGAGTATGATTTTGATGCTATCACTATTTAGTCATTGTTCAGAGAATTATTGTGAATACTAGGATTAATGTTACTTAATGTCATGTACTGTTAGTTATCGTTCCGCAATCACTGGAGTTAAAATGTTACCTTACATGATCGGTACAGGAAATAAAAATTGTTTAAAATATATAATGTATTCTTTTGAAAAATGAATGTATTTTATTAAATGCTAAAAATATTAGTACATTAAAAATTATCAATATATAGATTTTTCAAAAATATATGCATATTATTGTAAAAAGATATATATATGTGATTTTGGGATGATTTCAAAGGACTGATCAAAAAATCTTGAAAATTTTAACATGAAGGTACACATTTATGTGAAATTTCAACTAAGTTACTTTTAAAATTCTTACTAGTTATATTAGATTTTGATATTTTATTTTTATCACTTGATTCCTAGAAATATAAGATTTTGGAAGTTACTTATTACTGAATACTTAGCATTTATTGACTTTTGTATTAACAATGAGTTTTAGCTTCTGGACTGTTTAGATTAGCAAAAACTATAATTTCACTTATTTAAATTATTTTTTCTTATTAAGTTATTCTTTTTTTTAAATTTTTTAATGTCTTTATATTATTTTGAGAGAGAGGCAGAGAGCGAGTGGGGGAGGGACAGAGAGAGAGGGAGACACAGAATCTGAAGCAGGCTCCTGGCTCTGAGCTGTCAGCACAGAGCCCGATGCGGGGCTAGAACCCACAGACTGTGAGATCATGACCTGAGCTGAATTCGGATGCTTAACCGACTTAGCCACCCAGGTGCCCCACTTATTAAGTTATTCTTAATTGGTGTTTGGCATTGGCTAATAATATTCCAGAAACTGTTATATTAGAAAGTATTTAAAAGGAATTTCAGTTTTATGTTCAAAAGCTCTACTTCATTTTTCCCCCCTCTGAGGTACTTAAATTTATCTAGAGACTTGTAAATAATGAATTTATGCAGAATCTTAAAAACAGTAGTAAAATTCTAGCAGCATCCACATCAATTATCATCCTTAATTTTATTTAAAATTATTAAATTGATAGTTACTTCCACATTTCTTTTTATTTCCCCCTTAATGAATAAGAGATTATAATGTACCAATAAAGAAAAGGTCTTGATCATCTTAAATCTAAATTCAATCCAATTTTTGGTCTTTCTTTTTCTTCTTATGATTTATGTTAATCTCCCCCCCCCAGCTTTATTGAATTATGATTGACAAATTATATTGTATACAGTTCTATATATTTAGGATGTACAACATGGTGGTTTTTATTTTTAGTTTCCATATGATTTATTGTTCAATTGTTTATGCATTATTTATCCTAATGTAGAATATATTTTATGTTGTATAAAATCCCACTGTTTTGCAAATGTTATTTATACAACCCTAGCTCAAACTCAAACTTAAGTTGATGGTGTGTCTTAGGACCTTAGATCAAATATTTCATTTTTTCATTTTCCAGTAGAACTTAATGGTATTATCAAACAAAAATTCTGTCTTTTCTCTAGAGACTCCTTTTAAGTCAGTATTTTCTTGTTTCCATTTATTATTCTCTATTAACTTTTTAAATATCACATTTTTAAAGTGTCTTTTTTTCATAATATTTTGGGGAAAGTGTAAGAAAGTGCTCACTAATTAAGCAAATGATATGGAACTTACAGTTTGGAATAGTGTTCCATTATGGCTTCTTGTAAACTGAAGATTAGTCAAGAAAAGACTTAATAAATTTTGTGTAGAACAGCGTGTAAAATGCCTGATAGTTAATTATGAACGGACACACACATACACACATACACATACAGAGGCAGGAGTTGAGAGGGGGAAAAGATTATTCTTTCTTTATGCTGAGAAATAAAATTGTAGTGGAACAATGCCGTTCAACACTTACATGTTCAACATTTTTAAGCATTGAGATAAAATGGCCAGTACCCAATCATAATAAAAGTTCATTCCTAAATAGGTATCTGGGAAGCTTTTCAAAGTAAAAAAATGAGAAAAATTAATTAACAAAACAGCATACTATGGTATTTTAATAATACCTCACATTTGTAGTTTTAAAGTTTATGAAGTACTTTCACATAAATTATTTAGTCTTTAGAATGACCATGTGAAATAGGTATTACCTCTTTTTCATAGAAAAGTAAACTGAGGTTCAGAGTGGTTGCCTTGCCACGTCATATAGCTGGAAAATATCAGAGCTTGAACCCAGCTCTTCTGACTATTAATTCAGTTATGTAAGACATATCCCTTGCCCTTATTGTCCCAAAGGATACAGAGCCTTTAAGAATTTTTACACATGGGCTTAGTTAAGGAGATCTTACTGAATACTGTTGCCTTGGAATCTTTCCAAACTCAGCTTGCTAACACTCCTATTATTTAGTCTCCAGTTTTCTTTTGTTATCCTTTAATTTGATTCCTATTTTTGTTTGGGGCCATTCCTTCAGATATTTTCTCAAGTCCTGATTCCTTCTTCCTTGGATACCAGTTGGTTTTCCTTGTATTTTTCACCAGTTTGCTGGCTGGTTCCTTCTTGCTCCTGGTATTATAAGCCATCTGCATCAGCTCCCACATACAGCTCTGCTCCTGATTTCTGGATTAGAGTTCTGGACCTCTTGTTTATCAACTGGAAGGTCAGGCATTAGGGACCTTGTATACAGCAGATAAGACTGTCTAGATAATTAATTGTAAGAAAGAAAGTGTTCAATTCTAAAGAGGGATATGGACAAAGTTCTAGGAAATTTGGAGGTTTGGAATCATATTTAGCTGATAAAATCAGTGAAGCTTTTGGTAGACATGGCATTTGGACAAGACTGTAAAATATAAGTGAATTTAGGATTTTTCTTGCAAATTGGTATATATGCTGATAAGTACCACCAGTTTCATTAGCAACAGACGTAGGACAAAGCAGATGCAAAAATTGAAGGCATAACTTTTTATTAAGAATAATATTTTATTAAAATTGGTCAATTTCTTCATTCAAGTGATTCAAAAGTAGATACTGAACTCTGTAGGTTCCAGTGAGGTTCACAGTCTTTCAACACTTTTTTGCCATGATAATCTTAGTGTATTTCTTAAGTAGAAATTGTTTAAATCAGTGGCTGGGCTAGGAGTGGAGGGAAGAGGTGTCAGTTAATAAATTATTAATATTTGGCATAGTTTTTAAAAATACTTATCTTTAGGTAAACAACATCTTTCCATATCTTTGGGTCTAATATTTTCTGTGTATTACGGTCACTTAAGAAGCCACCATTTGTATCACAAATGAATATCATGATTTTATAGAGAGATTAAAAATTAAACTCTAGTCAAGAGAAATTATGGCAAACCCTTGCTTTGACATTTTCATTGGGGAGTCTAACTTAATTTTGATATATGATCTCATCAAGAAATGAGGTATATGGTGAATAACTGCCCCTGTGCTTGTTATTCATAGAAAGCAATCCAGCTTAAATGTGTTCAGGCAACTTGAAATAATTTTAATTGCTCAATGAATGAATTAGAGTTAGAAGAATGACTTAATGTTAATTTCATCTTACAGTAAGACTACACAGAGATATTGTTGAGTAAGATTACAAAATTCCTCCCAAGTAGTCTGACCTCATTCTTTAACAGTGGTAAAATTCTGGTATCTATATAGCTTATTAAGGTCTATTCTTAGACTTAAAAATTATGAATTCTACAAATAGGTTGAATCACAACTCTCATTCTATTCTTTTTGTTACTCCATAACAAGAGGAATATTGGGCCACCAAATCATAACAGTCAGAATGTAGAAATATAGAAATGTGAAAATTGCTTTCTGATTCTATTTTTTATGAATAAGATAGGCAGATGATTTGGGAGCAAGCTGTTTTACCTCATGAATTCTCTTGGTCATAGTACCCAACCAGAAGATTGTTGTAAGAACCCAATTTTGAAATGTATGTCAAGTCTTCATATATTATAAGTCTCAAGATTATATTTCTACTACTTCAACACTACCTTTATCGAATTTGGGTGGGGATATGTATGTGTAAGGAGACTGGAAGCAAGATCAAAGTTAATTTTTAGCTCACCTTTTTTTTTCTTTTATAGTTTATTGTCCAATTGGTTTCCATATAACACTCAGTGCTCATCTCCACAAGTGCCCTCCTCCATGCCCATCACCCCCCTTCCCCACTTTCCCTCCCCCCCTCCCCCATCATCCCTCAGTTTGTTCTCAGTATTCAAGAGTCTTTCATGGTTTGCCTCCCTCCCTCTCCCCAACTATTTTCCCCTTCCCCTCCCCCATGGTCCTCTGTTAAGTTTCTCCTGTTACATTTATGAGTGAAAACATATGGTTATCTGTCTTTCTCTGCCTGATTTATTTCACTTAGCATGACACCCTCGAGTTCCATCCACATTGCTACGAACGGCCAGATTTCATTCTTATTGCCATGTAGTATTCCGTTGTATATATAAACCACATCTTCTTGATCCATTCATCAATTGATGGACATTTCAGCTCTTTCCATGATTTGGCTGTTGTTGAAAGTGCTGCTATGAACATTGGGGTATGTATGCCCCTATGCATCAGCACTTCCATATCCCTTGGGTATATTCATAGCAGCACTATTGCTGGGTCATAGGGGAGTTCTATTGTTAATTTTTTGAGGAACCTCCACACTGTTTTCCAGAGCAGCTGCATCAGTTTACATTCCCACCAACAGTGTATGAGGGTGCCCATTTCTCCACATCCTCGCCAGCATCTATAGTCTCCTGATTTGTTCATTTTAGCCACTCTGACCAGAGTGAGGTGGTATCTCAGTGTGGTTTTGATTTATATTTCCCTGATGATGAGTGACGCTGTAGCTTACCTTATTTTTAAAGGACTCAACAGATGTTCTGTTGATCTGGAGATAAGATCAGAATGGGATTTATTCCCAAAGGGTGATATAGTTTATCTATTGGGAACAAAATACACTGTTGGTCCGGGGAGACCTGGATTAGAGGGATAAGAGAGGGGCTTGAAAATCTGAGCTAAGAGGAATGAGTCTATTCTTTAAAGTCTTTTTGAAGGTTCTGTGCTTTGTGGCAGCATAGGCAGGCCTTACTGCTTTTATGATTTGTGTATTCCAGGAACTAGGTACCACAGGTAATAATTTCCAGTGTCAGGGCACCGGAGCCCCGAGACCCTGCTAGGCTTAGGGCAGGGCAGCTTCTTTCTTCTGCAGGATGATTAGAACCCTTGTCCCTCAGTTTTAAATGAGGTGTTCAAATTAGACCTGGATTCATGGAACATGTCCTTTTTGGTAAGAGGAAATTAAGAGTCCTAAGAACCAACTTTTTTTCTTTACCTTTCCTACGATTACCTATGTGTGGAAGCACATTTGTGCCTCTCCCCATATTGTTCTAAACCATGTATAAGTGTGAAGGGGGAAGCTGCTAGTCATCTAAACCTTAAAAGTAGAAGGAAAACAGTTCCATGAAATTACTACTAATGTTGTGAATGATGGTGTAGTGTGCTTGGGAGTGGAGACATAGGAACTACAGGAGGCAGTAGAGGAACACAGCATGGAAAGCATGAAGGTACTAAAGAGAACTTTTTTTCTCTGCATTTCCCATACTCACATGGCAGAATAAAACCTCCTAAGTAAGCAGAGCTCTGCTACTTTACCCCCAAACTTCTCTGTGCCTTTCTTGACTACAGCAACATAGGATATAGTGCTGGAAGGAGCACTGGGTTCGAGTTAGAAGATCTGGATTCTAGTCCTATTTGTTATCTTTTGGACGATAGAAAAGTCACCTAATTTTTTACCTTATTGTGGAAAAGGAGATGATGATAGCTATGCTAACATATCTATCATGGTTAATTTAAGGATCAGAGGGTAATAGATAAAGTGAAAGTATATATATACATGCTATATGTATACATATAACACTAAAATATAGTTTATATGTAAAACTGAAGTATTTGTATTATTATTATTATTATTATTATTAAATTTTTTTCTTAATCCTTTAAAATTCCTACCATGACTGCCACTTTATTCCCTGCCCTGCCTTGCCTGGCATGGTAGGGAGTGGGGTGGGGAAGATGCGTCAGCTCCTGTCACCCCATGGGGGCATGAACCTCCTGCTTCTTGGGAATCGGAGCTGCAGATCTTCTCTTCTTCTTAGAACTGTTCCCAGACTTCATTTGAAGAGCCATCTCCCACCTTACTATGGCTGATTTCTCAGGCGTGTGTGGTGGAAGCAGGATGAGCTGATTCAGCTGTGAGAGGAATTTACCCACACCTATTACATTCACCTTGGATAAATTGGTCAGAACCATTTCCTCACTTTGATGGGTCAGTTACAGAGAAATTGAGATTTCCCCCCCCCCATGGTAATTCAGAGAGTCATTTGGCTAACTGAGATTTTTTTCCATTGACAATTATTTCATCAGTGATAACTGTATTGATACTGCTAAAATCTTGAATGATCCAAAATGTAGACCCAGATAAGTTTACCTTAGGTAAATTCTAACAGTGGTACAAATTAACAGGGAACCAATTTATAAAAGTCTTTAGGACAACCCTTTAATATATATTTCCGTTTAATGATATGAGCTCCACTAAGAAATACTCTACCAGTTTTAGATTACTAGTTACTTTAATATTGATAAAGATAGAAGATATTGTTAAAGCTTACCTTTTTGTTCCAGCGGAGAGTTCTTATAATTAAATCATAGGGAGGTGTGTGTGTGTGTGTGTGTGTGTGTGTGTGTTTTAAGGACAAACCCAAACCAGTCTTTCAGGGTGTTTTTTGCTTTAGTGAGAACATGTCTGTATTGTGATTAAGCACATTATAATACTTTAGACTTGTCACAATTACAAAGAATTTGATTAGGCGTTGCAGAAAATAGAATTCTTTCTCCCAGGTGAGTTGTCAGAGTAACCAACATGGGGAAGAAGATGGTGGAAGCAAATAGGTTAAGCATTGCTCTAGTAGTTAGAGTTGAAAGGTTACTCTCTTTGGGGCAATAAAATTAGGACTGATTAATTGGCCTACTTTTTGGTTACTGAGCCAGTGTGTCATTATGACAGGAAAGGAAGAGTAAAAAATCCTTCGTGAATTTTACGCTTATATCATATGATGTTTTTTATAGGATTGTTGATTTATTCACACATTATTCAACGTACTTAAACAAAATCCTGTTATGTGACAAGCACTGTGCTAGCTTACAAAGTACAAAGAAGAAAGGACACAATTGTCATTGTCCAGGTGCTCTCACAGGACTATATAAGAAGTGATAAAATAGAGTTAACTCAAGGTATAGAGTATGTATAAATCAGGGGATGATTACATTTGTCTAAGTTGTGGTACTAGAGAAAATTTTACAGAGGAGCACTTGAACTTGCTCTTGAAAGAGAAATCACTTTGCCTGGAGCACAAGAAGGTACTATTCTAGACTGAGAATAGCTTGCAGAGACGGAATAAGACAATATGACACATTGGGGAAGACTTGGAAAGGGAGGAAAAAAGGTTAAGAAATAAAAGATAGGGCTTAGCTCATGAAGGGCTTTCGGTATCTATTCCTTCAGTGGTTCACCAACCAGTTATGAGATAATATGATAGACTTATTGTTTACAGGGATCGGGAGAGAGTGAAACAAAAGGCATGAACCTGAATGAGCACTCTGTTGAGTAATCCATTTGAGAAATGATGTAGCGGTGGAGTGAAGCAGAAGAGGATGGATCATAGGAGGCAGAACCAATAGGATTGGTAATCAGTTGGTTATGGAGGGCAAGCACATGGGATTTGACTCCCCAAGTTTTTGGTGTTTTATTTATTTATTTTTTTTATTTATTTTTTTATGTTTGCAGGGGCAGTGATGTCAATCCCCCAGATAGGGATTATGAGAGGATCTGAACATTGCAGCCCAGATGACCATTGAGCTATATAATCAGTTTATTTTTGGATATATTGATTTTGTGGTGCTGTGGAACATTGACATGCCAGAGAAATTTGTGAATTATAAACTTTTTAGTAGACATGGAAGTTGAATTTTGTGAAGTAATATGTGCAGAATGAGAGGGAAAGGGAACTAAGAAGGGCTCCTTTTTCTTTTCTTATGGAGAATACTTTCTTTTAGGTTTAACAGAGGGAGAACATGTAAAAGTAACTGAGAAGGAATGGGGGGAGAACCAGAGAAGAGTAGTACCAAAAGTTTAGGGGAAGAGAGAGAAGAGACTTAAGAATATAAATATTTTTTGTGGAGTGGTTGTTTTTTTTGTGGAAACCTGATGTTTGTAATGTTATGATTTCTAATTTTAGTTTAGTTGTAAAGTTCTCTTTATCCTAAGTTTACTACTGTCAATATTTGTTTTAGTGTACGAGATCATTTTGCTGATTAATGAGAATTTTTTCTTCCTGATAGCTCTCAGATTAAATTTTGAAAACACACAATGAATAGTGAAAGATATTGATTGTTATTTGACCAATCTCTGTTTCCTACTGAAGTTATCTGCAGTTTTTAGCATTGTTTTTTAAAGGTAGATATACCTCATTAGATATTCTTTGGCTCTAGTTAAAATCAATACCAAAGACTCTTATTATATATTGTATTTATAGCTTTAGAAGATTCCTCAGGGTTACAATATCAGTTTTTCATAGGAATGGAAAGGGGTGTGTATGTGTTAGAAAACAAATTCTGTATTTTTCTTTTAATTATAAAACCCCCAAGGAGAACTGGAGTGGTAGAAATAACAAGGAAGTAGCAAATCTTGAATTCTTAGCTTTTCCAGTATTAGGATGATCTGGCAAGATTCTTTCTTTCTCTGGGCCTAGAAATACCTCATCGGTAGAAATGAGGGAATAGAAGAAAATGAAAAAGTTTCTTCCTTCAACATTTGTTTTTCTTTAATTATGGTAGAGGTTGGGAAAATTAGATGGATTGCAACATTATTTCTATGCCAGCTATGGTTTCAATGTAAAACAACTCAGGAAAATTGTAACACCTTAACGCTTTTGATTAAATCAGATAAACTTTAAGATAATTGACTTTAATCTTGAAAGGAAAATTTAAAAAGAGCCCTTTGATTCAGTTAGCACCTATATAAAAAGAATGTAAAACCCACCACTTTGCAATTTTAGTTAATATTTTTCTGTTAGAGGAATTTAGGTGTTTTTTTAAAAACACTTTTAGGTTTTAGACACTCTTTATATTATAAATTATATACTTGGTAAAAACAATCTCTTATGTGTAACTAAAGTGAAATAAAATGACCAATGTATCTTTCATCATTTTATTTTTCTACTAAAAACATCTCTGTTGTCAATGTTATTAGTGGAACCAAGTTATTGGAAAAACTGGAGATTTGGGAAACTTAACTGGTTTCAAAACTGGGGATTACAGTATTACCTACCTGGTAGAATTTTTGTGAAAAGTAATTGAGTGCTGGGCATGTAATAAATCTCAGCTAATGTTGGCTATTAATAGGATGAAGAAATTTTAAGAGAGGATTTATACTATACATTGACCTATTGATAGGAGTGAAGCAGGTTAAAGTATTTACATTCTTCTGTTTGTTATAGAGAGATCAGATTGAAACTTAAAGGTATGTATAGAGTGTTAAGATTAAGTTCCCCTGCCCACCTCCCACTTCCTCTACCTGCCCTACAGAGTGGAACATTTACTTTGTTCATCTTATAGCTCTCTCATATCTTACAAAAGCTTCCCAAAACAACTGCTACTATTAGTACTATTACTACTGCATCTCCCCCACCTCCCCACACAAGAATCATATAGATGGATCTTAAATTAAATCTAAAATCTAGTTGATTTCTAAGTCAGTTGCTCAGAAAAACAAAATCTTGTTTAGTTTTGATTATTTTAATTTAGAGAATAAGTGGCAACAATATGCTTCTGTTATTTGACTTTTCTTTTTGTCTGGCTTTAAAAATTAGTTTCAGTCATATGTCAAAAAGTATTATCTGACTTTCTAAAAAAATTACTTTTGATTTACATATGTTTTTGAATATTTGTGGCAGAATAATCTAACCCATTCCTTATCATTTTTACCACCAAAAAGACATGATATGAAAGCAGAATTTAGGATTTTCTTCTGAATAATTTTAAAATTTTAAACAAAAGTTTTTTTTCCAAATGTCATGAACAGAATTTTATTGAAAGCTAAGACTTATAGATTATTGTTATGGTTTAGATAGAAGAAATGAAAACAGCTGGATTAGTTCTGCTAAATAATACTATTATTTCAGTTTTTTTTCTTCATGTTGAATATGTGAAGTTACTATTCAGTCTAAAGAGGATTTGGAGATAGGATTAAAGATAATGAAGTTACTATTCAGTCTAAAGAGGATTTGGAGAAAGATACAAAGTGAACAGAATTTCAGATTTACGTGGTGGCATTGTCAGCAGGACTCAGCATAGGGTATTGAAGATAACACTAAGGAGGCGACCACAAGAGTAAGAAGTACAAGTTGTCAAGTCTGAAGCATAAGCCAAGAAAAAATAGGTCTGTGATAGGAGATGAGGAAAACAAACCATTCCTGTATTAAGATTGAACATAAGTATAGTCCACATTCCAATAGATGTTATTTAGAGATACATATGTCAGAGTTTACCTTAAAAGAGAATATAAAATAGTTGGTACTTAAAGTTGGTGAATTATAAGAATGGGAAATGTTTCCACATAAATTAGCTAGAAGTTTTATTTGAATTTTGTTCTGAAAGAATTGTGTGAACTTTCTAATTATCTCTTCTTCAATTTATTTAGATCAACTGTTCCATGTATTAGCCTTGCACATGCGGCTTTATAGCATTGATTCTGAATATAATCCCTGGAGAAAGCTTACACAATTAGTAGAAGAGATGAATTCACAGTAAGTATTATCAAAAGATTAAAGTCAATTAAAACTGTTTTTGAAAAATAGTTAAGGATTAAAATAGGATTAAAATTCTTTATGAATATGTATATATTAAAAATTAAAAACAGTTTATCATTTACAGTCTATAAAAATTGCATAAAAATTCATACCAAGAGAGCAAATCCTTTAAAGAATCCCATGGATTTTTATGCAGCTAAAAAGTTCCAATGGAGCTACACAACGGCTGATTGCCCCTCTTTTATATGTCAGAATTGATTAGAATTGATTATTGATTCAGATAGCCTTAGTCTGATCCCTTTATTTATTGTAAAGTTTTTCATCAGCTTTACACCCAGTGATTTTTTCAGCCCCTGATGATTCTTGCCTAAATCTGGTATTTTATTAGGTGCCTCAAAACAGTGATTTTAAAAAACAAAACAAAAAACCTCAATTCTGATTTATTAGCTAGGCGTGTTTTTTTTTTAATAAAGGAAAAGTTCCCCATATCATCAGCTATTTGGTTACCCTGAAATATAGTTTGGCAGGATGAATGTGTGATTTTTCCTAGTTTATAAATTTTCAAAGAAATGGGTTAATGCCCTAGCAACTTCCAGTGATGACCAATAAGTTGTAGTTATTTATTTGATGATCTCATAATTTTTATATATTTGATGTGTTCACTTCATATCAGCAATACTTCTTTTTAATGCAGATTGTCCCATTTTATTTTATTATTTTAATTAAAATATAATTGACATACCATATCCTGTTAGTTTTATGTGTAGTTTTATGTGTACATCATAGAAGTGTAGTATTTTTGTATGTTACAAAATGATCTCCATGGTAAGTCTGGTTACCATCTGTCATCATACAAAGTTATTACAGTGTTATTGACTCTAGTCCCTATGCTGTACGTTATATCCCCATGACTTATTTTATAACTGGAAGTTTGTATCTGTTAATCCCTTTCACCTATTCTGCACATCCCCAACTCCTTCCCATTCTGGTAACCACTAGTTTGTTTCCTGTATCTGAATCTGTTTCACTTTTGTTTTGTCTGTTTTGTTTTTAGATTCCACATATGAGTGAGATCATTCAGTATTTGTCCATCTGACTTAAACTCACTTAGTGTAGTACCCTCTGGGTTCATCCATGTTGTCACAAATGGCATGATTTCATTCTTTTTTATGGCTAATAGTGCATTCTATGTATATACCACATCTTCTTTATCCATTCATCTATTGATGGACGCTTAGGTTGCTTCCATATCATGGCTATTATAAATAATGCTGCAGTGAACATAGAGGTGCATATGTCTTTTCCCTTGTGTTGGTGAGAATGTGGAAAAAAGGGAACCCTCATACACTGTTAGTGGGAATGTAAATTGGTGCAGCCACTATGGAGGTTCCTCAGAAAATTAAAATAGAACTACTACCATATGATTCAGCAATTCTGCTTCTAGGTATTTATCCAAAGAAAGCAAAAACACCAATTTGAAGAGATAGATATTGCTCCCTTTTAGGTTAGTGAGAATCCCTTTAGGATGGCTGTTGGACTCCAACATGATCCAAGTAGTCTTTGATAATATCTTTGCTTTCTGGCACAATAAGTTGACCTAGGCTTATTCTGTACATTTTACACTCTGTACCTGGAATCAGCCATTTCTCTGTGTAGTTCCTTTTAATGGGAAAGGTTATTTAGAGATCACAATCTGGGTGCTAAGGGGTATATATGGCTCTTATGTTATCACAATAACGTACAGGCTTATAGGCCATTTCAGTGGACAGAGCTAGGGAGTCTTTTTTTTTTTTTTAATGAGAAAAAGATTCTGAGTTCTTACTGGTATTTGTAATTCCAATGCAAGAATGCAAGGTTATGTTTTATTTCTTAACTTATTTGTTATTTGTATCTTTTTTCTCTTATTCTAAAAATCTAGGTTCATAATGATACTAACTTTATTACTACTTGCGTAACCTACACAGTATAATGATAATTACTTAAAAAAAAAACCAAACAATATTACTACTGACTATGTTCTTTTGTCCTAGAATCTATACCACCAGGGATGTACAGGCAAGATACTGTTTTCAAAGTCATTCTAAGTAACTTTTTTTCTTGTGTCGTTATGCCATCAACTTGATTTATAGTGAGATTCATTTGTTTCAGTTCTTTTTTCCCTCAGAATTTAAAGATTGCTTTTTTCCCTTGATTTATTTATCTTAATTTTGTAAAACTTGTATTTTTCCAAAGGAAAAACTATGTGATAAAGTATATTTGGAGACCTCTATCTTCCATTCGTGCCCATTTGCTTTTTTTTTTTTCCTGTAAACTCTATCTGTTACCCATTTCTAAAGATTGAGTTGTTGGTTGTTTTCCTCTTTATTTTAAAAACATTTATGGATTTTGGATATTAGCCCTTTGTATTATAAGTTACAAATATATTTCAGGAGATTGTCAATTTGTTTTTACTTTATGATTTTTTTTGCCATCCAAAGTTTTTTTTTAATGTCATATTTATTAATCTTTTCATTAAATAATCCTGGAATTTGACTCATCTTGACTCAGGTCTTAATCCCACTCCCTTGTTCTAAAGAAATTCACTCAGGTTTTCTTTTCTTATTTCTTTTTTTTTTAATTGAGATATAATTGATATACATTATATTAGTTTCAGGTATAATGAAACTAATTACAACATAATGACTTGATATATGTATACATTGTGAAATGATCACCATAGTAAGTCTAGTTAACATCTGTCATAATTACAAACTTTTTTTCTTACGATGAGAACTTTTAAGATTTATTCTCTTTGTTAACTTTCAAATACATGATACAGTATTATTAACTATAGTCTCTATGCTGTACATTACATACCTATGAATTATTTATTTTATAATTGAAAGTTGGTACCTTTTGACCACCTTTACCCATTTTGCTCACCACTGTCTCTGACATTTTGCTCACCACCATCCCTGACAACCACCAATCTGTTCTTTGTATCTATGAGTTCATTTTTTAAAAAAGATTCCACATGTAAATGAAATCATGTGGTATGTGTCTTTCTTTGTCTGATTTATTTGACTTAGTATAATGCCCTCAGGATCCATCCTTATTGTCACAAATGGCAGGGTTTCCTTCTTTTTTATGGCAGAATAACATTCCATTGTATATGTATACATCACATTTTCTTTACCCATTCATCCATTGATGGACACTTGGGCTGTTTCCCTGTCTTGATTATTGTAAATAATGCTGAAGTGAATATTGGGGGTGCATATATTTTTTTTGAGTTAGTGTTTTTCTTTCCTTTGGATAAATACGCAGAAGTGGAATTGCTGGATCATATGGTGGTTGTATTTTTAACTTTTTCAGGAACCTCCATACTGTTTACTGTAATGGCTGCCCAGTTTACATTCTCACCAGCAATGTAAAAAGTTCCTTTTTCTACATATTCTTGTCAGCGCTTAGTATTTCTTTTTGGTAATATCAGTTTTAACAATTGTGAGGTGATAGCTCATTGTGGTTTTGAGTTGTATTTCTCTGATTATTAGTGATGTTGAGCACTTTTCAGTACCTATTGGTCATTTATATGTCTTCTTCAGGAAAATGTCTGCTCAGATCCTCTGCCCACTTTTTAATTGGCTTGTATTTTTGCTATTGAGTTGTATGAATTCTTTGTATATTTTGGATATTAACCTCTTATCAGGTACATGATTCTTCTAATGCTTCTATGACTTCAGTTTTTGCATTTAGCTCTCTATTTGGAATTTATCATGACATATGATTATAAAGAATGGATCCAATTTTATTTTTTTCCATATAGCTACCAAATATTGCTTTATCTTCCCTACAATAATAAATTATAACAGACCTATCAAAAAAAAAGAAAGAAAAGGAAAGAAAAGTGAGAAAGCACTTTGTTTACTGATGTGGAACGATATCCATTAAGATAAAATGTTAAGAGAAAAATCCAGGAGAAGAAAATATGTACATTATGCCACCACTCGTGTAATCAAGTGGAGCTGAGAAAATTAATTTGTATTTGCTTGTTAAAGCAAAACAAAACAAACCAGACGCACACATGTCCAGATACTGGATTTATAGCATAGATGGCACTGAGGAACAGTGGGGGAAGCATAGTCTTTAAAATAAATGGTGCTGGGTTAATTGGATATTTATATAAGAAATAATATTGACCCCTATCTCATACAGAACCTACTCACATTTTGCCAGTTGTTTCAGGAATGTCCTAGAAATGCAAATGTAATGAAAAGAAAATTCAAGATTGTGCTTGCATTTAGGTGTCATAGCTCTTTAATTTCCTTTAATCTGAAATTGTTCCTGACTTTTTTTGTGTGTTTCATAACATTGATATATTTTTTAATAGCTCAAGCCAGTTATTTTGTGGAATCCCTCAATTCATTTTAGTCCAATAGTTTCTTGTGATTAGATTCAGGTTATAAGCTTCTCACAGAAATATCACAAAAGCAATGTGTTCTTTTTAGCGCATCATATTAGGAGGTACGTGCTGTTGACTTTGTTTTGTTATTGATGATGATAACTCTGATCACTTGGTTAATGTGGAATCTGCCAGGTTTTTCCACTCTAATGTTATTATTTTATCCCTGGTAATTAGTAATTACAATTATCTTCTGGAGAGATAGAGGCTATGAATATATCCTGCTACTTCTCAGAAAAATAGTGTGTGTGTGTGTTTTGTGTGTTTATAGACAGAATTAGCAAGCTAGTAGTATTTTGCCTGTTACGGCTGAGGAAAATCACTTTTCTTAATATTAGCTAGTAATTTTCTTTCTTATTAGCTAGACTTGCATACTCAAGGGCAGAGATGGTGTGCAAGTATTAGAAGGCCTAATTCTCTGAGTCTAAACATGTTTAGCAAACATAAGGTTTCTTAAGTGTCGTATTGGTGAATTAACCGTTTTGTTTATTTTTAAAAAATTTTTTTTAACATTTATTCATTTTTGAGGGGGGGGGAGGGGCAGAGAGAGAGGGAGACACAGAATCTGAAGCAGGCTCCAGGCTCTGATCTGTCAGCACAGAGCCCAATGCAGGGCTCAAACCCACTAGCAGTGAGATCATGACCTGAGCCGAAGTCAGACACTTAACTGACTGAGCCACTTAACTGACTGCCCCTGAATTAACAGTTTTAAAGAATAGGGTGCCTGGGTGGCTCAGTCGGTTGAGTGTTGGACTCTTGATTTTGGTTCGGGTCATGATCTCATGGTTCGTGAGTTCAAGCCCCACATCAGGCTCCATGCTGGCAGTGCGGAACCTACCTGAGATTCTCTGTCTCTCTCTTTCTCTCTCCCTCTCTCTGCCCCTCCCCTGCTTGTGGTTTCTCCCTCTCAGAATAAATAAATAAACTTAAAATGTAAAGACTAGACAGGTACTATGCTTTCAATAATACTGTTTGCCAGGAGTGTTCTTATCAAGCCCCAAGATTTAATACCCATTAGTAAATGCTGTGAACACTTATCCAGGGATTATTTCATGCTTTCATTTTTATGCTTTGCATATATAATCTCATTTAATCTTCACCATAACTATATACACTAGGTACCATTGTTATCCCAATTTTTACATACAAAGAACTGAGGCTTAGAAAAATTAATTAACATGGTCTTTAGGGGCACAGAGCTATTAAGGACTAGCGGTGGCATTTGAATCCACACCTTTCAGATTCATTAGTCTAAGTTCTTAACTATTATTCTGTTTCCTTTCTCAGAAAGAAGAAATCAGAACAATTTCTGGAAAATCCCATTGATTTTTTCCCTTATATTTGTTCTCATTTTTATGGTTCATTAATTCACTAACTTGTAATATTATAGTTGATTATAATATGACATCTATGTTTCCTATCTATATATTAGATTTTAAAAGATTGAAATACCTTTTTCTATTTTCTCACTTTTAATACTTTACTAAAATAACATTCTGCGTCTAATGATATAGGTGTCTCATATATACTTTTTCTATAGTCCTCATGAAAGTTATTTCTTTATTTCTTTTTAATTTCATTGTGTTGATAATGCTTTGGTTTAAAAAAAAAATCAAAAGTCAAGCCTATTTACTCTTAACCCATTCATTTTTTCTTATCATCCATAGAGTTAATAGTAGTATACAGTTTTTATAATCTGGATTTTTTAAATGTGTATTTTAGAGGGAGGGTTTGTGTCCACACATATACACACACGCACACGTGCACTTGTGCTAATGAGTGAGGAGCAGAAAGAAACAGGGAGAGAGAGAAGTACAAGCCGGCTCCCTGCTGTCAGTGCAGAGCCCAGTGCTGGGCTCAGTTTCATGAACTGTGAGATCATGACCTGAGCCAAAATCAAGAGTCAGACGCTTAACCAACTGAGACACCCAGGCACCCCTATAATCTGGATTTTAAAGATAATCTAAAAACTTTAAGAAATAGAAACAATTATGTATTTTTAAATATTAAGCATTAAAAAGATAATTACTACAACGATGGTATTAAATCCCGTAGTCAAAAGTTTTGGTTCTCTTTTCTACCATGGCGTATATCCATTCATTCATTTGTTCTGATTATTTGCCTGTTGTGTGCCAGAAAAGATCCATTTCTCTAGCCTCAGAAGGATCGTTTTTGTCTTAGTAGCCAACAAGCCAAACAGGTTATTACTGTTTTTATAAGTTTTTTCTGATTATAAAAATTGTACTTATTGTACAATGTTTAGAGTGCAAAACTGGTGAGGGAGAAAATGAAAGAATCTAAAATCTTAGAACCCACTTATTATATATAGTTTATTATAATTTAATGAATTCATGAACTATAAAAATGAGATCAAATAGGGGGGAGAATCAATACTATTTTCTGGGAATTCCTGTAAGATTGGTAACATTTTGAGATACTTATTTCCAGTTTCTTTTTTTCTGTATATATATAACGAAATTTTAAATTTCATTTAAATTTGAATCATACTGTACCAGTTTTAGAAACTGCTTTTTAAAATTAACACGCAACTGGGGCCCCTGGGTGACTCAGTTGGTTAAGCATCTGACTCTTAATTTCAGCTCAGGTCATCTCACGGATTCATGAGATTGAGCCCCATGTCAGACTGTGCACTGACAGCACAGAACCTGCTTGGGATTCTGTCTCTCCGTCTTTGTCTACTCCTCCCCTGCTTGCTCTGTCTCTAAAAAGAAATAAATAAACATTAAAAAAATAAAATTAACACATAACAATCAAATTACCACATCATTAAAAATTCCTTAAATGACGGAGGTGCCTGGGTGACTCAGTCCTTTAAGAGTGTGACTCTTGGTTTCAGCTCAGGTCATGGTTCTTGGGTTTGAGTCCCACATTGGGACTCTGTGCTGACAGCACACAGCCTGCTTGGGATTTTCTCTCTCTGTCTCTGTCTCTGTCTCTGTCTGTCTGTCTCTCTCTCTCTCTAAATAAATGAATAAATATTAAAAAAATCTTTAAATGACATATGTAATTTATTTATTCATTCCTATTGTTAATCTTTTAAATTGTTTCTCCTTTTCTGCAATATCAGATGATGTGTTCAGCAGTTCTTAACATGTTGGATATAATCCCAGACCAGAGTATAACATGAAAGTATAAAAATGCTTTTTGGTTTTAGTCACCTATTTGATAAATGTTCGCACTGCTTGTTAGGCACTGTGTTACATACTACAGCATTGCTTTCTGAAAAGAGTACACCTAGATAAGCTTTCACTGGCAGTGTGGGAGCGTTCCTGGTTCTGTTCATCTGGAGTATTATCACTTTAACAGCATATTTTGGGCTAGTCTCATAGATAAAAAATGGGATCCCAAAGTAAAGAAATTTGTTTAATTTCTGGTAAAATTAACTTCATGTAAATATTAAATATTTTGTGTTTATTAGCTATTTGTGTACATTTTTGTGAATTATATGTTTATAACATCTGTCCATTTTTTTATTGGCATCCTATTTTTTTTTTTAATTTTTAATGTTTTTTTTTTATTTTTTGAGAAGAGGGGCAGAGATAGGGAAACACAGAACTCCATGCTGGCTCCACGCTCTGAGTTCTCAGCACAGAGCCTGACATGGGGCTTAAACTCACAAATTGCCGAAGTCAGATGCTTAACTGACTGAGCCACCCAGGTTCCCCAGTTGGCATCTTATTTTTTAAAAATTATCTGAGTGATTCTTTATGGCTTAAAATAGTAAACCTTATTTTTTCATAAGTGTTGAAACTTTTTTCCCAAAGTACATTTGCCTTTCAATTTTATATTACTTGACATATTAAAGTTCTAAAATTTCATGTAGCCAAACCAATCAGCCCTTATTTTTTCTGATTGCTTTCATACTTAGAATGCCTATCTAGCCCATCCATGATGTTTACCTTTATAACCTGTATTGTAATGTGTTTCCTGCCATGGGGTTTGCAATACTTACTTATATATTCTTTGTAGAATTTTCTTACGGGATGATTTTTAAAAATACATAATCCATTTGGAATTTATTTTCATCAGTAGTAATGAGTGAAGAGTTAATAGTTATTTTCAAATAACTAGCTAATTTTTAAAGCAATTCTACATCCTGTTTATTATGTGCTAAATATTTGTATGTTATGGTTCTGATTAGGGACTTTACACTTTGTTCTGTTGACCTACAAGCCCATGTCTGTGACAGAATCATGCTGATTTACTTATTGAGGAGATATATGTATATCTCTGATCTAGATTTAGATTCTCTCATTTCTTTCCCCTGTGAACCACCCCCCTGTACTTCCCAATTTTTCTTTACTATTCTCACCTGTTTATTCTTTCAGATGATCTTTAGAACCATTTTCTAAGCTCTTCCCTTCACTTGCGATTTTGATTAGAATAATTTTAAACTCATAAATGAATCTTGGGAAAATAGCTACCTTTATAGTAGTTTCCTCAACTAGGAACATTCCCCATTTTTTTTAACTTTTTTATTTTTTAAGTAATCTCTAAGCCCGATGCGGGGCTCGAATTTATGACCCCTAGATTAGGAGTTGCACGCTTTAACAGTTGATCTAGCCAGGCATCCCAGAACATGCCCCGTTTTTTAAATATCGTTTTTGTTTCATTGTAGTTTTCAAACATTTCTTATACGTTCTTAGTTGTATTTAATATAAAGATTGGAGGTTCAGACTGATTTTAAATAATATTCGAAGGTCGTTGCAATAATAATAATAAGCGAATAAGGAATAATAGCAAAAGGGAATTCACCTCTAAATTAGAGGAAGATTGCTTCTGTTACCAAAAAACTTGTTGACACAGAACATAATAAAATAAATGAGAATCTTAGACTTATGTTAGCCCTATAAGCTTTTCAGTTGCTTATAATATCCCTATTGTAAGAAACTATATTTAATTTACTTATTTGGAATGCTTTTCTTCTCGGTGCCTAAAACCTCTCTAATTTGTTAGTCTTTAGGTTGTGACACAAGAAGTTCTTAAGCCTCTTTGATTTTTGTGCAGCAAAATATATCTTTGTATAGGGAGACGTTGAGCCAGTTTAAATGGATTCACAAAGTTCCGTTTACTTCTAAGTATGCGTCGTTTGTTAGCTGTTAGGTTTAGTGCAGCAGTGTAATAATCCAAAATCATTCTTATTCTAAATAGGTTTTAATGGACCTGTTTCTTACCACTTTGTTTTTTATCCGTTAGTTAGCAAGGATTTTTCAGTGTTAATTTTCCTCTTTTTGGAAACGGGTTTCATCCTCTTTGCATGTTTTCTTTTGAGTTGTTTGGTTCATTTCACTAAAGTAACTGTGATAAAACCATAGAAATACAAACATGTGTAGGAGTTATGGGCCCTGATCTCCTTAACTTTGTAATTTACTATGATGTTTCTTCCTTCAGTACATTTTCTCTCTCTCCTTAGGCCCTGAAGTCTTAACCATCTAGTTTTTGTCTCTTTTGCCACCTGTTTGTCCATCCAGCAATCCTTTCATTTCTCACTTTTTAATTTATTCAGCTAGTTTTTATTAACTGTTTTAATCCAGGCATCAGGAGAATGATGGTAAACAAGGTACAGTTCCTGTGGAATTTTTTTCATCATATTTAACAGTGTAGAGGATGAATTGGGAGAACATAAAATCAAGGGAGATTGAACAGTTAGAAGTCAGTGGCCATAGAGATGCCAAAGAAGGAATAAAGATAGTTGTTAGGACTTACTGCCTATTAAATATGGGGTGAGTAAGAAAAGATAGGTTTGGGATATCCTCAAGATCCTACCTTATTTATTCATTATATTTTTATGATTATACATTGTGCTAAATATATATAAATATATATAATATGTATACATTGTGCTAAATACTAGAGGATATAATAAATAAGCCACATCAAAACTAAGAACATAGAAGGAAGAGCAGATTGATTATGGCTAGGGGAGATTGTTTGTGTGGAATAGAGTTGAATGTTTATGAGTTCAGTTTTAGGCATGTTTAGGTTGAGCTGTCTGTTGGACATACAAGTGAAGATAGTAAATATTCAGGTAGTGAGTTTAAGAGATTCATAGCTAGAGATACAGCCTTAGAAGTCATCAGTGTGTAGCTGGTGATTGAAATCATGGTTTAGGAGGTCTTTCAAAAAGAGTCCTTCATATTAAAGAGAGTGGGAATTGGAGCCTTGGGAAACAGCACCATTTCTGGGTTAGTCAGAGGAAGAACTTGTCAAGAAAACTAGAGTAATCAGAGAGTTAGAAGAGAATATGGGAGAGTGTTTTGACAAAGGCTAAGAGAATTTTCCAGTTAAAAGTGTTCAACTGTATGCAAAGTCAAGGGTCAGTGTGATAAAGTTGAAAAATGTCCATTGGATTTTGTAATTAATAGATCATTGTTGGCCATGTGGAAAACCATTTTGGTGGGGATTTGAATACTAGGTGAGCAAATGGTGCCTCCTCCCCCCCCTTTTTAAAAAAAAAAAAAAAACTTTGGGCTTGTAAAAAAAAGAGATTGGAGAGACAAATAGGATTCATAGCACTAATGGAAGGTTAGCTTTAGAGAGGGAGGCAAGTAAATTAAAGGGTTATTTGTAGAGAATGGAGACACTGAAAGAACTTTCTTCTTCCTCTAGCAGTTATATCTGAGCTCCACAGCAGCAAGCATTGGTTTACCCCCCTATGCGTCCAGTACCTGACACGTAATAAGTGTTCAGTTAAGTATTTGTTGAATGATGGAGCCTAATAAAAGAGTTGAGCAATTTTTGTTCATCCAAAATCTAGTCTGAAGTACAGCGTCAGAATTTATTCAATTCTAGAAACAAGATTTGCTTTTGTTTTCTGAATTAAAAATTAAACATAAGATCAAAAAAATGTGTCCTTCTATAGGAGTTTTAAAAATTCTTATAGATCTAGAATGAAATCTGCTTTAAAATATATTCTGTTTCTCATAGTACCACACATTGCTGGGGTTTCCTACTTTGTCTTTTATAGTTTTAAGTTCTGCTTTGACTATTATCTTTTTTTTTTTTGCAACTTTGAAAATGTAAAAGAATTTTTTGAATTTTATGTTAGTCATAAAATTGAAACAACTTTTTAATAGAAAATATTAACCATGTCTTTTCAGTGTAACGTGTTTGTGAATTGTACATGTTCTTTTTAATAATGTGAACACTTACTCTTTAGTGCTAAGTTTGTGATAGCAAGTGTCCTATATGTCACCTCATTTATAGTGAAACTAATCCTCTAAATTTCAAATTAATCCTTCATTTGATTTCTGTAATTTAAAAGATCAGAAAGACTCATAAGCAAGTTAATGTATCCCAATTGTTTGTTTAAATAGGATCTAATAAATTTTGTATGTAATTTTTTTCTTATTAGGCAGAGTCAAGGGAATAGATGGATTTAAAAGATTATACTTATAGGCAAAAACATGACCCTTAACCTTTTCTTTTGAGACTTCTCAATTGTTTATCAAAGTTTGATTTCTGTTCCTTAGACATATATGTGAACTATAAAATGAATTAGAAAAGATACACAATATTGTCTAAAGTGATTATGCATTTTTCTTGTAGGCAAGGAAATGAAGAACAGCAGCCTGAGGTTCCAGTTCTCTATCATGATGTTACATCCCTTTTGCTCATCCAGATCTTAATGATGCCACAACCCTTACGCAAAGGTATGTCTTTATAATTCCAGTCCTTAGATTATATAGTATATATGATACTCTAAAAATTGTGGGGACAAATATTCAGTCTGTTGGAAAAATTTTGAGATAAATGACTTTATTATTTTTTTTAGTAGCAAATAGTAATCATTATCTAAAAGATGACAATGAAATATTTTTTTTTCCTTATGGGTCTATTCTTTTCAGCTTTTTAGTCAACAATAAGGTAAAAAGAAGAGGAAATCACTCTGAAAACTTTGGTTTTAAAAAAGTTTAAAATGATAATACAAAAATGAAAAAAAAAGCAAACTGTCAGCCTTAACGCTTCCACCTTATCTATATACATAAATGGTTTATATACTAGTGATCATGGGGTTATTCAAAATGCGATATCCTATCATTTTTAATTTGTATAAATATCATACTATTATGGTATTAACAGCATTAATACTGTGATTTAATAGCATTAATATTATAATAGTGTTTTAATTATTGTTACACAGTCTTTGTAGTTTTCATTTAAAGACATTAAAATATTCTATTAAATAGTTAACAGTTCTCCTTTGGTGAAAAGCTAGGTTTTCGTTCTGCTTTGTCTTTGTGCCATTATTAGTTATACTAGAAGGAACATCTAGTTGTGTAGAGGCCTTGTTACTGGGAAGATATTTTTTAATGTCCTTCAACCTGATCTTTTGATAAAATCTTTTACCTAAAGGTATGAAGTGATAATTTATTTTAAATATAGGCAATTTATATTTTATGCAAATTATGATACTCTGAGGAATTATATAATGTCATTAATAAACAAGCATAATATTTTATTACTTGAAATGTGAATTTTGGAATTTTTTAAAGTTTTTATTTTAATCACCTGTTGCTCATCAAGGCAAGTGCATTTCTTAATCCCCATCATCTATTTTATCTATCCCCTCAACCACCTCCCCTCTGGTAACCATCAGTTCTCTATAGTTTAGAGTCTGTTTCTTGGTTTGTATCTGTCTGTCTGTCTGTCTCTCTCTCTTTCCTTCATTTTCCCTTTGCTCATTTGTTTTGTTTCTTAAATTCCACATATGAGTGAAATCATATGGTATGTGTGATTCTCTGACTTATTTTGCTTAGAATAAAACTCTAGCTTCATCGATGTCATTACAAATGACAGGATTTCATTCTTTTTATGGTTGAATAAGTATTCCATTGTATATATACACCACATCTTCTTTATCCATTCATCAGTTGAGGAACACTTGGGCTGATTCCATATCTTGGCTATTGTAAATAATGCTGATATAAACATATGGGGTGCATGTACCCCTTTGAATTAGAATTATGTGTTCTGTCTGTAAATACTCAGTAGTATGATTTCTGGATCATAGACTAGTTCTATCTTTACCTTTTTAAGGAAGCCCCATACTGTTTTCCACAGTGGCTACACCACTTTGCATTTTCACCAGTAGTGCAAGAGGGTTCATTTTTCTCCATAATCATGCCAACACTGTTGTTTCTTGTGTTTTTGATATTAGCCATTCTGACAGGTGTGAGGTGATATCTCATTGTAGTTTTGATTTGCATTTTCCTGATGATGAGTGATGTTGAACATCTTTTCATATGTATGTTGGCCATCTGGATGTCTTTTTTGGAAAAGTATTCATGTCTCTTGCCCACTTTTTAAAAATTTTTATTTAAATTCTAGTTAACATACTATGTAATATTAGTTTCAGGCATACAATATAGTATCTCAGCACTAATATACATCACCCAGTGTTCAACACAGCAAGTATACTCCATAATCCCTGTCACCTACTTAACCCATCCACCCACCCACCTCCCTTCTAGTAACAATGAGTTTGCTCTCTATAATTAGGAGTCTATTTCTTGCTTTGCCTTTCTCTCTTTTTTCCTATTTGCTCATTTGTTTTGTTTCTTAGATAACACATATGAATGATATCATGCGGTATTTGTGTTTCTCTGGCTAACTTATTTTGCTTAGCATAATATTCTCTACCTCCATTGATGTCATTGCAAATGGCAAGATTTCATTTTTTTTTTATTAATTCTTTCAAAGAACCAGCTCTTAGTTTCGTTAGTCTGTTCTGTTTTGTTTTTTTTTTTTTAATGAGTATTTATTTTTCAGATAGCGCAGGCAGGGGAGGAGCAGAAGGAAGGGGACAGAGGATCCGAAGCAAAGCAAGCTCTGTGCTGACAGCACTGAGCTGAGCCTAATGTGGGGCTCAAACCTACAAACTGAGATCATGACCTGAGCTGGAGTTGGCCACCCAACTGACTGAGCCACCCAGGCACCCCTGTTCTACTGTTTTCTTGTTGTTGTTGTTTCTATATAATTTATTTCTGCTCTAATCAGTATTTTAATTTCCCCTTTTTCTGCTGGCTTTAGGCTTTATTTGCTGTTCCTTTTGTAGATCCTTTACGTGTAAGGTTAGTTGTGTATCTGAGACTTTTCTTGCTTCTTGAGGTAGGCCTGTATTGCTATATACTTCCCTCTTCTCCAATCAGAAGGTTTTTGGATCATGTTTTCATTTTCATTTGTTTCCTTCTATTTCTTTATTTCTTCTTTAATTTCCTGGTTAACCCTTTCATTCTTTAGTTGGATGTTCTTTAACCTCCATGTATTTGTGGTCTTTCCAAATTTTTTCTTGTGGTTGACTTCAAATTTCATAGTGTTGTGCTCTGAAAATATGCATGATATGATCTCAGTTTTTTTGTACTTGTTGAGCGCTGATTTGTGACCTAGTATGCGATCTGTTCTGGAGAATGTTCCATGTGCACTTGAGAAGAATGTGTATTCTGCTGCCTTAGGATGAAATGTTCTGATTATATCTGCTATGTCCATCTGGTTCAGTGTGTCATTCAAAGCCATTGTTCCCTTGTTGATTTTTTGCTTAGATGATCTGTCCATTGCTGTAAGTGGGGTGTTAAATTCCCCTATCATTATTATATTATCATCAATGAATTTCATTATGTTTGTGATTAATTGATTTATATTTTTGGGTGTTTTGGATTGGGGGCATAAATATTTACAATTGTTAGATCTTCTTGTTGGATAGAGCCCCTTTATTATGATATAGTGCCCTTCTTCATCGCTTGTTACAAGTCTTTGTTTTAAAATGTAGTTTGTCTGATATTAAGTATGGCTACTCCAGCTTTCTTTTGACATCCATTAACATGCCAAGTGGTTTTTCATCCTCTCACTTTCGATCTGTAGGTGTCTTTAGGTCTCAAATGAGTTTCTTGTAGGCAGCATATAAATGGGTCTTGTTTTTTATCCATTCTGATACCCTCTATCTTTTGATTGGAGCATTTAGTCCATTTACATTCAGAGTGATATTGATAGGTATGAATGTACTGCTGTTGTATTACCTGTAAAATCAGTGTTTCTGGAGTTTTTCTTTGTTCCTTTCTAGTCATTGTTGCTTTTGGTCTTTCTTTCCCACTCAAAGAGTCCCCTTTAATATTTCTTGCAGGGCTGGTTTAGTGGTCATGGACTCCTTTAGTTTTTATTTGGGAGACTCTTTATCTCTCCTTCTGTTTTGAATGACAAACTTGCTGGATAAAGTATTCTTGGCTGCATATTTTCCCCATTCAGCACTTTAAGTATATCATGCCACTCTCTACTGACCTGCCAAGTTTCTGAGGAGAGATCTGCTGGTAACCTTGTCTTCCCTTGTAGGTTAGGAATTTCTTTTCCCTTTCTGCTTTCAGGATTCTTTCCTTATCTGTATTTTACAAATTTTACTATGATATGTCTTCATGTTGGCCTGCTTTTTGTTGCTTTTGATGGGTGTTTTGTGTGCCTCCTGGATTTGGATATCTGTTTTCTTCCCCAGATTAGGGAAGTTTCAGCTATAATTTATTCAAATAAACCTTCTCCATTTCCCCACTCTTCCTCTGGGATTCCTGTTATAGGAATGTTATTATGTTTTATGGAATTGCGGAGTTCCCTAAGTCTATTTTCGTGATCCAATATTTTTCTTTCCTTCTTCTTTTCAGCTTCATTATTTTTCATAATTTTATCTTCTGTATCACTTATTCATTCCTCTGCTTCTTCCATCTTTGTGGTCATTACAACCAGTTGGTTTTGCATCTCGGTTATAGCATTTTTTATTTGGGCCTGACTAGTTTTTAGGTCTTTTATCTCTGCAGTAAGGGACTTCTCTAGTTTTTTTAAATTCTGTTTAGGTATATTACTTATATCTGTTTTGATTAAATCCTTGGCCATGGCCTCTTACTCTTCTGTCTTTTGGGATGAATACCTTCATCTTAGCATTTTGTGTAGATCTCTGTTCTCTGTATGTTAGTGAAGTTATGTTTCCTGCTCCTGAGAGTAACTGCTATATTAGGAAGAGGTCATATACTGTCCAGGGCCTCACACTTCAGGAAGTGTTCCTGGTGTGTGCACTTTGCTGTTGTGCATTAGCTGCTCTTTCGCTTCAGTCAGTCCTCTGCAGAGTTTCTCTTTGCCTGCAGTGAGGAGTGTTTGGATTTTGTCCATTGTGTAGCAAATTTTAACTAGGTGTGTTTTGGTCTGCTTATGAAAGGAGGCTAAATCCTGTTTCCCATAGAGCTAGAGCTTTGGAATACTCTCCGGTCAGTAGACTTGGTGTGTGCCTGGGATTTGTGCTGGTCTTCTAGGGGAAGGCCCACTGCTGCTTTGAGTCTCAGGCACAATTGCCCAAGTTAAAAAAAAAAAAAAAGGACTTGCAGAATGCAGGAGGACATGGCTTGGTTTAAGTCACTCAAGCCTCCACTGTGAGCACTATTCTGCTCACTGGTCTGTCTGTGCTGACAGGCAGTGGTAAAAATGGCATCAGCCGACTCTCTAGTCCCCCAAGAAGGGAGTTCAGGAAGCCCTCACAGAAGAGCACACAATTTCCCCTCGTGTGTGTCCCAGGCTTCTCTCAGGTCCCTGTCTTCACCCTCTGTGTGTCTGAGCCATCTGCCCTCCTGGTGACACAGTGCTCCTGTGTTTTATGTCAGGTGTGCAGGCTGGGTTTCAAAACTCCAAGTCTTAGGTTCCTGGTGCAGAATGGCCCGTGCTGATCCTCTGGGGGAGGGGTCTCACTGCACTGTGGCTGGTGGGGGGTTTGTTCCACAAGGGTAGTTGCAGGAACATGCAGTGGCTTGGAGTTTATGGTAAAGCACAGCAAAAAGCTGGCATCCAGGCTAGCATCCTCAGCAGGTACCTCTGTTCCTATGCTAATGAAAAAAGCAGCTCAGTGGCACCCAGTGGCTCTTTTGTCCACAGAGTGGCAGTGTTACCTCTTTCAAATGAACCCCAAGAAGAGAAACTGTTTCTCCCAGTGCAACCCAGGGGATCCTCAGGCCATGCTGTCTGCTTCTGGACCTCCGAACTTCTAAAACTTTGGACTTTGAGCTCCACTGCTTGTAAAAACTTGGAAAAATTAGTCCCTCTCCTTTTCCCCGTCAGTGGTTTTGGGGAAGTGTTTTTTCTTGTGCAGTGCCCTGTACCCTGTGTATGCTCTTTCTCTCCTCACTCTCTAATCAGGGCTCCCTCCCCTCAGCATCATCATCAATTTTTTTCTTCCCCAAATCACGAATCCACACCTCCTACTTCCACAATGTGGCCTCTTTTCTTCCTCTAGTTGTGCAGTTTGTTCTCTCAGTCCTCAGATCAATTTCCTGGGCATACATAATGATTTGATATTTATCTAGTGTGTTGAGAGAGACAAGGAAGCATAGGTTCCCCCTACTACTCTGCCATCTTAACCCCTCCCTCCGAGGCCTTTTAATTTGTCATTTAAGAGTTCAAAAGTAGGAATCCATGAATCTCCTAAAATGATATAGGAAATTTTTATATGTACATGTGCATTTTTTCCTGAGAAGCTCCAAAGCCCTGAACTGTTTTTTTAAAAGGATCTTCACCCCTAAAAATGAGTTAGCTATAAATTCTCCTGAGGACTCCTCGTTATATATAGTAATAAGGAATAATAATAAGGAAGTTGCTTTTGTGCAGTTGGAGAATCAGAAGTAGATTATAGTGGGATGAGAAATGACAGGGCGGCGAGGAAACAGCAGAGAGAACTATCAAGAATGAGTGTGGGGAGAGAACAGAGGCTATATGTGGATATATCAAAGGAGTTATTTTTTGTTTTTTAAGGTAGGAAAGTTTTGAGCATGTTTAAATGTTTGCTATTTCTCCATTATTCACTTAGTAACTGCCGGTCGTACTTTTACCTTAAGTGTTACCCTCTCCTGGAAGCCTTTCTCTTAAATGTGCGTTTTTCCCTTTCTCATAATAACTTGTCCATAGTTCTGTTTTGACACTTGTTTCATGAAAATAATGGTAGATTTTCTTTAATATCCCCTGCTCTAAACTATTAGTTCCTCTAGGACTTGCATCATTTTACCTGTATCCCTAGTGCCTACCTGCTACATAGTATGCTCAGTAAATGTTTGTGGAATGGCTATGTTAAATATCCAATTGTCTTATTTTCTGGTAAATTGCTTATTTTCTATTTTGAAATTCACAAAAGCTATTGCTTTGGTTTGAGTCTTTGTATCTTATATTATGGTCTTTTCTATGTAATGTTCTTTGAGAATGTTGAGGGTTTGTTAGACCCAAACCACAATTGCCCTGAAATATACCCAAGGGAACAGCTTTAACTACCTTAATAGTTGTTGGATGGACTTGGGATCTTTTCTCAGTGCTCTGTTGATTAACGCAAAGAAAGTCTTACTAAACTATTTGGGTTCTTCACTCATCAAAGAGAAAGTAGAGTTGAGCTTATCACACAAAACACATCACAAATTGATTTTTGTCATAGACTAGACTTTTTGAAGAGAGAACATATGTAATTAGAAACTCAGATCATGAAAGAGAAGATTGAGAAGATTTGATGTTTGTATCGATATGTGCAAAGTGCTTTATGGAAGCAGTGCAATAGTATATTTCTTTAAAAAATAGTTCATGGTAATTTTAGGAAAACAATAAAATGTTCTGATACAGTTTTTATATTATATACTGTTTACTTGTATGAGTTTACTTGTATGAGTTTTATTACTTTACATATATTGTACTTTGTCCTAAACGAAAGTTGGAGTATTTTGTATTACCTTAACTCTAATACAGTTTATGGGAAAGGAGTTTCTGCAGGCATCTAAATCCTGTTTGTCTTCTTATTACCTGCACTAAGCATGGTATCTGTAGGCAAGCCATTAAGTATCACCCCAGCAGACTATAGGTTCCTTGGATTACTCTTACAGCACCCAGCACAAATGCCATTACATAAAGAGGGTACTCACTAAATATTTAATTGTCTCATTTTTGAAAATTTCTCACTGTGTGTTTATACATTGCCCACTGGAGAAAATCTGGTTGACACAGATTTTATTGGTATCATTAAAGAGTCAAGCTGTTGTCTCAGTTATGTCAATACCTTTGAACTATTTATTCCTTTTTTAGGATTTTATCTTGATGAAAATAAGTCAGAAATAAGGCAAAGATTTACACATCTATTTAAAATGTTTTCATTTCATGAGTTATGAAGTTTATAACTTTTTTAAACAATGAATTAAATATAAATAATGAAACTATGACTTCCATTTTCTCAAATAGTCTGATGATGTGGATGTTGCACCTGTCTAGGAGGTCAGAAACTTGAGTTCTCAGACATTTAGAATAGGAAGTAAGGAATATAATTTTCATTTTTGATTCTAAGGAACAATTCACTTTTTAAAGAGCTCTAGGCTAACATTTCTATCATACCAAATTCTTGCATCTTATGTAATTTTATAAAATTTTATATTATTTTTTTTCATGATTAAGCAGCCTTCCCAGTACCATGTCCCCCCACCCTTGTTTCCATAGCTCTATAATACATAAAATCTGTGCCATTGTGCATGGTCTGTTTGCTTCTAATGCATTTCAAGTTAAGTATCGTTCTTCTTTTGTTGACGTTCAGGTGGTTTGATGGTGGGCTTTTGGTTTTGGTTGTAAAAGCACATTGCCTGAGAGTAGATGTCCAATTTCCCCCTCCCTTTAAAAATGTTGATAATTGAATTTGAGGGGCTTTGTTCTCTGTTGCAACCTTAGAAGATAACAACTTGTGGAGCTAATGTACATCTTATATGAGTGATTTCTTGTTTTCTTCCAAGTCCCTAAGAAACACTAATTTCACATGGTAATCATTTAGTAAATAAATATTTGTTAGATGCATTAATTAATGTGAAGACTTAAGCATAAGCTGTAACTTTAAACTGCCATTTGAAATACTTGAAAAATGATGATAATCAAGGCAGATAAAGTGACTAAAACCAGAAATTAGTACTACTACAAGGAAAAGCTAAGATTACGCTTATAGTAGCTCTTATTTCCTTAAATATATTACTTCTTTTTGTTTTTAATGTTTATTTTGAGAGAGAGAGAGAGAGAGAGAGAGAGAGAGAGCGAATGCATGTGCAGGGGAAGGTCAGAGAGAGACAGGGAGAGAGAGTATCCCAAGCAGGCCTGACCACAGCACAGAGCCTGTGAGATCATAACCTGAGTTGAAATCAAGAGTTGGACACTTAACTAACTGAGACACCCAGGCATCCCACTTCTTTTTAAACAAACAAAAAAATTTGTGTAGTTTACAATGAGAGGAAGTTATACATGAGTGATATTTCTGGGCAGTATTAAATGACTTCCTCATTTTGTTGTGCTTAGTAGACATTCTATTAATTTTCATCATTCTGTTGAAACATTCAGTTAAGTCATGAAATGGTCTTTCCTTGACTTGGATGATACCATCCTCTCTGGTTTTCCTCCTATCTCTTTTTCACCCATTTTCATGGCTCCTTTTAATTTACCTCCTCCTCTCACCATTTTTGGAGTTGTCCCTTAGTTCTTGTTCCTTTTTCAATTTTATCTTCTTTCCCATAGCATCAGTTCATCTGTTCTCTGATGATTCCCAAATCTCTAGCTGTAGTTGACAATTCTTTGGTGAGTTCCAGACTCAAATTCTTACACATACCTCAAGCTCAAATTATGCCACATTAATTCATTTTCTACACATCCAGCCTTACTCTTTTTCTCTATTTCAGTCATTCCACTTTAGTCAGTGATACTATCTACTCTTTGTTATACAATGAAAGACAACCATCATTCTCTACCTCCAAAAGGCTACCAAATCCTATCATTTTTATCATCTAAATACTTCTCTAATTTAACTCATTCTCTTCATCATCATCATTCTTCTGTAGTTCAGGTCATCTAATTTCTCATGTACAGTATTTTTGCTGTCTGCTAATAGGTTGTCTTGCCTCTAGTCTTGGCTTGTCTCAGTCCCTTTCTCCTAAGAAGCAGCAGTGAATATTTTAAAATGCAAATTTGATATTATCATTCCCATGGTTAACATGCTTCAGTGGCTTATTAGCCAGGCTAGGTGCCTATAGATATCAAACAAGTAACAAAAGTACTAATATTAATAACAACAGATATTGGGGCAACTGGGTAGCTCAGTTGGTTGAGCATCCGACTCCTGAGTTTGGCTCAGGTCATGATCCCAGCGTCGTGGGTTCGAGCTCTACATTGGGTTCTGCGCTGAGTGTGGAGCCTGCTTAAGATGTCTGTATTTCCCTCTGCCCCTCTCCCCAGCTCACGCTCTTTCTCTAAAAATAAATAAGTAGATCAGATATTTACTGATTGCCATTGCTAGTCACTGTTTTAAGCATTTAAATATAAACCTTATTTCACTTAATCTCTTTAAGGTAGTTGAGATTATTATCTCCATTAAATAAAGGAGGAAATAAAGGAAGTGTATATTACTAAACTGCTTGAGATCTGAAGAGTCAGAATTTAAATCTAGACAATTTGGCTTCATAGCCTAGATTCATTCTTAACAATAATGTTATATACTTACTGACTACTTGTGAAATAGTCTTTGGTTTGATGTAACTGGGAGTGGGAGACTGTGACAAGCTACAGAATGTGTGCTTGGCCAAAGAGGAAAGTTACCACTCAGTTTCAGATCATTGTTGGCATGTAAAAATGTGGCCCCAGTAATGTCAGATCTTCCTGTTTTTTAAGAGTAAGGGGAATTCTTGACTTGTATAAGAAATATCCTATTTTTATTTTATTTTATTTTTTAAAAAATCTTTAATGTTTATTCATTTTTGAGAGAGAGAAACAGAGTGAGTGGGGGCGGGGCAGAGAGACACAGAATCTGAAGTAAGTTCCAGGCTCCGAGCTGTCAGCACAGAGCCTGACGCCGGGCTTGAACCCATGAGCCCGTGAGATCATGACCTGAGCTGAAGTCAGACACTTAGCCGACTGATCCACCCAGGTGCCCCAAGAAATATCCTATTTTTAAATGTAACTAAAAACTAAGTAGGATAGAGTCAAACCAAACCTCTCTGTAGACTGTAGATAGCCTGTAGTTCATAACCTTTCATCTTCAGCATAAAGATTGTTTTTCTAGCTTCATCTCTCAAAGATCACCACTTGTATTCTAGTTACACTGAACAATTTACAGTTCTTGTAAACCTTAGGCTTTTTCTGTGCCCTCATACAAAATGGCTTCATCTGTCTGGATCCCCCTTCCTTTACCTTTCGCTGCCCCCCTGCCTTCTTTATTATGTCTTATTTCTCTTCATCATTCAAGACTTAACTTTCCTCATTGGTATAGAAAGCTTTATTATTTTTTTCTATGCCTTGCCTTTGACCTAGTTTAGTTTCTCCTCTTACTTTCTCCCAATATACCATGTGTATGCATGTGGCCATCTGTTTCTCTCTCTCTCTCTCTCTCTCTCTCTCTCTCTCTCTTTGTCTCTCTCTCTCTGGATTGTAAGTTCTTATTGTCTTTATCCTGGCATATGTTCAGCACGTAGGTGTTAGAATATTTAGAAATCCATTTAGAGCTAGCTTATAAGCAGAGAGGAAGAGCACTGATGGACTCAAATAACCAAACGGTAGGAGTTGAAGGTAGTCTTGGGAATTACCAGAACCAGAATTTTGGATGCTGGCATCTTGGGTTTCTCGTCTTTATGGATCTGCTTTATTCAGTGTTACTTTAGACACTCACCATAGACCAGGAGCATGACCTCTGACACTTTTAGACTCATATTTTTATACCTTCCATATACCTCCAGTTAGAAAATCCCATAGCTGGCTCAGCTGTGTCAAGTTCCCACCCCAGGTCATCAACATGAGTAAGAGACAATTCTTGCACATGTATGCATGCACACACATATTCATTTTAAAATCAGGAAATATTTTCATTAGGAAGTGACTTTAAGGTGTCACCTAAGAGTTAGCCAGGCTTGGAGGAAGGAAAGAGTGTTTCAGCTTGTACAGAGACTCAGTAGAACAATGCCAGGTATTTCCTTTAAAAAGATCAGTTTGGGTGTGCCTGGGTGGCTCTGTTAGTTGAGTGTCCAACTCTTGTTTTCAACTCAGGTCATGATCTTCTGGTTTGTGGGATCAGGCCCAGCATCGGGCTCTGTGCTGACAGAGTAGAGCCTGCTTGGGATTCTCCCTCTGTCTCTCTCTACCCCTCCCCTGCTCTCTCTCTCTGTCTGTCTCTCAAAATAAGTAAATTTTTAAAAAAATTAAAAAGATCGGTCTGGCTGTAATTAAAAAAAAGAGATTGCAGGGGGCTAAGAGGCGATGCACATAAACCACTGTGCAAGAAAGAGTTAACATAGAAGACCTGACTGTTAACTTTTGAAAGGCCTGCTTACAAGGTTGGCCCTTGACTGGCATCTGGGAACTTTGATTTTGGGCCTCTACCACCCCCACCATCCACAGAACTGATAGGAGTGGCTCACTATGCCTAGACTGTACAAACAATGGTTTATGCTGAACATACCTGCTTTCCTCTTGAGAGTCTAAAACTTGGTTTGTGCTAGGCAAAGGGTGCCCATGTGAACTGCCCCCAATAAAAACCTTGGGCACTGAATTTCTAACGAGCTTCCCTGGTGTCTATATCTCACACTGTTATAACTCATTGCTGGAGGAATTAAGCATGCCCTGTGTTACAGTACTGGTAGAGAGCTCTGGGTTTCATCTGGACTACACCCAATGTGCCTTTTGTCTTTGATGATTTTACTTTATATCTCTTGCTGTAATAAATCATAAGACTGTATGCTGAGTCTTGTGAGCCCTGCTGGTGAATCATCAAGCCTGGAAGTGGTCTTAGGGGACCCCGAACACTACTTAGACTGGGATTTGGGGCATAGGCAAGAAAGGATGGAAGCCTGGTCGAGGATGTTAGAACTAACTTGAGATATTTTTAAAGTAGAATTGACAGGACTTGATTCTTTTTTCATGTGGGAAGAATGAAGTAGGAAAGTATCAAGGATATCTACAAGTTTCTGATGACTCCAGCAACTGATTACATGGCAGTATCCATTTATTAGGGGAACAGCATAATGTAATAGAAAGAATACTGAATCTGCAATAAAATCATCTATATGGATTCAAGTTCAGACCTGGGTGTTTATTAGCTTTGTTATCAGAGGCACATCCTTTTGAAACTCAGATGTCCAGCTGAGACTTATGAGGATTGAATGAGACATTCGAGGAAATTTTCTTTCTTTTTTTTTAACTTTATAGTTTATTGTCAGGTTGGTTTCCATATAACACCCAGTACTCTTCCCCACAAGTGACCTCCACCATGACCATCACCACCCTTTACCTTTCCCCCTTCCCCTTCCGCCTCGAGGAAATTTTCTAAGTTAATAGCTGTATGTAAATATTAATTGTGATTTTTAAGCTACCATTTATTAAATATCTAATATGTGCCAGAAGCTACCAGGCATTTTATGTATTGTTACTACTGTTTTTGCATTGTTAATAGTTTTAAGTTGAGTTTTAAAACTCAATTGGAGTGGCTAAAATATGATATTCCTTATAAGGTTTATATAATATTAGAAGTGGATAAAGTGTTGGTTTTAAACACTATTCTCAGACATTGTTGTTAAATACAGAATGATCAGTAAAGGGATTTGCCAACTTTACACAGCTATTCCAAGGTTGAGTGGCATTAGCACTCTGTTCTTCTAAAACAGAGTACACTTTATACTGTGCTAAAGGTCTCTCATTTACATATTCTGTGGATGAATAAAGGAATTTGGTTTTCATAATTTCATATCAAGTGGGTAGCAAATATAATATCACCTTATAATTTCATTTCATTAGCTGAAGTGTTGAACAAAAACCAATTAACATGTTCAAGGAAAGACATATTTGTGAAATGATCTTGAGTAGAAAATGTCTAGATTCCAAAGAAATAATGATCTTCTCTTTCTCTTCTAGACCACTTCACCTGCATTGTGAAGGTGCTTTTCACCCTACTCTACACACAAGCTCTTGTGGCACTTTCAGTTAAATGCAATGAGGAAGATAGGTCAGCCTGGAAACACACAGGAGTTCTCAAAAAGGTTAGTGTCTTGTCTGAATTTGTCATTTATAGTTTAGTGAATTCATGTAACTTGGTGATATGAGTGAATGAGATTAGATGTTTGAAAAGCAAAATGAGTTATTAATAGTATCGCAACTGGAAATGGAGCACCTTCAGGTTAAAAAAGTTAAAAGTGTTTCTTTGGACAATGAAGTCTTCTGCATCTATCCCTAAACCTTGGCCTTTTCCCCTTTTTATTTGGGCAGTTTTGTTTTGCTTTTGCTTGCAAGCCTTAAACTTAGAGAAGTTAAAAAAAATTGTGCCAACACAGTGAGTAAGTAATAAAATGTCTACAGACTTACCTATTTTACTTGTCATCTTTTCTTCTCCTTGCTCCTATTTGCAGTTAATCCAAAGATGGCTTTTGACTTATCACTTACAAATTTAAAAATCTTAACCTTTTTTTTAATTATGGTTCTTTAAATACTAATTTTTCTATCTTAAAAAATATGTAAGTTCTTACAAATTTAAAGTTCTCAAGTTAAAATTACATAAACAGTTTAGAAAAATTGTGCAAGTTTAGTTAAATGTAAGTGTTTTCAGTGATTAGAGAAAAAATGTGATACTATAGAACCAAAGAACTGACTAAGTGGTTTGGCTTAGAGGTAGGTAAAATAAAATAAGAAAACTAATTCAGTGTGTATTTGGGGAAGTTGGTAGGAAAAAATAGTAAGTGTAGTGTTAATTGAACGTATTCATTGGTTTATAGACTCTTCAAAAGGTTTGAAACCTCTTTGGCAGGTTTGTGTTATAATCTTATCTACTTAAATCCTGGGATGCCTGGGTGGCTCAGTCAGTTAAGTGTCCAACTCTTGATTTCAGCTCAGGTCATGATCTCACACTTCACCAGTTCTAGCCACATGTCAGGCTCTACATTGACAGCCTGGAACCTGCTTGGGATTCTCTCTCTCCCCCTCTCTCTCTGCCCCTCCCCCACTTGTGCTCTTTCTCTCTCTCAAAATAAATAAACATTTAAAAAAATCATATCAGGAGGAAAGGGGAAGGGGGGTGATGGTCATGGTGGAGGACACTTGTGGGGAAGAGCACTGGGTGTTATATGGAAACCAACCTGACAATAAACTATAAAGTTAAAAAAAAATAAAAATAAAAAAATCATACCTACTTACAGGAAAGAAAATCAATTATAAATACATGAAATGTATTCAATATAATCTTTACTTTTATTACTAGTTTACTCCCAAACCATGATTATATGTAATACATTTTAGTATAGTATCATCACCAAGCTCATAATGTCTTAATTTAGGGATATTGGTTGGCCACTGATCCTGATACTAGGCTGAACTCCTGCCTAGTAAAAAGAGCTATTACTTTTTTGGTCAAGACATAAAACCTTCTGAACCTTAGCTTTCTCAAAGGTAATTGAGAGATTTGGAACATATAATTTATAAGAGCTCCTTTATTTCTAAAATTCTGTTATTCTAAATTCTCAAAATGGATTTATCTTTTCCTTTAGTGATTTTTTCCTCCTTGTTCCCAGTTCATTCTTGGGTAATTTTGCCTTCTTCAATTATCTTTTTTTTTCTAAATATTCTTTCAATGTCTCTGCACTGTAATCTGATATTTGGATTGTTAGTATTCAAATCAGGTATATTAGGTTTCTATCCTGTGTCATTGTTTAAATATATTTCTTAATAAGCTGTCTAATCATGAAACAATACACATTTAAAAACATTTTCTGATATAATTTGGGTCTAAATCTATTCATCTGATTGTTTGCTAAAATGAGACCTAATTACAGAAAATCAGGCAATTGTAAATCTATGATGGAACTAACTTAGGTAACTGTTCTATCAATTTTCTTTCACAATTTAATAATTTTTAACTATTTAAAAAATAGTTAATGAAACATTAATGTAAGGCATATTCTTATCAGAACATAAATTTAGAAGTTTATAGCCATATAAATTGCTTTTAGTGAATGAAAACAAAAAAAATAACGGTATTCTGTTGGTTAGTTTGTCACATGTTACTAGCTTTTTCTGTGATAGATCTAAACATTTAGGTACACAGTGGTTTGTAACTAAAAGCAACAACAATATTTACAAAAATGAAATACATTTTTGTGATTTCTAACTATTCTGCATCATTCATTCCTCTCTATTTCCTTCTTCCTTTCCTTCTTCCTTTCCTTCTTCTCTCACACCCCCCTTTACTTATTTCCTTTATTTATTTTGTCCCACGTATTCATTCTATCCCTCTATTTTCTTATTTTAAGGGATATTAGAGTCAATTTGATAATGAGTTTTTTGTGCTGGAAAAATCATTATTATAGTTAGTATAAATTGTGTTCTTTTGGTTAGTAGAATTTCTGTTAAAAGACTTTATAACAGGATTTCATAATCTGAGGTCCTTTTGTGTTGTGTTGTTTTGTTTTGCTGGGGAGTAGGACAATGGCATTCAACATATATCCAAAGGGTCTGTCACCCCCAAAATTTGAAGAACTGCTATAATTTAAACAAAGCATCTGCCCAACACATAACCATTGGATTTCTCAACTCTTGATCTTTCTCTTTAATTAACTACATACCTTTGCCACCTCTCCCATTGGATTCTTTTGATCTGATTCAAGACCTTTCATCCATGGTCTCAGAAATCCTCTTTTTAAGCTTTACAAGTCTATTTATAAATTCACATATTGCCTATATAAAACTATGCTTTCCTAAGACTTATGTATGAAATAAAGCTATTTTCTTATCTAATAATCTTCTGATCAGAAGAATTCTCAATACAGAAGAGTGAATAGTACATTATATTTAACTTTCTGATCTGATATAGTACCTGCCATGTATAAAAAACGTTCTTAACATGTATTTGATGATAATGTCTTAAAAGCTGATTATCACTCAGTAACTCACTTGGATGATCTGAACATCATTTCTTATTATTGGAGGGTATTTTTTTCCATAGTTAGAAAGTATTATGACTTGAAATACTTTTTTGTTGTTATATATTCTGTATATCTTTTACTCAAGAATATATTGAATTTAGGAAGATTTTAGGCTGAATTGTATATTTCCAGAAACTTTAATATGTCACATTGATTAATAAACAGCAAAATCTTGGTAATATTTCCTCTTGAGTCTTCTACATTTTGAGTTTAAGTGAACTCTGTTTAAAAACTACTCTGATTAAATTAAAAAATTTTTCAAGTTTTTATTTAAATTCTAGTTATTTAGCATATAGGGTAATATTGGCTTCAGGAGTAGAATTTAGTGATTCATCACTTATATATAATACCTAGTGCTCATCACAAGTGCCCTTCTTAATACCCATCACCCACTTAAATATAATGTGTTGCTGTTTTGATATTTAATGGGATATTGATTCTTGTGAATTATATGTAACCTATCGATCATCATATTTGGCAGGTGATCATCCTCTTGATTGATTAGGCAAGGGTGGGGTGGGTCACATGATTTAAAGAGAGCAGTTGTAGAGTCAGAACTGTTTTTGTAGTTTAGAATCAGGACATGATAACACTACATGGCTTAATGATATGAAAAAGCAGAGGAGTAATTTAAAGATAACACAAAGAATTGATTATCAAAAGTACATCCAGGCAAGCTCCAAGGTCAAAACTTCCAACAGTATCAAAATAGATTCTGTAAATTAGGCAGCAGGTATTTATTGCTCAAATTTTTGTTCTGCAAATGGATACGTATAAAATACAAAGCATAGTTCCTGACAGTTTGGAATTTACTGTCTAGGTGAAGAGAGCACAGTAACACAGGAGAAGACTAAGTATCATCAAATAACAAACTCTGTAGTTCAGACTATTAGTGATTATCAGATGGTCAGGATAAACATATATATCCCATAGTGTTTACTCAAATCTTATATTTTACTGTGTAAAAAGTACAGTTAATGAGTAGAATAAATATCATAGCAAAGTTATTTCTGTAGCCCATTTTATACTTTAATTTCTAACAACTTCTAATATCTCAGTGAATATAAAAAGAGAAACATTTGTATAAAAATTTATTGACAAATTTGAATTTATAAATAGCCATTATTTTTCCTTTCTTATAAAAAATACAGCATCATTAAGTTTAATTGATTAGTAAGCTGTTATTTAATGTATCTGGACATTCTTTATTAAACATATTGTCCTGTGGTACCTGGATGGCTCAACCTGGATGGTTGAGTATCTAACTCTTGATTTCAGCTCAGGTCATGATGTCACAGTTGTGGGATCGAGCCCCACTTGGGGCTCTGCACTGAGCAGAGCCTGCTTAGGATTCTCTCTCCCTCTCCCTCTGCCCCTGCCCTGCTCGCACTGTCTCTCAAAATAAATAAATAAACTTTTTTAAAAAGCCCTATTTTATTTTTACATTGTTTTTTATTTTTTTTTATTTTTTTAATAGTTTATTGTCAAGTTGGTTTCCATATAACACCCAGTGCTCTTCCCCACAAGTGCCTTCCACCGTGACCTTCACCCTTCCCCTTTCCCCCTCCCCCTTCCACCCTCAGTTTGTTTTCAGTATTCAAGAGTCTCTCATGATTTGTCTCCCTCCCTCTCCTTAACTCTTTTTCCCCCCTTCCCCTCCCCATGGTCCTCTGTTAGATTTCTCCTGTTAGACCTATGAGTGAAAACATATGGTATCTGTCCTTCTCCGCCTGACTTACTTCACTTAGCATGACACCCTCGAGGTCCATCCACTTTGCTACGAATGGCCAGATTTCATTCTTTCTCATGGCCATGTAGTATTCCATTGTATAGATGAACCACACTTCTTGATCCATTCCTCAGTTGATGGACATTTAGGCTCTTTCCATGATTTGGC
>CM053578.1:47594786-47647286 GCA_028646485.1 Cryptoprocta ferox
GGCCGTACATTTGTGGGTCCAGTTCTGGGCTCTCTAATCTATTCCACTGGTCTATGTGTCTGTTTTTGTGCCAGTACCATACTGTCTTGATGATGACAGCTTTGTAGTAGAGGCTAAAGTCTGGGATTATGATGCCTCCCGTTTTGGTTTGCTTCTTCAATATTACTTTCGCTATTCGGGGTTTTTTGTGGTTCCATACGAATTTTAGGATAGTTTGTTCTAGCTTTAAGAAGAATGCTGGTGCAATTTTGATTGGGATTGCATTGAATGTGTAGATTGCTTTGGGTAATAATGACATTTTAACGATATTTATTCTTCCGATCCATGAGCATGAAATGTTTTTCCATTTCTTTGTGTCTTCTTCAATTTCTTTCATAAGTTTTCAATAGTTTCCATCGTACAGGTCTTTTACATCTTTGGTTAGGTTTATTCCTAGGTATTTTATGGTTTTTCGTGCAATTGTGAGTGGGATCAGTTTCTTGCTTTCTGTTCCTGTTGCTTCATTATTGGTGTATAAAAATGTAACTGATTTCTGTACATTGATTTTGTACCCTGCGACTTTGCTGAATTCATGGATCAGTTCTAGTACGCTTCTGGTGGAGTTGGTCGGGTTTTCCATGTAGAGTATAATGTCATCTGCGAAAAGTGAAAGTTTCACTTCATCTTTGCCAATTCTGATGCCTTTTACTTCCTTTTCTTGTCTGATTGCTGATGCTAGGATTTCCAGCACTATGTTAAACCTCCAAAAATGTGGAGGTTAAAAACCACCCTACTAAAGAATGATTGGGCCAATCAGGCAATTAGAGAAGAAATTAAAAAATATATGGAAACAAATGAAAACAAAAATACAACAATCCAAACTCTCTGGGATGCAGCAAAGGCAGTCCTAAGAGGAAAGTATATTGCAATCCAGGCCTATTTCAACAAACTAGAAAAAGCGCAAATTCAAAATCTAACAGAGCACCTAAAGAAACTAGAAGGGGACCAGCAAGAGAACCCCAAACCCAGCAGAAGAAGAGAAATAATAAAGTTCAGGGCAGAAATAAACAATATAGAATCCTAAAAAACAGTTGAACAGATCAATGAAACCAAGAGTTGGTTTTTTGAAAAAATAAACAAAATTGGTAAACCCCTAGCCATGCTCCTCAGAAAAAAAAGAGAGAACACCCAAATAGACAAAATCATGAGTGAAAATAGATCTATTACAACTGATCCCTCAGAAATACAAGCAGTCATCAGAGATTACTATGAAAAATTATATGCCAACAAACTGGGCAATCCAGAAGAAATGGACAAATTCCTAAACACACATGCACTACCAACATTCAAACGGGAAGAGATAGAAAATATGAACAGACCCATAACCAGTGAAGAAATCGAATCAGTTATCAAAAATCTCCCAATGAATAAGAGCCCAGGGCCAGATGGCTTCCCAGGGGAATTCTGCCAGACATTTAAAGCAGAGTTAATACCCATTCTTCTCAAACTATTCCAAAAAATAGAAATAGAAGGAAAACTTCCAAACTCATTCTACGAAGCCAGCATCACTTTGATTCCCAAACCAGACAGAGACCCAACAAAAAAAGAGAACTACAGGCCAATATCCTTAATGTATACAGATGCGAAAGTACTCAACAAGATACTAGCAAATTGAATCCAACAGCATATAAAAAGAATCATCCACCATGATCAAGTGGGATTCATCCCTGGGCTACAGGCCTGGTTCAGTATTCACAAATCCATCAATGTGATACATCATGTTAACAAAAGAAAAGATAAAAACCATATGATCCTGTCGATAGATGCAGAAAAAGCATTTGACAAAATACAGCATCCTTTCTTTAAAAAAACCCTTGAGAAAGTTGGGATAGAAGGAACTTACTTAAACATTATAAAAGCCATTTATGAAAAGCTCATAGCTAATATCATCCTCAATGGGGAAAAACATTAAATTTTTTTAACAAATCTCATTCAGGGAATTTGAGGGAAGTTGTAAAAGAGAAAGTTTGTGGTCCATGTTATTTCATGCATGTATGATTTTACATTATAATGAGTGTATATATGCTTCTTTTGGCTTTTTAAATATCATAAACATTTTTCATATAGCTCAAATTTTTCATGTCATATCCACTGCTTATAAAATGTTCTGTTGAGTTGATGTGAAATAATTTAAGTAACTGCTTCACTTTTGTTCGTCATTTCTAGTTTTTCAGTATTGTAGTATTCAGTATTGTAGTGTTAGAGTGAATGTCTTGAGGGTTTTGTTATTATTTTCCTTTAGATTATTTTCCTAGGAAGAATTTCCAGGAGTGGAAATTACTGAGTCAAAATATATGATTTACATACATTTGTTTACTCATTCATTATGTAATTTACATCTGTCTTTTAAAGAAGTATTGGAATAGTTTTAGTCACATACCCAGTTTCCTTGTGAATCCCAGAGGTGTGCTGTTGTACATAGATTTTGAGGAGTTGAAGTCTACATGTGTGAAAAATAATGTAGTCATAATTATACTTCTACTTATTAAGAAATATTCTTTCCAATGTATTTTTTTTTGTAATTATCAGTGACTGATGGAACTAATTTTTCATTTCTTCCAGAATGCATGTGATGCAGAAAAGTCTTATGACGTGTTACTGAGCTTTGTGATAAGTGAACTGTCTAAAGGAAAGTTATACCATGAAGAAGGAACTCAGGAATGTGCAATGGTATGCTCCAGATGTATGATTATTTGTTAAAAATTTAGATTTTGTTGCCATTATGAATATAATTTTGAACCTGTATCTATTATAGAATGAATTGTTTAGATTCTCTTTTTTGACTTTAGGTTAGCCCTATTGCTTGGTCTCCTGAATCCATGGAAAAATACTTACAGGACTTCTGCTTACCTTTCCTCAGAATCACCAGCCTTCTTCAGCACCACCTTTTTGGGGAAGATTTACCTAGCTGCCAGGTATAATTTGGGATAGTATTTATATTCAGGACTGTCTAGCAAGTATATGTTAGTCTAACTCAAAAGGAATAAATATTTAGAACATTTACTATTAATGTTATTTTTTATATCTGCTAGCATCCACTCATTTTTATGATATTACTAATATTTGATATTTGAGCACTTTTGGATGAAATCAGTGATAATAAATGCCCAATACTTGAATAGGATCATAGTATTCATATTGAAATATGTAGCATTATTTTTACCATATTGACATATTAATCACTGATCATCATCTGCTTTTCTATCCTTTTAAAAGTTCTGTTGAGGGGCACCTGGGTGGCTCAGTCGGTTAAGTGTCTGACTTCGGCTCAGGTCATGATCTCACAGTTTGTGAGTTCGAGCCCCACCTCAAGCTCTGTGCTGACAGCTTGGAGCCTGGAGCCTGCTTTAGATTCTGTGTCTCCTTCTCTCTCTGTCTCTCCCCCACTTGTGCTCTCTCTCTGTCTTTCAAAAATAAATTAATGTAAAAAAATTAATAAAAAAAAGTTATGTCGATCTGAAAGCTGGTTGTCTGAAGACATGATGGCATGTATATAACTTTAGGACAGGAAAATGTTCAGTTTGTAGCCAGTTAAGTTAAGAATTTGGATATTTGAATTGTCATCATTGGTTTAATCTATTTCATAAAACTGTGGGTTGATGTGAGTAGGCAAGAAAGTGACAGAATGGGGAACCAGAAAATAAGTAAACCAAACTGTATTTACAGGATTATAATCCTGACATTATCTACCATCTGTTTCCAGGGAATTTGATATGGGAATTAAGACATTTATCATATATATGGTCTTTGAAGCCTGCAGTGTATCAGAATTAAGCAGCTAATTGTTCTTTCTCTCTTGTATTAAGTTAATTAAATTAAATTAAGTCATTGTATTAAATAGTTTGAATTCTTTGGTCTTTATCACGTGATTCAAGATAAACTATACATTTGTTTTCAAGACATTTAGAGTTTATGGACATTGAATAAATTAAAACTGTTCATCCATTAGATTTTCTTTCATAGTTTTTTTATTTTTAAATTTCAACTTAAAAGTGTTTTCTTCTGCCATACAGTAGTTCCTCCTTATCCATGGGGAATATATTCTAAGATTCCTAGTGTATGCCTGAAACTGGGGACAGTGCTGAACCCTATATACATATATTATGGGGTTTTTTTTTGAAAATAAACACCTATGATAAAGTTTAATTTATAAATTCAATATATAATTTAGTAAAAGATTGTTCAATAACAATATATAATTTAGTAACTAACGATGAAACAATTATAACAGTATACTATAATAAAAATTATGTGAATGCTGTCTCTCTTAAAATATCTTAACTGTACTCACCCTTCTTGTGATGATGTGAGATGATAAAATGGCAACATGATGAGATGGAGTGAGGTGAATGATGTGTAGGCATTGTGACATAGTGTTAAGTTACTATTGACCTTTTTACCATGTATCAGAAGATGGGTCATCTGTTTCCGAACCACAGTTGAAACCACAGAAAGCAAAACTGTGATAAGGGTGGACCACTGTATGAGCATCTTCAAGCATGCAGAAGATTAATTTAAAAAATATGCTACTTCATTAATTTTTCTTTCTTCACATGCATCAATTAGGAGGCATGAAAAGGAACAATGTTACTTGGTGTTAAAAATAGATTAAGGGGAAGTTGTAGTGGATGGATCTTGAATTTCACACAAAGAAATTTGGACCATTGAAAGATTTGGGACAAAAATGTGACGATTCAAATTTTATTTCAGGATAAAATTTCATTCTAATATAAGACAGATTTGAGGGTGTGAGGAATAGACTGGGAACAGAAAAGCTAGTTGAGGAAGGACATAGAAGAAATAGAAGAAGATAGGGAGCAATTAAAGAATACAGAGATGGAATAGTCAGGATTTGACAGCCAGTTGAACATGTGGGAGTCAAGGGAGAAGAAAGAGTCACACTGTACTTGGGTTTTGGGCCTCAGAGACTTGAACCTTTCTGGTACATTTAATAGAAGGAGGAAGTATGGAACAAGTCTCTGGGAACTTAATGAAAGTATTTTACATATATTCAAGTTGAGGGGGCTGGTTGGAAATGAATATATTCAACTGAAGTGAGAAAAGTTAGATTACAACTTTAGATAGAAGTTTGTTCTCTTTTTGTTTAGATTTCTGTCATCTGTGTAATCTCACTTTTGTAGATTTCACATTATTTTCTTTGTGTCACTTTCATTTAGAGTAATTTTTCTGGTTAGCAATATATTTATTCTCATAAACACTTATATAATGAATTTGTAAATTTTCTTCCAGTAGCCTACAAGATGTTAGATGAAAATTGCTTTGAACATGTAGTTTTAAGACATTGAACATAGTTTATGTATCTGTTCATTCAGATACTTTTCATAGAAATTTTAAATTGCCATCTTTTTTAATGTTTATTTTATTTCTGAGAGAGAGAGAGAGAGAGAGGCAAGAGAGCACAAGCTGGGGAGGGGCAGAGAAGGCGGGGACAGAGGATCTGAAGCAGGCTCCGTGCTGAAAGCAGTGAGCCTGACATGGGGCTTGAGCTCATGAACTGCAAGATCATGACCTGAGCTGAAGTCAGATGCTCATCCGGCTGTGCTACCCAGGCACCCCTAAAATTGTCATCTTAAAGTCCGGAGCATTCTTCATAAAGTAAATCCTAGAGGCTTTATCATTTTAGTTTCTATCTAAATGATGTGTTATTTCTATGACACTCTGATTACTTCTTGCTGGTATAGAATAATACTATTGATTTTGGTGTGTTCTTGTGAATGGTCACTTGCTGAATTCTCTGATTAATTCTAATAGTTTGCCTGTTGATTATTTTAGGTATTTTATGTAATTATCATATCATCTGAAAATAATGAATATTGTCTCTTTCCTTCAAATCGTTATTTTTCTATTATTGTCTTAATACATGTCTAGTTAGTATTTTGAGCAGTGGAAGTAATAAGCAGCATCCTTTTTTGTACCCTATCCTAAGAGAATTCTTTTAAAATTTCCTATGCATTTCCTTTTGTTGTTGTTATTATTATTATTATTATAAATGGAATCATTTCAAATTATATTTTCTAATATGTTGCTAAAATATAGAAATCCAGTTGGAATTTTTGAACGTTAATCGTCTACATTTAGCCACCTTGCTAATAAATTCTATGATTATTTGTAATAGCCGGGAGACTCTTGAGTTTAACAATATATATATTTTTTTAATTTAACATTTTGGTAAGCATGGGAATTCATCAAGAATGGCACCTAGTACGTATTCCAATACAACATTCTGCTCTCTGCAGTGATCTTTAGACTTCTTAGTTTGGCTAAATGTCTTAATCTAGCACTATTTCTACCACCATAAGAGGGTTAATTATAGTGACCTATATGGTTCTCCTATATTTTCTCCTATTTAAATGCAAGCTCTCTTATTTATTTTCTAACTCTGGAATTCTTACAGAGGGACTTCAGGTGATTTTTGAATTTCATAGCATTGCCTGTAAAATGTTTGTGTATGTGTATTTTTCTTAGAAGAAAATGGTTATCATACTCTTCTAGGGGACCATGATTACCGCCACCATCCCACATTTGAAAATCAGTGCTCTAATTTATCTCCTTTAATTCTTTTTTCTTTCTTCTGTCAAAAAATAGTTTTGCCATAAATAATTATAATGATAGCTAGCATTTATTGTATATCAACTGCATGCTAAGTGCTGTTAAGTGCTTTGCATTTAAATTCATTTAAGTTTCACCACAACTCTGAGGTGGCTGTTATCATCCTCACTTAGCAGACAAATAAATAGGCACAGAGAGCTGAATAACCCGCTCAGGACTCACAGCTAGTATTTAAAGCAGCCAGGATTTGAACATAGTCAGTCTGCAATGCCAAATCTGAACTATTACCATCTGAGCTGTACCACTGCTTGCTAAACAAAACTTTTTTTTTGAGGCATACAGACAGTTTTCTTCTAGTATTCAGTCTGTAAAAGCTGCCATAATATTGCATATTGTACTGTCTTTGAATCTCAGTACAATTGTGAATACTTCACCTCTAGATGTCTCTTGAAGTACAGTAATAGGATGATCAATTTATTGATAGCTGAATAGACATACAGAAATAGCAAAAATTGAAAACATCTCAAGTATCCATCAATGGGAAACTGGTTAAATAAATTGTAGTTTATTCATAAAATGGAATACTCTTCAGAAAAGAATAGAAAGTTTTCTATGCTTTAATATGGAAAAATCTCAAAAATGTTTTAAGTAAACAAAAGCAAGTTATGCTTATAGTAAATGCAGTAGGGGAAAATAGTGGTTCTCTCCCTCTCTCTCTCTCTCTCCTCTCTCTCTTTCTCTCTCTCTCTCTCTCTCTCTCTCTCTGGAAAAATACATTAAAAAAATTATGGTCACTTCTTACCTAGGAGTTGGGATTGTGAGTTTGAGATTTGTATAGAAGGGAACACAGATGGTGGAAAGTTTTTTTTTTTTTTAATGGTATCTTGTCATACTTTCTAGCTTTTAAATATTATAAACATATTGCAATAATTAAGTTTATAGAAAAGAAAAAATACATTTTTTGAATAGGTAATATATTCACATTTTTCAAGTTTTTATTTAAATTCCAGTTAGTTAACATACAATGTAATATTAGTTTCAGGTGTACAATATAGTGATTTAGTGCTAGCATACAACACTTGGTGTTCATCACTGAAAGTGAACTCCTTAATCTCCATCACCTATTTGACCCATCTCCCCACCCACTTCCCCTCTGGTAACCATCAGTTCATTATCTCAACTGTATAACTCTCTATAGTTGAGAGAATGTTTCTTGGTTTGCCTCTCTTTCTTTTTTTACCCTTTGCTCATTTGCTTTGTTTCTTAAAATCCACATGTGAGTGAAATCATATGGCATATGGTATTTGTCTTTCTCTGACTGACTTACTTCATTTAGCAAGAGTACTCTCTAGCTCCATAGATGTCATTGCAAAGGCAAGATTTCATTCTTTTTTATGGCTGAGTAATATTTCATTGTACATATATACCACATCTTCTTTATCCATTCATCTATCAATGGATGCTTGAGCTCCTTTATAATTTGGCTATTGTTGATAATTCTGCTCTAAACATTGGGGGGTGCATGTACCCTTTCGAATCAGTATTTTTGTATCCTTTTGGGTAAGTGTTGAGTAGTGCAGTTGCTGGGCCGTTGGGTAGTTCTATTTTTAACTTTCTGAAAAACGTCCATACTGTTTTCCACAGTGGCTGCACCAGTTTGCATTCCCACCAACAGTGTAAGAGGGCTCCCCTTCCTCCACATCCTTGCCAGCATCTGTTGTTTCCTGTGTTGTTAGTTTTAGCCATTCTGACAGGAGTGAGGTGGTATCTCATTGTGGTTTTGATTTGTATTTCCCTGATAATGAGTGATGTTGAGCATCTTGTCATGCATCTGTTAGCCATCTGTATGCCTTCTTTGGAAAAGTGTCTATTCATGTCTTCTGCCCATTTCTTAACTGGATTATTTGTTTTTTGGCTGTTGAATTTGATAAGTTCTTTATAGATTTCGAATACTAATCCTTTATCAGATAATGTTGTTTGCAAATATCTTCTCCCATTCCTTAGATTACCTTTCAGTTTTGTTGATTATTTCCTTCTCTGTGCAGAAGCTTTTTTATCTTGATGAAGTCCCAGTAGTTCATGTTTGCTTTTGTTTCCCTTGCCTCTGGAGACATGTCTACTTAGAAGTTGCTACACCTGATGCCTAAGAGGTTGCTGCCTGTGTTCTCCTGTAGGATTCTGATGGTTTCCTGTCACATATTTAGATCTTTCATCCATTTTGAATTTATTTTTGTGTATGATAAAAGAAAGTGATCCAGTTTCATTCTTCTGTATGTTACTGTCCAGTTTTTCCAGTATCATTTGTTGCAGAGAATTTTTCCCATTGGATATTCTTTCCTGCTTGTTGGAGATTAATTGGCCATATAGTTATGGGTTTATTTCTGGGTTTTCTGTTCCGTTGATTTCTGTGTATGTTTTTGTGCCAGTACCAAACTGTTTTGATGACTACAGCTTTGTAATACAACTTAAAGTCTAGAATTGTGATGCCTCCAGCTTTGCTTTTCCTTTTCAAGATGGGGCTTTGGCTATTCAGGGTCTTTAGAGATCATTTCATATTCAGTATACGAAGGTCTTCCTCATTTTGTTTTACAGATTCAGAATATCTCATTGTATGAAGTATCATGATGTATTTACTCAGTCTTCCATTAATAAATATTTGGGTTATTTTTAGTCCTTTTTCTTTATAAAGGATACAACAATGAATAATAGTATATGCAAGTTATTTTGCATGTTTTTTTTATTGTATTTGTAGGATAAATTCTTAGGAATGGTTTGCTATGTCAGCCCTTACGTACATTTGTAGTTTTGATGGTTATTACCAAACTTCCTTTCAATGAAGTTGGATCAGTTATGTTAACAGTAATGTATGAGAGTTTCCCTATACTGTACTTGTATCTACTTAGTGTGTTGTCAGACAATTTGATTTTTGCCTCTAGATCTTTTGTCTAGGTAAAATATATCTCAATGTAGTTTTAATTAGCATTTCCTCTAAGGTTGAGCCTGTTCCATATTTAGGAGCCATTTTATTTCTTTTACTACAATTTACTTGTTACATAATGCTTCTTTTGAAAATACTTAGAAAATGAAAACAATTAAAAAGGTAATTTACTGTTTGATCTTGAAAAAAGTATCTTATGACCTTTCTTTGTTTAGAATAATCTGCCACTCTATTTTCTTTAAGTCAAATGAGAAACTTTTCTTTCATTTTTTTTCTTCTTTCATAAATTTTTCCTCAACTAGAGTTTCTTTCATTTTAGTGACTTGCATCTGGACTCAGTATCTGCTTCATAAAATACAAGCCAAGTTATCCTGAAGTAGCCTATGAATCCCAGGAGAAAAGAAATGCATTTATGTAAATCTTTGTTAATTTTTATTGATAGTTGGATTTCCTGTCACAAAGATGGAAAATGTTGCTATTTTTCTACAATTGGTAGTTCCCTTTTTCTCAAGTTATTTTTGTGTCTGACATTAGAAATAACTGTCTTCTCTCAATATAGCAGGAAGATATAACAGTTATAAATATGTATGCACAAAACAACAAAACTCCAAAGTATATATGCCAAAATTGGTAGAATTGAAAGAAGAAACAGACAAATCCACAATTACAACTAAAGACTTCTTTCTTACTAGTCAATAACAAGTAGACAGATACTCAAATAGTATGAGATCTGAATAATACCATCAATCAACTTGGTGTAATTGACATCTATAGAATACTTCACCAAACAATAATAGAATGCATATTTTTTACAAGTGTACATGGAATATTCACCAGAATATACCATATGCCAAGCCATAATGCAAGTGCTAATAAATTCAGAAGAATTGAAATCATACAACATATTTTCTGCCACGCAGGAATTAACTTAGAAATTAATAACAAAAAATATGGAAATCCCCAAATGTATGGGAATTAAGCAACATACTTTTAAATAACTTAGATTAGAAACCCCAAGGAAATTAGAAAATACTTAAACTGAGTGAAAATGAAAACAGCATAACAAAAAAGTGGGATGCCACCAAAGTAGTTCTTGGAGAGATACAGCTTCAAATGCATGTATTTAAAAAGAAGAAAGTTCTAGGGGCGCCTAGGTAGCTCAGTCAGTTAAACGTTCGAGTCTTGATTTCGGCTCAGATCATGATCTCACGGTCACGAAGTCAAGCCCTGCATGGGGCTCTGTGCTGATAGCGCCAGCCCTGCTTGAGATCCTCTCTCTCTTCTCTCTGCTCCCCCCAAAATAAGTAAATAAATATGAAAAAAGAGAAGAAAATTCTCTTAGTCATTTGTCTCATTTGTCTAAATTTCTACTTTATGAAGCTAGAAATAGGGCAAATTAGACCCCAAACAGTTAAAAGAAAGGAAATTACAAAAATCAGAGCAGAAATTAATAAAGTAATAATGGAGAAACAGTAGAGAAATTCAGTGAGTCCAAAGTCTGTTTTTTTTTTTTTGCAAAGATCAGTAAATTAGATAAACCTAAATGTTAGGAGCTCAGCTGAGCTGGGAGGGAGAGAGCTGAGCTGCTAGGTGTTGGAGTAGCTGATTAAAGCAACAAGCCAAAATTGAGAGAATTAGGTCTTCAGTCACTTATTGTGAAGCAAGAGGCTAAGACCAGAAAAAAGTGCCAGTTCCTCTGTTCCATTTACCCTTATGGAATGAAATGGTACACTAGTAAAGGATCAGGTGGATCAGCACAGATACAGGGATCTGTTGAGGGAGCCCCAAACACAAAGCTCTGACAGTTTTATGGACTCTGAGATAGCCAAGGGGCTGGGGGGACAGGGAGAAGAGTAGAAGAGCCCCCTTCCCAAGGCTAGGAATAAAGGTACCAGTGCTGGGAATATAAATATGTGAGAGTGTGAGGGGATGGGGGTGGGGGGCTGAGACCTTAAGTATAAATTCCTTGAGACTGCAGTACATTTTGCTTGTGTACTGGGTCTGATGTAGGGAGGGCAGTTTTCACCCATGAAGCCTACGAAGTAAAACCTTTATAAATTGCATATAGTTAAGTCTGAAAAATCACATGTAGAAGTTTAACCAGAAACCAGACTTCTCACCAGATTGATAAGAAAAAAAAAAAAGAAGGTACAAATTACCAATATCAGGAATGAAAGAGGAAACATCCCTACAGAACCATAAGAGAATATTATGAATAGCATTTGCCAATAAATTTGCTAATGTAGATAAAGTGGACAAATTCCTTGAAAAATAAAAATTACTAAAACTGACTCAAGAAGAAATAGAAAATCTTAACTAGATTTCTATCAAATAAGAAAGTTGAGTTAGCTATTAAACCTCTGTAATTATTGTCCTTCCAAAAAATAGAAGTCAACAACTTTATACCAACAAAAATAACATCATGGTGAATCCTATGAAACATTTAAGGAAAACTATCTATACATATAAACTCTTTCAGAAAACAGAGGAAGAAGGAACAGTCCAAATTTATTTTATTGGGCCAATTATACCCTGACACCCAAACCAAGCACCGTGAGAAAACTACAAACCCACATCTTTCATGAACATAAAAGCAAAAGCCTTAACAAAATATTATTGGTAGAAAAGGATAATACATCATGGCCAAATGGGTTTATCCTATGCATAGTTGGTTCAACAACAAAAATCATTTAATTTATCATATCAATAAAGTAGATTCTTAAAAAGCATATTATCATCTCAGTAATCAAAAAACTTTTTTTGACAAAATTCAATACCTATTCGTGGTAAAAACACTAGAAAAACAAGGAACAGAAAGCAATTTTCTCAGCCTAATAAAAGGTATGTATGAAAAATGCATAGCTAACATCATAATTGATAATGAAAGATAGGAAACTTTCTCCCAAAGATCAGGAACAAAACAAGGATGGCTGCCCTCATCATTTCTTTTTAGCATTGAATTAGAGGTTCTGGAAAGAGCAGTTAGGCAAGAAAAAGAAATAAAAGCACCTAGATCGGAAAGGAAGAAGTAAAATAATGTCTGTTTGCAAATTAGATAATCTTGTTTGTAGAAAATTGTAAGGAATCTCCAAAAAACTATTCTAGCAAATCAGTGAGTTCAGCAAGGTTATAGGATACATGATCTATGTACCCCTCCCCCCCAAAATACTAATTGCTTTGCACTGGCAGTGAGCAATCTGAAAATGAAATTTGAAAAATAATTCCATTTACAATAGGGTAATGAAATATTTTGGAATTTGTGATGGTTGTACAATTTTGTGACTATTGTGAATATACTAAACTGTGCATGGTAAGAGGGTGAATTTTATGGAATACAAATTACATCTCAATTAAAAAAATATATGAAAGGACTTGTATCCAGAATATATTAAGAAATCTTATAAGTCAATAATTAAGAAAACAAAAACCACAAAGTGGGAATAAAATCTGATTAGACACTTCTCATAGGAATAATATATATGAAAGAGGGGCACCTTGGTGGTTCAGTCGGTTTAGCATCTGACATCGGCTCAGGTCATGATCTCACAGTTCATGAGTTCAAGCCCTGCTTGAACTGTGCTGTCAGCACAGAGCCTGGAACCTGCTTCAAGTTCTTTGTCTCCCTCCCTCTGTCTTCCTTCCTCCCTCCCTCTCCCTCTCTCTCTCTCAAAAATAAACATTAAAAATTTTTTAAATATATATAAAAGACCTACAAGTACATGAAAAGGTGTTTACCATTACTTTTGATGAGAAGAGTACACATTAATATTACAAGTGTTGGTAAGGATTTGGAGTACCTAGAACTCTCACTCATTGCTGGTGGGAGTGCAAAATGTTATAGTCAAAGTTGAAAAACAATTTGGCAGTTTTTTTAAAAAGCTGAGTATGTACTATGTTTGGACAACCAAGCATTTCTATTACTATCCTGAGTATCAAAAGAAAAGAGAACATATATTCACATAAAGATTTTTACATAAATCTTTATAACAGCTTGATTTGTGTAGTCAAAAACTGGAAACAACCCAGAATTCATCAGCTAGTGAATACATCAACAAAATGTGGTATATTCTTACAGTGGAATACTACTCATCAGTAAAAAGAAATGGGCTGCTGATAGAATAACATGAATGAATCTCAAAATATTTTGTTAAGTGAAAGAGGCCAGACACAAAAGATTTTATCTATCTTTTTATCTATCTCTGTCCACACACACACACACACACACACACATATATATATACATACACCTACATACACACACACACACACACACACACATACACGCACACACTGAGTCTATATGAGAAATTTTAAAAAGCCAAAACTCTAATGACAGAAAGCAGGATTAGTGGTTTCTTGGGGCCAGGAGTAAGGGCTGGAATTGGAGGCATACAGGCACAAGGAAACTTGGAGGGAATGGAATTGTGCAGCAGTTTTATTGTAGTAGTGGTTACCTGGCTACACTTGCCAGAATTCATCAAAATACACTTAAAGTGGGTGAATTTTATGGTATGTAAACTTCACCTCAATAAAGTTGTTTTTTAAGATGCCTTCTTTGTGTAGCTATATAAATGGGGGATTTGTAGCCTCATTTCTGGAGATTTTAAAAATTAGCATCTTTTTCAGTCTGTATATCATTTTACTTTTTTATCTTTATTTTCCTTTGTTGCACGTTTTAGGATTTTATACTTAATGTACATAATGAGTTCAGTTTTACAAACAGATGTTTGTTGAATATCTATTATGTGCCAAGCACTGGGATTACAGAGCTACCACAGAGTCCCCAGGGACTACTCCCACAGTCTTATAGGAAATACTAATTTATTTTTTAATTAATAGAAAATATAAATGCAGGAAGTGTTTACAAGGTATGGAAGTATTAACTTCATCTGAATGGAGCTGCGTAACCTAAGGTGTCATTAAGTTTGGTCAGGGAAGGATTCCCTGGCGAGCTGGAATTTGAAGGATGATAGGAACTGATCCAGTGGACAGGGGAAAGTAAATATATGAGCCTCCTAAATGGTCTTTTAGTTAGATGAGACGGATTGTAGGGTATATTTTGGTGTTTATAAGACTAACAAATTCCTTTAAAAGTCAGGATATGTGTCCTTGGCTCACTGATTTCTTTGGTTCTGTTATTACAGAGGAGAGCTTCAGCTTACCTGGCACTTAGATATCTCAAGTTTTTAAAAACTCCACCCTCCTTTAAAAACTGACCTTGTTGAGGTGCCTGGGTGGCTCATTCAACTGACCATCCAACATCAGCTCAGGTCCTGATCTCCTGGCTTGTTGAGTTTGAGCCTCGCATCAGCCTCTGTGCTGGCAGCTCAGATTCTGCGTCTCCCTCTCTCTCCGTCCTGCCTCCACTCATGCTCTGTCTCTCTCTCAAAGATATACAAACATTTAAAAAATGTTTTTAATAAATAAAAGAATAAATAAGAACTGACCTTATTTTACACTCATTCAGGGTCCAGGCAAATTTTGCACTGTCTCTCATGAACTCCATGTTTTTACTGTTGTTCTTCATCCACACTGACAGCCTATGTGTTTTTAACCAAAAACCACTTTCCCTTTGCCACAAAAACACTTGCTCTCATAGAGTAGCTAGGTTCTATAGACTATTCATCAGAAATGTGACACCACTATTTAAAAAATAGATATATAGAAAACACAGATGGTATGGCAGTTTAAGATTTGAATTTCAAAGAGAAATACTGGGGATATTTGAATATAAAAGCTAGAAACCTGTTCTCTCTTCTTTGCTCCTTCTACTCCCTTCACTTTTCTTTAGTTGAATAGTTAAGAAAATTTTCTTACTGTCCAAAAGCAGTTGATGAGGATGACACTTAAAATGTCTTTAATAAGAAATGTTCCTGATGAAACGTCTTGAGAATTTTCTATTTCATGTCTAAAAGGAAGAAGAAGAATTTTCAGTTCTTTCCAGCTGCCTGGGACTTCTACCAACGTTTTACCAAACAGAACATCCTTTCATCAGTGCCTCCTGTCTGGATTGGCCAGTTCCAGCATTTGATATTATATCTCAGTGGTGTTTTGAGATAAATTCATTTACTGAAAGACATGCAGAACAGGGAAAGGTATGTAAAAACAGTAGTGCTACCTACTTGTCAGAGTGGTGATATGCTAATAGGTAAGAGAATAATAATTAAAATTTTCAGGTCATCTGATTTTGGCAGCATTTATTAAACTAATATTAAAAAATGGTTTTACTTATATAATGTTTATGAGTGTAAAAGCAGAAATCTTTCAGTTAACAAAGCTAGGTTATTAATATGTTACTTTTAGTTTGTTTTAGGCCATCAAGTTTTTTATTGAATGCCTTAAATTATCATAGTACTGGACTAAGAAGATACAAAGGAATTTTAAAATAGACAAGGAACTTGTAAGCTTATTGGAAAGAAAACTGTCACATAAAAATCAAACTTCACAGCTTGCCTCTGCTGCCAGGTTGGCTAGTAAAAAAAAAAAAAAATGTGTTGGAGATGAGTTAATTGGAAAGATAGAGTAGGGGCAGTGGGAGGTGGCTCTAAATGCCATGGTTTGGTGCTCAGATTTTCTTCTATGGGTAGAACTACAGTTTTGAGAACTGGAATTAGTGTTTTAGGGAGGTAATTAGGGAGGCTTTTTTCAGTAGGTAAATTGAAGGAAAGAGGGAAGCCAGGGATTGTTTAGGTGATGAAGAAAATCTGGTGTGATAGTAGAAATTAGATAGTAGAAACTCTGGAATAGTAGGAATTAGAATGTAACCAATGCAAGACATTTGAGAAAAAATATATACGGTTTGATGATTGGATGTACTTGACTTTAAGATCTTTGAATTCAAATCATTGGAAGAATAGTAACTAGCAGACATAGTTCTGATAAAAACCTGATCTTGCTCAAAACACCATTGATGGTGGTGCCCTATTGGTGACAGAAGAAGATAGGAAGTCTTTGCCTGACATTCAAGAATTTTCACCATCTCACTTGCCTTTCTAACCTCATTCTATAATCACTCCCCTGCTACCACCTTGCTCAGACCACAGAAGAATGTTTCTTAAGTGTGCTATATATTTTTAAACATCTGTTATTGCTTATTGCTGTTGCTTTTATCTAAAGCAATTTTCCTACCCTTCTTTCTCATGTTGAATTAATCACCCATTAAGGCTTTGCTAAGATAAGCATACCTCTTCTGTAAGCTTTGTCTGGTAACCCATCTTCCTCTTCATTTCTAATCCCCTCCCTGTATTGTGCTGTATGACAGTACTTTTGCCATGATTGCTAACAGTTGCCATATGTTTGTTTCATGTCTGAATAGGGGCTCCAAAAGCAAAAATTGTTCCTTATTTATCCTTGAATTCCTAGTTCCTAGAAAGTACCTGATAATGACTAGTCACCTAATAAATATTTGTGGAACAGTTAACTTGTGGGATGATATCATTGGTAGAAATAGAACTGATGAAAGAAGGGCTGTGTTTGAGAATTTTAATTTTAACAACAACGGACAAAAATTAGTATTTTAGAGGGAAGTGTCAGACTAGACTTAATTTTTAAAACACTGGGTGAATAAAAAGGCAAGTTAAGCATAAATAAAAAATATCTCTGCTTTTGTTCATTTTTGTTTTTTGTTAAAATCCTCAAGGAGATAATAACTCATACTCTTTTTTTTTTAAAAGGAAAGAGAATTTCAAGACATTATTGAACCTGGTATATTATGTATAAAAATATTTGTCCTATGTAGTAATTTCTTTATTTACAGATGATAGCTAGAATCTGAAGTTACATATTGATGTCTGAAAACCTGTAAGGAGTGACTAGGGTAAGAGATAGGTAGACTTGTAGAACCAGGACAGCAGAAACTGATGACTGTACTTAAAATTTTGTGTCTTCATAGGAGTCATGAATCAAGCAATAGAGAAAAATTCACTCATTTGATAGTATAATAGTAAGCTGAGATGTTGGATATATGATTATTGGTATGGGTATTGATGGAAAATAAGAATTTATCATCTAGGGCCACCTGGGTGGCTCAGTCAGGCATCTTAGCTCAGGTCTTGATCTTAGGGTCATGAGTTCAAGCCCCGTGTTGGGCTCAACGCTGGGCATGGAGCCTGCTTTAAAAAAAAAAAAAAAATCATCATTTAAAAATAATTAATCTTTTTTGTAAAATTGAGTGATAATGAGTTGTTTTAGAGCCAGAATAGTAGTCATTTACTTGTTTCTACTTACGCAGAATTTTTATCAGTTATTTGAATGCACTCATATCTGACCTGCATCCCTGCACTTGTCCCTGTTCCATTCTGTTCTATCTCTAATCCTCATACCCTGACCCAGATCAACCAGATTTTCTTTACCTGGAATTTTAAATTTGAACAAGATAAAAAGTGATTGGAACTGAATAGTCTAACAAAATTACCCTTGAAAGATAGTCTGAATCACTGCTTCTAATTTTTTGTATCAGTTAAGATTCTTTGGTTGTAGGCAGACAGTTTGATCACAACAGACCATTTTGGGACATGGTAGGCAGTGGGGGGTGGAGGATCTCTTAAGTTCAAAACATACTGGCTGCTAATTGTATAGCAATATTTCAGTTCCTCCTGATACTCAAGGTCAGTCCTTCCAGATAATGCTGTAAGCCATTCCTTTCTTCTCCTAGTGATGTAGGGAACCTAAAATGGCCAGATGACATTTAGTTTCTAATTTGGTAGAACTATTATTATATCCTCTGATGTAGGATAGTACACAGCTTCCTTAGGATGGTCCTAAAATCACAGAAGAATTCAGAATAGGAGGGAAACAGAAATAAAAAACTGAATTCTTAGGTGTAATCATGAGAGATGCCAAAACCACTTTGCACTCCCTGGTTTCCAAATTGGTGCATTTCAACCGTGAGAAAATGATCACCCATATACACCGGTTGTTGGTTTAGGCTGTATCCTCATTCTGTAGGAACATATACCTCATTTGGTAGTTATTTTCTTCCAGCTGGTACCATCTAAAACTTTATCAGCAAAGTAAGATCGTCATTTAAAGATCAGCAATTTTTTCAGATGTTTGAATGTATATTAGGATCATTTAATTCCATAGACATCTACCTATTGCCTTACATTTCTCTTTACGAAGAGAATTCTTTAAGACCATGTGGTGTGAGCTCCTGGGTAATTTACAACCTTATCTAGATAAGTATCAAGTTCAGTGAGGACAAATTGCTATTCCTTCCACTGATGGAAAAGTGCAATATAATCCACCCATTACAGAATATGCAATCTTTGCAGTCTGGGTTTGGGCACTGACCACAGGTAAATAGCATATTGTAAGCCAATATGTTGTCCTTATCCTTGCCTCCATGGCCACTTTATCCATGAACTTATTGATAAGTGCCAAACTGGCTGCTTAAGTACTGCATTGATTTAGATGGATTATGGCTGTAGGTAGTGTGAAATGATCACCATATGAATTGCCTGCCTTCTATACAGTTTCTTGAGATAATAGATTCATACTACATTTTATCTATTTTAAGTGTTAATGGAGGGGCATCTAGAAAAAAATTAGTGCTATTACCAGAATTTTTGTACAACTGCAAATAATGAATAAAGTATACTCTATAGGGAAATTTAATTTGGTGGTTTTTTTCATACTTAGAGCAGAAAAATTTGAGAACAGTTGTAGCCCCAGCACTTATGGATACAAAAGGCCTTAACAGCTTGTGGTGTGAGTAGATTTTACATCTTCTAAGAAGGAGATTCTAGATTATACAGTATTGATGTAGAAATAATGAGTTATAGCTATGACCTTACCTTAAAAAACAAGCCAATAAATTATTTATCTGCAAAAAATCAAAACTTGGTTTTTAAAAATATTTAACTGTTTGAAATGTTGCATTATGCATATTTAAAAACAAGTACATCCAGATATATTTTCCATGCATTCTTAGTTATGTTGAATATTTTTCTTGTAATAATAAGTTTCAATGTGCTTAATCTAAAAACTGACATCATATTGTAATTGGAAACTACATGAGATTGAGTAGAGATTGGTATTTGTTGAAGTACTGTTTTAGTCATTTGTAAAGTGAAAATGAGAAGAGTTTTAATAAAGAAAATAAGCCACATGCTTACAGACATATTTTTTTTTAAAAAAGGCCTTTAAGTCAGAGAAAGACAAATACCATATGATTTCAGTCATATGTGGAAATTGAGAAACAAAACAGGTGAACATAGGGGAAGGGGAAAAAGAAGACAGAGAGAGGGAAGCAAACCATGAGAGACTCTTAACTATAGAGAACAAACTGAGTCTTGATGGAGACAGGTGGGTGGGTGATGGGGATTAAGGAGAGCACTTGTGATGAGCACTGGGTTTTATATGTAAGTGATGAATCACTAAATTCTACTCCTGAAGCCAATATTATACTATATGTTAATTAATTAGAGTTTAAGTAAAATCTTGAAAAACAATTAGAATTTAAGTAAAAACAAAACAAAGCAAGCCTTTAAAAAATAAGTACAGTATTTTGAAAAAAAATTTTTTTGTTAGTGACTTAAATACATAGGATTAATGAATATTTTTGGATAATTTCTTAGGCCTTGCTTATCCAAGAGTCAAGATGGAAATTACCACACCTACTCCAGTTGCCTGAGAATTATAACACCATTTTTCAGTACTACCACAGAAAAACCTGTAGTGTCTGCACCAAGGTTCCTAAAGACCCTGCTGTTTGCCTTGTTTGTGGTACTTTTGTATGCCTGAAAGGACTGTGTTGCAAGCAGCAAAGTTACTGTGAATGTGTATTGGTAAGTAATAGTAAACAATATAACATTTATGAAAACTAAAATTACTATCACATGGAAATGTGGTATATGTGGTGAAGCCAACTCTTCATATTTAACTACTCTTTGAATTAAATACACAATATGCAAGGATTTCATTTTTGTTTGTTCTGTTTAATCTGGTAGAAGGTTTAAAAAAAATCAAGCGCCTGAGGCTTTATTTAAGTAATACTTTTCTTATGTACTATTCCAGTTCCTCTCCCTACTCCAGGTGCCCTTTAATGGTGCATGCTTTTAAATGCTGGACAATGAACCAGCAGTCATACCTGCTGTTGTTGATGCTAGCCTCAGAATTAGATTTAAGTTCGCTCTTACTTGCTTTCCTATATAATCCTTACCCAAATTCCTGTGTATTATTACTCAAGTTTTAAGAATGAAATTATAAGTTTAACTTAGATGAAATCTTATTAAAAATTTAAGGGGTGCCTGGTAGCTCGGTAGATTAAGTAGTCTGACTTCAGTTCAGGTCATGATCTCACCATTCGTGAGATCGAGCCCTGCCTCAGGCACCTGTGCTGACAGTGCAGAACCTGCTTGGGATTCTCTCTCTCCCTCTGTCTCTGCCCCTCCCCTGTGTGTGTTCTCTCTCTCTCTCTCTCTCTCTCTCTCTCTCTCTCTCTCTCAATCTCTCTCTCTCTCTCTCTCTTAAAATGGATCAATAAACTTTTAAAAAATTTAAGAAATATTTTGGTATTATTTAGAAGATTAAGGCATTCTTTGTTTTCTTATAAGGTCCATTTGATTATGAAGATCATTGATATATTTTTAATTTTTTAGCATTCTCAGAACTGTGGTGCTGGAACAGGGATTTTCCTTTTAATCAACGCATCGGTGATTATCATTATTCGAGGCCACCGCTTCTGCCTCTGGGGTTCTGTGTATTTGGATGCTCACGGAGAAGAAGATCGGGATCTTAGGTTAGATGTGCATGGATATATTTAAATGTTTTATTGAGCTTTGATCAGTAAGAACAACGTACCATTCCTGGCTTTGTAATCGTAATAGTAATTATTTTTTATATTGAGAAATTCTGACAGTCATTACTTTAGAGCTATTTCTAGTTTTTGAGATACTTTCCACATCCATATGCTAAGGAAATAGGAAGTAAACCAGATTACTATATGAGATTTTTACCGTAAAGAATCTATTTTTTAATAACGTGTGTGAAATCTTAACTGTATTGTATTACTTTTAATACCGTCTTTTTTCCTTTTTATTCTAGGCGAGGCAAGCCTCTCTACATTTGTAAAGAAAGATACAAAGTTCTTGAGCAGCAGTGGATTTCTCATACTTTTGATCACATCAATAAAAGATGGGGTCCACATTATAATGGGCTGTGATTCACCACCTCAGCATTGCATTATATGATTTTCATTAAGAATTTATCTAAGCTTTACCTTAATTTGGGGGATTAACGCTTTTGCTGAGGGAGAAAAAGAAAACATATATTATGAAACCTTTCCAAAATTAGGTGCTTGGTCATGACATTAATGGTGTAATAAATTTTTTTTAAAGTATCTGGAGAACATAACAACAAGTTAAATCATTCTTTAGTGGTCCTTTTTTTTTTTAAGTCCACAATTAATAATAAGCACAACTTGTTGACAAAATCATTTAAAAATGATTCTCCCAGCAGTGCATATCAGCTATTCATTGATACTTAGAGTGGGTGTGATTTATTTAAAGTTTTACTGCTTCTTTATATCTGTGTGTTTTAATTTGCATCTGCTAAACACAATGCATCTTTTCCCTCTGCCATTCTTGTGTTGATTTGAGATTTTTGCTGTATGTAATTAGAAAAAAAATGTAAAACATGATTTATGTGAAATACTGTATAGTAAAGTTGGTCTAATAGTAGGACTTTAAAATTTTTTCTTATTGTGAGGAACCTGTTAAAAGTTTAAGGCTTTGCTGAAAACTTAATTCATTCTCAGGAATTTCATAAATATTCTCCCCAGGTAAATAATTGAAATAGTTGTAAAATAAGTAGATAGCTGCTGTTAATATAATACAATACATTTTGGAGGACATATGTGTGGTTGGGGGAGGGAGCCATTAAAAATCAAAATTCGCCATTTCAGTTGGATGAATTACTTGAGGTATTAACAAATAGATTTTGGTATAAAATCGAAAGTTTTAAGAGCATATACATGGCAGATTTTGATTTTGTGCATGCCCACCTTTTGTTACCAACCAAGTTTTTGTTTAAATGATTGAATTGGAAATGCTCAGATTTACCCACAAATGAAGCTTAGGTTTGGAACTTCCCTATCAGCTCGAGAGGTTCATCTATATTGTATATGTGCAGTGTAATCACTGTTATTTCTGCTTGGTTTCCCAAAAGGAAAAAGGGGACTCAGTGGTGATGACCCTCATGAATGAGCCCTGCATCTGCATTCTTCTTAGAAGCTGCTGCGAAAAGCAATTTATGTTTTTTGGGGTTTTTTAATCAGTAAGAATGGGAATGATTGAGCTAAAACCCACTCTATAAATAGAAAAGGAAGATTACAGAAAAGCATGTTATATATTGCTAACAAGATTTTTCTTCCAAATGATTTAGTAATTTGATGATTATTTAATATATAGTGCTATCAAGCAATTCCTGGTACTTTGGACTTCCATGGCTTGTTATATAAAATTACATTTTTACATGTAAAAATAAACTAAAAAACATCTAATGATGAAATACAAAAATAAAGTCAGATCTGTGTTCTAAAAATTATCGAATGACATGACATTACAGAGTGTGAAAATGGACATTAAATGATGGCATTGCATTAAAATAGAGCAGAACAGTACATATTGAAATGTGTTCAAAATGTCAAAAAAATGACCTATAGCTCTACAATAAAATACATGGAAATAGCTTGCTATTTTTATATACATTTCCAAAATATTAAGATAACTTTCTGAAAGGTGAGACTGATTCTGTTTAACTAAATAGTTGTCCTTTCCAACACATTGCTACTTTTTTAAATACTGTATTATAAGTTCAGCCTGTCATATTTTTTGCATCGGTCATTATGAATACCAGACCATTTGTAAGTGTGGTTGAAGAGCAAAATGCTAATTTAAATCTCTAGTAAATACTGTTACAGGATTCATGAACTTGAATAATTCTACAGTTTGAAACTCTGATGCTATATATACATGGTATAATGTATTCAGACTTTGATTACTACATATTTAAAATGGAATGTTTTATGGTTGTGCATATGGATGTGAAGTGAAAATATTAGCCTTAACATTAAATTTGGGTATTTGATAGTGTTTATTTTGATATTGGTGAATTAGTCACCAGTAAATTTTTAAAAAGCACTTGGTTGAAAATTGTACTTGAATTACATACATGCATGCTGCTAAACTAGAACTTTAATTTTTTTCCCCATAACTTTTATAAGTCCCATTTATAAACCCACTTTTAAAAACCCACAGGTCCAAGCTAGAGTGATGTGTGTATATTATTCAAAAAAATGTACTGGTGTGATATCTTGTATGAATGATCATTTAAATACAGTACATTACTGTAGAGGCTAAACCAATCTTTATAATTAAGCAGAGATTACAAAACTAGGAATAATCAACATTGTAAGATATGTTAATAAAAACCTACTGTCATTTGGTTTGTGAAAGGTCCTTAAAATGTTTAACTCTTACAATTTTTTTTCAAAGGTATTGACAGTAATATATATAAGTGAGCCTAGTGGAAAAGATCAAAGCATAACATAACTAATAGTTGCTTTAAGGTAAAGTTAAATATAAAGGGTTTGCTTTCCCTTATACCTTTTGTTTACATACGTTGTTCCTGTTTCTTCTGTCCTTGTCTTAAAACTAATGCAAAGCTTTTGCTAAGTGTGTTTTTGAAAGTGGGGGAGAAGGAAATGGATATGCATACCTGAGGAACACTGCTGTGGTCCTTGCTGCTTTCTGAAAATTCCAGCTACACTTTAGAAATCTAAAGTGCTTTATGATAATGTTTATTTTGAGTGATCTGTGATTGTGTTGGAATTGACAGTGTTCACCCTCTCACCCTGCATCTTACCAGGCAGTTATCAACTAGGAATCCATTTGTATTCACAAATCTTTTTTTCTGTTTTATGTATTTTGATATTTATTGATTTCTGTGACTTAGAAAAGATGCTGATTGAAAGCACTTGAAGGCCTGGAGGTTACAGCAGCATGAGAGGATATATGACCCAAGAGTCTATATCATCTCCAGAATTGTAATGGCTGACTGTTGTTGGCTTATCTTTAAGGTCATGTTGAACAACAACAAAAACAAACCACAACAAGGTTTTAAGCTCTAAAATCAAATCACCAAGACAAGATACATTTACTGGGCGTTATATATGACGTGTGATAGTTGGTGGGAGAGCAGAAGACTTGTGACTGCCCCAGTCCCATTTATAGCACATGATCTGGTTGGATGAGCTGGAGTGGGCAGAAGGATGGCAACGTGATCACTTCTTAATTTGTGACACTTCAGGCTCCCTTGAGAATGAGGCATATCAAATACAGAAGAGCTATTATCTACCATCCTAGTGTGCCATCATCACTAGCAGTGGAGTGAATGTGACTCCAGCTGAGCCAACACAATGAAGAGGCATAATGGGACCTTATGTAGAGTTACCGTGTAAGATGTGGCAGTGCCAAACTTGATGTGGCAGAGCCCAAAAGCAAGCCAGAGAAGTAGGGTCAAGAGCATAGATAAAGGCTTCCGGTTGAGGGGAAGGAAAACAGACAAAGGGAAAGGAAACAAGGTCTAGAACAAACTAAGAGGATTCATTAAGTTGTGACAGAGGAGCAGGATCATCTGTTGAGAGTGAGCCTAGTCTATCTGGGTGCTTGATTAAGCGGTGTTTTACACATATGCTAGGAGAGAATAGGCTAGAAATGAGAAGCACCATGGAAGTCATACTGAGAGCCCAATAGGGTTAGAAGCCATAACATTTAATGGACCCAATTAGAAAGGTTCTGTCACTTTATAGAGCCCCTGAGATCAGTCCAGGACCTTAAGAGTAGAAATTAGACTGCTAAATTAACTCATAGTTTGGGGATTAGAGAGGTGGGTGCAATATCAGATGGTAAGAGAATTAAGGGTGCTGGTTGGAATGAATGTGGGGTCCATGCTAAGTAAATTGAGGGGTATAGGATTGGGATTCATGATTAAGATTTAATGAGATTTGATGCCGGTTTTCATAGTTTTCATTTGGAATTAGGACAAGCTGCTTTACTGTTAAAGCATTTGAATTCATTCAGTAAATATTTATTGAGCTCCTCTTATGTGACAGACAGTGATGAATACTGGAAATACAATGGAAAAGAAGCCAGATAACCCTTCCTCTCAGATAGCTTTCTGTGTGATTAATGCTACAAATGCTGTGTGTGTTGGGAGGTGGAGGAGGGCAGGCAGGAAGGAAAGTGGAGTACAAGGTACTATTGAAGGGACCTCTAAACCAGATTTGGGAGTATGAGGAGGCTTCCAGGGGACACAGATGTCTGTGATGATCCCTAAATGTGTAGAAGATACCTGGGTGAAAGTGGAGGGTGAAAGTGGGGAGTAGTGTTTCAGTAGGTTGAAGGGAATGCCATTGGCAATGATCTAAGGTTGAAAGAGAACTTGTAGGTACATGCCTAAAGGGGAATTGTTCTGACTCCAACATAGGTACTTTTAAGAGATAAATAAAATCTAAATTACAAAGTGTTTTTATAAGCCTTCTAGGGGTTTTAGACTTTGTTCAGAAAGCATCGGAAGCCATTTTTGGGCTTCAGACTGTAAAGTGACATAATCAGATTTGTGTCTTAGAAAAATCAATCTGGCTGCACCATGGAGAGAGATCCAGAGTGGGAAGACCTGTTAGATACCCATTCAAAGAGCCAAGACACAGATGGATGGCTCAGCTAGGTGAGCTGTAGTAGAGACAGAAGTGGACAGTATCAGAAGAGACTTGACAGAATTCAGTAGGGTAAGGGAGAGCAAGGAATATTTATTAAGTGGCAACGATGTGCCAGATACTAAGCTAAATGCTGGGGATACCACACTGAACAAGGCAGAAAGGGTTAGTGTTTGTCCACCATCTAGTGGAAAACAACACTAAGTATGTAATTACAAGTAAATAGATATTATCAGCAAGTTAAGCAGAAAGCTGTGGGAACCAGTGGGCTCGTGTGTTTTGGGGAGTTCGCAGAAGACCACATGGAGGAAGTGATGTTCAAGCTGAGACCAAAAAAAAAAAAAAAGTGAGCTAAGTGAAGGAAAAAATAGGGGGAAGGCATTCAAAAGGCCCTGAAATTAGTATGGGCAGGGTACACTCAGCTAACTGAAAGAAATGCAATATGGCTGAAGCATTGAAAACAGAGGGAGTAGTTTATGTCACGAGATGATGCAGGAAAGATAGGCAGGAATCTGATTGTGGCTTCTTGAACCATGTTATGAATTTTGGTCTTTATCCTAAGTGCAATAGGAAGTCATTGTAAGACATTAGGACAGATTTCGATATTAAAAAAGAGTACTATGGCCTTAGTTTAGAGCAGAGGTCAGCAAACATTTTGTAGTAAGGGCCAAATGGTTTCTGTCACAGCTATTCAATTCTGCCATTGCAGTGCAAACAGCATCCATTGACATGCATAAGTGAATGGGCATGGCTGTGTTCCAATAAAACTTCACTTGATAAAAACAGGCTGTGGGCCATAGTTTGCCAAGCTTAGTTTTGGTGAAGTGGTAGAGGTAGAAGCCAAAGTATAGCCTCTGGAGGTAAGAAAAATTGACAATGAAGTAGAGGAGTAGAACACAATTTTCTAACTCACCCTAGCATGGCTGGGTCATATGGCCATGTTTGCATCAAAACCTATTTTCAATTAGTTTTCACTTGTATTCAGATGGGATGGTTTGCCATCTGAATCTAGGGCTTGAAATCAGCAGACCTGGGTTTGAATGACCTCACTGCACCTCATTATATTAGTTAGGAATGTGCCCTGTTTTTAAACAAACAAACAAACAAAAAAAACCCTGACTTAAGCAATGGCTTGAAGTAAGGGGTTTATTAGTTTCAAGCAAATGGAAGTCAAGGTAGGCAGACCAGGAAGGGGAAGCTGCACCAAGACATCATTATGGATCTAGACCCCTACCTTTTTCCTTTTCTACATAGTTAGATTATAGCTTTCATCCTGATGTCTACAAAGAATCTGTCAATCTCCAGGCTGCCTTAAGAATGAAAAGCAAGATGGCTGCTAACCTTGTTTTCCAGGCAGGAAAAAAGGCCAAAGGCTTCTTCCTAAGGCTTTGCCCATTGTTCAGCAAGAGAAGCCCTTTCCCAGCACACTTTTACATAACATCTCATTAGTACTGTCAGATGGCCACTATTAAATGCAAAGAAATCTGGGAAGGTAAGTGTTTTAGCTTTTGAGCCTGTATGCTAGAGGAATACAGGGAGGAAAAGGGTTGTGAATGACCTTTAGATTGCAAATTCAATGCCTTTCACACTTGGGTTTCTCATCTGTGCAATAGAAACAATAGCTAATATTAAAAAACATAGACACTTCGGCTTCTGTTAAGTTCAGAGTAAATGATTCAGACTACATTAGTTATCAATTCCTATATAACAAATTGCCATAAAATTAATGCAGTAAAATAATATTCATTACTTCATAGTTCTATGGTTTAGGAATACAGGAGTAGCTTAGCTGGGTGGTTCTGCCTCACAATCCCTTCTAAGACTGTAGTTAAGGCATCAGCCAGGGCAGTTTGGCCAGGGCTGGAGGATCTGATTCCAAACTCTCCTGTGACTGTTGACTAGAGACTTCAGTTTCTTGCCATGTGGAACTCTCCCCATGGCTGCTAACAACAGAGCCACTGACTTTCCCTAGAACAAGTGATCCAAAAGAAGGAGAAGGAGAGGTCGAGAATATAAAAAAGCCCAAGAAGAAAGCCTCTGTCTTACAACCTAATCTTGGAAGTGGCATATGATCACTTCTACCACAAATACCAACTCTGGTACAATGTGGGAGGGATTTATGTAAAGATGTTGTATCAGGAGGTGGAGATTATTAGGGGCCCATCTTTGAAGAAAACTTTAAAAGCCAAGTGAGTGGACAAAAGTTGAAGCAGCAGCAGTATGTGTGCAGTCTCAAAGTAGGCTTCCCAAGATGTTTATTAACCACAAAGCGTTAAGATAGTAACTTTATAGTAAAGAATAGTAGACACCACTTTCATGAAGTGATTAAAGTTACTATCACCAGGAATAAAGCATATTGACTTGATGAACACTTTAATATGATTTACTGAGAAATATATATTATTTCTGTAATAAAACTGCAAAAAGTGCATAACTTTAATCATGTGAAAACATCAGACAAACCCAAATAAAGGACATTCTAGAAAATAACTCATCAATACTCTTCAAAGTGTCAAGGTAAAAGACAAGGAAAAACTGAAGAATTGTTACAGACTGTAAGGGCCAAAGGATGTGTGGGATCCAATTACAGTGTGTGGGATCTTGGACAACAAGATCTTGACACCAAAAACACATTAATGAGAAAACTGGTGAAATTCAAATAGGGTCTGGAGTTTAGTTAATAGTAAATTACTGTTATTTTCTGATTTTCAAAATTTTTCTATGGTTATACAAGTTAACATTAGAGGAAACAGTGAGGAATATATAGGAACTCTGCACTATTCATATAATTTCTGTAAGTCTAAAATTTGTTCAAAATGTAAAGTTTTTAAAAAGACATAGACTAAGAGAACTTTCCTCAAATAAAAGAAGACTCAAGTTCATATTCCAGGAGCCCACAGAGTACCAGAAAAATTGACCCTTAATCAAATCCAAGACACACCCTAGAATAAAACTATTAGACTATAAAAATAGAAGTTCTCAAGCCCTACAGACACAGATAAAGTACCTGAGAAGGACAAGATAAGTATTCTGTGACTGACTTCACATGCAACATGTAAAAGAAAGGAGCATGCAAAGGAGAACTTTCAAAAATCCCAAGGAAAGAAAGTCACCCAATCATTTTAAGGTCTGACTTAAAGTACCAACACTGTAGAGAAACAATTGTAAGCACTCAAATGTGAGTGTTTTTTGAGCAAATCTAAAAGATCGGCTTCATCCAACTACAAGTTGACTGGAAAAACTTCAGCAGCAGGACTGATGGAGTGAAGGTAGCAATTTCAGCTCTAAAAAAAAGTCAGACTGCTAATGCTTTCCAGTGACTAGCAGAAAGCAAGAACATCCTCTCTGGAAGATATCATCCAAATTCTAAAGATACTTCTAAAACTATTTCAAATAAAGGAATATGATGAGACAATACACATAGACCAGAATCAATAGGAAAAGAATTGTAACAGACAACTGGGATTCTAGATATTAAAATTGTGATTTTTTTTTTAATTTGAAAAGAACCAATTATAAATTCTGGTACTGAAAAAATTAAGAACTCAAGGGAGCTGTTTAATATCATTTGAGACACAGCTAAGGAAAGACTTGGTAAACTGGATTATAGGTCAGAGGAGTCTAAAAGATGGAAAATGGGTAAGAGAGGTAAAAGTCCTAGAGGACATCGTGAAAATGTCAAACATAACTTGAAGTTCAGAAAGATACGGGAAAAAATGTGTCAGAGACAATATTGAAGGAGATAATAACTGAGGATTTTTCTGCAAGTGATGAAAAACAGCCATAAATTCAGGAAGTTAGTAGAATCCAAGTAGGATTAATAGAAAGGAATCCATACCTAGGCACATCATAGTGAAACTGAAAAAAAAAAGGGAGAGAGAAATATTAAAAGCCTCTCACTAGAAAAAGAATGAACTACTCTCAAAAGACTTCTGATTTCTCAGTAGTACATTGGAAACAAGTAGACAGTAGAAAAATATCTTCCAAAATGTTGAAAGAAAATGACTCAGCCAAAGATTCTCTATACAACAGAAATATTCTTCAAGAATGAAGGCAAAACACGGAGCAACTGCGTAGCTCAGTTGGTTGAGCATCCAACTTCAGCTCAGGTCATGATCTCACCGTGGGTTCACACCCTGCATCGGGCCCTGTGCTGACAGCTCAGAGCCTGGAACCTGCTTCAGATTCTGTGTCTCCCTCTCTTTCTGCACCTCCACCACTCATGCACTATCTCTCTGTCTCTCAAAAATAAATAAATGTGAAAAAATTTTTAAATAAAGGCAAAATAAAGACATTAAAATAAAAATTGAATTTAATACATCTTTAGGGAAGGAAAATTTAAAAAAAAGTTTTTCAGATAAAGAGAAAATAACCCTGGAGGAGATTAGATTTCAGTAAGAAATTAAAAAAAAAAACTTGTAAATATGTAAGTATAGCTAAATGAACATATTGCATAAAATATAATACATTATACGGGATTTCAATATATATGTATGTGACTGACAATGATAGAATGTAAGCTACAGGGATAAATCAAAGGTTTCAAATTTCTTACATGGTCTCAAGAAAGGGTAAAGGTAATATTAAAAGAAAACAGTTATAAATCTTTGTGACCTTGGATTAGGCAATAGTTCTTAGCTATGACACCTAAAGCACAAACAACTCTTTGCCCTTCAAAAAAAAAAAAAAAAGATAAATTGGGCTCTAGCCATATTAAAAACTTCTCTATCAAAGAACACTATCAAGAAAGTGGAAACCCACAGAATGGGAGAAAAATATTTGTTAATCATATGTATGATAATTCTTAATATGCAGAATATATGAAGAACTACAATAACCAAAAGACACCCCAATTAAAAAATGGACAAAGGACTTGAATAAACTTTTGCCAAAGAAGATACACAAATGGCAATAAGCCCATAAGAAGATGCTCAACGTCATGAGCCATTAGGGAAATGCACACCAAAATCACAATATGATACTACTTCATGTCCACTAGGATGGGTATAGTCAAAAGGAAGGACTACAAGGCTGACAATGTGGAGAGATTCTCTTAACAGTAGTTCAATAAGGAATTAAGGTAATGTGTAATTGAGGGGGCACCTGGGTGGCTCAGTTGGTTAAGCATCCGACTCTTGATTTTTGGCTCAGGTCATGATCTCACAGTCATGAGTTCAAACCCCACATAAGGCTCTGCGCTGACAGTGTAGAACCTGCTTGGGATTCTCTCCCTCTCCTTTTCTCTGCACTCCCTTCTCTCAAAATAAATAAAAAATATTTTTAAAAAATCTCTAAGACTCTTCTCTCCTTCTCCCTCTGTCCCTCCTCAGCTGGCGCATGTGTGCTTTTTCTCTCTCAAAAAAAGTGTGCAATTGGGGTAATGATAGATAAATAAACCAAAGGAAGAGAGTACAGAGCCCAGAAACAGAGTCATGCATATATCAACACTTGATTTATAACAAAAGTAGCACTGCATAGCAGTGGGGAGAGAATGGGTTTTTCAATAAATGATACTGGTATCCATATTGGATCCTATCACACCATACCAAAATCTGTACCAGATAGATGCTAGCCCTAAATGTGAAAAGCAAAATAATAAAGATACTGGAAGATGTGGTAGTCATTAATGCTGTCCACCAAATATTTTCTAGTTTAGTTTCACGTTCATGTTATGATTGTAATTCCTACCCCCTTGAACTAGGTATAGCCATATAATTTGCTTTGGTCAACGTAATGTGACTACAAGTAATGTGTGCTTCCTTATATAATCTTTAAAAGCCAGTGAATGATTTGTCCTGTTGTTTATCCCATGGTCGTGGCAACTGGCAATGCTCTGGGTGGTGGCTACTCTGTCCCAGAGTACTACTGGGTCCCCAGTTTGAAAACAAGCCAACTCTGTGCTGGTTAAGCAAAACAAACATGAACTAAAATAAGCCTAGTGTTTTCATATGATGAGATTCTTGTGAAATTGCTATGAGAATGGGATTTTTTGTAACAAAAAATAATAAAATATATGTCAATGGTTTAAGAGTTGATGGTAGATATCAAGAAAGCTGATACTGAAGGATGAAAGGGAGATCTATGTTATCTAGGGACAAAATACTTGGTAAGCTGTAGTCTGCAATAACTTATAAGACGAATAACCTACCTAATGAAAGGGTTGGAAAACAGAATGTGTTGCCTGCTGCTGGCTGCATTACACAAGGTATTATAAGAGAAGATGAGCTCAGAGAAGAACTGACCATTTTGTAGCCGGAATAAAAAACAATACAGTCTAGAAATTTGGGGAATTGAAGAGTTGGAAAACACAACTCTCAACCACAGTAACTAAAAGATAAAACTGAACAAGCTTTGAGTAACAGTAAACTCAGCCTTCTGGCAAAGATGAAATGAGATTATGGTGTTGACATCATTGTTAAAACCTCCAAAAAGCCTTTGTGAAAGTACTTGTTTCAGAGTAAAGATCAAACTAAGGGAGTGGCATGCAGTATATCCTTTTAGTTGGACAAAATGGTGATGGAAAAGAGACTAAAAATGTGGCTCTCCCACTGAGGTATGATAAGCTTAATTTACCTGCAAATAAGTGGAAAGAGAGTCATGGAAGCCAGAAAGCAATGATACACAGCAAATTTAAGAACACTGTCAAAAAGAACTGTTGCTAGAACTTTTGAAACATGGAACTGACTGGATACCGATAGATAGGAAGTCTACTAGGTTTTCAAGAGAGTTATAGTAAAGAAACCATGAATCAGGATATTACAAGTCTGTGACTCTTCAGAACTTGAAATGACTTGGTAAGCATACATTGAAAAAAAGTAGACTGTCAGAGACCCATGCAGCTCCCAAAGATACATATTCTCTTCAGTGTGGACAAGTAGTATAATGGAAAAAGAACATCTTCCCAGAGCGTGGAGCCAAAGGCCACAAAGAGCAATGGACAAGGGAGATCCTCCCAAGAAGTAGAATCTGGACCTAATTAAGAAATATATACCCAATCAAATAAAGGGCCTTCAAATATCTTATAAGCGTATTTCAAAATTGATATGAATCAGTGTTGTATCTCTTTAATTTTTTTCTATTTTCTAAGTGCAAGTGTTTATTATAGTCACTTATACATTCACATTTTATGTTTTTCTATGTAGACATTTTAACTAAAGTTAGCATTTTTCTCTGTGACAGGTTTTTTAAAAATAAATGTTCTTAAAATGTTTATGAAATCACTTTATATTTCTGTTATTTAAATCACTTTAAATTTCTGTTATTTGAGTGATCTAAAGAAAAATAACCATTAAAATAAAACCTCCAGGGATTACAGACTTTAGATGTAAAGGAGCAGATGTTAAAGTAAAATATTTACCTAAAAGGATTATGACTATTGTAAGTAAAATATACATAAGCAAGTAATAAAGGTCAATGAGAAAATTTGGATGAGATGAAACTAAATGCTTTTGGCCTAAAATGTTTGAGAATTTCTATCTGAAGTCATATCTTTTATTTCAATGTTAGTTGTTTATATTGACCCATATATTGACTCAGATACTCTAGTTTGTTTCCTTCAAAAAAAAATAGATTATATTTCTTTTGCCATCCATTTGCTAGTACATTTTCTAAGTTTCCAAACTAGTTGTATCATCTGGATTCTTTAAAAGAATCATAATTATGTAACTTTATCCTCAGAGTTTTCCTTCCTTGTATGACATTTGGGTTGTTTTAAGTTTATATCTTTTTCAATGACCTTTACATTTCTTCAGATCAATACTCTTCACTTTAATTTTTCCAAAGGGGATATCCATGATGAATGATTATGTAGAGATAATTCCATCACCTTGGAGACCCAGATATACACAGATTGGTTGCTTGCCTGGAATGGACATTATTGGCAAGCAATTTCTCCTAAATGTTCTTGTTTATTTAAAGAGTTGCTTCAAAAAATTACTTCTCTGTAATTTTCCATAATTTATTATTTATAAAATAAGAACCTATGGTTCTCATCTATGTTATTATTACCATACAGTAATTCCACTGCTGATAAAATTTTCATACATAATTTAATTTCTCTAAAAGATGATAGAAACAGGTTCTTTCAAATCTGTTAGGGAAATTACTCTCTTGGTTCTTCTATGTTTTTTCTTCTGTTTGATGCTTCAGGATATCAATTTGGTTTCATAGAGGAAAATAAGACAAATCCCAGCTAGGTGGGTCTCCTATCATATATGTCATTAGGCATTTCCCATACCTGTTTCGTAAGCTCACTGATATTTAGTCTGGTAGGTTAGGGGATTTTTTACAATTTACCCTAATATTGAAGTGCACTTCCCATACCTCACCTATCCCATAATTCGTCTTACCAATTCCACCTAGAGGGTGTAATAGAGACAGCACGTTAGAGTAAGACCCTGAATTGGTGGACGAGGAAGGGTAAGCCTGTCAACTAATTACTCTTGTAATTGAGAAAGGCATTTGTAAAGTACTTGTTTGTGTTGCAAATAATCTGAAATGGATAAATACGGAGAATTGAGTGGAATGTCCACCGCCCTGCATTTCTGATAAGGTAGGAAGATGAGAGAACATTTGAGATATGGGTACAATTTGAATAGATGCCTCAAAAGTGACATTGATTATACTATTATTATTGGTATTCATTTGGAAGTTAAACACACACACACACACACACACACACACACACACGCACACACACATTGCCCTACTCGTGGCCCCTGACCCCAGGAATCCCTGTTTTTTGGTCTACTTCCTAAAGCTCATCCTTCCCTTTTCTCTCTCTTTAAAAATGTTCTTTTCCTGGGGCACCTGGTTGGCTCAATCAGTTAAATGTCCAACTTCAGCTCAGGTCATGATCATGAACTCTCAGGTTTGTGAGTTCAGGCCCCACACTGGCCTTTCTGCCGTCAGCATAAAGCCCACTTTGGATTCTCTTGTCTCCCTTTCTCTGCCTCTCCCCTGCTCGTGCTCTTTCTTTCTTTCTCTCTCTCTCTCTCTCTCAAAAATAAACAAACATTTAAAAAATGTTTTCTTCCTGATCTCAGTTTTCAGCTATTTTGTGGCTTTAGCTATAATTCCTTAGACTCTTTTAATACACTCTCTCAATATTATCTATTTTTTATCCAAGAAACATTTTTAAACAGCCTGCTGTTCCTAAAGCCTTGCCTTAGATATTAGGTATGAAACAAAGTGGAGAATTGAGCTAATATTTTTGGAGTTCCTACTTTGAGTAAGTAGATATTGTGCTTGGCATTTTATCCACATTATCTGTTTAATTCTTACAGCCACCTTATTGGACAAATACTATTTCCCCATTTTACTGATGAAGAAATTAGGCTCACAGAGGCTAATTGGTGCTATGTCACATAGTCAGCAAAGGAGTTAGAACTTAAACCCTAGTTTAAATATTAAACCCATGATCTGTCTTCAGTACTTTGCTGTATTGAAAATGACTGAGGCGATTGCAATGTTAGAAATGTTTATGAACCATATTTTTTTTTTTTACATTTTATTTATTTTTGAGAGACAGAGTGTGAACAGGGGAGAAGCAGAGGGAGAGAAAGAGACACAGAATCCAAAGCAGGCTCTAGGCTCTGAGCTAGTGGTCAGCACAGAGCCTGACGTGGGGCTCGAACCCACAAACCATGAGATCGTGACCTGAGCCGAAGTTGGACGCTCAACCGACTGAGCCACCCAGGCACCCCTATGAACCATATTTTTAGGCAGACTTAAATAATTGTTAGAATGAAGGCACCTGGGTGGCTCAGTTGGTTAAATATCCAACTCTTGATTTTGCCTCAGGTCATGATCTCATGGTTTGTGGGATTGAGCCCCACATTGGGGCTGTTGAGATTCTCTCGTTCCCTCAAAATAAACAAACATTTAAAATTAAAATATTTTTTTAAAAGAATGAAGTAACATAGGAATGGCACAGAGAATTAATTCCATCGAGGAGGTCAAAGAAGCTCTGCAGAGACAATGGTGTTGGAAGTGGCCTTTATGGATGCATAGAATTTCATTAAACAGGTCAAAGGGATAGTGAAGGAGCAGCAGAAGCAAGGGCAGTTTGGCTCTAGAGCACACACTGTATCTAGGGAATGGAGGTCTTTCAATGCTAAAAGGAGTACACCTTCACAGACAATGAGCCATCACAGGAGTTTGAGCAGGGGAGTGATGCTCTCCATTCTGCGTTTTGAGGGAAAAAGCCCTGCACCACTGTGAAGGAGAATGAAATTATTATTTTAATGATGCACATGAGAAATAATCAGAATCAGAGGGAAATGGAGGAAAAACTAGGGACCACAAAAAAGGTGCTCAAAAGCTTGATCTGTTGGATGCTGGAGGTGAGGTATATGAGGAAATCAAAAGTTACTGAGGAGTGCCTGGGTGGCTCAGTAAATGTGGGGTATGGTTACCTGGGGTTGTTACATTAGGCAGGCCAAGGTCACTGACTGAGGGATTTGAGAGTTGGGTGCAACTCTTAGTGAATAAGAAGCCAGAGAGTGGGTGAATCGGCCAGGTTGGGGAGATGCAGGGCAGGAGATGAAGGTTGGGTTGACAATCTGGGGGCAGTGTAGCAGAAGCAATATTCATCTCTTTCTACTTAAGAGTTTTGTCTCTCAGAGGAGCCATGAGCATTGGTTGGAGGTCTCCAACCAAGAATCCCTAACACCCTAGAGAGTCCTGCTTAGTGACAGTTTATTGATAGTCTTTTTCCTTTTACTGTCTCCACATCCACCTCCTTGAATGTGCGCCCAGACTGGGCTCTTGATTCATTTTCTTTCTACTTACCGTTACCTTCCTTACATGCAAACTGAACTGTAAAGGGTAGCGAGAGGGAGATTTTTGTGGGATGGGATGGTCCTGTATTTGATTGCAGTAGTTGTTATACAAATTCACATGTGATAAGATGAAAGAACCACACCCATATTTTACCAATATTAGTGTCTTAGTTTTGATATCATACTATGGTTTTGTAAGATGTAAGCATTGGGGGAAGGATATGGGGTTGTCTTTATAATATCTTTACAGCTTCCTGTAAATCTGTAATGATTTCAAAATAAAAAGGTTTAAAAAAAATTTTTTTAATGCTTGTTTATTTTTGAGAGAGAAACAGAGTGCAAGTGGTGGAGGAGCAGAGACAGAGGGAGATACAGAATCCAAAGGAGGCTCTAAGCTTTGAGCTGTCAGCACAGAGCCCAATGCGGGGCTCAAACCCATGAACTATCAGATCGTGACCTGTGCCAAAGTTGGACGCTTAATGGACTGAGCCACCCAGGCACCTCTAAAAGTTTTTTTCTTTAAGGCAGGTGAGGGGCACCTGGGTGGCTCAGTTGGTTAAGCCTCTGACTCTTGATTTTGGCATAGGTCATGATCTCATGGTTCATGAGATTGAGCCCCTCGTGGGGCTCTACACTGATAGCATGGAGCCTGCTTGGAGTTCTCTATCCCTCTCTCTGCCCCTCCCCTGTTCATGCTTGCTTGCTCATGCTCTCTCTCTCAAAATAAATAAATAAACAGTTTTTAAAAATTGGAAAGAAAAGGCAGGTGATTCTGTATAGTCAATCTCTTTGATACCTTTGATTTTGACCTGTTGACTGACAACAAATTTGGGCTTTTCTCAATACCTCTTTAATTGTGTGAAGTTTGTGTTTTTTACCTTGGTTTCAGTTCTACTTGCTTTTTGATCTAACTGGTTGGCTTGTGATTCCAATAATACTCTGTTGCCACCATTATATATATTTTACTATTTTGAAAAGGATAGAAAGATATACTATAAATAAGAATAACTACACATGTTCACACACACACACACACACACACACACACACAGAGGTTTATAGGATACAGCTTCATCAGTCAAGAGGTTTCACAATGACCGGATGGGCTTTTTTTTTTTTTTTTTTAACTCACTATCCACATGTTTACATAGGCTCTATATTCTTGTACTATTCTATCCAGAGATCTGGTAGCATAAAATCTTGCACATTTTAACAATAAAAAAGCTGAAACAGTAACTGTAATAACTGCCCTATGATGATTTAACAAGTGAATGAATGAACGGGCACCTGCTTGGCTCAATCATTAAGCATCTGAGTTCAGCTCAGCTCATGATCTTACGGTTTGTGAGTTACAGTTCCACATCAGGTGAGCTCAAGCCCTGCTTCAGGTGAGTGAGCACGAGAAACGAGCCCTGCTTTGGCGGAGCCCTGCTTCTTTCTCTCTCTCTCTTTGCCCCTTGATCAGTTGTGACCTCAATCTCTCTCGCTCTCAAAAAAACAAAAACAAAAACAAAAGGGGCACCTGTGTGGCTCAGTCAGTTAAGCGTCTGACTTCAGCTCAGGTCATGATCTCACCATTTGTGGGTTTGAGTCCTGTACTAGGCTCTGTGCTGACAGCTCGGTGCCTGGACCCTGCTTTGGATTCTGTGTCTCCCTCTCTCTCTTCCCCTCCCCTGCTTGCACCCTGTCTGTCTCTCTCAAAAATAAAGAAACATTTAAAAAGGTGAATGACCAAGCCAAAGGTGGAAACAAAACTTTCAAATCTTTTAAGTTCACTCAGTCACTTAAAACAAAATAATACCACAAGAAGCAAAAGAATATCAGGCAGCATGTCTAAAAGAAATATCAAACCTTTCTATTTTCTATTCTCTGTGGAAATTGATGACAAAGTAGGATAGAGGAATATAGAGGTGTTTTACATATTTATTTATTTTAAAGCATCATGTGTGTTAAGGGCCTTAAATTCAAGACCTATGTTGTTTGTTCTCAGAAATACAAAGAAGTAAATGTCCATGTACTCAAGGGGTTTATACTGTAGCTGGTGAAACATTAATTTACCTGTAAAAGTAATTAGCACTGCAATTATAGTATGAACCACAATGGGCCAGTACAATAAAAAGAAAATTATAAATGTAGTATAGTGAAAAAAACTATAAAAAAATTCCTAGGGTTGGAAACATTTTTAAAAATTTTTAATGTTTATTTATTTTTGAGAGAGAGAGGGAGCACAAGTGGGGGAGGGACAGAAGAGAGAGGAAGACAGAATCCGAAGCAGGCTACAGGCTCTGAGCTGCCAGCACAGAGCCCAACGTGGGGCTCGAACTCACAAGCTGTGAGATCGTGACCTGAGCTGAAGTCGGATGCTTACCTGACTGAGCCACCCAGTCACCCCTGATATTATTTTTTTTTAAGTTTATAAGTTTATTTATTCAGAGAGAGAGAGAGAGAGAGAGAGAGAGAGAGAGAATCCCAATCAGGCTCTGATCTGTTAGTGTGGAACCTGATGTGGGGCTTGAATTCACAAACCATGAGATCATGACCTGAGCCAAAACCAAGATTTGGATGCTTAACTGACTGAGTCACCCACACACCCCAAGACATTGATATTATTGAGGAGTATGGACCTTGATGAAGGGAAAAAGGAAGATAAGATATAAGAGAAGGTAGGCATTTGGAGGACTGGTGCTAGAAGGAATAGAAGGAAACTATTTAAAACATAGATGTTTCTTCTGCTTACTTTGGATTTAATTTGCTCTTCTTTTTCCAGTTTCTCAAGATGGAAACTTAGATTATTAATTTTATATCTTTATTCTTTTCTAATAGATTCATCCAAAGCTGTAAATTTCCCTCTAAGCACTACTTTCACTGCATCTCACAAATTTTGATAAGTTGCGTTTTTATTTTCATTTAGTTCAAAATACTTTAAAATTTCTTTTGAGATTTTTTTTTACCTGTGTGTGATTTAGAAGTGTGCTGTTTAGAGGTGGCTGAGTGGCTCAGTCAGTTGAGTGTCCAACTCCTGATTTCAGCTCAGGTCATAATCCCAGTGTCATGGGATAGAGCCCCATGCCAGGCTCTGTGCTGAGCATGGAGCTTGTTTAAGATTCTCTCTCCACCTCCTCCTCCTCCTCCTCCTCCTCCTCCTCCTCCTCTTCTACTTCTTCTTCTTCCTTTTTCTTCTTCTTCTTCTTCTTCTTCTTCTTCTTCTTCTTCTTCTTCTTTTCTCTCTCTCTATATCTCTCTCTGTCTCTCTCTCTTTGCTCGCCTTTCTCTCTTCTCTCAAATTAAAAAAAAAAAGTTTGTTGTTTAATCTTCAATTATTTGGGGATTTTCCAGTTATCTTTGTGTTGCTGATTTTTAATTCCCTGTGGTCTGAGAGCAAGCATTGTATGCTTTCTGTTATTTTAAATTTGTTAAAGTGTTTATGTGTTTTATGGCCCACAATGTCCTATCTTGGTGCATATTACATGTGAGCTTGAGACAAATATATACTCTGCTGTTGGTGGATGAAGTAGACTGGATATGTCAATTATATTATCCAGTTGATTGATGGTGTTGTTCAGTTCAGCTGTGTTCTTACTGATTATTTGCCTGGTGGATCTGTCAATTTCTGAGAGAGGGATGTTGAAGTTTCTGACTATGATAATGCATTCTATTTTTCCTTGAAATTTTATCAGTTTTTATCTCACATAATTTGATACTCTGTTGTTAGGCACATACATGTTACAAATTGCTATGCCACAGTGCTCTTCTTTATCCTTGATAAACTTCCTTACTTCAAAGTCTGCTCTGTCTGAAATTAGCTATTCCTGCTTTCTTTTGATTAGTATTAGCATGGTATATTTTCTCCAGCCATTTACTTTAATTTGTATGTGTTTTTATATTTAAAGTGGCTGTCCTCATGAAAAGATGCTCAACATCATTCATCATCAGGTAAATACAAATCAAAACCACGATGAGATACCACCTCACACCTGTCAGAATGGGAAAAATTAACAACACAAGAAATAACATGATGTTAGTGAAGATGCAGAGAAAGGGGAACCTTCTTACACTGTTGGTGGAAATGCAAACTGGTGCAGCCGCTGGGGAAAACAGTATGAAGTTTCCTCAAAAAGTTAAAAATAGAACTACCCTACGGCCCAGCAATTGCACTACTAGATATTTACCCAAAGGATACAAAAATACTGATTCAAAGGGGCACATGCATCCCGATGTTTCAGCTGCACTATCAACAATAGTCAAATTATAGAAAGAGCCCAAATGTCCATTGACTGATGAATGGATAAAGAAGACGTGGTATGTATATCAATGGAATATTACTCAGCCATCAAAAAGAATGAAATCTTGTCATTTGCAACAATGTGGATGGAGCTAGAATGTATTAGGCTAAGTGAAATAAGTCAGTCAGAGAAAGACGAATACCATATGATTTCACTCATATGTGGAACTTAAGAAACAAAATAGATGAACATAGGGGAAAGGGGGAAAAAAAGAGAAGGAGCAAACTATAAGAGACTCTTAACTATAGAGAACAAACTGGGGATTGCTGGAGGGGAGGTGGGCAAGGGATGGGCTAAATGGTGATGGGTATTAAGGAGGGCACTTGTTGCAATGATTATTGGGTGTTATATATGTAAATGACGAATCATTCTACTCCTGAAACCAATATTACACTATATGTTAACTAACTAGAATTTGAATAAAAACTTGAAACAAAAAGAAAAAAAAGGTGGGTGACTTGAGACAACATCATGTTTTTTGATCCATTCAGAAAGTCTGTCTTTTAATTGTTGCATTTAGATCAATGACATTTAAAGTTATTATTAATATAGCTGGATTATAGCTACCATATTTATTACTGTTTTCTATTGGTTGGACTTAATATTTGTTCCTATTTTTGTCTTTTACTTTCTCCATGCCTTTTTTGGTTTTATTGAGCATTTTATCTGATTCCATTTTCTCTCCTTTAACATATAATTCCCCTCTCCTTCCCCCTACCCCTCCTTCTCCTCCTCCTCCTCCTCCTCCTTCTTCCTTTTTAAAATGATTGCCCTAAAGTTTGTGAAATATATTTACAATAAATTCAAGTCCACTTTCAAATAACACTATACCACATAATGGATGGTGTGTGAGTACCTTATAATAGCAAATAATCCTAATTTCTTCCTCCCACACTTATACTATTTCTGTCATTCATTTCATTTAGACATAAGTACACAAAAACATATATACATATATACACATATACATAAAATATGTACACAAGAATACATAATCCAATATATTATTGCTATCATTAATTTGAACAAACTGTTATCTTTTAGATCAATTAAAAATAAGAAAAATGAAATGTTTAATTTGACCTTTATTTATTCCTTCTTTAATGTTCTCCCTTTCTTTAATATTCTCCCTTTTTCTTCTGTCTACAGAACTTCTTTCAACATTTCTTGCAAGGCAGTTCTTTTGGACAACAAATTTTCTCCATTTCTGTTTGTCTGAGAAAGTCTTTACTTCTCCTTCACTTTTGAAGAATAATTTCACACGGTACAGAATTCTAAACCAGTGGGGATTTTTCTTTCAAATTTAAATATTTTACTTCACTCTCTTCTTGCCTTGAATGGTTTCTGAGGAGAGGTCAGATTTAATTCTTATCTTTGTTCCTCTTTAGGTGGTTTTTTTTCCCTCTGGGTTTTTTCGTTATCTTGATTTTCTGTAGTTTGAAGATGCTGTGCCTAGGTGTAGTTATTGTTGTTAGTTATCCTGCTTCATGTTCTTGAGCTTACTGGATCTCTGGTTTGGTGTCTGACACTAATTTGGAAAAATTCTCAGTCATTATTGACTCAAATATTTCTTCTGTTCCTTTCTCTCTCTCTTTACCTTCTTGTATACTCATTATGTGTATGTTTTACCTTTTATAGTTCTCCTACATTCCTTGGATATTAAAAAAAAATTTATGTTTCTTTGTTTTTGAGAGAGAGGAAGAGTGTGAGCAGAGGAGAGCTAGAGAGAGAGGCAGACACAGAATCGGATGCAGGCTCCAGGCTCTGAGCTGTCAGCACAGAGCCAATATGGGGCTCAAACTCATGAATCATGAAATCATGACCTGAGCTTAAGTTGGTCGCTCAAACGACTGAGCCACCCAGGCACCTGCTTAAATATCTCTTTTAAATTTAGAGAGAGAGAGGGAAAGAGAGAGTGAATGGGAGGATCCCAAGCAGGCTGCACACTCAGGGAGGAGCCCCATGCAGGGCTCAATCCCACCACCTGAGCTGAAACCAAGAGTTGGACACTCAACTGACTGAGCCACCCAGGAGCCCCTTTGAATATTTTGTTCTGCATTTCCCCCCCAGTCTTTGTTTTCTTTGCTTTCCAGTGTTTGAGGTTTCTATTGAGATAGTCTCTAGCTCAGAGATTCTTTCTTCAACTGTGTCCAGTAGACCAACAAGCCCATCAAATGTATTCTTCTTTTTTGTTAGAGTTTTTTAATCTCTAGAATTTCTTTTTGGTGCCTTCTGAGAATTTCCATCTTTTAGCTTACATTGCCCCTCTGATTTCCCATACTGTCTACTTTACCCATTAGAGCTCTTAGCATATTAATCATAGTTGTTTGAAATTCCCAGTCCAATTCCAACATCCCTGCCATATCTGGTTCCAATGCTTTCTGTGTCTTTCCAAATTGTGTTTATTACCTTTTAGTACATCTTGTAATTTTTTCTTGATAGCCAGACATGATGTGCTGGGAAAAAGAAACTGCTCTAAATAGGCCTTTAGTAACATGGTGGTAAGGTGTTGGGGGAGGGGAAGTGTTCTATAGTCTTATGATTAGGTCTCAGTCTTTTAGTGAGCTGTGAACTTCAGAGGTATTTGTCTGTCTTTTTCTCCCTCTTGTGTGGGACAAAATGGCTAGAGCTGGTATTTCCCTTCCTCAGGTCAATTAGGCTCTGACAACACCAAGCTGGTTAGGCTTGGCTTAACTAATGTCATCTGAGGGCAGCCCTTGTTATGAAGAACACTGCATTCTGATGTATTTCAGAATGGTTTCTTTTCCCCTCCTCCTGCCAGAAATAGGAGGGATTTTTCTCTGATACTTACTGTAGGAACATGATCAATCTCCTGGAGGTAAATCTCATAATATTGTGGGCCCCCCTTGTGACCAGGTCCTTCTGGAATTTTTAACTCTCAGACTTGTCCACACTGAGCCTCCAGCAATGTGTCAATTCCAATTCAGCTTTTCCACCGCAGCAAGGGTTCCCACAGGTTTTTCTCCTCCTGAGTCTCTGATTTAGTCAGTTGCACCTTCCTGTATTTGCCTCTCAAGTCTTGGGGCAGTGGTTTTCCCTGTGTCCTCCCCTGTCTTATCCAAGAAGAGTTGTTGTTTTTCAGTCAGTTCAGCTTTTTACTTGTTCAGATGGAGTGATGACTTTCAAGCTTCTTACTTGTGGAAAGGAAGAGCAGATGTCCCAGAGCATAGACTTGAAAATCAGATAATCTTCTAATTAGCTATTGGATCATAGGTAAGCTATTTAGCCTCTCTGATCTCAGTTTTCTCATCTCTAAAATGGGAGTTATAAAGGCACTGACTTCTATGATCTTTGAGAGGATTAAATAAGTTAGAATGGCGATTCCCATGATACTTTAGATCCTGCAAATATCTTCCCACATTTGGTTATCTGTGTGTACTTTGAATTCTGCCCATAATGTTATTCGTGGAAGAAAAATGCTTAAGGTTTGACATCAAATTATTTACTTTGTACTTTACACTTTTGGGAGGACTTGTTTAAATCAGTAAAGAGTACTTGGAACCCTAGTAGAAAAATGGGCACAGGATATGAATAGGCAGTTCACAGAACCGGTAATCTAAATGACTAACATGTCTGTGAAAGAAATGCTCTACCTCACTAACAGGGAAATACAAACAGAAAGCATAATAAGATACTATTTAGAGAGCTGCATTTTTGTGGTACCTAGCAAAGATTAATGTACATACTTGGTCACCAGCTATCCCAACCCTCGATATATATTCCAGAGAAACATTTGTTCAGGTGATGGATAGGAGGTACACAGTGCTTTTTGTTGTTCATCACGGAAGAAAAAGATGGATAGAAAAGTTGAAGATACACATTGAATGAACTCTGCAGCAGTCAGAAATAATGAACTAGATGCACACATAGCATGACAGATAATTGTTCAAAACCATGGTGGCAGGTGGAAAAAAAAGTAAATATCTGTGGTATAAGCCATTTATATAAATTAAAATATTGCACACATAAAACTCTATAATTTTTCCAGTTTTATTAAAGTACAATTAATAAATAAAATGGCATATTTATGGTGCACAATATATTTTGATATATGTATATTGTGAAATGATTACCACAATCAAGCTAATTAACATATTCCTCATCTCACATAGTTATCGTGTGTGTGTGTGTGTGTGTGTGTGTGTGTGTGTGGTGAGAACATTTAAGATCTACTCTCTTAACAAAGTTCAAGTATACAATACAGTATTATTAACTATAGTCACCATGCTGTACATCAGAGTTCTAAAGTTTATTCGTCTTACATAACTGGAACTTTCTACCATTTATATTTTAAAGAATACAGTGACATCCAAGGATAATCACCAGGACATTCTCTAGTTCCCTATATTTGGGGATAAGGGGAGGATAGAGAGGGAAGTAGAGGAATTGGGGGTGCTGGAAACAAATAAACAAAAGATGGGCCTTGTAGTTGGGGGATTATCCCAACTCTATGACCTTAAGACCACCCATCCCCCAAATGAAAGCATCCTTGAGGTTTGTAAGGATGATTGGTGTTAGCCATTGTAATAACAGTTACTGTCGTTAATAGGTAATAATGTGAGGAAAATATGGGTGAGGATGATACAAATTTTATGATACAAAAGTATTTTATGGAGATCTAATCATCTTTTAAATTAGGTGAAGTTAAATTAAATGGACACTTCTCAAATCATTCTGCTAGTGTTTCATTGGTTAATGCCAAATGCAAACTGCTATTTCAAAATGCAGTTTTACGAATGTTTCAAGACATGATAGCACTCTATATTTGCCTTTTATCCTTATTACTATCATTTAAAAAATTTTTGATGGAGAACATATAGTCAGAAAAGTACGCAATTCATAGTTGTCTACTCTAGTGAATGATCACAAAAGAAACGTATCATCACCCAAGGCAAAACATGGAACAGTACCAGAAAACCAGAAGTCCCCCTATGTTCTACCCCAAATACTACATCCTTTTTCCTCCCCATGACGTTTCTGTCTTCTATCACCATAGCTTACTTTTGTCTGTTTTTGAACTTCAGTTTAGCACTTTTAAATGCCTTAGTACAGTAGGATGTTGAAAAACATTCTAAGGCTGAAGATTAGATTTATACCTGAGACTTCATTTTACAAGTGGTATTTTTAAAAAATTTTAGTTTCCAGCGTCATTACTAATATAAAGAAACGACTTTTGTGTGTTAGCTTTGTATCTTATGACCTTGTCAAACTTACTTATTAGTTCTAGGAGCTCTTTATAGCTTTCTCAGGATCTGCCTGAGGACAATCATGTCATCTGTGAATGTGGACAGTGTTTTCCTTTCTAAGTTGTATACCTTTTGTTACTTTTTGTTGCCTCATGCAGTAGCTAGGAGGTCAAGTATGGTATTGAATAGGAATTGTGAGAGCAGACATCATTCCCCTGTTCTCAATCTGAGGGAGAGAGTAAGTCTTTCACCCACTAAGTTTGATGCTAGCCATAGGTTTTTTGTAGATGTCTTTTAATAGAAGTTCCTTTTTCTTCCTGGTTTGCTGAAGGTTTTAATTATAATTAAATTGTTAAATTTTGTCAAATTCTTTTTCTCCATCAATTGATACTATCTTCAGATTGTTGATAGGATGAATTACATTGACTGAGTTTTTATTATTGAAGCCAGCCTTGTCTTCCTAGGATAAACCCTGCTTGGAGGTGGTGTACTTTTTTTTTTTTTAATATATATGCTGGATTTAATTAGCTAATATTTCATTGAAGACTTTTGTATCTATGTTTATAAGGGATATTTATAGTTTTCTTGTACTGTCTTTGTCAAATTTTGGTATCATCATAGGGCTGGCCCCCCAAAATAAGTTGGGAGGTATTCCCTCCTCTTCTGTTTTCTGGAAGACATTGTGTCGAACTTGTGTTATTTCTTCTTTAAATGTTAGATAGAATTTAGCAGTGAAACAATCTGGACCTAGAAATTCCTTTTTCAGATAGCTTTTGACCACGGATCTAATTTGTTTAATTGTTTTAAGACTATACAGGTTACTTATTTCATTTAGGGTGAGTTTTGGTAGTTTGAGGTTTTTAGAGAATTACTTCATTTTATGTAATTTTTGCATTTATGAGCATTGAGATGTTCATAGTGGCCACTTATCCTATTGATGCATATTGAATCTACAGTGATGTCCTCTCTTTCATTCCCGGTTTTGGGAATTTGTGTATTTTATCATTTTTCTTTTTAGTCTTCTAAGATGTTTATCAATTTTATCATTATTTCCAAAGAACTATCTTTTGGTTATGTTGATTTTCCCTATTGTTTCCCTGCTTTCAATTTCATTAATTCCTACTCTGATCTTTATTATTTCCTTCCTTCTTTTTTTAGGTTTATTTTATTTTATTTATTTTCTTTAGTTTATTAAGGTGGAAGCTTAGATAATTGGTTTGAGGCCTTTTTCCTTTCTAATATAAGCATTTAATGTTTGGAGATTTTTCTATTTTTTCTTCTAGTTATTGACTTCTAGTTTAATTCCATTATGGCCAAAGAACATATATTATATGAATTAATTTCTTTTAAATTTGTTAAAATTTATTTTATGACCAAGGATATGTTCTATCTTGGTGAATGTTCTATGGACACTTGAAAAGAATACATATTCTGCTATCATTGGATGGAATACTTTATGAATGCCAATTAGACAAGTTGGCTAATGGTGGTTGTTCAAATCAGCAATTTTACAATCTTGCTGATTTTCTGTATACTGTTTCAGTCAATAGCTGAGTGAGGAGTGTGAAGCCTCCAGCTGTAATTGTGGATTCCTATATTTATCCTCTCAGTTCTGTTAGTTTTTGCTTCATGTTTGAAGCTCTCCTATTTGGTGCATACACATTTAGAACTGTTATATCTTCTTGGTGAAATACTCACTGTATTATAATAAAATGACCCTCTTTATGTCTAATCACTTTCTTTGTTCTGAAGTCTACTTTGTAATAATATAATTAATAATGTCACTTAGGGTTTTTTTCCTGTTTCCAAAATCTGTACACAATATATTTTGTTCCATCTTTTTGCTTCAAACTTATCTATATCATTACATTTGAAATAAGTTTCTTGGGTATCACATATAATTGGAGCACTTAAAAACCATTCTGATATGCATATTTATACCACTTACATTTAAGGTAATTATTAAGATGTTTAGATTTAGGTCTATAATTTTAGTACTTGTCTTCTGTTTGTGAGTCTATGTTTCTGTTTTCACCCTTGTGAGATCCTGAGCAGAAAGCCTAGAGAGTCCTTCCCAAGCTTTTGACTTATAGAACCATGAGATAATAAATTTGTGTGTTTTTAAGCTGCTGATTTTGTGATAATTTGTTATGCTGCAGTGGAAAACTAATAAAGGTCTCCTCCCACATGGAATCAGTGCTGGCCTATGTGACCAATAGAATATGGAGGAAGTGACAGTGTACGACTTTGAAGTCAACCTCATAACAGCTCTGTGAAGAGGAATGGAGAGAACTAAGTTCTCCTGCCAACAACCAGGATCATCCTCTAGTCATATGAGCGAGCCACCTTGGAAGTGGATCCTTTAACCCCAAACAAGTCTTCAGATGTCTGTAGCTCTGGCTGACATCTGATCGCAAACTCATGAGAAACTCTTGGCTATAACCATTTAGCCAAGTCTCCTGAATTCCTGACTACAGAAACAGTAAGAGATATAAATGATTATTGTTTAAGTCACTCAATTTTGGGTCATTTAATGCAGCATTAAGTAACTAATATATGGCCTATTGTATGCTAGGCACTGTTCTACATGATAGGAATATAGCAATGAATAGAGCCAAGTGCCTTCTATCATGGAGTTTATATTATACTTTAAGGGAAGAGATGGAAACTATATAAGTAGATGAACATATATTTTGCCAGATGTTAAGAAGTGATGACAGAAAAATAAATCAGAGCGAGAAGGTTGGAAGTAATGGTGAGGTTTCTGTACGATGGTCAGGAACACCTCTTTGATAAATAGAAACGTGAAAGTGACCTGAAATGAGGGATCAAGCTACACAGATATTTTGAGGCAGAACATTCTAGCAGAGGGAGCTTCAAACATAAAGACCATAAGGTTGGGAGTGTTGATAGTGAGTATGAGGAATTGCCAGAGATGTGAAAGTTCTGTCTCTAGTTTTAATTGCTACACTTATAGAATGTTTGGAATGAGAGTTGCCAGATTAAATATACAAATCCCTTTTAAATTTGAAATTCAGATAAATAATAATTTTTGTTGTTAGTATAAGCATGTCCCAAATATTGCGTGGAGACACTTACTAAAAAATATTAGTTTTTTTCTGAAATTCAAATCTAACTAGGCATCCTGAATTTTTATTTGCTATATCTGGCAACCCTACTTGGAGCAAAGGAAAATCTGAAGACAAGCAGCTAAAATGATTACAATGATGGAAAACACATCTCTGGAGGAATGATGAAGAGGTTCATATGTATATTCTGAAATGGAGAAGGCTAAGGCGATGTTCCCATCCCTATCCCCAAATTAGGGCAACACAGTAGAATAGAAAATTAACAGGTGGAGGGCTAAGATAGTTAATGACCTCCTGGACAGCTTCCCTCAGATATTTTGCCAGTACTGGAAACTAAATAATCTACTGAATCTATGTGTATCTTTAAACAAGCATCTTCATAAGTCAAATAAAGCCACTGTCCCAGATTATATCTGCAATCCCTTTTGTCTCCAACACTTTGTGATTCGATGAATGGCTGGAAATTGCACAATAACTTGTTTTTTTCCATGTACACAGAGAATAGAGCAAGAGTTGATGAGTCTTGCAATGAATGAATTGATTAAATGTAAGGAAGAAGTTCTTAACTGAAGGGCAATTAGACACTGAACTGGCTTTCCATGGGAGGCTATGGGATCCTGCTCCCTCAAGATCTTTAGGAAGAGGCAGCAGCTGTTGTAACAAAGACTCACAGAGCACCACCTTGGAGTGGGACAATTGAACCAGATGGCCTCTTGAGGTCTAGATCCTGGGGAGGATTCCTTTTTGGTCTAAAGAAGTGGAGGGAAATGACCCTTTATTCCTCTTCAGAGTTGATGCTGGCTCTCTAAGACTCATGATATTAATGTAGCCCTCAAACAGTCTTTCAATTGTGTCCTTTTTTATACCTGGATCAGAATTACCTAGAATGACTGTTCAAAAATGCACCCAGACCTAGTGACTCTAGAAGAAGTTCCCAAAAATATGCATTTTAACAAGTTATCCAACTAGTCCATATGTATACTGCAGTTTGAGAACCATAGTCATTGAGAAATGAGAGGCTTTCTTGTTCTGCCTATGGATGGGCCTTTGAGACATATGTAGTTTTGCATGTGCTGATTGAGACCCCTGCCTAAACTTGTTCCTAGAGGGGAAATACATGTGCTAAGAATGGGACTTGAGAATGGAGATGCTGAAGGATTTAAAGAGGATTTTGGTTAGTGTATTCTAGACAAAGTGGAGGAGTATAGGAGAGGGAATGAGACAGGGATTTACTGGATCCTAACTTTTCCAGGCATTCCCATTACAATAAAAAAAAACTATGTCTTAGAAACATGTTTGTGCCTCTTTGTTTTATCTTCTTGAAATTTTTTACCCAAAAAGAAGGAATTTTTTTTTTCCATTCCATAGTCAGAATAGACTGAGGATCCAGAATATCCCAAGCAGCTATGGGATTGACAACCATGTCTTCTCAAATTTTTTGGAAAGAACAAATAGAGCTGGTAAGAAGACAATAGAGGAAGACCTCAGGGTCTCCTAGGAGGCAATTCAATGCAATTTAATATAATAAAAAGAATCCAAAGGGACACAGCATTCCCAAGTTCTACTTTGATACTGTATTTAAAGAGTTGTTGTGGAAGTCCTTGATGAGGAAGAACTAGGAAGGAAAGGCTCATATGTAGGCCATTCCACATATCCCCTCCAAGGTCACAGATTCTGTTGGAGCAGGTCCCTCTAGTCAACCATGTATGCTACACCTCAGCTCTGTTGTCACTTTTGGAATATTTTCTAGACTCCTGCCAAGCTCTGAATTGCTTAGCCCTCTCCTTCTCTTAGCATTTACATGTATTTCTGTTTCAAGTTTGGCTGTCTTCAAGTGACTTCCTGCCTGAAACTCCTCTTGCCTTTCCAGACTCTTTCGCCTCCTTTCTAGGTTGATGCAAGACAGGTAATGACTTCCCTGGATTTTGTCTCCTCTGCCTTAGATACAGAACCCTGAGTCTGTCTGTACGTGGCAGTCGACTTGGGGTTGAGGGACAAGCCTACTTCTCACATACTCTGAGCTCTGAAACTGCCACTGTTTACTGTTTGAGCATCTCAACAAGTCATTAAAACCCAAATGCAGTAAACTCACCTTTTAGCCCACGTCCACAAAACTTGCCCCAGAGTGGACAGTGGCTAGTCTTTGCCTATGGTGATTCCAAATTGATTCTAAAAGTTTTTTCCAGTAGATTTATGCAAAATAAGTTTTTCCCTTGGCAGAGCAGCTTGGTTTGATTTGGGTTATTTGACTACAAAAGCCCAGGGGCCAAGCATTTATTTAGAAATATTAGGAATCAGCAGCACAAATGAGATTGAGTTTTTGTGAAAAGTTAAAAGATTTCTCATTTAGGGAGGGAGTTCACAAAAGACCCCATTAGCCAAGCCTTACCAGTAATTAGTCTGATTTCTCAGGCAAGAGGAAGGCTAATTGACTGCCATCCATTCTCGAGGCCTAGAGACACTTTAAAACCTACCACCCATTGAAGAATATCTTTGGAGAATTTTCTGCATCAGAAGTCTTTTCTATTAACTAAATGTTCAAACTGAGATCAATATATGAAAATATGAACAAAATGGCTGATTGTAAACGTGCCCTTTCAAATAGCAAATCATGGGACTGTTATGACACTCAACTATAAAGAATGGAAAGGGGCTGGTATTTATTAAGCAATACTGGGAGGTACATATTATTATCCAAGTTTAATAGAAGAGGGAACTGATGCTCAAAGAAGGTAAATAACTTCCCCAAAGTCACATGATGAGTTTGTGGCAGAGCTGGGATTCAATGAATTAAAGTGAGTGTGGTTTCCACAACCTACCCTAGAGGTCAGGAACAAAGCAACACTGAGTTAGGAGTGTTGGAGGCTGGCTGGTTA